>CM053593.1:138276765-138368585 GCA_028646575.1 Pseudocheirus occidentalis | reverse complement strand
GGAACAGATTGTGGGAGGGGTCTTACAGTGTGATCAGTGTTCTGGGCTGGGGGGTAGGGACAAAAAGGGGAGAAAATTTGTAACTCAAAACCTTGTGGAAATGAATGATGTAACCAAGAAAATAAATTAAAATTTAAAAAAAAAACCCCATAAAATAGATGTCACCACTTATCCTTAGGATGCAGTTACACTGTGTCTTCTTATCCACAGCAATTCCTTCAAGGTCATGTTTGCCTATACAATGTGAGGAAATATGGCCACAGCCCAAAATTATTTCCTCCCCAGACATATCTTACAGTCTGTTTTCTAATAAAGAAAATAGTTACTACATCAATCTCTAGTACTGTGTGTTCATAGTGCCACACAGAAAAGGAAGATTCAAATGAAAGCATGGCATGCTTATCAAATTAGTGAATGACACAAAGGAGAGGAGGAAAAGGTGTTATTCTGAATGACAGAAGTAGGCTATAAAGTGATCTTGGTAAGCAAGGACAAATCTACAATTGTAACTTTTAATAAGGAGTGCATGTAAAAGCTCACACTTGTATAGAAGATTTTTCACCTAAGTATAGGACAGGAGAGGCATGTTGAGGAGGTAGCTTTTATGTAAAAGACCTTCCTTCAGGAGACTGAAAGCTCAGAGAGTCAACAATGTGATATGGCAGCTGCCAAAAGCTAGTCTGACTGTAATCTGAAAAAACAGAACTACAGTGTTCAGAGTTTGGAAAGTCGACTTTTCTCAGGTTCAAACCGTACCTGGAGGACTATGTTCAGGTTTAGAAGCAACATTTTTGTGAAGAGCCTTGACAAGCTGAAACTTAATCCAGAAGAGGGCAACCAGGATGCTGAAGAGATTCAGGACTGCTACATGAAGCTTAATGAAAGGAGAACCTTAGGAGATGGTTAGCTTGGAGAGGAGAAAACAAAGAAAACGTAATCTTTGGGGGCTTTTTTCTTCAAAGATTGGAAGGGTTGGAATATACAAGAGAAATTAGGTCTGAATAACTGTTCCTGTAGGGTAGAGTTAGGATCAAAGGATGGAAGCAATAGGGAAATGGATTTCCACTCAACATAATCTCCCAATCTGGGCTGCCCAGCAATGGAATGGGTTACCTCAGTATGTAATGAATTCTCAGTTACTAGAAGTCTTCAAGTTGTACGATATCAGCTTATGGGTGACAAAGGATTCCTACTTATGGTTGGAATATATTTCCTCTTTAGTTCCTTCTCTTACTAGATGCCAAGATTCCTTGAGTCTCAGTTACCTCCCCTACAAAGAGGCATAAACTACAGTTATAACTTAACTCACAAAAACTCACATAAGGATCCAATGAGATAATGGTATTCAAGTACTACATCTTGAAAGAATAGAAGCTGAGAGTTGGAAGGTACCTCACTGGCCATCTAGAGTCTAGATTGAGTGCGGCCTTTTGACTGAGTCTAAGTTTTACAGAACAAATCTTTTTATTAAAGAGATTTAGTCTGTGAAGTTTGGATTCAGTCAAAGAGCTATACTTGAGGACCTAGAAGGCCACATGTGGCCTCAAAGCAATAGGCTCACCATCCTTGATCTAGACAAACCCATACCTGAAAGATCTTCTTTACTATATAACAAGCAAATGTTCATACAACATTTAATTGAGTATATATCAGGAAGATTAACCTCACTGCCTCTAAAAACAGACCACAAATCAAATAGAAAAGAAGAGAAAAGCCTAAGTTCCATGCTTTTTGTTTGTAAGCTATATATTTTTTTACAGCATTTGGTCTGGTAGTGCAAAAGACTGACTTTAAGGCTCTCCTCCAAAAACTGCTAGGATTCCTTGGAAAATAAAACTAGATATTTTGTTCAAGAATCTACTAGCTATTAAGGCTTACCGCATTTCCCATTGCCACTGGAGACAATGGTGTCATCCATGGAAAAAGCAAATAAATTTCTCTCTATTAAAATAAAAATTCTCTGTATAACATTTCTCTATATTTGATTGTATTAAAGGAGTTGCTTATGATTAAGGAGTATAGAACGTAACACAACAGGGTTTACAATATGGACATGGGAGAGTTCTAAATCAAACCCTTCCAAAGCATGGAGAATCCTGCTGCTGCTACTATTCCTCAAAATAGTTTCTAAGACAATAGGAACCACTAAATTAGAAAAAAAAATAGCCAAAGGTGAGACTCAATAAGGTGATCACAATCACACACACACACACACACACACACACACACACACACACACACCCCTATGGAAGAGGAAGAAGCAAAAAATATAACGTTCTAGTTTCTTGATGAAGGACTTTATCCACAGGATTCCAAATTCCCCTAAGAAATTTACAATAGAATCTAACAAGCCAAAATTATGAAAATCTTCAGTAAAACTCAAATGTACAAGCTGAAATAGTTACTGGAAATTAACACAAACCCAGATGTCAAAGCAGTATGGCACAATCTATGGCCAACAATAAACTATAAATACTCTTCAAACAAATTCTACATGCCAAGCCCTCCACAAGAGATCCATATCTCCTTCCTCTCCACCCTACTCACTCCTAGACAAATATTTACTGGTGACAATGTAGGGAAATATTGATGAGTTCCTCTGTCATACTTGGTATATGCCATAACAGTGATGCAATCCAGGATGTTAGGTTAAACTGATGTTACACTGAAAGCAGACATCTTCCTCCTAAATCCAGGAATGACTGAAAAATGTGGTCAGTCCTTCTCTAAACATAATTGCTTCTCCAGGACACAATCACTGACCTTGGTGATGAAGATCAAATTTATCTTTTTGTCAAGATTACATATGCATTGGCCCTCGCAGGAAGCCCAGTGTATATAGCAAGATCTACAAATCCAAGCCTACAACAGGAGGACCAATTGTCAAATAATCACAAATAGCCATGTTGTATTTATTCTGGACAAAGAGGAAGATGCAGATCCCTTTCCCTCTATGATAGAAATTTTTTCTCAGGTATACTGGGAAGTACTACTGGCTAGTATCCATAGCTGGTCATCAGAATTCCAGGGTTCTGAGAATTCAGTTCTTCTAGTTACTTTTAAGACTTGACCAGCTATTTTGCCGCGGGAGTTCCATCACTCTATTCACAGCTATGTGGTAAAGGAATTTTAAACTCTGAAATAAATGTGTTCTTGATATCCAAAGTATTATTTTTACTAATTTTATAACTTGAATGAATTTTTTTATGGATCTGTTCTAGTAGCACAATCCAACTAACCAATTAAAATATTAACAAGAAACTACATAATGACACATCAAAAGAATCAAATGTAAATGTAACCAAACTATAAACATCAAATAGGACTCAAATGAAGAAGCATGAGAAGACACCCCTAACCTACCCTTTTCCTGGAGGTGGGAGATTCACAGGTGTTACACATTGCACATGTTTTTGAACTTTCTCAATGTGCCAATCAGTTTTGCTGACTTTTTTCCCCTCCCCCCCCAAATTAAAATAAAAACACTTTGTCATATGGGACAACTATAGAGGTTGGGAAAGGGAGAAGGATACATGTGATACCATGGTGACATACAAAACAGAAAACAATGAAGTTATTTTTAAAAATTAACTATAGTGGAGATAGAAATATGTTGACATGACAACTGTTTTGCACCTTGTGTATCCACAATCATCTAACTGAAATAAGGCACTTACATTTCTGTCCCTCCATTTTTTCATTTACAAAATGGGGAAAGTCATACCCATTCTATGTTTCTCACAATGCTGTTGTGAGGATATGAGGAATTTTAAAAGATACATGTTCTATAAAATTTAGGTAAAATTTGAAGTATTTTTATTATTAAACCTCGAATAATGCTCAGTTCTAACCAGTACACTTGAAAACAGTCTAGTTACTAAGATGACTTTTCTTTGGTTTCCTGGGCAACATTTACATGATTACCTATGACCTTCTTTACAGATCAGCAAGGGGGGAAGGCTAGAGAACATCTCAGAATCAATCACTGGCACATGTATCAAATAATCAGCATTAAAAAATGGTAATGTTCATTCATTTCATCAAAAACACCTGAAGCTGTGTCACTCGGAATCCACAGTATATGGTTAGCCAGGTCCTAGCCAGATGCAAGGCTGTGGAATTTGGAAATAATTCTTTCTGAATAATATGCACTGAAAGCATTTAGTACTTCTAAAGGTTTGTGGTTCTGAAAGAAAAGACAAGAACTTTTTTCCCCAAAAAAATAGTATTTAGTATGAATGAATATGTTTTACTGATGTTCCTTTAAGAGGTGAGTTCAAGCTATGCACCAAAGGG
The DNA here is from genome assembly GCA_028646575.1 of Pseudocheirus occidentalis. Lineage (NCBI taxonomy): Eukaryota > Metazoa > Chordata > Mammalia > Diprotodontia > Pseudocheiridae > Pseudocheirus > Pseudocheirus occidentalis. Next base: position 138,364,289 of record CM053593.1, on the reverse strand, counting down.
GTATCAGGATTTGTAAGCATTGATTTCTTCTTTCTGGTAAACTATATTTGTACAACTACTCCAAGGTTAAAAAAGGAAAAGTTGGTTTCCTCTCCCCTCCATCTTTTTAGACCTTCCCTGGAAAAGAGATGACTCAAGATAGATTATTGAAAGAACTCATGAACAACAGCCCTACCCTCTTATCTGCAATGATACAATGGCTATCTTCAAATAGCAGAAATAAAGCTCTGTTGGCTTTTTGCTTGTTAATTTCTTTGAAAGTAAGATGGGAAACTATAGGCATGGAATACTTCATAAAATGATAGACATTTTTTATGATTTAGTTTGTTTTGCTGACTTGTTTTTCCTTTCCTCTTTTCATTTCCTTTATAAGATTCCCTGGATGGGAGAGAGGGAGGGATGGATGTATAAATTTCATTTTAAATTTCAATTTCAATTTTAAAAATACTACTCATTTTTTTTCTTCATTCTTCATTCATCTACTTAACTAACATTTATTACATGAAGCAGCTATGACATAAGATGAAGAACCAGTCTTGAAGGTAGGAAGACAAAGCTTCAAGGTCCACCTCTGATACACACATGTGTGAGCATGTGCAAGTCACCTAGCTGTGAAATGCTCTAGGTTACTATCTAAGACTCTAAGTAACAACCTGCATTGGTAGAGAGAGTTTCCTTATTAAAAGTTCTCGAGACAAATGAAATTACAGATCCACAAGCTCTACCCAAAAATCAAATATTATTATTAGAGTTGTGCTAGGTGCTGAGAAAGATATCAAGATGAATATATGGATCATAAGGTAACCTGTCTTGAAGATACTTAGAATTTACATTAGAATATAATAAATAATAAAATAAACTATAATAAAAGATCAATACAAATATAAAAGAACACAACAAATAAGAGAATTGTAAAATGGTAGAGGTGTAACGAAATCAAAAATCATTAAAGTATCTGCTATGTATCAAATATTTTGTAGTATTGGAGATATAATAAAAACAAAGGGTAAAGATCATTTGTCTAATTCACTGTCTAGTCTGAGTACTGAAAAACAGAGACATGAAGTGATTTGCCCAAGGTCACACATGTTTAGCAGAGGTAGAAAAAGTCATAATAATTCACATGTCTACGGGTGCTTTCAGATTTACAAAGAGTCCTCTGGACATTCACCCTTTGAAGTAGATGGTGTTGGCATTCTCATCCCCATTTTACAAGCTGGGTTCAAAGAGGTTACAGTGTCACACTACTTGTAAGGGTCAGAAGCAGTACTGAAACTCTGATTTCTTCTAACTCCAAGTTCAGGCTTCTCTACCCCCCTCTCCCCCATGCACCACATTGCCTTTCCCAAAAAATCATTTACAGCTTAGGGGAAACAGGGAAGGCCTTAGTATGGAGTTGGTATTTGAACTGGGTAGAAGTAAAAATGAAGGAAATAGGAGGAGTAGAGAAGGTGGTGTTTCAGGATAAGGGAATAAAAAAATTGTAGCACAGAGGCTGGAATTTGTGGGACATATTCATAGAACAGTGAAGCAGATCCTTTGTCCACAACATAAAATATTTATAAAATGGGCATTTTTTCCCTTTCTAACGTAGACTCATAAAGAGAACATTATGGATATTGTATATTTAGATTGTAGCAGAGCTTCCAGAAAAAATCTTTCATGCAATATGGATTTAGAATTGTTTGAAAGACCAGTCATAAATTTTATTAATTGAATTTTAATATTAACTTGGAAGTAGGCATCTAGTGGAGCACTCAAGGATCTCTCTTTGAATTTGAACTAACCAACACTTTTTTATTAGTAACTTGGATGAAGACATAATAGGCATGCTTGCTAATTTAGCAGATTACACAAAAACAGAAGGGACAGTTAACCGATCAGATCATTTTGACAGGCTACAATACCAGGTACAAAATGAATAAGAGGAAACTTAAATGAAATAAATTAAAAGTTCTATATCTGAGGTCTTAGGGGAGACAGAAGGAATAAATCTGACTACAGAACAGTTCCTGTGCTCTTTAAATGAATGTGAATAAATATATGAAAAAGATTTGTGGCCTTAATGAATAATCAGTATAAATGACAGTCAATTTGCTATTCTAGGCTACAGAACACATCCAGATAAAGGGAGTTACATGATTTTCTGCCCAAATCATAGCATATCTGGAATGTATGCTGTAGGGGTCATCAGGATGGTGAAAGGATAACATGCTATACCAAGATCAAGAATAGGTAGGGCTATTAAGCCTGGAGAAATGAAAACTTGGGGTGGAGTGGGGGGGTGGGAGAATGGTGTTGCATTAGAGCTATTTTTAAGCATTTTAAGAGCAAGCATATAAAGAGAGGTTAGTTTTGTTTTCCTACTTGGCCCAAATCAGTTGAAGTAGGAGCACCTAGTGGGAGTTGTAGCAAGGAAGATTTAGCTAGACTCGGCATAAGCAAAAACTTCCAAGAATTAACTGACAGCAGAATGTACTACTTTACTCTTTCTGGAAGTCCTCAAACAAAGACCATTTTTTGGAGACACTGTAGGAAAAAAAAAGAATCTCATTATTAAATATGGGTTGTATTAGAGGGCTTTGGAAGTCCATCTCTTAGATTTTGTGATTCTATGAGTTGGAAATTTCTTCAATAGGTGGTAGGAAACTACTGAGGAATCAAGTGATGTGATTAGGAGAATTAATTGGTAGCAGTGTAAAGAATAGATTGGAAGAAAGAGAAAGAAGGGACAAAAAGACCATCAGGGAACTACTGCTGCAATAGTCCAGGGAAGAAATACAGTCCCGGTAAATACACTCCAGGTAAGGAGTGACCTGGATGGTAGCAGTGGGTATCGAAAGAAGGGAACAGAAAATATAAATTGAATCCACCAAACACAGCACATTAAATCCCATTTTTTAAAAGCTGATAAAACAAGACACAGTCCTCACTTTATAAGCTGAAGACATTCATAACCAGAAGCTGAATCTGAAATATGGCTTATTTTTCTATGCAAAAAGAAAGGAGTTTACAGAAAGTTTGATGCCTTACTTTCTCACTGTCTTAAATGTCTCCTACAGGAATCGGGGTATCTAGGTAACGTATAGACATTTGTCTGTTCTTCCTTCCCTTCCTGAAAGAAAGGACTTGGACAACATTGGTAACAGATCTAAATACACTGAAGAAAAATTTCCTGTCAAATTTTTGTTCTCGAAACATGAATTAGATAACCTGTCTGTGAACCCTTTAGAGAAGCAAGATAATATTTACACCAAGAATTCTGTTGCTTTACATTGGAAAAAACAAAACAAAACAAATTTTCTATAATTGTATATAGTAATTTCTAAAAATAACTTGGTCATTTTTTTAAAAAGGTAATAATTTGGGTGACAGGTTTTGAACAATAATTTCCAAAGATGCATAAATGTGAAATATTGATTTCTCTAGTAATAAGGAGATTCAGCAGAGAATAAATAGCATTTTTAAATGACATTTTGCTCACTCATCCTTCTTTATGTGAAAATTCAGAAGAAAAAAAATTGTCTTCAAATTTAAGGAGATAAAACTTTATCTGTTTGGTCAATAAACAGGAACAAGGAAGGAGAAGCATGCCCTCAGGAGAAAGGTTAAGGCCTTCATAAGACTCTTCAGATAGTTGATTCTGTGGGCACTGACTTCATCAGGAGATGATTCTTCCAGTGTTTGTTCTCTGTAAATTCCAGAATCACTTGACTCCCTGACCCCACCTAGAAAGTAAAGTCAGGCAATGCTTCTAAGACCATGCTAATGTCATACTCTGGTATACTCTGTGGCATGAAGAATACCACTCTGAGTTTGTAGATCCTACAAAGACAAGGAACCTAGAGTTCTGCTGAGTACCCTTTGTCACAGTTTTATATCACAGAAACTTGTGCTCTATACCAAAGCGAAATTAATCACCAAGAATTACCTGACATGGGGCGCAAAGTCTATTCTATAAGAAAATCAACATATTTCCAAAATACTCTACACTGCTATAGTGAACTTTGTGCAAGTGGTATTCTTAGCAGGATCTTCAATGTAGGTCATTTAATTAGATTATAATTGGTAAGAACAAAGACAATAAAAATAAGTGAAACTTGGAAGTTCTAGTTATTGGCAGTGTTATAGGGGGCAGTGTGGGCTAACAGATAGAGAGCAAGGCTCAGAGCCCAGGAGACTTGGGGGTTAAGCCTCGCATTTTTTTTTTCTTGTTCAGTGGTGGCTTGTTTGTTTTTTCAGCCACATATTCCAAATTCTCTCTATCAGTCAATATAATATTATGACGGCCAGAACATGGCATATCTAGATGTAAATCTTATTCTATTCTATCCTTGCATCTTCTCTCGATTTACTTTTCCATTTCCTTCCATTTTATTTTCCTGCCATAATTAGCCTCTCTGAAATCTGTATATTATTTACTTTATCTGACTCACAGATCTAAGTAAAACCAAAGGAAGATTCTAAACAGCATTTGCAGTGACTGAATTAATGGGAGACAGAGGGGGATCCTTCTGCCCCATCTTTAAATATCTGAAACTGAGAATATTTGAAGATCTGTCTTTGGAACTACTAGAAGAAAAATAACAATGGAAAACAGCAAGGGGAAGAATGCTGTGGTTAAGCACAAATGAAAAGTTTCCAGGCGCCAAGAACAAGAGGACACTTGTATTTTAATAAGACCTCAGTATAATCACTAGAAGGGAATTTGATAGTAAGAGATACTGACCCATGACCTCTTAAACACTGAGTTTCAGAGAGGGCGTACCAGATGGACAGGTAAAGGCCTCTCCCCTGATGCCTAGACTGCTTTTAGGAATTGTATGTCAGGCTTTTATTGCTCTACCAGATGACCATATTGTGCATATTTATTTGCCTCAGTTATCAGCATTTTCAGTGTTGTCTATCAAATAGACTGCTTTTCCCTAAGTTTTATCTTTTCATATATAGATGATTTTTTTTTAAATTGGAAGTAATTATGTTTTACAACCATGGGGTCTTCATGCAAGGGCCATTCATGATTCTTTCAAAACTATTCTATATTTAAATCATAGGTTTACCATGGACTATTAAGATAATCTTACAGACAAAATTTATTTCTCTTCATCTTAGTCACTCCAACTGTAAATTTGTGAAAGTAACAAACTTCAAAGGAATCAGAGAAGGCTTATTAAATTCCAGTTTATCCCTTTAAACTTCCAGATATAATTCTTTTTAAAAAGGGTCAAATTGAGCATACACATCTCAGTATATTCAGTGTCTACCTACACTAGTAAATTAAGCTTAATTAAAGATACTTAATAAATGCTGAATGAATGACAACTGAAATGCTGAGGAAAAGACAAGATCATGGTCTAATCATTTTTCTTGAGGTTTTCTTTAACAAAATGAGTTCTGATCACTATCCAATTGAAAAAAAATAATCATGTGAACCCCATTTTCCAAAAGGAAGAATTTTAAGAAAATCAGAAGAAACTTAAATACTTGTGGACCTAGTCATACAAAGTAGTCAATATAACCTGAGGCACCCTTTATCATGTCAGCAATAGGACTTTAGTCTGGCATAGCAGACTCTTATAACTGAATGTAGCTAATTTGAATGGGGAACTTGATTGGACCAAATTAGAATGGACAGCCATGGATGAGCTGCAATCTGCATATCTGGAGAAAATAACTACTTTGAGTGCATCACAAATCAGTATGAGCATCTGTGTACTTGATGTTGTGGAAGGTTTTGTAGATGACTTGTTAGGCTACTGTGGATCAGTACATTGCAAAATTTCTTGACATAACTTCAAAAACTGAAAATTATTTGTAGTTCCCAATGTGCTCTTGCTATTAACACATACCACATTTTAACCCTAAAATAGATTGGTTATGGAAACATTTTAAATCATGGTTTACATTACAGTCGGGCAGGATAAAGAGTCAAGTACAGTAAAACCTCACCAAAAAAATGTCAACATTAATTTCAAGATATTTCCTAAAAATATGCAGTGTGCCAAGCTATCTAGTGAAATTAGAGGTCTAGTTCATTTTATAAAATTGAATGGTAATTATAAGATTTTTAAAATTCTATGACCACAAACTAAATTTAAGAAAAAATTAATTGTCTTCTCATACCTCATGTGAAAAATGACTACATAACAGTCTCAATGTAGATTTCTACCTTTTCTTTTTTTAAACTACAGCTCAGTTTGCTATGAATTTTAGTACCCCAAAAGAGCTATTTTGACTAAAATGTCTAGTAGGAGAGGTAAGGTTTCTTTCACAGTTTCAACTACAGTAGTAACTACACTGCAGTACTTATCATGCAGTACTTATTAAACTACATTGCAGTACCTATCAAAAGCTTTCAGAGTCAACAAATAGGACATTTACACATGAATTACACCACTAACTTTTAGTAAACTTTACTTTTATTCTTCAAGCCCTATCGGTTAATACTGAGGGGGAAAAAGTGCCAAAATTCTTCAGAGGTGGTCCAGACAGAGAATTTTTTCCCTATCTTCCTATAACATTTTATTCAATCCCACAATATATTCCCCAGCCTTGCCTTGCATGCACCAGCAAGATAGCAGTGTTGCCTCCCAAGTACATGGGGTTACAGATGATATTTTTATACAATATCTAGCTTGCCAGTACCCTGAGCGCCTCTAGGCTCTGGACCTGTGGGTCATTGCTAATAGGCACATCTTCTTTAAAGAGCCAGCATTTTAACATTGGTTTGAAAACAATAAGAAGAAAGCAAACTACTCAAGCTACTTACAGCCGGCCAGCAGGAACTGAGAGTGTTGCACGGCATCTGCAGCAAGGAGTAGTGGGTGGTTGGCATTAAAGGGTGGCTGCAGCTCATTCCACTGAGGGGTTCTAGGGAAAAATATCAGATTAATCTCTGAATTTAGCAAGGGTGATGTAAATCACTGATGTTTTCATTGAGTACAATAATAGCTTGTGGAAGTTCACAAATGTATTGGAATCAAGAAATAGAATTTTCTCAATGTGCTGAAACACACAAACCAATGTCTACAAGAGAACAAAAAGGTTTCTTTCCCCTCCTCCACAAACACAAGCACACATGCGCACACATACACGCACACAAACACTCTGCATCAAGCAAACATCAGCTGAACATTAGAAGAAACTACACGAAGAGGACCATGGGATTTAAAGAATAGGGGGCAGATATACAATGGAGGAAGCCATTCCTCAACATCTGATTTCATTCTATTTCAATACAGAGTTGGAACTTGTTCTTTGGCATGTGGGGATAGGCATGCAGGAGTGTGTTTTTTGTTTGAGGGAACTTCTTTTGAAACTTTAACACACAAGTTGGTAACTTGTTGGGAATTCTTTACATTTCAAAAGAAAATTAACTCAATGTAAAATTTAAACTATGGTAAGAAACAGTTGTGTAAATTTGTGACTTGTTTCTCAATCAAATTAGCATGTGCAGTTCCATTTTGGAGATGGTGGAATAATCTTAATTGGAATTAGCCACTCCTGAATAGCTTGATAAATCCAGTACTTAACAGTCTAATCCAGAAATGAATAGCAGTGAAGAATATCTGAGCCTAACAAGATCAAGAGGATGATATTTTAAAATGTCAGAAGCAAAGGCATAGTTTTCATAACCAATTTTGTTTCTTTCCCTCCATGCAATTTCCCTGTCTCTCTTAGACAAAGCTCAGTTCTGAGCCATTTCTAAGATATTTTCCCTCTTTCCTCAGGGGAAGCTATCCTGTTCCCCATTGGGACACATTTTAGAATAGAACACTGACTCTTTACCTAATATTGTACTACAATGGCTAAGACTGTTCCTAATTCACATTCTTTGGGAATCCTTTTAAAAGATAGCTTCCAATCCTCTTCTACTGGTTTGGAGCTCACTCAAAGGCTGGCTCTGTGCCACTATGTACTTTCAGTGAGCATGAGACTCACTGAAGGGCAGCAATAAGCTTTTACACGTGGAAGGGAACAAAAACTCTAGGGAAACGAAATGCCAAGGTGTTATGAAGAAAGGCAGGAGGTACTACCTCACTAAAGTCCAGCTGGCCCGGGGAGAAGTCACCATTTCCAGGGGAGTGTCATCACTGATCTTGGGGGCAGTGCTGAGTGGCCGAGGTTCCATCACATGCTCCACCAGTGTCCCATAACAGCTGATGATATACAAGGACTCAACCACAAACTGTTTGGACTGATCTATACAGAGAAAGAAGTAGAATCTAATTAAGAACAAGAACATAAAAAGGGACAAGACAAATCTACTGTGCCAAGGTAGATGGCAATCATTTCCTTAAGTGATCTACCTGTTCAGAATGTTCCACCAAGCTATCACTTGGCCTACAGCCTTTTCCATTTAAGTCAAATACGCAGTAAAAGAGGAAAATTATAATAAACATCTCAATATAATCAACATTTCAAAAGCCCAGCTAATTGCCCATTTATTTCCAAGCAATATGTAATACACTCAAATTCTGCTACAACAAAATAATGCACAGTTCCTCAGATTTTGTTGTGATGAGATTCTGATTGTATTATAAAAATTAAACACTGTCAAGAAAGATTAAATATGATGAATCAGAACTGGAGTAAATTAAATTTATATGGAACAAGTTTTTCAGACTGAACTACACAGAATTTGTGTTCACCTGTACCAAGCCTATGAATATTCTTCACCCACACCAAAAAATTTTAAATTCCTAGAAATGAAGAAACTACACACCACCCTCTGCTAATCCCTCAAACTTCACGACCCTTAATGGCACCAGTTGCCCCAACCTTAAAAGTAGGTCAGCCAAACTCTGGGAGATCAGCAGCTAAATATGCTGCTAAACAAATGGCTTTCAAGTGAGTACATATGTCCCCACTACCACAACAAGTCTAGTCCTGTATCTCAGGTTTTACAGTAAACCTAGCAGCAAATATAAAATCTCCTATGAATGCTGGGTGGGTCACCCTATCTCTAAGCCAGACGAATCAATTACAGTGCCAATTTGGAGAAAATGGCTGATAACTAGTCAGTAGGATATAAAGGAAAGGCAAGTTAAAAGGGTAATTAGAACATCAGGGAGAAACACTGGAAAATGAGCTTCACAGAATGTTTTAACTTGTAACAAAAGGTCCCTCAGATACCATCACTGAAGCTAAGGAGGGAACAAAAATTAAAGATGGGATAAGGAAATGCAAGGCTTGCCGCCTTGACTGTATTTTCTTCCATTTGTGCAGGGAACCTGCTGTGCTCAAGATCATGTTTCCCAGGAAAGGGTCAGTGAACAGAGATAACAAGAGAAAAGGTGGAGGTCTGATAGCCAGTTTTAAGCTTAGGGAGAATGAAGAGATGTGCCAAGAATAAGCCTGACCAGAGAGGTGTTTCAAAACAAACCTGTTTGTGGCCTACTTTAGTACTAATGAAACAAAGACAAGAGGGAATTGTGTGTGTATGTCTGTGTTTAGACACAAAAAAGTCATGTCTACCAATAAAACTGCTCTACTATGTAGATGTTTTAAGGAAACTGAGTGAATAAAACTGAACCAGAACTTATGAAGTACCTACCCCAAGTAAGATACTATGTGAAAGACAGAACAAAAAGATGAAAAAAGCAGGCCTACAATCTAATGGAGACAATATAACCTGCATAAAAATAAATAGGAAATGATCTTGAAAATAACTAGGCCAAAAGCCATATCCAGACAAACTATGCTGGTAATACCTGAGGCTGATGGACTGAGAATTGGTTGGAGAAATCTCAAAACAGAGACTAGAGACAGAGGGACAGGGGGGAAAGGTAGGGAGGGTGGAGGAAGGAAAGAGAGAGGCGAGTTCTGGTTTGAGTTCCTGCAGCAGGTGCTGGAGCCACAATGCCCAAAGGAGGGAGAAAAGGAGGCCACAAAGGCCAAGCCAGGTGATACACAAGCCCTGAAGAGATTGATGCCCAGCTTCAAGCTGAAAAACAGAAGGCAAGGGAAGAAGAAGGACAAAGTGAAGAACTCAGTGATGGGGCAGATGATGACCCCAAAAAGGAAAAGAAATCCTTAGATTCAAAAGAAAGTGATGAAGATGATGATGACTACCAGCAAAAGTGCAATGGAGTGGAAGGGTTAATAGACATAGAAAATCCCAACCGAATAGGCCGGACAACCAAAAAAGTCACTCATCTGGATCTGGATGGGCCAAAGGAGCTGTCTAGAAGAGAACAAGAAGAAATAGAAAAACAGAAAGCAGAAGGACAACACATGAAGATGCATTTAGCTGGTAAAACAGAACAAGCCAAAGCAGATCTGACCTGACTGGCCATCATCTGGAAACAGAGGGAAACAGCCAGAAAGAAGGAAGAAAGGAAAGGAAAAGATGATGTGGCTGTGTCAGGAAAATGTATTGCAATCACTCTCCCTGAATAAATAAGCACAGTGCATGTGGGAGGAGGAAAGGCCAGGAAAATGGGCCCAGGGCCTTCCAGGACCTCTGCCATATTGCATCCCACAGTGGTGCCACCTGGAGTGCACTGTGGCATCCCCCTCCACCTGGTGGAGCCACAAATGAGATGGATCCTCTTCATCTCGGCATAGAATTCCATTTTTGGGGCAGGGGGGAAGGGCAGGGAAAGGGGGCAGCTGCTATCTTTGGGGCAGAAATAATACAGAAAAGAATTTCTGTGTATAACAGTTTGAAAAAGTCTGGATGGTTTTGCTGTTTTTAGGATTCAGAACACATAGCAGGGGGAGGGGATGGTGGGATGGTGGAGGGTAGGAAAAGCTTTAACTTGTAGATTACATGGGGTATGTCGGTTTGGGGGTGACCCATAGAAAGATCCTAATGAAAATCCCGGGTCTATATTTGACAGGGCACTCATCTGCACATTTTCTTGTGAAATCTCTGCAGTCTGAGTGTAGTAATAAATGTCTGGGAGTCTCCCCCAAAAAAAGAAATCTCAAAAGATTGGAGGAACTACCTGAGCTGGACCTTGAATTAAGAAAAAAATTTTAAAAGGTCTAGAGCATACTTCAAGAACAGGAGGAAGGAGAGGAGGAAACTACATAGCAGAAACAAGGCAGTTACTTGCTTGAACTCTCCTAAATCCTCCTTTAAACAACTTTAAATCATGCCTCAAAATGAATTCTAGAGCAGCAGAGCAAACAAAAGGAGAAGGTAAAGTAATTTTCCAGCTGAAGATAACTTAAAAGGTAGGAAGGAAATAAAGAGATAAAGAGATAGATAGATAGATAGATAGATAGATAGACAGACAGACAGACAGACAGACAGACAGACAGACAGATAGACAGGCAGGCAGGCAGGCAGGCAGACAGACAGGCAGACAGACAGGCAGGCAGGCAGGCAGGCAGGCAGGCAGGCAGATCAATCATCAGGAAAGTTATGTCACACTGGGATGAGAATAGAGTGCAGTTCAGCAAAGGCAATGCCCTAGCAAACCAGGAACAGGCCTTGAGAGTCAATGAATTGGTGTGTTCTGGAGCTCTCAGTCCACAGATAGGGGTTGGGGGGAGAGGTGTCAGACAACTGCAAAGGAAATTACAAGGGTCTCTTTGCTGGCACCGGTGGCAGGAATCTGCTACATGGCCCATACATAGATCTGGGTCACAGTCCTAGGTCAAAGTCCCAGGGTGAGGAAGAGCACTAGCACTCAAGAGCTTGTGGCAGCAAGGAAGCAAAGACCCTACCCTGGTCATAGTTCTGGGGCAGAAAAGAGTGCTTGTAGTCACTCACAGACCTAAGCACATGCCAGGAGAACGGTAAAAACACCTCTCCTTAGATCATACCACCTTGAAAGAAATGAAAACTTACAGATTCCTATCCCCCTGCCCCAAACCAGTTCTGAAAACAGCTGCACAAAAACCTGAAGCTTGGGACAGTACTCACTACACCCCAAAAGCAGAGTTTAACTTTAACATAAAGTTAAAAGTGAAGATATAGGCTGGAAAATGAGTGAATAACAAAAAACCAAGTTACTGTTGTGATAGAGAAGATCAAAACCCAAACTCAGAAGAAGACAACAGTTAAAATTGCTACATCGAATGCCTCAAAGAAAAATGTAAATTGGTCTCAGACCTCCCCCCCACAAAAAAATAAAATTCTTGGAAGAACTCAAAAAGAACATTAATACATTGTTGGTAGAGTTGTGGTCTCATTCAACTATTCTACAGAACAATTTGGAACTATGCTCAAAAGACTATAAAACCTTTGACTTAGCAATACCACTACTAGTTCTTTATCCCAAAAGAGATTTCTTTAAAAAGAAGGAATATGCACAAAAATATTTATAACAGCTTATTTCTGAGGGCAAAGGATTAGAAACTGAGGATACCTATTAATTGAGGAATGGCTGAACAAGTTCTGGTATGGGATTATGATAGAATACTCTTGTACTATAAAAAATAATTATCAGGATGCTATCAGAAAAACTCAGAAAGACTTGCATGAGTTGATGCAAAATGAAATGTACAGTATACAAAGTAACAATATTACTGTAAGATGATCAGCTGTTAATGACTTGGCTATTCTCTAGAATGCAATGATCCAAAGCAACTCAGAAGGACTCATGATGAAAAAATCCTAACAATCCACAGAGAAAGAACTGGTGGTGTCTGACTACAGATTGAATCATACTTATTTCTAAAAATTTCTTTATTTTTCTTAAGGTTTTTTTTGTCTATGTTTTCTTTTACAACATGACTATTATGTAAATATTTTGCACTACTACACATGACTATACACATATATAACCTATATCAAGCTGCTTGACTTCTCAATGAGTGGGAGGGGGAAGGAAGAAGGGAGAGAATTAAGAACCCAAAGTTTTAAAAATTTATGTTAAAATTGTTTTTACATGTAACTGGGGAAAATTTTTTAAAATAAATATGAAAAGAAAAAGAAAAGAAATGATGAGGAGGATATTTTCAGGAAAAGATGGAAAGACTTATATGAACTGATGCAAAAAGAAGTGAGTAGAACCAGGAGAACATTGTACATAGTAACAGCAATTTTGTATGATGAAACGACTTGGTCATTCTCAGCAACAGAATGAACTAAGACAATTTCAAAGGACTTGTGAGTAAAAAAAATATGCTACCCATCTCCAGAGAAAGAACTGATAGATTCTGAATACAGATTTAAGCATGCTTTTTTTTTTACTTTTTTATTTTTCTTATTTTTTTGTTTGTATTTTCTTTCACAATATGACTATTATGGAAATGTGTTTTGCATGGTCCGTGTGTGTGTGTGTGTGTGTGTGTGTATAAAACCTATATTGAATTGTTTTCCTTCTTAACAAGGGAAGAGTAGAGAATATGGAACTCAAATTTTTTTTAAATCAATGTTAAAAATTGTTTTTCACATGTAATTGGGAAAAAATACAATATTAAATAAACTAAAAAGAATAGAGGAAGCATGTATAAATGCAAAGACAAGAGAGTGCAGGAAAAGTCTAGGCAGAACAGTTGAATAGTCTAACCTATGTCATTTCCAGCATTATTATTCTACCAAAACTACTCCCTCCAAATTTACTAATGATCTCTTAGCTGCCAAATCCAATGGTCTTTTCCAGGGTTGGGTAACCTGTGGCCTTGAGGCCATATGTGCAATCCTCAAAGGGCTGCACTTGAGGGCCACATATGTCCTTGAGGCCACAGGTTCCTGACCCCTGGTCTTTTCTCTAACCTCCTTCTCCTTGACCTCTATGTAGCCTTTGACACCGATAATCACTCTCCCCTCCTCAATATTCTTTTCCACCTAGGTTTTTGAGACAATACTTGATCTGAGTTCTCTTTCTAACTATCCAACCATCCCTTTTCTGTCTCCTTTGCTGAATTCTCTTTTAGACCATGTCCTCTAATCACAGATGTCCCTCAGAGTTCCATCCTGGGCCCTCTTCTCTTCTCCCTCAATACTTCACTTAGTGATCTCATCAGTCCTCATGAACTTAATAATCATCTCTATGCTGATGATTCTTAGAATCTACCTGTCTTTCCCCAAACTCTCTGCTGATCTCCAGTCCTACCACTCCAACTGCCTTTCAGACATCTCAAACTTGTCAGCAGACATCTTAAACTAAACATGTCCAAAACAGAATTCATTATCCTTCCTCATGACCTTCTTCCACCTTTCCCTTCCCCGGCACACACACCTCCTCCCCTACTACCGTTGAGGGCAGCACTACCCTCTCAGTCCCTAAGGCTCACAAATTAGGTGTTGTCTCAACTTCTCTCTATCTCTCACCCTGCTCTATTCAACTGGTGCCAAGACCTGTCAAGTTTATCTTTGCAACATATCTAGAATATATCCCTTCCTCTGCTCTGACCCTGTCACAACACCAGTGCAGGCCCTCATCAGCTCACACCTGGGTTATTGCAATTACTTGTTGGTGGGCGTGCCTGCCTCAAGTCTCTCCCCACTCTAATCCATCCTCCTTTTAGCCATTAAAGTGACTTTCCTAAACCACAGCTCCAACAGGCTCCAGGATCAAATGTAAAATTATGTTTGCTATTCAAAGCCTTTCATAACCTAGGCCCTCCTACCTTTCCAGTCTACTTGTACTATGCTCCTTACCACATATTCTTTTTTACAGTGACACTGGCCTCCTTGCTGCTCCATGAATAAGATATTCCCTCTTTGGCTTCAGGTATTCTCTCTGGCTGTCCCCTGTGCTTAGAATGTTCTACCTCCTCAACTCTTCCTTTCCCAGGGTCTCTGAAATCTAATGCCTTCCCTCTATTATTTCCTATTTATCCTGTATGTAGCTTCTTTTGTACATAATTGTTTACATCTTGTCTTTCCTGTTAGATTGTAAGCTCTTTGAGGGCAGGAGCTATCTTTTGCCTTTTTTTGTTTCCCTAGTGCCACAGAACCTGGCACAAAAAAGGCACTTAACCAACATTTACTGATTGATTGACTGGACAGCATGAGCACGGTAATGTGAAATTTGGGTGGAAAGGTAGGTTGGAGTCACATTTTGGAAAGCCACACAGTCACACTAAGAAGTTCATATTTTACTACAGAAACAAAACAGAGGTTCCATATACAATATACAAGGTAACTCTGAATATTGTTTCAATTTCTCTAGCAACTTTCTGCCCGTACTGTAGGCAGATTCACAGCATCCCTGGCCATCTTCTCTTGCACTGTATACACTTTGTCATACCACATCACAAAGGCCACAGAGAATCAGTATACTTTTCACTCCTCACTGCCACTTCCAAACTCTCCTTTTGCCATCATCCATTAACTTCTACTCCTCTGACATACATTCTGTCAAATTTTATTATCCCATCCAGATCATGGTGGCTGTTATCAACCAATAAAAGATATTCTCCCACATGTCTCCAAGAATTCAGTATCTAGTAAATTATGTTCTACTATGCCTCAAAATCTGTCCTTACATTAGAAATTGATTTCACAAACATTCTAATATCTCATTTTGTTCTAATTTCCTAATTTCCTCAAATCTCATGATTAGTATTGCTTCCTTACACCTCAAGTTCAAAAAGAGATGGTCATACCCAAAGTCTCAATATCACCCATAACTGCTTTGCTTCAACAATCAAAAAATTTAATATTGTTCCATCTGATTAACATCTCCTAGCATTCACATCTCTTCCTATCTCTTATATCTCTTGAATGTGTCTTTCTTGTCACAACTTCCAATCCCTCTATCCATCAATACTTGATTTAACCATCTCACCTAATCTGAATTTACTTTCCTCCCTTCCAAATCTTCACTTTATAGTCTATTAGTTCAATTCTACACTACCATCTACTCTCAAATCTCTTGCCTTCTTATCCAATTGCTACTCATGCCTCTTCAAACTCCAATGCCAGACTACTTGCACCATCTGACCCCTCCATTCCTATTTACTAGTTCTAAACAAGGCTAGAAGTCACGATACAGAGTTGACCGAATCCACTGTGAATTTTTATTATCTAACTTAAACTGGGTCCTCAGCACAAAGTAAACTTGGGCCTTTCCCCCTTACCGAGTGTCTACCCCAGTCTCCTCAAAGTATGTTTCAAAATAATTCTGCTCAAACTTCTCACATTGGTTTTTCCATCTCAGTCTTTTGCTGAATACCTGGATGCTTAATTTACTGAGAAAACTGAGGCCATTCACCATGAGCTACCTGTTCTTCCCTTCCCTTCATGTCAAATGCTTTTTATCATTCCCTAGTCTCTCCTCATTTCTCTTAGTTCATGACAATGAGACAGATCTTAACCTTGACAAGGCCAACCTTTCTATATGTAACCTACCCTCGTCCCCTGCCATATTCTGGGATCCACTGACACTGGCCTCTTTACGTCATCATATCTCTTATATCCACATTCTCCTCTCAAGTCACATGTGCACCACTCTATTTTAAGCACTCAGGACTTCACACTTGGACTATTACAAGAGGTTCTTTTATTGTTTTTTTTCTGGCTTAAGTCTCTGATCAACCCAATCCCTAATCTACACAGTTGCCAAAGTGATTTTCCTAATGTATAGATCTGAATAGGCATTCATCTAATTTCCCTTCCCTTGGCTCCCCAGTTCAATAAACCCCAGTATTACCTCCAGGATCAAATATAAAATTCTTTGTTAGCATTTAAAGTCCTTCACAATCTAGCCCCACTGTACCTTTCTGACCTCACTACACATGACCTCTCCATAATCAAGCTAATCAGGCCATCTTTCTCTTCATCACACACAGCACTCCATTTCCTACTGCCTCAGTGCTTTTCACGGGTTGTCCCCTTTAGTGGAATGTACTCACTCTTCACCTTTGACCTGGAGAATTCCATGCTTTCTTCTACCAACTTAAGTACCAGATTCTACATGAAACTTTTTTTGATCCTTCGAGTTGTTAGTGTCTTCCCTCCTTGAACTATCTGGTATTTGTTCTTTGCATGTTATATGTGAAAATGTTGTCACCCTCAATAGAACACCTCCTTTTTGTTGTTTTACTCATATTACTTAGCATAAACTAATTAATAAATGTTTTTAGAATGAAATACGGATTGGAATGAGAATAGAATAAAAGTAGCAAGATCAGTTCATATCCAGTTATAGTCTAGGTCAAAGGTCCTGAAGTAAGGCAGAGTGAATGGAAAAGGGATGTGTTTGAGAAGTATTCTAGAGGTATGATTAATAATAATTCACTGAATGTAAAGGTAATACAAAGTTTCAGAACTACAAAGGCTAGGGACAGCTAGGTGGTGCAGTGAATAGAGCACTGGCCCTGGAGTCAGGAGGACATGAGTTCAAATCCGATCTCTGACACTTAACACTTACTAGTCGTGTGACCTTGGGCAAGTCACTTAACCCCAACTGCCCTGCCTTACCCCCCCCCCAAAAAAAAGCAAAACAAAACAAATAAACAACAAAATTTACAAAGCCAGGAGATGGGGATAATAGCAAAAGAAGTAGAGAAACTGAAAGTCAAGTATAAGAGAAAGACAATGATTTCTGTTTTAGATATGTAAGTATGAGTTGCTAGCACACACCTAGATGAGAATACATAGCAGGAAAGTGAAAGTTGGGCTGAAGTTTAAGGACGCAGATGACCAATTGTCATTTGCACACAGGAGATCAATGGATGATTCTTCTAGAGTTCTATTTTTTCTCTGGTTACCTTCATAGCAAGTACCTTTGTCCCAAAATAACTTCCACTTATACTGTAGATATCTTGAATACATAATTTTTTGTATGTTGTTTCACCTACGCCCATACTACTGCAAAAGCCCTGATTGTTTATTCTGCCTTAATTAAGTCTCTCTCTTCACCAGGTTATCTTCCACTTAAACTGTTCTTCCTAAAGCATACTGTCACATCCCTATTTTTTAAAAAGTCCAGTGACTCCTTACTGCCTCCAGGATCAAAGGTGAAATTGTCTGTTTATCATTCTAACCCCTTCATAACCTATTCCCGTCTTACCTTTCCAGTCATCTTACACCTTTGTCTCTATGATCCATTGATAGTGGATGTTCTTTCCCCAAAATAACAACCCTCCTGACTCCAGTCATTTTCACTGGCTACTTCCCATGCTGGAAATTCTCTCCCGCCTCGTTTCCATCTTTTGGCTTCCCTAGTTTAAGTCACAGCTAAAATCCGACCTTCTACAAAAATCTGTTTTAGATTCCCCTTAATGCTAGATATCTCCTCTGCTATTATAACCAATTTATCTTCTATAAATCTTGTTTGTATTTAGCTGTTTCCATGTAGCTCCTTCCTTCCTTCCTTTCTCCCTTCTTCCCTTCCTCCCTCATTCCCCCTCCCTCCCTTCTTCCCTCCTTCCCTTCCTTTCTCACTCCCTCCTTTCCCTCATTTTCTTTCCTTCCTTCCTCCTTTCCCTTCCTTCCTTCCTTCCTTCCTTCCTTCCTTCCTTCTTTCCTCTGTATCCTTGGTGCTTAGCACTGTGGCTGGCACATACTAGGTATTTGATAAATGTTGACTTGTTATCTACTAGCAGGAGAAGCTTACCAGTAAGAGTTGGTAAATGAGAGAGGAGGAATACACAGGGTTAGAACATGAATGTTTAGTTTCCCTCTGTTGGAGATCTTCTAGCCAGTGCTGAATGATCACATCATAGGATTATCATAGATATGAGGATTCAAGTACAGTTTGGTCCTCTGCAGTCCTTTCCAGATCAGAGGTCATTTCACGATCATTCAGAGATCATGAACAATGCCTCAACAGCTAGTTTTTTCAGGGCTTCATACTGTCTTCTGTGTTTCTATCCCCAGTGCTTAGCATAATGCCTGACACACAGCAGGTGCTTAATAAATGCTTGTCAACTGACTAAATATGAACATGAGCTCCCTAAAGACAGAGATGGTGTTGTTGCCTTTCTGTGTATTCCCCCAGCACTTAGTACAGCAGTGGACACATTGCAAGCATTTAATAAATACATGTTGACTAATACATTTAAAAAATATAGAGAGGAGAAGGAAGCTCATGGAGGACACAGACAGGAAATGTTTTTGTTACTATTGAGTCAAATTTAATATACATTAATAAAAATAAATCTAATTTCATAGTTTCATGTGATGCCCTCTTTTCTGTTCTTCAATAAAATTGAAACATGTCATTTTAAAAAATGAATATTAAAACAACTGAAAGCATGATTTAATGAATTCACCAAGGAAGTGTAACATATGAGGGAAAAGAACAAAGCATCAAAACATTAAAGAAAAAAAAAATAATGAAAGAGATAATCACAGAGCAGTAGTATAGTGCAAAGAGCACTAGCAAAGAAGCCAGAGGAACGGGATTTAAGTCCTACCTATGGCGCTATTTATGGGCCCATGTGCAAGTAGGGGATTAACCTCTGTAGGCCTCAGTTTTATCACTCAGAAAATGACGGGGCTGGATTCAATGGTCAGCCAAGGTCCCTTTAGGCTCTATCTGATCCTATGAGGCTATAATAGGAAGGAAGAAGAAATGTAGGATTTCAAGAAAGGGAAAGAAAGAAAGAACATCCAGAAGAGACAGTTAACAGAAAATGCTGCAGAAAGGTCAAAGAGGATGAGAACTGATAAAAGGACATTGGGCTAAGGAATTAAGAAGTTGTTGATCAACTCAGAGAAATACAGTGTTGAAGTCTGAAAGGCAGAGGGCAAGGCAGAGAGGACTGAGTGATGAAAAACATCAAGCCAGTGATACAGTATAGTCTTTCTAGAAATTTAGTCATGGAGGGGAAACACAAAGTAAGACAGCCTGAGGAGATGCTATCCTTGCCATGTTTAAGAATAAAAGAATATATAAACTCCTTGAGTGAAGGGATTGATTCATTCTTTGTCTTTCTGACCCTGGTGTCTAACACAGAGCCAGGCATATAATAGGCACTTAATAAAAGCTTTTTGACCAATTGATTATGTTTCTAAATAGTGAAAAAGAAGCCAGAAATGTGGCAGAGAAGTGCCTAATGTGCACTTGGCTTTGAAGTCATATGAAGACTTATATTTAAAAGGTCCTACTATTTCTAGATCAGCTTCTAAGATGCAAATTCTTAGATATGCATTCATGGGGGGAAGGGGAGAATCTGCATGTAATCTATATCCCTACTGAGTAATCAGCTTATTTGTTGCAGTATAAACTATAACTGACTCCCCTAACAATACTTTCCCCATCTGCATAGCTCTCAGAAATCACAATTTGGAAAAAAGGCCCTGTGGGCCCTCTTTTTATACATACAGAGAGATATCATCCTTTCCTTCTTAATCCTATAAAAGCAGGGCAGAAAGAACTGAAGTGACATACGCCAATTACAAGGGCATTCAAAATTTACTGAAATAACTAGAAGGAAATTTAGCAAAAGAAAAAATTCTTAAAAGGACCAAATATGCAATTTCAATAAAGATACAAACCTTTTTCTCGTTTTAGACCAGGATTATTAGCAAACCAGGATCTGGACATTCCAAAGACGGCAGCCACACAGAATTCTCCTCCCATTGATTTGCTGGGTGAAATCTGGGGGGGCGGTTTAACTTTGCTTTAAAAAAAACATACACATACACACACAAGAAAACAACAAAAATGAATATGGTGAAATAAGACCCTACTAAAAAAGATTAGAAGCCTATTCTGATTTTACCCTTTACAAGTCAACTACTTCCCCTGCCTTTGGCCATGCACTTGCCATAAGAGATTCTATCTGTTGATGGGAAAACTGTGTTCAACATATACTAAGGCAGAAATTATGTTAAAGCACTAGTGAATTATCAAGTTAACTTCCAAGGTAAAAGAAAAGTGATTTTGTGAAAATACTTGGAGAAATCCAAGTCGGTTCTTTTCAGTTCAATGCCACCTTCCCTGTGGATTTTAAGATGGAAAAAGTGGAGCCAGCACAAACCTCTCACAATAACAACAAAATTATTCATCATTCAATTTCAGTTTTCAAGTTGGAAATACAGGATGTGGGGTTGGCAATATGTGGGAGATAGAAGAGAATGAAGACAACACATACACCCATAATACTGAGTATCAAAATAACCAGATTGCACAGAATGAAACCCCAAAAATGCTCTCATTCAACATGCCACAGACAATGTGCATGTAGTAGATCTAATGATATGCAATTACATTTGCTGGTCTTCCTATTTGGTATTTATTTTTCCCTCCTTGTTCCTTGAAAATGATGTGTCTGTTGCTGGTCAGAGAACAGAGTGGTTAAAGAGTGAAATAAAAGCTGAAGGCCTCTGGCTGACTAAGGCACCCAAATAGAATCTCTGCTTCCTATATGATTTACAGATAAATGCAGAATAATTCTATGGCTTGTTCTAACTACCCCAAAAAAGTATATTGTGTTCTCTTCCTTTATCCAAAATTTCCCCAAATAAGGGCTCACCTTTTACCTGGCTAGTTGTCCTAGCATCAGATTCTCTTTCTTTCCCTAAAACTCTTATACATCTTTTACATTCTTTAGCACTGATTCTGATTATATTCATCTATGGCTTCACACTCTGAATTAGAAGTTTTGCACAATCAATTGAGATGTCATTATCTTATTTGGAGGCAAGTAGTATAGGTGACAAAGAGCTGGACCCTAGGTCAGGAAGATCTGACTGCAAATCCTGCCACAAATGGGATTCATGTAGAACCTTGGTCAAGTCACTTAACCTCTTTCAGTCTCAGTTTCCTTATCTGTAAAACAGAAATACTAATAGAACATATCTTTCTCTCCTCTCGTTTCTCTCCCTCTCCCTCTCTCTCTCTCTCTCTCTCTCACACACACACATACACACACACACACACACACACACACACACACACACACCTCTTCCTCCTTACTTCCTTACTTCTTTTATTTTTATATAGTTTATGGCATTTGAGCCATTTCCTATGAATCAGACCGTCTTTGAAGCAATTCCAACTTTTCAGGTCTCTACACTACCTGAAATGCTCTAAGACTCACAGATTAAGCATTACAAAGTGTCCAGGCTGGGATAACCCTCAAGTATCATCTAATCCAATACTCTTCTTTTATAAATTAGGAAACAGGGGCGGCTAGGTGGTGCAGTGAATAGAGCACCGGCCCTGGAGTCAGGAGTACCTGAGTTCAAATCCGGCCTCAGACACTTAACACGAAAAACTAGCCGTGTGACCTTGGGCAAGTCGCTTAACCCCAACTGCCCTCCAAAAAGCCAAAAACAAAAAAAACAAAAAATATATATATATATTAAAATATATATATAATATATAAATTAGGAAACAGAGATCAAACAGGTAAAGAGGTTTTGTCCAAGATTTCTCAGGTGGTCAATTACCAGAGATGAAATTGGAATACAGGTCTCAAGTCCTCTACACCATGGTGGCAGGCTTCTTTTGCCACCTATTTTCCATTTAGATAAATCAAATGCTTCTGTTATCCCACCCCTACTTCCAACTCACTTCTACCCTGGGAAGTATTAACAGATTTTTTAAAGCCTTGTTCTGAGGACAATGATGATCTTGTAAAGATAAAATGGGAGAAAACATTTGGATGCTAAGCAGAAGACTAGCTTTCTCTCTTTGTTGGACACTTCCCTTTTTGAACCAGAACCTGTATGAGAAACATGTTCTTGAGTGTTGAGGGCTTGGAGGCCAGATTCACCAAAACTCTCATTTTGCAGGTAATGAAAGTGACACTGAGAGATTTGCCCAAGGTAACAATGTAATAGGTAAGACTGAGCTTGGAACCCTACAACCTGTGATTCTCTATCTAGTACAATTTCTACTATAGCACACTAAGTTATAGTGAAGACTCTGCACCTCATTGGCAACATTCTTACATATGAAAAGGGGTAAATTTTATCAGGGAGGGAGTATGGTCTAGTGCAGTGGTTCTCAACCTTCCTAATGCCAAAACCCTTTAATACAGTTCCTCATGTTGTGGTGACCCCCAACTATAAAATTTTTTTCGTTGCTACTTCATAACTAACATTTTGCTACTGTTGTGAGTCATAATGTGAATATCTGATATGCAGGATGTATTTAAATTGAATTTAACCCACAGGTTGAGAACCGCTGGTCTAATGAGATTAGCCCAATTTACAGATTTGTTCAGCAATGCAGGCCAAGTCACTCTTATCTTTTCAACGATAAGACAGATATAACCATATTTTACAATATCTCTCTCAAGGATAATGGGAAAAGACTGCTTTCTAAACCTTAAAGCAACATCTCAAGCTGAGTCATTATTAATATTAATGAGTTCTGTGTCACTGGAGTTTTTCCCATAGATTGGAGGCTTACTTATTGGGAACACTATGGAGGAGACGCATGATGCTAGAAAAGGCTAGCAAACAGATACTCTGAGTTCTCACTCTGGGATTCTGTGACTCCATATAACAAAGGAGAGTGATAATTTTCATTTAATTCAAACCGAACAAGTTAAATTCAAATTAAATCATATACTCATGCGCACAGGTACACACACACACACACACACACACACTCACTGCTAAGAGGGATAGGGAAATAGGGAAGAGGTACAGAGGTTGAAACAAAACAATTAAGGATTTCACATTCTATTATATGAAGGATTTGCCATTAAAGATTTCACATCCTATTACAGGGGGTACGACATGCACATAGCAGCTATTTGGGAACCTGGATACTTGCATGGATCTGTAAAGAAGAACTCAAGTGAGGGGGAACTCTCTACCTAACCTTTGCTCCCTACAGGAAAGGGACAAACATTCTTTAGAAAAGTATCAGTCACTTGAGTAAGGATCCTCACCCTATTTTCGTTCAAATCCTTTACATTTCAGCTATCACCTTAAATCTTCTAAATTCTACATTGTGTCTTCTAAAAGTCCTATTCCAATGCTTCATTGCAGTGTGTAATGTCAACAACAGCAGAAGACCACATATTCCAGAGAGGGAGAACTTTGGTACCAGCCCCACACACTAACCTGACTAGTCCTGACTATCTGTTCTGGTCATCACTTTTTCACTCCAAGCATATGTGATAAAGGGGTCAAATATTGGCCTCAGCACTTCTTAGTTAATCTTAGGCAAAGTGCTTTATTTCTGTCTTAGCTTCCATTTTCCTATCTATAAATATAGATAATAACATTGTCCATAACTATTTCACAAGGCAGCTACATGGCACAGTGGATAGAGTACCAGGTACAGAGTCAAAAAGATCTGAGTTCAAATCTAGACTCAGGCACTATTTGTGTGATCCTGGGCAAGTCACTTAAGCCTGTTTGCCTAAGTTTCTTCATAAAATGAGCTAAAGAAGGAACTGGCAAACCACTACAGTAATCTTTGTCAAGAAAACCCAAATGGGGTCACATAGAGTCAGACATGACTGAAACAACTAAACAAAATAACTATCAAACAAAGTAGTTGTAGAGAGCTTTAAAATATCATGGAAATGTGAGTTATTGTAACCATTATTAATGTAGAATGTACTAATATGAAGTTGTTAAACTTATATCTGCAAAAAGGGCCTTTAAATTTCCATTTTGTTTTGTGAAATGGGGAAAGAAGCCTAAATATTATTTATCATTCAGGGGGGGAAAAAGACAGTGATAGCTCAGTCATTTTCAGCTAAGTATTTGCAAATGCATATTTGTTCCGGGTTCACTTGGAGGGCAGCTCCCGGTATTAGAAACACCTCAGTCTCTGGAGAACAATCAAACTGAACTGCTTCACAAATAGGAGCTCAAAGAATTGCATAGAGCAGTGGTTCTCAACCTTCCTAATGCCGTGACCCTTTAATAAAGTCCTTCATGTTGTGGTGACACCCCCCCCCATAAAATGATGTTCGTTGTTATTTCATAGCTGTAATTTTGCTAGTTTTGAATCATAACGTAAATATCTGATATGCAGGATGTATTTTCATTGTTACAAATTGAACATAACTCACAGGCTGAGAATCGCCGGCATAAAGGGGTAGAATGTGGGGGGTGGAGTTGAGAGAGGCTAGTTAGGAACTTAACAAGTTAACTTCTCACCATGATTTCAGGTCACATGCCAAGGAGCTAAAACAGCACAGAGAAACAAGGAAGAACACACTTGCTTCTTCAGAAAAACATTAGCTTAACAAAGCTTATCAAAAATCTGTATAATAAATTGACTTGAAGTATAGATTTGGGCAAAAAAGGGCCACTTTTTTACAGAGAACCATTAAAATCAAGAGCAGAAATGTGATTGGCGGAGGAGGGGAGGTTGTAAAAGCATCAATCTCCACCCAGGATGTAAAAATAGAAACAAAACAAAAATTCTGCGCGTTTACTAGAGTATCTTGTAGCTTAATCAAGTGATGCCAAGAACTGAACTCTTCAGCGTTTCCAAAGTCTTGCACATTGTTAGTTCTCTCACATCCAACAATCCTCCTCTCCTCCATCCCCCCATCAATACAATTATCACTTACAGATGCTCACTGGCTCCTGCAGAGATTAAAGGGGAAACTTAAAGGTACATCAATAGCTCTTAGTATTTATTTCGGTATTTCTTTATATCGACAGATCCCACAATCAGTGTTCAATAGATGATCAAAAGTGTTGGCTTCCCTGAAAATTGCTTGCTGCCATAACACAGCTGGGGAATGGGTGTGTGGAATACTTGTAGAAAGGGCTGATTTAATTAAGGTCTTCCCATCATCATGACTACATGGGGAATTCACTTCAATAAAGCAGGATCATCCCAGAAATATCCCAGGAAAGTGGGAGCCAGGAAAAGAGCCACAGTGTGTAAAGGAGAGATTTCTTTTATTATTGTCAAAATCTTTCCTAAACCACAACATCCAAAAGAAGGAAACAGAAAGGTTGACATAATTCCTCCTTTTTTGAGTCAGCTCAAAGGCAGTCTGGAAATGACAAAGTCCAGAAAACTCTCCAGTTGAAGCTGCACGGTTCAGGAGGCCAAAGGATTTTTTAAACCAACATCTGACAAGGGCATTAGCATGGGTAAGCACTTGTTTCCACAGTGCCAAATGTTTCTATTTCAAACTAATCTTTCATATACAGAAAGATGAAACCCTGTAAAACAATGACCGGCAGTTAAACCACTTAGCATGGTTTATTTCAGAAAATTCTATAGTCATTTCAACCACTCCTTTGAAAAATTATTTTAATTCTAACATTTTTCTTAATTTTCTATGTCTCGTTCTTCCTGTAAGGAGAATCTGACAAATTCCAATAAAAAAACACTTTCCATTAGAAAATAATTTTTAACCTAGAGGTATCTGGGATCTGGAGGTTTTGTTTCTCCTTCAAATCTCCTGTCCCCTGCTCTGTTAAAATAATATATAAATTAAACATGAGGAAAATATCATTTGTGTCTGAATGGGATATGAGGGAAGGTTATTAGAAACTAATTCTACTGATTACTAGATATATCCCATCTTTTTTGAATTTATAAATGAGATCAAAACATCATGATGAACATAGGTGGTGACGGACTTGTTTTTACTATAAACTACTGCTCTTTGCTGCCCCTTAACCTGTCAGAACCTCATAAATTATCCCATGTGCAAAAATTAAAAGGTAGGTTTAGCTTAATTTTTTAGCCAAACCCAAAGAAACATGTGCACCAAAACTAACTTTTACCACTTCAAGCAAAGTCAGGAATATAAATCACTAAATTTACAAAATCAATGGTGGCAACACACTATTCTCAAGAAAAGAAAAGAGAGAAACAAGGCTTGATGTAAGAGACCTAGGTTTTTTATGAATATCTATCTGACATACAGCTATAAGAATTATTTGTATTGAAAAAGGAATTGTGGGGATGTTAGCATTATGGGATACATCACTTAGAGAAATTACTGAAGCCCTGGTTTTTTTTCTTCCATGTTGGTTCATACTGTTTGAAGGTGATCAAGCAACTCAGATATTAAGCTTTTCCTGCTGTTTCTCTCCCTCTCCTTCTCTCTCTCCCTCTCTCTCCCTCTTTCCCTCTCTCTCTCTCTCTCTCTCTCTCTCTCTCTCTCTCTCTCCACTTAAATGCAAATATTTGGAAGAAGTTTTCAAATTGGTAACAAGGACAGCTTTAACAT
Organism: Pseudocheirus occidentalis; assembly: GCA_028646575.1. Lineage (NCBI taxonomy): Eukaryota > Metazoa > Chordata > Mammalia > Diprotodontia > Pseudocheiridae > Pseudocheirus > Pseudocheirus occidentalis. The sequence goes on along the minus strand of CM053593.1, from coordinate 138,337,313 downwards.
TATAGGAACACTATTTCCTCTTCTCAGGACAAATTTACTATGTGCCATTGGATGAAATGTACCCAATGAGTGTATGCATGACACAAGAAGTAAACGGGAGCCCCTGTGCCCTAATGAGATGAATACAAACAGGGACAGAGCAAAGAGAGAAGAAGAAGGCATTGTTTCTACCCCTTTCTAAAACACCAAAAGAAATGTCAATATATTTAAATATATTTTGTAAAACCAAGGAAAAATACTGTTTAAAATGCCCCCAATCGTATGGTATCTCCTAGTTAAATACCCAAGCCCATTTTCCTTCCATTTTTCCTAACCTAAAAGCTTTAAACATTAATGTGTGGGTCCTTTCACTGTTCTGTTCCTTCCTACCTGGCTTTACTGAAATCGACCTAAGTAGGAAAACTGAAAATACCTGTTAATAAAACAACAGGATAAAAATAGCATAATTTCTCCAACCACACACAGAGATCATTCTTAAAGATTAAAGTTTTATTTACAAGTATGACTAAGGTAAAAAATGTACATACTCAAGCTAAGTTCAATAATATTACTATCCAAGAAGGGAAATGTTTCTCTCTCCTAGAAAGAGAGCTTAACACATCCTACAGAAGCATTGTTTTTATTTTAAATTTTTTTGATAACAGCTACCAAAAAAACCATATAAAATAAAAGAAAATGTTAAAAAATAACCAATGCTGTTTAACAAAATAGAACTAAACAAATCAAGAGACAAAAAACTAAAATAAAACATTTATTCTCCCTAGTACTTCTACATTTTGCAAAAACATTATTAATAGAGGAAATGCTATTTCAAATCAGTCATAAAAGAAATAACAAAATTGGTTATAATTTCTTACGTGCTGTTAAGTAGTATATTTAGCTTCTATAAATATATTGTTTAAATGGATATGTCTTTCAAATAAGCTGAATTTAATATAGTCATTTTCTTTCAAGTGTCTCAGCAAATGGGTAAATGTATCTGTATATGTATGGAAGTGAACATATGAATACAAAAACATTTTTATAAAATAAATTTTGCATATTTCTTAGGGTTTTAAAAATTATCTCAGAGTAATAATTTAAAAAGCACTGTTCTCACTACGGACACTCTTTAAACAACATGTTTTAAGTAATCATTAAAAATAGTCACAGTAATTTTTAAAATCTACATTAAAAAAAACAATGATTTTTCCCTATTCACCTTTTTACTCTTCTATATATGGTCACATTAAACTCAAGCAGAGTGGTCAGTTAAGCTGACTTAAAGATACACTCTTCTGAAATGAGCACTGATGAATCAAAGAGGACTTAACAGTGTTCTTACCAGAGAGCATTTTTTTTTCCATATCTACCATCAGCTAAAGGAACTATGCTAAAACTGGCTCATTTGAATAAAGTGCCAGAAAGAAGGACACAAAAAGTGTGATTTGCCAAAAGCCAAAACTTCCTTAGACAACTTCATCCATGTTCTCTGCTCCATAACTCCTTAGAAAGTAGCATGTGAGATTTACATTTTGGTTTGTGAGAATCTCAAAAACATGCCCTTCAGTCATATTACATGGAATACTTTTCTCATATAAGTACCCTGCATTCATTTATTTAGCATAGTTTTCATTTTAGATTAGTAAATAAAAACATATTCTCCTAGCTGAGTGATCAATAATATAAAAAAAATAGGGAAAAAGAAAGAAAACTATTAAAACAAAGAAACTCTTATAAACAACATGTAAGAAGCTGTCAAATCTATATTCATTTGGCTGCCATAATTTGAGGTTTCATTAAAAGCTTAATGGAAAAAACATGCACTGCAAGGCAAAGAAACTTTTTAAAAAGGGCTTTTTTTGTTCTCTCCAAGTCTGCATAAGTGAGTAAAAACGAGTTTCTCGTGTGCTAACGATGGCATCAAACAAACCACAAGGCAGTCTTCTGAAAGACAGGCAATGATTTAAAAGACTCCTATATTTCATATATCCCTTTCTTTAATCTGGCTCTTTTAATCTTGTTTCAGTCCAAAATCATTTCTGGTTGACAAGTGCCTTTGTTTAAGTATGAAGAGCCCACAAGTTTTGGACAGAACAGTTCTTTCGTATTTCACACAACATTTGCTTCTCTTTCCATAGAGTTGATTTTTGCCCCCGTTGTCGTTAGTAGAAAATATTCATTCTTGGAATATAAATTCCAAGTTCTTTTCCAAAAGCTAGTGAGGAAGTTCATTGCTGTGCAGAATGAGGGTGTTTTGTTTTGTTTTTGTGTTTTGTTTGGTTCAGTTTGGTTTTTCACGTCCCAGTTTCATTACAAGTTGCAACGGACAGGCATATGTTTAATATGTTCTAGAGAAACTAAATTGTCAGCTAAGAATATTAATATAACAATTTAAATGATCCAAAGGATTTTATTCCACTCATACCCTTCTTGTTATCTTTAATCCATTTTAGCCCAAGAGCTGTGATTTCATAAGTATCCCTATGCTGTGGGAAGTGATTAAAACTACTTTTGTTTAACATATCTTACTTACAAATACTTAGTTGAGAGGGAAAATTCTATTTTCATTCCTATATATTCCAATCCTACTTTGACATTGGTTCATATATTTGCAACATTTAACCTCTTAAGTCTGTTCTTAGCCAATTACAAGCTACTTTAGAAAAAACACTTACACTATTCTTTTCCTAGGGAGACACTTTTAGGAGTAAATCCTGGTCCCACAATAACAGGATGATGGGGAAATTCCTATTAGCAGTTAAGCAAATGATACATATAAATCTCCCCCATACATCTGGAATAGCAAATGACTAAATATTTCTTTAATACTACTATTCCAGAGTCCATTTCATTAGTGCACAGCCCTTACACATGACTCCAATTCTTTAAAAAAGAAATTAATAATGCAATGGAAAACTGTATGGACTTTTCAAAGTGACCTCATTGTTGCTTTATGCAATAATAACAAACATAAATTCTCATAATTTTTATTTCAGATCTTCATACAAAAGCATGATTTGCACTTTCTTTAAAGTATTATAAACATATTATTTTGAATTTTTCAATATTTTCTTTGCTGTTTTCCTTTTGGAGTCAATTTAATTCTCTTTTATTTATATGTCACAGACATCAATACAGAAGTAGTTTTCTGGGTTGAACTAAGGAAAATTCAGCAAAACCTCTCCATTGCATCACATCATGCCATACATTTCGTTACACAACAAATCCAGCATCTCTTCTCTGCATCCTTTATGATGTACAAGACAACTTCCACCATAGTAATGGTTTCACCCTTATTCCTGAGAATAATGAGGTTCTACTATAATTTTTTGTTCTTAAAGCAAGAGTATGTTTTTATTTTTTCTATGACATAATTAGGACCCAGAAAAGTTGCTTTTAAAAACCTGAATGTCGACATTCATCTCCCCACCTAAAAACTACAAAGTTTGCAGTGCCTCCAGCTGTGAATCAACCCATGCAGTTGAAAACAAAACTACAAAACAGGGTTACTTTCTGTGAGTACAGCAAATGAATTAGGCATGCGGGGATTGAACTGGGACTCACCATGGAGCTTTTATGGAAAAACACCCCGCTCCAAACAGATAAGGCCTTCATGTAAAAGGGGGGAAAAATGCACAAAAATTAGATGAGAACTCATTAACATTAACAAGTACAGTGTACATCATGCTGTTAAGAATTAAGCATAAAAATATCCAAATAAGTTAATTGCAAAGCCCCTGCCAATATTTCAACAATATCCATGGGTTTCATGCAGTCAAGAAGTCTAAGAATTCCTATTTTTCCCCCTTTTCTTTAGTACCCATGTAGAATTCTCCAAGATAGAGTCAAGTGAAATTCATAGCTAAGGGCCCTTCAAACAATATTCAAGTCAAATACAATAATCAGATGGAGAAAATAGTAGCAGTGTCAATAGCAACAGATGTGTGGATATGCATCATGAAATGTTTGAAACTTACTAAAGATAGCTGAATATCAAATTTGCCATAATAGTGAATGAACTGTATCTTGTTGTTATTTCCTAGTGGCAATCTTAGGCTGCCTGGAAATCACAAAACTTTCCATAAAATGCTGCATGTTGATAACAAGCAAAGGAGTACTTTGCTGGGCAGAAGGGACAAATATAAGGTACAGTAACAAGCTTTTAGTATGATTTTCTGTCCCTGTTTTTTTGATTGCATTCCAGGAAATTAGCATGCAGCTTAATAGTGTTGCAAGAGATTCACTTCCTACCACTAATCCTCTATGGACTAACTTGGAAAGCAGCAAAATAAAACCACAGTCAATTGTTTTAAATACAACTTAGGATGCAAAATCAAATGCCAGCATTAAATCTAAACTTGCATTTCTATTACAAAATATCCTAATCACAGCAAAATACTATGCAGTTCTTACACATAAAAGTAAGAATTTCAATTATATCAAAACTCCAAAGATCAATGTTATATAACCTTGCTGGCATTAGAATAGTATAAGAGGTGGAGGCAAATATAAAACATAGCTGACAAGTCCACTAAACTTCTACCTAATATTTTTTTCAATATTTCTTTTAGTTGCTGTTGGTCTCTTAGTGCTTTGTGAACAAACAGATAGAAAGTGAAAATACAGCAAAATATTGCCACAACATGAAGTAACAATCCTGATGGCAAGAAAATCAGATTTTGGCACAGAGAACACCAAGAAAAGGGCAAAGATAATAAAGTATAACAAGCAAATTAGAGATGGGGGGGCGGAAAAGTAGCTATTAGAAATTAAAAACAGAAAATTCAGAGATCTTATTGATACAAATATATAGCAGTTAATATTGAGATAAAAAGACAATTCTAAATGAAAGATGTTCCTTCATAATACATTAGTGTAGTCATTCAGTAAGAATGCCTTGTGAACTGTTTTAACTATTGTATAAACAATAAAAAAATACTAAGGTGAGTTAAGATTATGGGGTCCCTGGTCTAAAAAAGCCCACACACTGATAGATAAGACATATATAATAGCCTTAATTCAATAGAAGGTGTGAAAATAAAACAGTAAATAATGACCTAAATACCTGTCCTAAACTAAAGTATAGATTTCATGAAAACCAGTGGTTAAAGCCATTGTCTCCTCTGTCCCACCACTAACTCCAAAACAAAGTCTTAATTTCTGGCTCTCCTTACTGGTCTTGCTTACTTACTGCACTGCTTCCTAATCACTAAGGTGGTCATATCTTGTTGGCTTCCCTGATCAAAGCAATGCAAATGTACCAGCTTTGGAAATTCAGGAGCTTCTCTGGCTTGAGTTGCCTAGGCTGACAAAGACCATTTTTGGTTAAAGCTCACCATATCTATCTCACTACCCTCCTGCCAACTCAAAGACCTGAGACTAATACCAAATTAAAGCTCATTTACAATGAGATGAAGACAGCTGGATCTTTGACTTATCCTTTGTGACTTCAGAGTTTTGATCTTTTGGCTCCAATGAAAGAAGATGAAGCCAACATATTTTAAAAGAACAGGTGAAAATTATACCTTAAGTTAATATTCCTTGAAGCCAGTAAGTCTCTTTTCTATGTAAAATATGTATGAAAGACATTCACAAAATAAATACTTGAACTGTACACACACACACACACGCACGCACACGCACACACATGCACATGTGCACACACATTCTTGGTTTCTTGTTACATAGCCATATGTTATTAACATTGCTACTCCTCTATCTACTCTCTTTCCTATAATAATCTAAAAGCATAATGTTGATATCCTGATACAGTAGTGCATAATAAAATGGGATAAGCAGAGAACTGATACAGTACCGTTCCTTACGATGGCCATGTTTATATGAAATGTAAGAAATGAAACTCACAGAGGCCTAGAGCTTTTCATCTCTTTATTATCAGCCCACTGTGATAAAGGACCCAAGAGCTCACATGGCCCCAAATAGGTGGAGACTTAGAAGGCACACTTTCATTGACTGTGGCATGTCTTCCCTTTTCCTCCCTCCCTCTTAATCTGGACCAGTGCCATATGCATGTAAAAGGAGACCTGTTGAACTCCAAAGAACTGTGGTAAATGACTTACTGACTTTTTGTAGGGAGTGTCAGCTGTTCTTTTGAAATGTGATTGCTTCATCTTCTTTCATCGGGGGCAAAAGAATGAAAATCTAAAGTCACAAAGGACAAGCCCAAGATCCAGCTGTCTTGTTTAGTTTTTCTAATAACAAACCAGCTGCATTTTAGATTTAGGATAGGTCAATAGGATATAATACAAGCAACTCTGTATAACCGTAGGCAACTCAAACCAAAGTATTCCTAGGTCTTGAGGACTAGCATATCAGCATCCATATAGGAATTTGTTCTTAAATGGTCAGGCATTTAGGAATCCTACGACTTCTATTCACTGTGCATAGAAAAGTGTATTCCAAACTAATTGGATTCTAAAATTAGAATGAGATCAAGAGATCTGAAATTTAAGACTTAGCCCTTTGTTTTAGAGCCATTTATAGGACATGGAAAAATGACTTGAAGACTGGTTTGAACACTTTTCGGCTATACTGATTAATAGGAAGAAATAGCCTTCTGTACTAAATCCCAATGTCTTTTAAGTATGGGCTACATTTATGAATATGTATAATAGCCATAGCACCACATGGGCCATCCTCCAAAAGAACAAGACAAATACTATAAGCAAAAATATTCTGAATGTTAGAAAAGAGATCAGTTCTCTATGACACTATGTCTAGTGCTAAGTGATTATAAGAACAATAACAGTTATCTTTGTTGAAAGAAAAATATCTAATGTGCAAGCTAAGACTCAAATTTTGATGAAAAATAAAGAATATTTGAAATATTCCCATAATTAATCCAGTTGATAATGTTGTTTTAGAAATCAGGCCTTGCCACTTGATAGAAAAGCAAATAACCATGAGTAAATATTATGGGAAGTTGAACCCCTAGAGAAAAGCTCTAGGCTATTTTGTTCAAAATAATAAAGAACTGAAGTTGTTCATGTTTCTTTACGGATGAATTCCAGAACCATAATGCCTATGACGGATTCTGTGTGCCAATCTCTGATGAATAGCAACTGAAACACACTCATTTTCCACACATATACAAGCAAATGATTCTTCACGTCTTTCCCAAGATTTAATTCTGATTTACTGCTAATTTGATTTTGCTGTCCCCTGTTTAGGAGGCTTGTGGCATTGTCAACGCTCACTCTCTTGGGTTGTAGGACAAATGGTGGTTAGAAGAGACTAATAAGTTGTCTGATCTCAGAATACATTCAACATGTGGAGGATTTCTTTAGATGGAAAAATTTTAATGTCAAACTCTAGGCATAAATCACCACCACAGATTTTTATCTACATTCTCTTCTCTTTATGAAAGAAAAGGGAAGGCAGGCAGGCAGGCAGGCAGGCAGGAAGGAAGGAAGGAAGGAAGGAAGGAAGGAAGGAAGGAAGGAAGGAAGAAAGGAAGGAAGGAAGGAAGGAAGGAAGGAAGGAAGGAAGGAAGGAAGGAAGGAAGGAAGAAAGGAAGGAAGGAAGGAAAGAAAAAGGGAGCAAGTAGAGATGGAATGAATTCCAAACAAAGAAATGTCTCACTTATAAAACTTTTCAGGAGGGAAAGGCAGATTTGTTCTATTTCTACTAAAAGTCCTGTGGCTTACTGCATTAGCAAGAGACCACTGAAACCAGTGATGATGATGAGGTGCCCAAGAAGCAGTTTTATGGGGATTTTGGTGACAAATGTAAAGGGTTCACTGATAAAATTAAGGAAAAAATACTGCTTCCAAAGAAGAAAACATTTGCCTTTCCTTTTCCTTTCCTATCATTGCTTTGTCAGTGACTTCTTCCCAACTTGAGCATATCTGTCTTGTTCTAATGTAAAGGCAACACAGTATCTGAAATACACTGATAATACAGGAAGGTAGACAAATTGTAAAGTCCTAACTCTTCCCATGACTATTTCAAAAATCTTTCCACTCATCCTTAGTTTACATATCTTTCCTTCTGTCCAGTTAATATAAATCTTTGTCCATACACCCATAGGAATAAGAGGTGCTGGAAGCTCCTTCAAAAAGCACTAGCTGATTTGGAACTACACCCCAAAGCTATAAAACTGTACCTACCCTTTGATACAGCAACACCACTAGATCTATATCCCAAAGAAATTATAAAAAAGGGAAAACAACCCACATGTACAAAAATATTTATAGCAGCTCTTTTTGTGGTGGCAAAAAATGGGAAATTGAGGGGACTTCCATCAATTGGGGAACGACCGAACAAGTTGTGGTATAGGAATCTAATGGAATGCTATTTGTTCTATAAGAAATGATGAGCAAGCAGATTTCTGAAAAACCTGGACTTACATGAACTGATGCTGAATGAAGTGAGCAGAACCAGGAGAACATTGTACACAGTAACAGCAAAAATGTTTGATGACCAACTTTGATAGACTTAGCTCTTCTCAGCAATGCAATGATCTAAGACAATTCTAAGGGACCCATGATGGAAAATGATGTCCACATCTAGAGAAAGAACTATGGAGTCTGAATGCAGATCAAAGCATACTATTTAGTCTTTTCATTGATGTTTTTTTTTATTGTTGTTGTTATTTCTTTCTCATGGTTTTCCCCTTTTGCTCTGATTCTTCTTTTGCAATATAACTAATGTGGAAATATGTCTAATATGATGGTACAGGTATAGCCTGTCTTGGGGAGGGGAGAAGGGAGAGGGAAAAAAAAATGTGGAACTCAAAATCTTGTAAAAGTGAATGCTGAAAACGATCTCTATTAAGCAGAATAAAAATAAAACCCAAACCAATTTTTAAAAAATACCCCAAAACAGCACTTTCTCATATTAAAAAGAGGGATAATAAGATAAAATATCTTATACAGAATAAAAGCTGGCCCAGAGGGCTTGATGAGGGATTAAGTTCCACTGATTCCTAGTATAAGAACCCAGCATTCTCTAAGGTGAGGGCCACTTACTGAAGAACATGACTGCATGTCTCAAATCTAGACAGGAACAAAAATGCAGGTGCTTCTGGCAGCAGCCAGAACAGTATTAGAAATTTTAAAATCTTAATACAGTACTTTGTTATAATTGGTATTGAGTAATATGGCAGAGATTCACTTGAAGAAGACTAGTATTACATAAAAAGATTATACCTAAATTCTGTGATGGGAAGTCATGCCTGCTGACATGTAGTACAGTATATAGTGGACTTAATCTAAGAAGGTCCCAAAGATGGCAGCAGGCTGCAATATATTATGAAGAGGGTTAATGTACATTACACTAGTTTAGTACAAAGAAGTTGGAAAGTCAAACCCCAGTGTATGCTCTACATTCAAACATGCTAATATGTAATCATTCTAATAAAATAAATATATTTGCTATGATTTGAAGTGTAAAGGCAAGCAAAGAAGTAGTTAACACCTTGTTTCAGCTGAATTAAGACTTTGTTTCAGTTATTTAATTAACACAGAAGTAGTTAACACCTTGTTTCAGTTCACTATTGTATCAAGTATTAAGATCCAGAACTTGTGAATCCCACAACTTGTGAACCTAGAACTTGTGAACTCCTGCAACAGTAAGGGGAAGGGCTAATGACCATATATAAGGAGATGCCCAGGCTGGAGAGAGCAGAACTGAGAAGGGAGCTCTTGTGGTAGAGAAGGAAAAAACTTTGTGGATCCTGGCACTCTGTTTGTCTGTTCTGTCTGTGTTGATGTTTGTTTGTGATACTTTGTACAGAAGTCCTGGGACCTTACTGGAAGCTCTGAAAGAGGATTTTCTGGTTGTCTGTTTACAGAAGTCCTGGAGGAGGGATTCAGAGGTCCTAGGACTGTACTGAAAATTTGTGTTGAGTTCTCAGACCTTGTTTGTGGGTCTGTGTTGATTTCTAGGTTGATGATTTGTGTTGACCTCTAGGACCTTATTTGTGGGTCTGTGGTGATTTCTATACTGATGATTTGCGTTGAGTTCTCAGACATTGTTGGTGAGTCTGTGGTGATTTCACAGGCAGATAATGAATTGATGACAGTGCTGGAAATGTGAATGAATATTATCGTGGCTCTGTTAAGCTTTGCCTTCCAAGAAACAGGAACTGTGAAAGACTTGAGGTGGACTGGACACTGTGAGCTTCAATATGGAATGGAAACTGGCCAAGGAACTGGGAGCTGTCTGCCTTTGAACCCAGTTGATAGTTGTGTAGATTTGAGCAGGAGCTGGGACCATGGAAAAGGAACCATGGAAGCTGAGAGCCAGCCTTGAGTCAAGATGAAAAGATCTCTTCTTGGGTACCTGATGCTGACTGAGAAGATTATGATTTACTGTGACCTAAGGGTAGAGAACTTTGACCTTTGTACTTTGTGTCCATTAAGGAGGCAAGCCTCCTTAAGTATGATTGAATTAAAGATGTACTAAATAATTGAGTTACTAAATGATTGTGTTACTAAATGAATCTTATCTTCTGCTTAAAACTATGTGACCACTTTGGTGAAAACTATGTGGCCATTTTAGTGATAAGTTGTTAAGTCATAATATTGTGAAAGCTGTACTTTGATTTCTGTCAATGTTTTGTCTTAGATTGTTACTGAATAAATAGAGAGTTCACTATATGGTATAATCAGAACCTTGAAAGCTGTTCACAGCAGCAGTCCTCTGGAAAGCTGCTCTTCTTGGATTTACACATGTTGACTGAAAACATTCAAAACTCAGCTATCAAAATCTGTAAGAGTTTCTTGAACTGGTGGCTAGGGGATGGGGAAGTAGAGGGAAGATGCAATTTTCTTCTACTATTATGGAAGACACAGCATTTCAGAAATTTAACCACTAAACTATCATTACACTGATTACAAAGTGTTTGGTCTCAGGTCAAGATAAAACTTCCAGGTAAGCGAAGGAAGATCTACTGGCCTGGAACTGTTAATATGTCTTCTACAAAGATCTAATGTCCACCTCCAAATGACATCAGTTGTCCTTGCTTTTATAGAACAAGAAATTTTTCTTAGCACTTTCCTAGATGTTATTACTTCCATCATCTTCAGTTGGATTGATTGATAAATAAGAAGTGTGACTTAAATAGCCCAAGAATGTATCAAAGATAAATTGAATTAAAGACCTGTGGAGAGGTGAAAGGGAAAAGACCAGGGTTCTTAATGGGCTCCCCCCTTACATCCTCCAAGCCAAGACTGAGACTTCACTTTCTCTGTGAAGCAAATAAAGTACTATTTGTTGTATTCAAGTGAGACACAATTAATGAATGAAGGAAAAAAGGAAAAATCTTTCATGTGTATTTCTAACAATGCAAAATCAGTAAGGAAAGTGATAGGAATAAGGTCTTGATCTATGACTTCAGTGATACTGTGTACTCCCAGATGAAAGAACTTCTTCTATAAATGCAATTTTCTTTTTTTGCTTTTTGGAGGGCAGTTGGGGGGTTAAATGACTTGCCCAAGGTCACACGGTTAGTTTTTGTGTTAAGTGTCTGAGGCCGGATTTGAACTCAGGTCCTCCTGACTCCGGGGCCAGTGCTCTATTCACTGCGCCACCTAGCCGCCCCTATAAATGCAATTTCTGCAACTGAGTATTTTAGAACGGCCTAGAATATTTGGAGGCAATACTGTCCAGGGTCCACAGCCAGCAAGTGGCAGTGGTAGGACTCAAACTCAGGTCTTCCTGACTAAGGTAATTTCTCTATCTACTATAATACACCATGTGAAGAGTTACAGAAATGTCTCCTAACTCCCAAATTCTGCATATTTTACATCTCAATGGAGGTAATATCATAAATATTATATCTTAATGAAGGAAATATAACAATTCTCCCAATTTTTGCGAATTTCAATTTGAGGCTGTTACTGATCACCTTTTAAAGCCTAGAGTTCTCTGATGATGGGTAGGAGGGAGAAGGAAGAATAAGATTCCAGGTTATTTAGATTATTTGAGATGAAACTGGGGATCTTGATGAAGATAATATAATAAAAATTCTCTTTCTTCTAAAAAACTAACCAAAATAAACCACTGCTTCCTTATCAGTTGTTTTATATACATATTGAAGGTAAGTATGTGTGAACTTCTACTTAACAATTCTCAACTACAGATTTTATTTCATAGGAAAATAAAAAAAGATAAAAAATGAAAATGGAAATAAGGTACTTCTTAATCATATTCTTACCATTCATAGGTTAGGGGAATCATTTATGTTAGTGACTTCCAGAAGAGCAAATCTAGGTCTCTCTCAATGATCAATCCCAGAGAAAGTAGAATCAGTCAGGGGGCCAGCATACAGTGGCTGTCAGAGCCAGGTAATGTTGAAACACCTCTTCCTGCTTTCATCACATACAGTCTTGGTGCAGCTGCTACCAAAGCCAGCCCTGTTTCCTTAGAGCACTGCTTGGAGGTACTGACCACAAAGGTGTAAATACATCTGTCTTTTGCCATTTGTAGAACTACTAGCCTCCTGTACGATTTAGAGTGAGACAGATGGCCCTTGTCCCATCTAAAATGTTATACTGCAATTATTTTTAGGGATACGCATTTCCAGAAATGAGAGGGCAGATGTTAAATATGTTAAGCACATGCTTTGCCCCTTGGAGGTTTATGTTAAGGCTTTTGTCTCAATTTGGTCATTTTAGACATGCCCATCTTCTTGGATTCCAGGCAATTCTTGAAAATCACAGCTTTTTTACTATAGTTCTTCATGTAAACCAAGTCTGTCACAAGTTCAATGGTCTGTATTTCCCCAGGGCGGAATTGTCAGCTGACCAGAAGCCTTATTCATGGATTTCTTAAGTCTACAGGTGGGTTATTTATATATTCTCTCCCTAGAAGTGCTGAATTAAGTACTTCTTGGGGGGGGAGCTTTTTTTAAAGGGGGGAGGGCAGGGCAATTGGGGTTAAGTGACTTGCCCAAGGTCACACGTCTAGTAAGTGTTAAGTATCTGAAGCCAGATTTGAACTCTGGTCCTCCTGACACCCAGGGCCAGTGTTCTATCCACTGTGGCCCCAATATTTCTTAATATACAAGAATCAACTACAAAGGGAACTTGCACGGAAGCACACTTAAATCCAGCAAGTGAGAATTCACAGACAAAAGGGAGACAATGGAGAAAGTCTTCTATATTCATTCACAGTACTGAAAATAGACTCCCAGAATACAATTTGAGCCTATCACCCAGCTACATCACCAAATGACTTTGGTATGGATATCACATTTCATAATAAGTTAGTTAGTTAAGTTAAAGTTATTAAAACAAATTAACAGTGGTCTTGCAGACCTGACCATGATGGGAATTTTAAAAGTAAAACAAAGAGATAAAGGTTTTAAAAATCAAGATGTTAGGAAAGAATAAGCAGAATAAGATTGTAATCTGAAACTTTGAATAGTTCTTCAATTTTTACAAACATATTTGATATATAACTATGTAAAGCCACACACAAGCAGCTTTCCAGAGGATCACTGCTGTGAACAGCTTTCAAGGTTCTGATCACACAGTATAGTGAATTCTCTCTATTTATTCAATAACAAATCAGAGCAAAACATTCATAGAAAATCAAGGTATATTCACAATGTACAATTTACCACAGAAAATCAAAATATAGCATTCACAATGATATCATAATTCAACAACTTATCATTAAAATGGACACATAGTTTTCACCAAACTGGTCACACAGTTTAAGCAAAGTACAATCATTTAGTTAATCAATCACTTAGTAAATCAATCAATGGTTCTCTTTTCAACAAGGTGCATTTATTCAGACAATCCATCATTTTGTTAAGTCTCTAATTCAATAAGTCTTAAGGAGGAGAGCCACCTTAATCCTTAACTCATTCATCCTTAAGGAGGCCTTGCCTCCTTAAGGTATACAAAGTACAATAGTCAAAGTTTTCCACCTATGGAGTACAATGAAGTTACAGTATCAGTCACTACTCAGTTCTCTCTTGAGGGGTAGTGGAAAATACACAAGCCATCCACCCCTAGGTCACAAGTAAGTTATAATTTTATCAGTTACTACTCAGTATCCACAGAGAGGTTCTTTCCCCTTGATTCTAAGTAGGTTCTCAGATTCCCTGGTTCCCCTTCCATGGTCCCACCTCCTACTTAAATTCACCAAAGTGTCACCTGGGTTCAAAGACAGACAGCTCCGAGCTCCTTGTCCACCTCTCCATGCAGTTCCTGTTCCACACTGAAGTTCACAGTGTCCAGTCTACCTTAAGTCTTCCACAATCTCTATTCCTGGGAAGTCAAGGCTTAACAGAGCCACAAACAAAGTACTGACATCACAGTCATTCTTCCTCTGGCAGCTATGGCTGCCTCTCAGAAGTCTTTGCTAGCTCCAGAAAGGCCCTTGGAAGTCTTAAGAAGCAGAAGTTTTGGCTAGTTCTCGGAAGCTCTTCAGCACTTCCCAAAAGAAAGATCTCAGCAAAAGTTATGCCACCACAAGTTCGAGTTTTGCATTCTCTTCTCAGTTCTCTTCTCAATTCTCAGCTCAGTGTCCAATCCAGCAACAGCAAATACTCGCTGAAATTCTCTCTTTCTCTCTCTCTCTGGCAGCAGTTTTTGCTTCCACAGGGCTTGCCCCAAGAAATTCTGTCTCAGTTCTCAATTCTCATTCCTCTTCTCAATTCTTTTCAATGCGCAGTTCAGTCTTCAGTCCAGCAGCAGCAGCTGCCCTGCCTCCACATGCTTATCCCAAGAAGTTCTGACTTTCACAGCTGGGGTTTTTCCTTATATACAGTATTGTTCCTCCCTGTTCAGCCCCTTCCTGTTACATCAGCAACAGTAGTTTATACCTCTTGTTTCTTTAGCAAAGGCTTAATTTGAAACTTGGTGCTAAGTACCTGTCAACATAGCAATACAAAGGGATCTTCAAATTTCATTACCATTACAACCTATTTTGCCAAGGAATATTAATACACAAACCAATTTCACCCTGGAGTCACTTTTCTTTAGAATACCTGATAGCTATCAACATGAAAAGACCTAACCATGAGGTAGAAAGGGCAGAATCAAATGTTCATGCTTCACATCACAAGACAGTGGTTTGAACATAAGTGATTTGTCTCCAGAATCTAGAATAATAAATTTGAGGATTTCAAGACCATAATGACATAAAAAACTTTAAAACTTAAGTTGACTGTGGGTTTCATTCAAATCTATACATTCTACTGGAAAAAAAAATTGGTCAAAAGAGTAATACTGAGAGACACAGAGCTCATCTGCACAGAGAGAAACCTGGGAGAACCCAGAACTTCTCTAAAAAGGGAGTTTTGGGGAAATACAAAAAATCAATTACTGCCAAGACTACAAAGCATGAAATGGTGTCTATTATACTGTACAAGAAGTTCCCCCAAAATAAAAAGAATCTTGAAAATACAAAATATTCTTTCTGGTGCTGAATGGTTATGTAGAAATCTACAAACTATGTCCAGAAAACTGTAGAGAACTACTTCAGTAAACTGACAATAAAAGAAGGGATATAATAAAAATGTAATAACAACTAAGTCCTTTCTAGTTCCAAAACATTGTAATTTTGTTTCTAATGAACAAAGTTGATAGTACCTTAAATAAATTAAGTTTGATAGTCCTGGAATGGGCATTAAGGTATTATCAGCCTCAAAGAGTTCTTATTCTGAAATGTCATCTGTATGTGGGAGGAGAAGTGGGAGGGAAAGAGAAAAAAGAGAGAAGAGGGAGGGTGGAGGGAGACAGAGAGAGAGGCAGAGACAGAGATAAAGAGAAAGATAGACAGAAACAGATATAATAGAAGGCAGGGTAATCCACAGTGCTCTAATCCTTAGCTATGGGTAGAAAATTCACTTAAGTGTTGTTGTTTTTAAAACTTTACCTTTCAAAAGATCATCATATGGTAATTAACAGAAAAATGAGTATTTTTGTTTTCCAAATTCACCAAAGGAGGATTCTCTAAACAGGGTTCCTTTAAGTTGGAATCTGGTCCAGGAATAGATTTCAATATATCTATGAATTTGGATGTGAAAAAAATTACATCTTTATTTCAACATTATAAGTTTTGCTATAATTCTGTTCTTTTATTTTATGTTTTTAAAAGTGCATAAAATAATTTAAAATAGGTCCGTAGAAGGCACCAGACTGCCAAAAGGTTCTATGACACACACAAAAAATGTTAAGAACCCCCATAAAAGAAAAAGCCAAATTAATGCAGATATGAGAAAACTTATAAGACTAAAGAGGAGAAGGGCTTTAGGTGAAGAATATAGTATGCCTTTTTTAAAAAGTCAGTTAACCCCAACTGCTAGTGCTTTCCCTATGAGATTACCTTCCATTTATACTGTATATATCTTGTATGTATATAATTGTTTTCATTTGATCTCTTCCATTAGAATGTGAGCAACTCGAAGCCAAGAACTTTTTCTTTACCTTTGTACTATCCCTATAACTTAGGAAAGAGATTGGCTCATAGCATTATTATCCAATAGTAAGCACTTTAAAAAGGCTAGTTGATTGACTAGCTAAACTTTTTTAAGAGGTTGCTGTCTGGAACAAGATAAGGGATGGATATGTTAGAAAATGTAGATGATATAAAAAAAATCGATAAAAATACAATATGCAAATTAATCTAGATTAATTAATGTGGTGTTATAGTCATGTTACATACCTATTAAGTAATCTAGTATTTAAATAAATGATTTTGGCCCAAATCAGGTGCTACACAATGATAATCTGTCCTGACTAAAAGAAGTTTAAGCAGCAGCAGAAATTAGAAATAGCCTGTTCCAAGGTGAGTGTTTAAACCACATCAAGTATTCTAAATATGTGGCTTCTACTTCATTAATAAATTATTACAGTTAATATTTAAGAAATCATGAAGCAGTAACAGCATTTTTTGGTCTATTAATCTCATAAGAGTCTCAGAATACGCAATATATTATTAACTCAGATAAAGGAAAAAAGATGCCCAGGGCTTACCATCATATTTAGATGATGTGGCTAGGTAAGGACCCAAGGTTCCCATCAGTATCCTTCCTTCCTTTTGATATATTCTAGAGAGAAACTTGTGAGAGCAGGACAGCTCACATATTCAATATTTAATGTTACTAAGGACATGTATTACTAGAAAAAGAGATGGGTCAGTCCCTTAGCAATTCAATTCAGTACAATTCAATTCACATCGATGAGCTGCTTGCTATGGGCAAGATCAAACAGCTGAAATAGCACACTTGTAACGGAGAGGGAAAAGTCTCCAGTCCCTGGTGAAGAGTTTCTAAGGAAGATTAATGGAAAACCAACCAGGAAACTAAGGCTTGGGGGAGCAAAGTGACTTGTCCAAGGGCACACAAATAGCCGACACGTGATGGGACCGTGGGACTGCCTGAGTCCCAAGCACACCATTCTGTCCTGCAAGCAGGAAAGAGGGTCCAGGTGAATTAAAAAGCATGAATTTATAGCAGATTGGATGAGCATAGGAAAGGCAAAGGAGAAGTCCATTAGCAAGAGGACAGAGGAAAAGATGATGGCTTTGGCACTGGTGTCTTGGTTTTAAATATAAGCTCTGCCACTAAATAAAGATGTGATTTTGAGCAAGTATTCTTGGAAGGCTCCCAGATCTCTGAGAAAATGTGAGCATATCTAAGTCTCAATTTCCTCATCTGTAAATTGAGAGTTAGATTAGAAGCTCTCTGATATTCTTTCCTAGATAAATCTAAGAATCTATATAAGGGGAGAAGTGCTGGCATTGTAATGTGGTACAACAGATACATTTCTATGTTCCTTGATCACTAAAAATTTAAATGTATTTGTGGCTTTTGTTTGTTTTTAAAATTCTGGATTCTGCTCCATTTTTCTCCTCAAGGTCCATAATCTAGGGATTGAATGTCTTATAGGGAAGGACCTGACCTTCCTACAAGTAGAGAGAGAAAATTCTTCTTGTTTTGCAAACCCTAAAGGTATGAGGCAACTATTTTTATTATAAATGAGAAGGAAACAGTAAGGATTTAAATGGCTATTCATTCTGAATACTGTATTTCTCCTGTCTACAAAATCACAAATGTAAAATGTGAAAATCCAAATTATTTTTTGATAATACATCTCACTAAAGTTCTGTTGACTAGATTTTTCTCTGTAATGTGACAAATTTCATTTTATTTCTACTTAATGATTGTTACATAGCTTTGGAGATGGCAGGTCAACTACTTCTTGTACTCAGACTACCAGATCCAGGAGAAGTGGGCTAAGTTGAAATTTCTGTCCTTCTGTGATTGAGATATGGAGCTTAAAGCAGAGCCAGCAACTACCAGAATCTGTGCTTCAGAGCACAGGAGGGCCATGTGAAAAATGCTACTATCTAATCATAAAACTATTAAGGCATAATGACTAAAAGGCTGGTTAATACGCATCTCTCCTTCCTGGCTAGCAAAATATAAATTGGAGATCAAACATGAAGGAAGTGTTTTTTCCACCCTTAGTCAAATCAATTTCCTTCTGATCTGAAATGTGGATAATTCTAATTCCCATTTATACAGTGTTTTGCTCACAACAACCACTATGAGATAGGGAGCATAAATATTATCAATAGTTTAGAAGTGAGAAAGCTATCTGAAGTCATGTATAGCTATTAAGCGTCTAGATGAGATCTGAACCCAGGTCTTGTGACTCTAAGTCCAACACTCTCTTCACTATACCATGTTCATTATTAACAGTACTTTATACTTTCTACATGAACTCTGTCAGGTAGTGTAAGAATTACTGTTCACATTCTACAAAGCAAGAATCTAAAACTCAAAATTTATCACTATGATGTGTCTAGTAAATTCAGAGATAGTGTCTGAACTCAAACCTTTTAACTCTGAGTTTAAAACTCTTTCTGCTATATCATGTCACTTTCTGACAATATTTGATAACGTCTATACTCCCATGGGAACACTATGAGAATAAGTGAGTTAATGTATATAAAATAGCATAGAAAATATAGCCTTATTTTACCACTCTTCATGTAATACAAAAAGGAGAAATAGTCGTTGCCTGAAATTCAACATTCCATTTCCTGCTACCCTGTCTTTACCAAGCCATCCCATGCCTGGAATATGTTATCTCTCTTTGACTCTTTCTCTACAAATCATAGTCACAAAACAAAGCTTGTCTTCCTTCAAGTCTCAGCTCATATGGAGGTCTCTCCATGAAATCAAACTTGTATTTACCTTTTCTGTATAGATGTTTTATCTCTCCAGAAATATATAAGCTTCTTGAAAGCAGGAAAAGTTTTGCCTTTGCACCCTCAGTGTCTTGCAAATATTAGAGGCTTAATGCACATTTACTGAATTGTTGAATCATGTGAAAATGTACTGTACTTATAAAGCTCTAGAATTTTTTTTCTGGATCAGGTTAAGACTGCACTGACATATCCTAGCCAAAATCATGCAATGCCACCTGCTCTCCAGTTTCCACCTTGATCTGAAACCAAAAGAATGCTACCTAGGACCTTGAGATTTGATTATAAAGAACTTCACCATCTCTTTCCCTTTTCTCAGGCCCATCATAACATTTCCTAGTGAACTCTATGCCATGTTCCATGCCCCATTTTCAACTTTTAAGTCTGAGAAAAATAACCAAATCTAACCCACTCTTCTTGACAAGAGTATCTTAATCAATATCCTTAATACTCTATTTACTCCATTTACTCCATTCACCACTTTTACATCTTTCTCTTAAACACTCTTTCTTTGACTACATTCCCATATACCTGTATGTATGGGGGAGGTGGGAAAGCCTATTAAAATGCAAGGCATATTGGTACATTGTAAGTTGAGCTGTAAACTGGTACAAACACTTTGGAAAGCAAATTGAAATTATGCAAAAAAACTGACTAAAATGTCTATACCCTTTGACTCCATAGATTCCATTATTGAATTTATACCCCAAGGGAGCCGTTGTTAAGAAAGTCTCCATATATACCTTTCTGTATACTGCCTACATATACATATTTATGCACATACGCACATACACATATCAGCACTTTTTATAACAGCTAAGAATTGGGAACAAAGTAGATACCTATGGATTTGTGAATAGCTGACTAAAGTGCAGTACATGAATGCAAAGGGATGTTACTGTGCCATAAGAAGTGAAGACTGTGATGAATACAGAGAAGCATGGAAAGATCTATATGAACTGATACAGAGCATAGTAAGCACAACCAAGAAAACAATATGCACAATGACTATAGCAGCACAAATGTAAAGAACACACACACACACACAATCAAAAGTCGATATGAAATTATAAAGAAGAAAGCTTGAAAGAAGAGCTATGAGAGGATGCTCCTAATCCATCCCATTGCAGATGTGGGAGATCTTCATAGATGTTGTATATTGCACATTTTTAGACTTTTAAATGTATAATTCCCTTGTACTGATTTTTATCTCTTCCTTGTATTTTTTAATCTTAAAAAAAATTCTGTTACATGAGATGACTTTATAGGAGGACAACAGGACAAATACTGAGGAAAATGATATTATAAAAAACAAGAGAAAATAGTTAAAATTTATTTTAAAAAATAATTTGTGCACTTTGAAGACAGAGACTTGTTTAATGGCATTGGCACTGCCAGGGCTAAGTACCATGCCCGATACAAAAAAGGTGCTTGATAAATGCTTTCTGACATATAACCAATGAGAAAATTATTTTTGTCAAGGCAAGTCTTAGAGACTGCAGTCTTCAGTCTCTGAAGAGTTAAGTGGCTTGTCTTGAGTCAGTTAAATGACAGTCAGTAAGTGTCAGAGGCAAGACTGAAATCCATGTCTTCCTGTCTCTGAAACCAGCTCTCTAGCCATTATACCACACTGTCTCCCAGAGAAAGCTATGTGGCACTATTACTATAAATCATAAAATATTTTAATTAGAGGAGAGACTGGAGATGACTTAGCACTCTCATTTTACAGAAAAAGAAACCAAGGGTTAGAGGGGTTGTGATGTTATGTAACATTATCTGTGATATTATGTAATAATATATGAATAATTAGTGACAGAGCAGGACAGAGATAACTGAGGTTCCTAGTTCTACTTGGTCCACTGTTTTCTCTACAGTATTATATAGTGTTGCTATAGCACCAAAACTAGAGTAAAGAGAATTCAAATAAATTATCCAAAGTAACTTGGCAGGTCAAGAAACTTGAAGTAGAAACTATTTACTAGGATTTACAGATTCATAGAAAATTAGAGCTAGAAGAGACCTTAGAGAGCATCTATGCCAGGGATGATTAACCTTTTTCATGTCCTGAGCCTCTCTATCAGTCCAGGAAAGCCTATAGACCCCTTCCCAGAATAATGTCTTTACATATATAAATAAAAAAAACCAGAATTATAAATAAAATAAATGATATTTAAATAAAGATGTAATTTTTATTTCATTAAGAATTACTATTTATTAATATTTAGGATTATAAAGGAAGGAAATTACAAAGAAATACAGTTATCAATCTATTTTAAAAGGAAGTTCATGGACCTAACATTAAGAACCTTTGATCGGGGCAGCTAGGTGGCTCAGTGAATAGAGCACCAGCCCTGGAGTCAGGAGTATCTGAGTTCAAATCCGGCCTCAGACACTTAACACACACACACACACACACACACACACACACACACACACACACACACACACACACAAACTAGCTGTGTGACCTTGGGCAAGTCACTTAACCCCAACTGCCCTCCAAAAAGCAAAAAAAAAAAAAAAAAAAAAAGAACCTTTGATCTAGGCCAAAGACTGTATTTTACAGAGAAGGAAATTCTCAGAAAAGTGAAGTGATGTGCCTGTAGTTGGACGCCTATATTGCCTACAATATCACAGTCTCAGTCCATATGAAGAATATTAAAGGCAGAGCTAATACAAAGACTTCTCTCTCTAGTATTGGTATGAGTCAAAATTGGCTAAAGAATATTTGTAGAGAATGTTCTACTGTGATGGCAAAAACATGCAAATTGAGGCAAAGGCAAAAACACTAAAGTCTAGGCTAACAAATCCAGTTTTATTAGCCAAAGTGAATTTTCATTTGTGCTGTTTTTGAACAGTGTTTTAGAATTTGTACCTAATCAACTGCCATTAAGTTTCATGCTGCTAGAAAAAATAACACAAATCAAAATCACATTAATGAAAAGCATGTCTTGTTCTTATATATTAGCCACTGAAAATAGCATGATAAAAAGCATCAAGTGTGAGTGGTTTGCTTACCCTGTGCGCTTGGTGATGGTCCCCAATGTCATTGGCTGCTTGATTTGTGCAAGAGGCCCCACTACCATCAAACTAGGGAGTGGGGAAAGCCTAGGGTTGCCGGGGTTGTTGTTGGTGAAATTATTGTAGGAGTCTTGACTGTTTAGTTTTCCTTCAATGAGACAAAGAAATGACAACATTAGCAAAGGATGTTCTTTCACCTCTGAAGATACTGACTCTAAATCTGCTGATCAGAAGCAAGAAGTATTTGAGTTCAAATTTGAGTCCCAAGTAATCTCTGTTAGACTCAAAGAATAAGAGCTATAGAAAGGGCCTTACCTATTCTAATCCTGTCATTATAGAAATTGAAAAATAAAGTCTAGAGAAATAAAGTGACTTCTTTAAAGTTACACAGCTGCTAATTAACAGATCCAGGACTGGTAGACTTGTGATCTGCTTTCTGTTGTGGTGTTATTTCCAACTCCAAGGAATAACTGGATCATTATCACTTTGGATAATTTGGAGGCTAAACACTTTGATAGGCCACTAATGTAGTTTCAGGATATGAACAGAGATATAAAATGTCCAGAAATTCTGAAGCCAAGGTAAGAATGTATTTTTTTTTTATTGGAATGTGTGGTTGAAATTCAGGTAATGTCTTCTGAAATGACCCTACAAACTCTTACAACTTTAAATATGGATAGATTAAATAACCCAAATTTTTATAAAGTTACAGATTGAATACAAAATAAAAGCCTCACAATCTGTTGCTTTTCAGACATATAGAAAACAAAGATATAAATGGGATAAAAAAGAGAGGCTCAAACATTTATTATGCATATAAATCCAAAAAAGAACAAGTTGGATTTATGCTATCAGATAAAGCAAACATAAAAATTCATACAATATACCAAGAGAAACAAGGAAATTACATTATGCTAAAAAGAGCCATAAACAAGAAACTAATACTGATATTAAATTGACATATTCCAAATGCCATAACATCTAAATTCATAAAAGAAAAACTAACTGAATTGCTACAAGATGTAAATAGCAACACAATAATACCAGGAAACTTTAATGTTTCTCTCTCAAAGATGGACAAATCTAACAGAAAGATAAACAAAAAACATAGAATTAAGGAGATTGCTGAGTAATTTAGAGTTAAAGACTTATGGTAACTTCTAAATGAAACCACTAAAGAATATAAGGTATTTCTCATCATCAATTTTTTCTCTGCATTTTAAAAAATTAACCATGTTAATACAAAAGAAATTTCAAATAAATGTAAAAAGCCCAAAATACTCAGTATATCCTTTAACAATCATAATAAAATAAAAGTAATTAATTCAAGGAGCACAAACAAAAAACATATACCTGATTGGAGACTACATAAAGATTCCTGAATAGCAAGCAGACCAAAGAATAAATGATACCATTAGTAATTATGTGAAAGAGATAATAATGGTACAAAATATCAAAATTTCTCACATACAGCTAAAGCAGAACACAAATGAAAAATCATATCCCTAAAAATACAGATTAACTAAATGATTATAGAGCTGCAGTACAATATAGTTTTAAAAAATAAAAGAAAGAAGTAAGGATTTAAATCTCAAGTCTGTCATTTAATAATTTGGTGCCCATGTGACCATGGGTAAGTCACTTAACTCTTCTGGGTGTCAGTTTTTCTGATCTATAACTAAATATTACATAAGATAATATACTAGGGTATTTGTTGTGTGAAGTTTGGATTCAGTCAAAGGGCCATACTTGAGGACCTAGAGGGCCACATGTGGCCTCAAAGTCACAGGTTCCCTACCCCTGGTATAGAGTGCCAACCCAATTGCCATCAGGTTCCAGATAAAATTGTGATACTGGCTTATCAAGACTGGAACTCAGGTTATGAGGTGGATACCAAAAGGAAATAGTTACAAGTTTTATAATATTTTTGAGAGTAAGCTTCCATTTAACCATATTCCCAGTTTTTATTGCTTTCTATATCATACTGTAGCTACCACCATTCAGCCTTCAACCACAAAAGCAATGGGTTACAAATTACGCAGATGGAGGAAAAGAAACATAAAGAAAGCAGAGAAAGAAAGAAAGAAAGGAAACAACGCAGGAGCCAGCCAGCTCATAATAGAATCAAGAGGCTTTAAAGAGACAAGCCATGGTGAATTAGAAGGTTTAGATCATTAACTTGTTTTTCTATGTTTCCATAATGCTGTGAAATGTCAGCTTTGTCCCCAGTCAAAGGGAGCCCATATTGGGAATTAAGTTCCTAAACAACTGGGCCATTCTAAATAGACATTACACAAACCCCAGGTCAAATCCATACAGGCTGGACTGAAGAGGGTACTTTAGATCTCAAACCCACTACACCCCCAGTGCAACCACCTTTTTCCAAGAAAGAATAACAATACAAAAGAGTTTCCCTCACAGGAAGCAGACTGAAAAGCCATAATGACACTTTAAATAGACTGAAGATAGAAGGGGAAAAAAACTTTAATGAATTTCTCATCTTTCTAAAGACACTCAATGCATTCTTTGCCCTCTCCTCAGGGTCATTTAATCCAATATAACTGGTAGCTTACTAGCTTTCCCCTCCCCCTTTCTTTCCATTTTTTAACCCCTGCACATGACATTATACATTCAGGAAAACTAATGTCCCACAAAATATCTCAAGACTGCAAAAGTTAGTTTGGTGATCTGGCTTTTGCTTACCATTACTCTGACATAAGACAGACCTGAATGATAACAATCTATTGTCTATCACAACTGATTCAGGAGACAAGTGATTTATAATAAGAATTTTACATAAAAAGTTAATGATGAAGAGAATGGGAAAAACAAAACAAAATAAAAAATATTAGAAAGGCAGAGAAGGCTCCCAGTTCAAAAAAAAATTTCCTTTTAAGATTCACATGTTAGGAAAGCTAACAAGAACTAACTTGCTTATATTTTGGATTAGGTCTCAATATTTTTTTTTTCAAACAAGACAGACACTGCTATAACCACAGAGAACTCACTCAAATGAAGTTAGCACTTAGATGCATCCAGGTAATCTCCAGTCAAAACTGTTCCACGGCTATTCTTTCCTTCCTTAAGGAGTTTGGGAAATCTTATCTGACAAATTCACTCATTGTAATGAAAATGAAACTTATTTTACCTACCTCTGATAGATTAAGGAACAACGAGAAGTGGCTTCAGGTTAAAAATTGAGCTCCCCTAGAGTTGAGGCAATTCTAATATGAAGCTTTCAGATCTTTGTTGTCAACATTCTACTCTTCAGTAAAGGAGTAATATCAGTATAACTGAGTTAAATCAACTCAAGGAATTCATGCTACCATTACAGATGACAACTAAAGAGTATCCCATGTTCCAAATTACTAAGACACAGATAGACAGACAGACAGATAAACACAACTTTTATTATCCTACAATTCTTTTATTATATAAAGAAACATTATGCAAACTGTAGTTATAATTGTTTCAAATCATGACTTTCTGACATCTAACAAAAAATCATATTTTAAATTAGCTAGCTGTGAATTAGTAGGATGCAAGGTGAGAAGGACAAAATAAAAGTCCAAAGAAAGTTCTTCGAAAGTACAAACAAAAGTT
Organism: Pseudocheirus occidentalis; assembly: GCA_028646575.1. Taxonomy (NCBI): domain Eukaryota; kingdom Metazoa; phylum Chordata; class Mammalia; order Diprotodontia; family Pseudocheiridae; genus Pseudocheirus; species Pseudocheirus occidentalis. Next base: position 138,311,510 of record CM053593.1, on the reverse strand, counting down.
CTTAAGCAACATCTTATTTCTAGAAAACATGGAGACAGACCTTGTCACACTCAATATAGTACAACATTTATCTTAAAGAATGACTCAGGTAGTAAGCACATATAAAGTTAGCTACAGAAGTGTCAGAAATGTAAAAGGACAAGGACTTTCTTCTTTCTTTTTACCATCAAAATATGAAGGCAGCCTCCAGAATTTAGGTAATGATTTAACCAAATGCTCCACATCCCCATGATGGCAAATGAATGTTTTTACAATACCCATTGGAGATTTTAACTGAAACTTCAACAAATGCCACCTTAGCAAAACAAGGAGAAGAACTAGAATATCAGGCACAGAAAATGAAGGTTGATTTCCCCCTCATTTCTCTTTCAGAATGCCTATTAAAGTTAATGGAAGTTGTCTACACATATCAAGGGGATAGTTAAGGACAGCATTCACAACGTATACAAGACATGGAGGGTAGCTTTAAAAAATAATAACACTATATACACAAAATGGAAAAGATTGGGAGGGGCAGTTAGATGGGGCAGTGAATAGAGCACTCTATCTGGAGGACCTGAGCTCAAATCCAGACTCTGACACTTCATACTTAATGGCTATGTAATCCTGGGCAAGCTACTTAACCCTGATTGACTTACAAATAAATGAATGAATGAATATACAGATCAGACAGAGAGAACACCTAGGTGATGCAATGAATAGAATTCCAGGACTGGAGTCAGAAAGACATGAATTCAAATGTGAGCTGAAATACTTACTAGCTTTGTGACCCTGGGCAAGTCACTTAACTCTATTTGTCTCAGTTTTAACATCTTTAAAATGCACTGGGGTAGAAAAAGGCTTTTGTTTACCAGTATTTACCAGTATTTGGACTGTATGAATTACACCAAGAAAACCCCCCAAAAGGGTCACAAATATTTGATCACAAATATTTTTTTGACTGAAATGACTGAGCAGCAACAAAAAATACACAAATCATGAAGGAAGTCTAATAGAATATTTGGTGGCCTACTTTTAGAGGAGAATAAGAGTAACAAGGATAATTTTATTATATGTAGATATTTAAAAGTCATTTAATATCATGACTGGCAAGTAGATATAAATGTCGCTATTGCAGATTTGCCACAATTAACTGTTGGTTATTATCTGTTTGGTTCTATGACTGGACTGCAGCATTGGGTATGTGACTAGCTCAGATAACCTTAGCTATATCATAGTCATTTCCTAATTAGTCAACAAAATTTATTAAGCATCTAATGTACAGCGAGAAATATAAGAACCATTTTAAAGAACAATTGATTTGAAATAAGAGATTTAGAGAACTGATCAAGAAGAGAAAATATTTTAAAAATTGGACTAACTGAAAGTTACAATCAAAAAAGAATCTTGATACAATAATACAAGAAATAATCAAAGAAAATTGTCCTGAAGCATTAGAACAAGGGGAAAAGTAGAAATGGGAAAAAGTCTATCAATCACTACTTAAAAGAGATCCTACAAGGAAAACTCATAGGACTATCATAGTCAAATTCTGAAACCCTCAGTTCAAGGAAAAAATATTAAAAGCATCAAGATTAAAACAATTGAAATATGATGGTGCCACAATTAGAATTACATAAGGCCTAGCAGCAGAGACATTAAAGGACTGCAGATCTTGGAACACAATATAACAAAGAGCAAAAGAACTGGGGCTCCAGTCAAAAATATCATACCCCGCAAAGTTAAATATTATCCTGAATGAAAAAATGACTATCGGATAAACTCTCAGACTTTCAAGACTTTGTTAAAAAAAAATCCTGAACTTAACGATTTAACATATAAGAACCAAGAGAAATATAAGACACATAACAAAGACTGATTATAAGGGATCCATAAGGACAGACTGTTTACTTTTTAATATATGCAAAATGGATGCCTAAGATTCTTAATAATTGGGTAGTTTATAAGAAAGACTGGGGTAAACCTAAGAATGATATGAAATTAAAAAGTAAAACCATTTAGGAACAGCTTAAAAGAGTAATTATCTGAGGTGCAAAAGGAAGAATCGATACAGAAGAATTAGATGGGGGAGGAGGGCTGGTAGTTAAGATAACCTACTTTCATTAGGAATGGGTTAAAGAGGGAACAATACAAATATATTTAGAAGAGTATAAAAGTCTTCTAAATTCAGAAGAAATAAAATAGCAGGGATAGAGGACAAGGGAGGAAGCTTTAGAGGGGAGGGTGAGGGAACAGGTAAAATAGGAGCACAGAAGGGTGTTTGGATTTATGGGAATGGAAGGATGGGGAGGGATCCTTGGATGGGGAAGGCAAGTTATAGAAGGGCAAGGGAGTAGGTAAAAGTAAAGTAGAGGCAGGAGGGATAGGAAACAAGATATATAATCATGCACAAAAAAAACAAAGATTAGGAGAATAAGTTTGGAAAAGTGTATGTCTATATATGTATGTGTATAGGTATATGTATGTACCTATAGTTATAGAGAAACATATGTAAACTTTATTGTAGCCTTCTGGGGGCAGGTTGGGGGAATGGAAAAAAATAACAAAGTAAAAAAGTGGACAGCAGAGAACAAAAGAAAACTCACAACAAAGAAAAGATGAGCAATTCTCAACACAACAAGTATTATTTATCATATAAGCTTTTTTGAAATGAAAATTTGTTACATATTTTTAATTCTTATATTCTGTGATATACACAACATGCTTTTTTTAAACTTTGTATTTAAGTTCAATATTTAAGTTTATGATACGTTTTTCTTTCTTTTTTCTATTCTGTATTTGTGTTCAGGTGCTTGAGTCAAAAATAAATTTTTTTAAAAAAAAGAACAATAGGACTTGGAGACAAACTGACTACATAGTAAGAAGGAAAGGGAAAAGTTAAACAGGACCTCAAGTTTTGCAGACCAGGAGATTGGAAGAATAGTGGTAACATCACCAATCAAAAACTGCTCAAATGATGCTTATGAATAACATATGCTAAACAGATTAATTACTAGCTACTAAATGGCAATATTTTGTAGTCAGTTAGAAATCTAAGACTGCCACCCAGCTTAGCAGTTAAGGGCCGGAAATATGGATTTCAGAGTCATAAGGAAATGGATCACTGTTGAAGCCAGAGTATATAAATTCACTAAGTGAACATAAAGAAAGAAAAGCTGGGAATTGAGACAAGGTCTTGGAGAAAGACCACAATTAAGGGATAAGGAGAACAGGAGGCAAAAGAGCAGTCAATGAAGTAACAAGAGGATCAAGAAAGCATAATGTCACATAAACAAAAGGAAATGATTCAAAAAGAAGGATATGAGGATACCATACTGTGTTTCAATCCTGTGGTAGCTGTGTGATTATGGGTAATTAATTTAATACCAAAGAGTCAATATTTCCCTATCTGTAAAATGGGGATAAGACCTGAAATAATCTATCATAGGGTCAAATTAGATATGTTAAGAGCTTTATAAACATAGCAACACCATATATAAACATCTGCTTTCGTTATTATCATTAATCTTTATTATATATGAGTTTCCTTGACAAAAGGCTAAAAACAAAGTCACTGAGTTTAGCAAAGAGGTTACAAGTAATAATAAAAAACTCACATTCATATGATCTGTTACGGTTTGCAAAGTACTTTCTTCACTATTCCACACTGGTAACTCTAGAGTAAATCGTCTCAGAAAAATGACAGAAGAAAAAAACCAGATTTCACTTTCAAGGATGAGAAGAGAGCAGGAGATTTTTAAAAAAAGAGAAAAGCAGAACAAACATTAAAAGACTTTAGCAAAACTTGAGCATGTTTAAGGCAGAAATAGAAGGAACCTATGGATAGAAAGAACTCATGGAGTGGAAGAAACTCAAGATGGTATAGAAGGAAGAGAAAACTGTGGGAGAGAGAAAGTGTAGGAGAAGGAAGTGATGGGGATCAGAGTATGAATGGTGAATCTAGGCAGATATAGGGATGGTACTCTGAAGAGATAAAGCTTAGGGATACAAGTGAAAGCTAATGTTCAATGACCTCTGTCTTCTTTGTAAAGTAGGAGGAAAAATGATTTAAACAATCAATATCTTGGGTCCCAAGTAAAAATATGGTACCAAAAGTTAAAATGTACATTTTCAAAAAGTCAAAACTGCTGTGAAGTTATAATGATCAAGCTTAGAATCAAAGAAGAGATGAGAGGGTATCTCAATCCCTTCTTTGTAGAAATAAGGGAAGGACTATATATATACTGCTATAATTGGTTAATATATTGGTTAGTTTTACTAAACTTCTTTGTCCCCTCTCTTTTTTTTATTCTTTGTTATGAAAAGGAGCATGGGAGTAGCTTCAATCCTGTCTCCAATCTTTGGTAGCTGTGTGATCATGGGTAATTAATTTAACCTCAAAGAATATTTTCCTGTGTGTAAAAAGGGGATAAGCCCTGAAATACCATATCACAGGGTCAAATCAGATATGTTAAGAGCTTTAAACATAGTAGCACTGTATATAAACATCAGCTTTCATTGTTATCCTGTCCTTAGAGCTAGGAAGACCCAGATTCAGATACTAATTCTCAGGCATATTGGCTGAATGACTGGGCATGTCACCTCTCAATGCACTAGGAAGCTAAGACAGCAGCAGAGAAAATGCCAATATTCAGTAGTAGAGGAATTTCCTCACAGGGGAGTTCCCTTCAAGGAAATCACTGTTCTAGTCTATTCTCTTTGATAAGTCATGGCTTTTGTGGGAGGGGTTGAAGGGAGAGCGATTTGTCAAATTCTGGTGAAGTAAAAACAAAAAATATTAATAAAGATGAATTTCAAATAGATGAAATTTTTAAAAATTAATTTAAAATGCAAATTTCTATATTATTCAAAGAAAAAATCTTTTAAATTATTTTGGGGGTTTGGGGAAGAGAAGGAAATTTAAATTCAGGCTGTAAATCAAGCACATAAGAATAAAAGGATGATGCTTTTCTCCTTGGTTCTCACTCCTACAGACCCTTGGACTTAATTTTCATTGATGGCTCTTTTGAGCAAAGCTGCAGATGTATTTGCTCCTGAACATAGAAAGTGGGGACTATGCAATGAATCATAAAAATTTATAATCATCAAAATTTGTTCTGATAGAAATGACTATGACAAGTTACAGTCAGGTCACCAGGCCTCTCTAGCACTAGGTAGCTATAGAAAGTATTTCACATTCCATTTCTCTCCTCTCCTCTGGCACCCTGAATATTGGGTCAACTAAATTGGGTAGTCCTGTGATTACTTTCATCAAGGCCCAAGTCTCAGTCCTATTTAATAAGCAACGCTGGAAGGCTCTTCTTGAAGAGGTAGTAGCACTCAGCGACCAAAAAGGCAAACAAGTATACACAGACTACATGTTTTGACCCTGAGCAAGTCTCTTCATATTTTTTTCATAAAAGGATCAAAATATCCTTTCTCATTCTACATGCCTTGGGTGCATAAGATAAATAATATCATGAGAAGCTTGAAGAAAATCACTGTGCAAAAGTAATGCATCACCTGCATTAACCCTTCCTGTCCACCTTTCTTCTTGCTGCTTTTCAACTCCAAAAGAGCAAAGAGTAAGATGCCAATATTTTAATTACAGCTGAATGAAATGAAAATGGACATTCTGAACATGGACACCTCAAAACATCATAACAAATGTAAATTTCCAATGCCTCTGCACTTCCAAGCTCCATCTGGGACAAGACCTGTAAGCGACAAAATATCACAAGAAAGGCTGTTCCCATAGTATTTCTGGCACAATGAGACACAGGAAATCCTAAAAACTTCATGAGAAAGTTAGTTCTTTCAAGACTCTTAGTCCTATTTTTTAGGGTCAAGTCCATACAGATAAATTATCTAAGCTTATAGGCTTTTGAGTCCTTAAACAAATCTGCTGTAATTCTTAACTTTTAGAGGTTCAACAGTCCTCTAAAATGAGTAGTCACTAAATAAATAATTGAAAAACAACAACAACCAACCACCAGTAACACTGTTTACCAAGAGGTGAAAGATTTTCCTCTGGAGAGGGAAGGAAGGAAAAGAAGAGGATAAGCATTTATGTAGTACCTACTATATGCCAGACATGGTGCTAAATGTGTCACTAATATATCATGTGATCTCCAAAATAAACCTGAGACGTAGTTTCTGTTATTATATGTATTAGCAGTTGAGAAAATAGAGATGGAGTCAGAAGTGGTAGGGGAAGGAAAAGAAGGGGAGGCCAGAATCAGGAATAAAATGTATTTTTCTAGTTGTAAAAAAAAAAATAGTTCAGTAATAATCTTCCAGATTGTTAAAAGAGAACATTAATATATGAATGGCTTTTTAAAAAAGTTTTCAAAAGAAAACAATAAACTACAGGGATCACTGTTTGTCACTGACTTGTTGTGTAACTCTGGGAGTTACACAATGCCAATGTGCCTCAATATTTCCATATGAAAACAGAAATAATAAGTGACACTTAGATTTTATTCACAATAACACTGTAGTATATATAAAGCAATCTAAGTACCAGTAACCTCAAAATAAGACAAAAGTGAGACTCAGATTCATAAAATCAGATCATAGAATTCAGAGATTAAGGCCTTACAGAAGAAGAAAATGAGTCAAAATAAGATGTTATTTGGCATGCCAACAGCGAGACAGTTAGTATTAGATAATGAAAAAGTACAGCACAGTGTAGTGGTAAGAGTGATGGACATGGATTCAGGATTTGATTCCTGGTACTGACACAGGCTGTGCATCCAGGGGCAAACTATTTAACCTGTTTTTACTGTAGTCTTACCTGTAAAGGAGAAAAAGACTTTACTGCCTACTTCACAGGGTTGCTGTGAGGAAAGCTCATTTTTACAGTGGGCAATTATTTTTAATGCTTTCTCTTTTAGAGCAGTTAGCACAAAGAAGACAATGCCCGCAGGACATCTTGGAATTCTGGGAAAGCACAGGAATGCCAGTTTCATTTGGGATGTCTGTTCTCTTCCTGATTCTCACTCCTCTAGGCCTCTTGTTCTGATTTTCCCTAACTGCCTTCTCACGGAAGTGACCTGGAAAATGGTAAAGCTGTGGATTGCATCTGCTCCTCCATACAGGGGCTAGTGAGTAGGCAAAGCCCTTCCCTCTGGGATCTGGAAGAGCTGCCCTAATAGAAGGAGTTCAGAGAACCTACGGCTAGGTCATTCATTCATCCTCTTGAACATGAGCTGACCAGAGCTAAAATATGCTATTTGGGATTGCCACCATATCATGTAGGCATTATTCCAACCCATGATTTTCCAGACATTCTACACCACAAATACACAGAGGAAAAATGGATTAAGTTGAGGATAAAAGTGAAGAGAGAAAATAACAATGGGCTTTGTTGCTGCACTCAGGGAACAGCCTGTCATGTCAGTTTTGCAGAGGTATATTCCCAAACTGGCCATCATTAACAGACTCACTTGCACAGAGGGAAAAAAAAAAGAGGCTGAAAGCTCCGGACAAAAGAAATCCCTGCAGACAAAGTAAAAACAAATTAAAGGCCCCATTATAAAACACAGATGCTACAAGAAAAATAAACTTCCCAAGATTTACTGGGCTTTGACAAAGTTGGACATTTGTGGAAAAGACATCAGCATCAGCTCCCAGGTAATGCTGCTGCAAAGCTAACCTCCCTTCTGTTTTATCTTTACCCTTTTTGCAGAAGCTTAGTTGGTATTCTTAGCTTCTGAATGCAGCGATCCGAGAACATGTGAACATGGCCTACTGCCAGCTGCTTCTAAAGCTAGGTCCTGGGACTTGTTCACCATTCCAGACCAAGTTAAACTTACAAAGTCTCTTTCTTTCTATTTTTTTTTACTCCAAATAAAGAAAAATATATTTTATAAAGATTTAAGACAGGACATTTTATTGCTGTCTTTTTTTTTAATCAATTTTTTTCTATATACTTAAAGCAATGAGGTTGAAATTATATTATTAATAAATGATGCTTGCTACAGTGATTTACCATTTTAAAAATCCTTTCCTGATGAAAGACATACAAGACAAAATACCAAAAGCATCATTAAACAGATTTTACAAAAGAGGAAACAGAGGCTGGAAGACTTTGGTAAGCGACTTCCTCAGATCCACATGTCTCATATAGAGCAGCACAAAGATTTGAACCCAGTGTTATTGAATTGAAGCTGAAGGTTCTTTCCACTAAATCACTCGCTTCTCAAATTGATTAATACCAAAATACAGAAAAAGATTCACAGTTTTGTCACAGTTCGGCAGAGAGTTTCCCAAATATAGTATTCTATCAAGCAGGATTGATAAACAAGTAGAATTAAAGAAAATAAATCAGTAGACCATTTAAGGAATAGTTTTTAAAATCCAATTCTAAATCTTCATTTCTCATCATTACTTTCAAAAGCTGTGAGCTGCTGCCATTGTTTTTTAATGGTACAAGTGGGCCAGATTTGTCGTTATTTTGGGCTTCCACATAACTAAAGAAATGTTTTACCAAGTGGGGTCTGAGAACTCCATGATAGATAGGTATGTATGTGTGTAGGAGCATGTTTAAGGATATTCCTTGGAGGCAGAAGAGACTAGTGTAGAGGAAATTGAAATGAAAGAGACCATATGACCCTGAAGAAGAGACACAAGAAGGCATCACCCTTCATTTTTTATAGAGAGTGGGTGCTATGGATATGGAAACATGAACAATGTGTTGAGTAATTTTGCTGAACCATTTTTTGCTCTTTTTTTATTCTTTGTGGTAAAAGATGGCTCTTGGGTAAAGGAAGGAAAACAATATGTAAAAATTATTTTTTTAAACAAATACAGTATAGTGAGTTTAATGAAGGATAAAGCCTTATTTGGTAGGAAGAACGAAAAGTAACAGAAATATTAGATGTGCTTTGATGATTTTAAAAATAGAAAACATTAGTTGTTGGGGTGAAAGGAAAAATTAAAAAGGAGAAAATTCATTTAAAAGAAAATAAAAGCACAAGAGAAATTTTTTGTAACAACCATCCTACGGCAAACATTTTGATGTTGGAACTTGTGATACTATCTCATTTTTTTCAATCTTATCCTATAAATAAATATCAAGGTAGTTGAGAACATATGCCATTAAGGTCTATGTAAAAGTCAATGTCTTTTATAGTGATGTGATAAGCTCATTCCCTTCCATCTCTACACATGCTTATACCACAAGACAATCCTCATTTTTCAGCTAGGGTACAGGCCTCCCCATCTCACTACATCCTTAGTTTCATATGTTGACTACTTCAAAACACTGGCAGTACTCTTTTACTTTATGCCACTAAGGATGACTACATTTTCCAAGTACCAGCATGACCAGAAGTTCTATCCCTAAATAACATATTTGTCTATCACATTAGCAGACTTATATACCTTTGTTGTGCCTTTCTAACAACAAAAATTTATTAATATGGGTATACGGTTTTTTTTTTCTCTTCAGAAAGCCAAAGCAGTCAGCCTGCTTCTAATATCCTGCCATAGAGCGGACAGAGCTAAAAATCCTATGTGAACCAAAAATTTGAACTGAGTTAACTGTGTAGTAGAAAAGTCCCAGGCTTCCTGACTCTGTCTTAAGACAAGTACAACGGTAACTTGCTGTTACCATTGTTAACACATCACAGGCAATCCGGGCTCAGGGAAGTTTAAGTCTGCTTAGCTATTGCTTGCTGTCCAATTTCACATTAAAGCTTTTTCAACCAAACACTAGATAATCATTTAATGAAAGCCAAATAAAACCCCTTCAAAATACACAATAAAGGATAATAGGCAAATGTGAATTGCTTGCATGTGGGTTATTGTTAGTTAATGTTTTTTTGGGTGTGTTTTTCTTTTTCCATTTGATTTTTTTTAAGTTCACTGGATGAGAATGAAAAGCTTCCCAGCTGCAGATCCAGGACTTTCACCCTCCTTTTTGACCTTTTCTCAGACATGCTCCAGTATAATCTGTAATCTACTTGAGTCGGAAGAGGAAACAGCAGCGCCCTAGTGAGAAACAGTGCCTTCTGACCCACATACTGAACTGGGCGGAAGCAAGACTGGCTCACAGAAGTAGTCTGAGAAAGTGGAACAGACAATTCAATAAAAATCATGAAAACACCAAAAACACAGCACACAACTTGTTCCCTGCTGCCAAGCAGAATGATTAAAGGGGGTGGGGGGGATTAAAGATACCAAAAGTTTGGTCCCATTACTACTTGCTACCATCCACTTTATTTTTCAATATTTGAGAAGTTAGAAGGACTGGTGGGTAGCAGCTACATGTTGTGAATTGTGCAATATTTCAACAGAGAAGCTTCACTTTGTATTGTTTAAAAGCACTTTATCCAAATAAAGAACAGGTATCACCTGGCAATGAAGATGTTTACAGGAAAGTTGAATGGCCATGTTGCAGAGGATAGGAGACTCAGGAAGATCTCTTAACAGAGACACTAAGAAAATAAATCCACAATCTGACCCTCAAATGAAGCTTAATGTTTTTGTACCCTCTTACACACACACACACACACACACACACACACACACACACACACACACGAGGAAAAGGCTGCCAGAAATTTCACAAATCCTATTATTTAAAAATTCTGATTGCTGTTACAAAGGCATTTACTGTTGCATATAAGGACAGAGTGGGATATAATTTATACAGCTTCAAAATTCTAGGAGATAAATTGACTGAGGCCAAGCAGAGGAACAAGATATAAGAAGTACTGACAACCAGAAAAGAGATCAGGAAAAAAGGTGAGAAGTACCAGTTGGCAAAGTTTGCAAAGTAGAGGAAAACAGACAAAGGAAAATAAAAGGAAAAACTGAGAACCCTGAAAGTGATCATGAGGAGTCTTAATGAAATATGAAAGATTTATCTGAAGGGTTTCAGGATGGAATATGTATGAGGACAGGCACTGAAATCTACTGGTTAGAAGAGAAGTCTGACCTTTGAGTTACATTTCTTCTCTAGTACCTATTCGGCCTGTCTCTGAAGAGGATACTTAATCTCACCATACTTTAGTTCCTCCATCTCTAAACAGGGTTAATGAGATCTCTATCCTATAGAGGAGAGTTTCAAGTCTAGTTAATTATTTTTATGGTACTCAAGGATTCTGGGATGAAAGGCAGTCTGTGCACATCTGTGTGCTGTATATGTGTGTGTGGATTTGTGTGTGTTTAGTAGTTTATTAATCATTACAAAGATTTCTATTTGTCAAATGTGGATTTTGTTGAAAGATTAGCATTAACACAAAAAAGGGAAAAAATCTAAGATGCTGGTCAGTTAAAAATTACAGGAACAGAAAAGCAGCCTTTCCCATATATGACCAAGGATTCTTACTCTAAGGTCTATGATCCCCAAAGTGTGCATTGAAAGATTTCAGGGAATACATAAACTTGAACTGGAAAAATATTAATCTTACTTCAATATAACTGGTTTCCTTTTAATTCCTACATATTTTATTTTATCCACTTAAACACATTATTCTGGGAAGGGGAGAGTAGGATTTACCAGAATGCTGCTAAAGGCAAAGACACAAAAAGGCAAAGAAACAGTCACCTCTGGTTCTTTCCACCACTGTATCCACAAGCACCCACAAAATTTTCAGTTTCTCTAAATAAAGTACAAATACAACATCCAGAAAGAGAAGAACCGAAGGTTTTCAATCCATACTTAAAAAGTTCTCAAAATCCAAACCCTTTATCTAGAGTCAAACATTAGACATTAAAACAAGGGAAACTTTCCACCCACACAATAAATGACAGCTCTTCACTGATCTCTATTCCTGAATCCACCACCTCACTGCTAACAAGTACAAAAAAAAAGTACCAGGTAAAATGAAGTTAAGAAGAACAAAGAAAAGTAATACCTCACTAATGCAAAGAAAAATCAAAAGAAAACTGAGTTTAATTCATCTGAGGGAGTTAAGGAGGAACCCTTAACTAAATCAATTTTGATTAGCTAAGTTTATAGCAATATAAGGCAAAGTGTACATGCTGGAGAATGTTACATGTCCCAAATAGCATGGAAAGCATACAACTGTTCTGTTCCAATGCAGGACACTCAAAGTGCATTTCCTAAGACTTGGAAAGGTCAGAATGTTCTCAGTTTACCAATTCCATATTTTCACTCTGTTTTAAACACTGTGATCCCAAAAATGATGACACAAAAAGCAAGAGGTAAATCTCAGAACAGCAATAATAATATTTTTGAAGTGACTTATACCTCAAACCTATTACTATAAACTGAAATGGAAAAGCATTATTTCTTCTTCCCATCCCCAGAAGTCCTGCTTCTACCCAGAACTGTTAAGGATATTTTCTGGCTCTGTGTCAGCACCATGACTCAGGTCATGAGAAGTGTCAAAGATGCATTTCCTTCAGATGGGAAAGAGCCACTGATTTTAACAGCCCCACAAAACGCCAGGGGGAAGGGAGGGGCTAAGGGTGAAAGGAGAGAGTAAAAACAAGCATTTTGCAGAACAAGCAAGATAAAATCTTTCAGTTGCCCTTTATTTTATTTCCAGGTTAACATTTTAGTATCTTTGTTCAAAATATTCTTGTATTTTTTTCACCCATGGAAAAATAACTCCACAGGAAATATACTCAATTTGGGTGGAGTCTTCTAATATTAGAAACAAGAAAGCAAAAGATCGCCAGTCCATTATAGAATCAATCACAGAAAATCAACATACAATGAGAATGAATAAAGAGTCAAGGTACAGGACTCAGTTGAACAAGTTATTCTCATAAAAACAGAAAGCTGCCTGATCCTGTTACGGCAATACATTCATAAGTGCTAGAAATGGGTGAGATAAAGAATGCCCAAAGGAAGAATAAATACTAGGACACCTGAATAAGTAGTTCCTAGACAATCCAAACCACAGAAAAACTGCTCTGCTCCCCGTTTCTCCTTCTTCTACTACTATGTAACACTTTTTATCAACTTCGTCACACTCAGAAATCAAAGCTCCCTCATCAGGGTCAAATAGACACTTACGCCCATTCACCCACTCCAAAATTATAGCTGTCACATTACATTACTATGCCCTAATTAAGGAAGTAATCACATTTTTAAGACACAGACTCTATCCCCCAAATGCTGTAGCCTGTCAGTAACAATGGACTCTTTTAATTCTACCATTTTACTTTTTTTAAAGCTACTTGGCATTATTCTCACTTCATCATCCAGTGTTAACAGTTCTTTCAATGAACCTTAAATCCCTTTCCTCTTCTCATCTCTATTCCAGTTCAATGTGCCACTTCCCCCATGACATCATACATTTCCCCCTCCTATTGTAATTTTTAAATTCAATTCTATAAACATTAAGTACCTACCACGTACATGGCACTGTACAAGAGGGTAGGGACAAATGAAAAAGAAAAAAATTATATATTCTCGGCCTTTAAGGAGTTCACAATTTAGTAAGAATATATAAGGCGTCCAACAATAAAAATAAGTTATGTTTACATACAGCACTTTAAGTTTTAGAAAAAAAATGATGACATGCGTAGAGGTCAAAGAGATCATTTGAGTTGCAATATTTGCTCATTTAAAGGAAGGAGGATTTTTTCCTAATAAATTGAACATTTATCCATATCGCAGCTTCTCTAGTAAGCTCTAAAAATGCTTCAGCCAATGCAGTCCCTTTTAGACCCTGAAGCCTTAGCTTGTCTGAGGCTAATGGTCTTGCTTACACCTTGTTTGTTCCATAGCTCCAAACTCATTCTGCATAGCCATTCCTTCATCAATGTGTCATATAATTCCATTTACCTAGCTGAATCACGTCTATTGCAGGCCTTCTGTTGAGTATGGCTAAAATCCACATGGCTTTGTCCTGATTTATTCCCCACCACCTCAAAACACTTCATTCGCATATCACTTTCAGCTTCTGTGCAGTTCTGGTCTCTTGGAATTAGCTTCCCTCTACAATACAGTTTTACCTCTGGATACAATTAATATGTTGGAGGGGATACCCTTTACATGGAGACTTAAAAATTCCAACTCCATACTTTAAGATCTGTTAGCAAATTTACTTAAATTAGGCCAGTGAATGGATAAACATTTATTAAGTGCCAATTATGTGTCCAATACTATGCTACATGAAGGAGATACAAAAAGAGGCAAAAGAAAAGTCCCTGCTTTCAAGACGCTCGAAATCTAATGGAGGCGACAATAAGCAAACAAATATGTACCAAAAAACTACATCCAAGTTACATATGTCTGGCAGAGAATCAAATCTTTGTCTAAAAGGAATTTTTCTATGTTGAGGTTCTGAACTATTTCGTTATATCATTAACTTTTCATCTGATACAAACTCCATAAAAATTCAGAGAAGAAACAAACTGACTTCAGGACCATTATATTATTCCTAGGCTAAAAAAATGAGCTAACTTTTGTAAGAGGTTATGGGGCTCAATCTCAGAAAGAAAATGGGTAGAGAAGCAGGTAGCAATCACAAATTCTAAACTGTGCCCCCAGGTAGAAAACAGAATAGGTCTGGAAAGGATCTCAGGTGGGTCGATACAGCAAACACAAAGAAATAGAAAGGACAGTTACCTGTGTTACACACAAATTAAACACTGAAATAAGATTCATGAAACTCACCTATGTACTATTTAGACACTTACAGCTTCCACAGAATCTTGTATGGACTTAGATCTATTTGGAAATCTGGTCTCCAAAAATCCATAATTGTCATCTCACTGCAGTCTTCACTATGCTCCTTTGATTGATTTTTCTGTTCCACATTAGGTTGTCATTCCCATTTGTAGCCGATAACGAGGAGCTATTTAAAGAACCTTCTTAAAGCCAAATAGCAATTCAAATCCATTAAGTCCAACAGTTTTACCAACTATATCATGTCACCCTAGCATGCACTCTGACACTAGATCAAAAGAACATAAACATATGAGAAACAAGAGAATAGAGAGTTCAACAAACTACAATGAAAATCTAACAAACGCTAACAAAAAAAAAAAACCTAGAAAAAGATGACTATTATTCCAATTGTCTCATTTCCTTTAGGCCTAGTCTTATTTCTACTAGGTAACTAATTATATTAACAGGTTGGAAATACCTTCCCTGATTCTAACTCTTTAGTCAATGATGAGTTTTCACCTTTTTCACCTTACACATAACTTTTCTTAGTATATTTACACAATAATTATGTGTATGTGTCACATTATCCAATCAGACTACAAATTTCAAAAGCAAAGGGTCCAAGTCTCATCCAAACTTTTTAACTCTCCAAGTAGTATTAGTATGGGAGTTCAGTATGCTTTCACACTGTTATTACTTAATCAATATCAGCTGAACTGAATTAATTGAATTAAAATACTAACTTGTAAAGTTTATGAAGCTATGGCTACATAAATGGTTAGTAGTTATTGTTAATATTCCCAGGGCCTAACAATGTGCCCAGCACATGGTAGGCACTTAATAAATAAGTACTGATTTTATACATACAAACACACACATATATTCAACTTTCCTGCTTAAACTAGTTTTTGGTCCCAGATAAAATACAACCATTAGCCTCCAGAAATACATATTCATACACACACACGTATGTATAAACCAACAAGCTAAGAAGCCTTTCAGAAAATAACTATATTACTTCCCATTCAAATGACCAACCAGAAACTTTTTAACTGAATCATTTAGCACAATCTTAACTGTGTTCAATTGGGGAGCCCAGATGAGAAATCATTGACTCATAATGAGGTGTTTTTTTCCCCCATGATGAGTTTTAAGGGTACAGTTCTCTAACTTGAGAACAGGGGATTTCAAGAAATAAATTTCAGGTGCAAAAACTCAAATCCAAAAGCTCTTTTCACAGAGCTCCCCATGGAAGGGCTCAGACATACAAAGGTAGCTATTTAAAATGCTCCTTACAAAGTAATTTACTCCTGCATAATAAGCAAAATATTCCCTAGTAATGCTTCTTTTACAAAATCAACTATCTCGAGGCTAATTGCATTAAAGTGTTGGATATGTGTTTTTCACCAAAATATAAATCTGTCCAGTGACATAACAGAACACAGGTCAAGAAATCCTGACTGCAGAGAACCTGAAATGCTAGATGATCGAAGTGTGCACCAGAACCAGCCATTGCCACACCGAGGGCAAGAATAGTAAAGACGCAAGAAAGCTGAGAAAATACCGCCCTCTAGAGGAAACTTACATTAATATTCAAATACAAACAAGAAGAAAAGAAGAAAAAGCTTTAAGAGCTGGCTAAAAAAGCATTTTGGATGCTGAAATCTCAGAGAATGTAAAGATATAAAAGAAGAAGAAAATATCTGATGGGCCCTTAAAAGCCATAACCAAGAACAGCTGCAGGTCAGTGTTAATTGATAACTGCATCCTCTAGAATTAAAAACAAATATCGGTGAACGTGCAAAAAATAATTCTGCTGCATGCTCCTTGAACAACACCAAAATGAAGAAAAGGCCCAAGTATTCTGTTTCTGCTTCATTTTTATGGTATGCCTTTTACAGTAAAACTTAGAAAAGAATTTTTCTGTTGCTCTTAAAGATCTCCTACACCTAATTTTCTTTGAAACTATTTTTGTTCCTATTTCTCTAAATGGGTGGTTTCATAAGTAAGTGTTACTTAAAGGAAACCCATCTGTTATTCAGAGAGATGTGATGATGTCACTCCTTTCAACCCAACTTTCCCATAAGAACTCATCTGGTAAGGAGGAGTGAAACACTGGGAAACTGAAAAGTGACATGAAAATATGTAAAGCTTGCATGATCTGGGTGATTTTTAGTAAACTTGGGACTGTCATAATATTATAAGAACACAGGAAAGAAAAACTATGTGTATAAAGATAAAACTACTAGAAAAATTGGTAGAGTCTTCCAAAAGAAAAAATAAAAGGGGTATATGTATGTGACTGAAATATATCTAAAACTTTAGGTTCATCTTCTAACTAGTAACCCAGGAACTGAGAGAGCCTGAAAAAATAGAATTTTTCCATTTTAAGTTTGTTATATATGTCATCTGAGGTTAAAAAAAAAATTAAAGCAGAGCTAACTTAGAATATGATAACTGGGTTAAAAAAACTAACACAAGGAAACTTTAATCCATAATTAAAATTGATGTGGAAAGAAGAGTTTGAGAAGCAGTAGATTATTATTGACTGTTCTAAGTAGACAGACTATATCAGATTGAAATGTGTGATTGCTTTTTATTTATATTTGTTACCTGGTCTGTCTCATAAAAACTATGGAGTAATAGTATCTGTGATCATGCAATGCAGCATATAGGCTAAACACTGAGGTCCTAGGGGTGAGTAACCCACCACATATACTAGAAGGAAAAATTATATTCCAAACATGGAGGGTTCAAAGTCCAAAGTACTTTTGTAACAAATAAGACTTCGGCAAAGCTCTTGTCTCATAATCTTAGAGTCTTGTTGCTACAGTAACTGAGACATAAAATACTAAATGTCTTCAGTGAGATTCTGAAACATGGCTCTTCCTGAGGGTCAACAACACTGTTCCTCAGATAAAATAAGAAATACAAAATTTCTCCAACAATTTGTTGTAAATCCCTCCCCCCCATCACAAATTTGATGAGACTGAGAGAATGATGGGAGAAGGAAGGAAAAGAAGAGAAGCAGGGGTTTGGGGATGTATTTTTGTTAAACCTGGAATAGAAACCAATCTAATCTAATCCCAACAAGGATTTACTAAATACTGACTATGTGTAACACATCCTATAATAGACTCTGTGGATACAAAACCCAAAATGGAAAGAGCTCCTGCATACATGGAACTTGTATTCTGCCATGGCGGAATACAACATATAAGTAGATGGATGGATGGATGGATAGATAGATAGATAGATAGATAGATAGATAGATAGATAGATAGATAGATAAAGACAGACAGATAGATAGACAGACAGAGATATATATACACATGATTATTTTAGGAGGGAGATGGCACTAAAAATTAGGGGGATCCAGAGTCTAATTTTGAAAAGAAATAGGACAGCTAGAAGAAAGGCTCTAGTACAGGGTAAGGTTGAACCAATTTAATAACTAAAATTGTTTCTGAATAAATAGAAAAGCATGAAATATAGCATAGATAAATGTAACCTTCATTTTATTGTGGTAGATGTTAACACATGTGTAAGAAACACACTACTTCCAATTACATTGAATTTTCCAAATTATTTTGTAGGGGGAGGAGGGAATAAAGAATATTAAGTTGCCTCATTTTACCAAAAAGAAACCTGGGCAGTCCTAAGTGATCATAAAGATATTCATAGAGAAAATAATCAGAATTCAATTTGCACTGGCATTGGAGGGTATCAAGGATAAAGATTTCCTTTACCTCACTTCACTAAAAGGAGCACAAACAACAGTGAGGCCAAAAAGTGATTCATTTTCAAAACGAATCCCACCCTGATCAAAGGTTTACATTGTGTGAGTAAACAAGCTGATACCAGGCAAGTATCAACTGTAAATACATTGTTTCTGGAATGAACTTACAAGCACACTGTTTTTGTTTTGACATGACACTACAGAAAAATGACCATCACTGTAATGTTTGTGCCTTAAAAAAAGAACAGAAAGGAAGAAACATAAGGGGTAATGGCACTGACTTTTGAAGTAATGAAGGAGTTTAAGCTAATGTGAACAGACAAAGCTTCCCTGGATTCTTTCTGGTTTTAAAAAAGGGCTCTCTTCCAAATTACAATGTTTGGACTGCTATGCTGGAACATGGTAATACTGTATGCCTTCTCATGAAGTGAAATGACAAGGTGGCCCCCAAAACAGTGTTTCTGAATGGCAGAATCTCGTACAGAATGAAAGACTTACATCTCAGCTGCACCAGATACCTGTTGATTACAGAATTCAGAAATTCAGTGATTCAGACTTTAAGAGCTAAAACACAGAAAAAGGGAGGGAGGAGAAGCACAAAACTAGGAAGGATGACAGTTAGGACTCAAATCTTGACTGTAATCTCCATTGGTGAACTATGTTGAGAGAGTAAGCCCAAGCCCGGTTTTCTGGGCAAGGCTTCCACTTACAGAAAACAAATTGGAAGAGGAATGAGAAAGAAAATCTACCTATGTATTAGTACTAACCAAAGGGGCTGCTGTGGCCCTCTATAGAAATCCTTCACAAGCATATAAGAAGCCAATGCTTCTCAGGGCTATAACTTCTGTGGTTTTCACTGTTGATCTAGCTACCTCGCATGCCTACTAAATCTCTGTGATTAAAAGTCCTAGTAAAATTTTGGTTGAACAAAATTATTCTACACTTAAAAAGAAAAAAAAATTTCAGCAAGAGTCCTCAAGCATCACAGTAAATACCACAAAGCTATCTGAAAAAATATTTTAAACTGCTGCTTCAAAAATAAAATCATTTGCAAGCAGAAGGAAAATACAAATGGATCACCCAAAACCCTATGGCTCCTCTAATTCTCATTGGATTTTGTTCAAATAAAAACTTTTTTAAGGTTGCTTAACAGTTCAGGCTCAGTAGCTCTGGTTCAGAGCCCACATATTCCCAAAATTTCATAAAGGAAAGAAAGCAAATAAGTATGTATTAAGCACCTATTCTGTTCCTGGACACTGTGCTAAGCACACCTGCTGGGGATCCCAAGCGTCCCACCCATTTTCTACAGCACATATCCCCTGAGGGAAGGCTGCTAGAAGGCAGAGGAGCAATACCAATCATCACCAGCACAAGGAAACTTTCACCTCTTGGGCCAGGCTGTGGAGAGAACCTCCAGAGCAAAAGGACAGTCTTCCTGCTGACCTCAAGCCTTTTTTCTCTTGCTGAGCCAGTACCCTGAGGAAAAAGGAAACTTGGCAGGGAAGTGGGACTTATGGCTTGTCCTTCATTCTCAAAAAGGGTCATGACATCAGGAAGATGATGCCATGACTTGCAAGTGAACTGGATGTAAGTGAGGGAGGGCTGTGCAAAGTCACCAGCCTCACTTTTTCCTCCAAAGTCATCTGGGCCCAGTGGGCAGATTTAGATTAGGACAACTGGAGATGGCTCAGCTAGAAAGGACTTCCATTACCTTCTGCTATACTCTCTTGAGCCTAATCTCCAGTCTTCAGAAGGAAGAGGATGGGGCCCCCCATCTAACCATATAACCATGTACCTTCCATTGCATGCTGCACTAATTTTATTTCCAGCCCAACCTCCAGTCATCTATAGGAAAAGTGGAGTCCTCTACTCAATAATGAACATCTACACTTGGTCATACTCTGCAGGTTTCAATGATATCAACTCCATCCCCTATCACCCAGCATCCAATTCTTTATTTCCATCTCCCTCAAACCTCCAACCCCAAAGTTATAACTAAATGCCACTAATCTCTTCCACTAAACCCTCTTTCTTACCTGTTCCATAGATAACAAGCTTCCCTTTGTCCTAAATCTTTTCAGCTCCCACCACTTCCAACTATCACTCAAATCTGTCTCCATGCTGATGAGAGGCCTCACTAGCCACTTTTTCTGGGACTAGCTACATCTTCACTGATTCTCCTCAGTTTATTCACTGGTCAAGGCAGGGTAATTGGAATACTCCTTGCTCACCATTGCCACTTCTTTGTCTACCCCTATTACTCCATAACCTCTTCTTTGAAGTTTGTGCTTTCTTTCCTCTCTACTGCCCAATCAAAATCCTTATAGCTATTGTCTACAGAACTCCAGGTCACTCGTCTCTTCCTTAATGAGTTTGGCTGGTGGCTCACAATTGTTCTCTCCTTCCCAATTTCTACCCTCATACTAGGGGCCTTAACGTACATAATGACTCCTTCAAACACCCTAACCACTGGTTTTTTTGACCTACTCACTCCCCATGAGCTCCTCCATTCCACCTCAAATGCATGCAAATGGGTCACATCCTTGATCTTGCACCAACAAATTACCATCTCCAGGATCAAGATTTCTGAAATCTCTTTATCTGACCATAATCTATTGGTTTTCCATCTCTCCCTCTGGCTTCCCTTATCAAACCCTGCTCTTCATCCAAATAATGACTTTCAATGCCTCAAACCCCACAGTTGTCTCCCAGGCTTCACCACTGAACTAGTCACTCTTTCCTCTTTTTCTCAATTTGACCCTTTGGTGAACCAGTTCAATTCAACACTGCCCTCTTCTCTTCTTGAGTCCCTAACCTTTCTGCTGAACTTTAATCTTGTATTTCCAATTGTCCTTTGGATATGTCAAACTAGATTTCAATAGACAGCTTAAATACAAAAAAATCCAAATCAGAACTCATTCTCTTCCCCCCCAAATCCTCTTCCTCCTTTAATTTCCCTATTAATTTTGAGGTCAACACAATCCTCCCAGTCCACCAGGTTCAAAATTTATGTGTCATCCTCAACTCTCCACTTTCTCTCACTCTCCATATCCAATCAGCTGCCAAGGCCTACTGACTTCACCTTACAAGACCTCTCAAATACACTCCTTTCTCTTTTCTGGCACTGTCCATACTCTAGTGCATGCTCTCATCACTTCTTTTCTGGATTATTGCAATAACCTGCTGATGGGTCTGCCTGCCTCAAATCTCTCCCCACTTCAATTCATCATCTATTCGGCCACTAACATGATTTTCCTAAAACATAGGTAAGATCACATCACACAGCCCCTCCACCCCTGCACCCCACTTAATAAATCTCAATGGCTTCCTATTGACTGTAGGAGCAAATGCAAAATGCTGTGGCATTCAAAGTCCTTCATAATCTAACCCCCTCCTAACTTTCCAGTCTTCTTACACCTCCTCATTTACATCATCTAATTCACATACCTGAGCAATCTTTTCAGATCAGAGCAGAAGCTTCACTGGTTCTCCCATAGTGGATACTGCTTCTCTAAAGTACTGCCCATTCTTGGAGTGTACCATGGCAGTGTTTTCATGGCAGTACATATGATTCTGAGACAGGTGGCCAAGAAGAAATAAGGAAGAATTTTTGTTTATGCAAAAATGGCCTCTAGAGGTATTCCCCATTTTTCAAAACCTGGACAGTGGAAAGGTGACTCTATATTGCTCCTAGTTAAAGTCGCCATCCTGTATCCCTAAGACATAAATGATTTGTCCAAGATTACTCAGTGAGCCAATGGCAAATGCTTTAAATGCAAATCCTGAGCTCATTCTACTGTATAATACTGTTTTAAAATTATATACATCAAAACTGCTTTTTTTCAACATAAATTTATATGGTCCAAGAAGAGCTCAAACTGAAGGTATAAAAGTGGATTAGTCAGTATTTACCAAACATAGACTTGGTACAGAGCTCAACACTATTGTGGAAATGAAGAAAAGGTGAGAAAAATAAGTTACAAAAACATAACTGATCCCAAGGAGCTCTCAAACTCCCACTACCACCCATAAGAAAGTTGCTACCTGTAAACAGAGCACCAGCCCTGGAATCAGGAAGACCTAAGTTCAAATTCGGCCTCAGACACTTAACATTTGACTCGCCATCCGTCAAGTCAAGTCAAGACTTGGGCAAGTCACTTAACCCCAATTGCCCTCCAAAAAGCAAAAAAATAAGAAAGAAAAAAGAATGTTGCAACCTGTCTCCTCACATTCCTACTCCTGTAAAATAAAACAACGCTGCTTAAGAGCATTCTAGAAAATTTTTCAACATATTTTATATCCAACCTTAAGCAAGAGTCAAAGTCTCTTTTCTAACTGTAATACCTTATGTCAAAACACATCTAGATCACTAAAACTGCTCTTTTGTCTTAATGTATTTTTTTTTGAAAAGTATGTATTTTGGCTTAAGACTAAATAAAGTACTCTAGTTTACAAGGCACTACACAGTAGTGTCTGCATATTTTTAATGAATGATAATGCTATTCAAGTGACACCTACCTCAAATGTGATGAATATCTCTTCCAAATCAACAATGAATATTTGTAAACCAGATGTGCTACCACAACAATGGCCCTCAATGAAGAGCAAGAAGACTACAAGATGGCAAAAACTTAGGGGAAATGTATTTGTAATCTCTGAAGCTATGAGACTCAATTAAAAATTTCCTAAAATTGTTTAATCTAAAAATGATGACTCTTAAAACTTTCCTGTTTTAACAACATATATAAGAGCTTAAAAAGATGCAGATCAACCATTTGTTATTTAAAGGTTAATTGATTAAAAGGCTAAATTATATTTTTGCTTCATCTGACAAATGCACAATATTTGAATTTAAAACAGACAAGAATTCGTTTGGTTTTTTAAGATGGTAAGGTCAGAATTGAGGGCAGGAAGAGGGAACATAAGGATAAGGGGAAATATGTTTACCATGAAGAGGCGAGCCAGATGGGCTGCTTGACAGGCCTGGAACAGGGCTACAGCGGCCTCCTTGCTTAGATGTGAGTTCCTGTTCAATCTCTTCCAGGCCAGCACTCTTCTGGAAGCGGCTCATGCGATTCACAACCCGGGGTGACATGTGTGTGCGGACACAGGGCTGGCCACCATAAGGGTTGATGGGAAAAACATGAGAGGTCCCACGAAGTGTGCTAACAACAACCCAGCGACAGTCATGGCTAAAACAGATGTCCTGCACCTAGAAAAAGGCAAGAGAAGAGTAAGAAGCAGATATCACTGCATAGGTTGACTCAGATGAAACACAAATCCTTCAGGAAAAAAAAATATCAGTTAAGTGACAAAATTTGATATAGCCAGTACAATGAATTTAAAATTAACTACGCAAAAGATCATCATAGGCATGATGATCAAGGATCTAATACCATTTTCTATGTTTTCTAATTCCATATAATATTTAGGATATCCTTTAATACAGAAAGCTAAAATTCATTTAAAGAGTCCTACCTAGATTTCCCTTACTAGATAATAAGTCTAGTCGTAAGTTCCAGTTATATTTTCCTTAATAGAATGTCTTTTATAAGCAAAGATTAGTTAAAAATCAGAGTACTTTATTTAGCATAAGAGAAGGCAACTTTATTACTTCTAGTTTTCATTACTATGAAATATAAACAGGTAAAGAAGTTTGCAATATTTTAAAAACTATTACAGATCTGAAGGTTTTTTCCCCATTGCATCAATTATTTGTTATTTTTCATGACCTAAATATGAGAAATAATTTAATCAAATTAAGTGAGTGCTTAATATAATCTACCAATTATTTAAGGCATTTCAGTTGAAGGTTCTCGGAGAAGAGAAACTGAACAGGTGGGCAGGGAAAGCTGGCCAAAACTTTAAGAGCAACTACCTGGTAGCCTTGAATTTAAATAGGAGCTGTAGAGTCAATAATTAGAGAAGAAATATTATTAAGTACTTTCTGCTTTTGTTTTGATGACAGTCTAACGTTGACAACTGAACAATAATACTTCCATTTAAAAATCAAGTTATTTTACTCATAAATTACAAAGCCAGAAATAGTGTTTTAAAAAGAAGTGTCTGAATTTTTACTGCATACCTATATAACACCTTGATGGAAAACAATGTCTAGGGTCTTAAGGAACATTTTCTAAAAAGAATATATTTTGAAACCATACTGTCAGACAGAATAAAAGGATACAAGATTAGGTAAAGATGATAGCTTCCAGTACTAAAACTGTACCAATGGAAAAAAAAAGACAAAAAACAAACTCTTTAAGAGATAAAAGCAGAATAAAAGATGCATGTCTATGAATGGGCTCTAACATTGCATACAAATATACAGGAGGATTAGGATTCATTGTGACATTAAACAATATAAGCTAAATAAAACTACTCAAGCTTTCAAAGAATTCCTAGTTACAATACACTAGGATCATCAAAGAGGCCTAAGCACTGATGAAAATCTTGACAAATATTCCAGAAATGCACTATCAACAAAAGCAGCTAGCAATCATCAAAGTAGGAGTTTCCCATAGTGCTTGAATCCTAAGAGATAAAAAGGATTGAAGTCTTGTGACTTGTGACAAGATACTTCCCTCTCACACTGTCTCTAGACAAATGCCTCATCACTGGTACATGGATAAACTTCCAAATCCAAATGACACACCTGTCCCTTTTCAATTATGGTGACATATCAAAATGACTTGCTAATGATATAGTTAAATAATCTCCTCAAAGCTGACAGGTTTAGCACTTTCAGAGTAGCTGGTATTACTGATATAAAGTCATTCCCCAAGCACTTAAATCCTCAAGTTTGCCTACAAAGAGTTTCTTCTTTACAGGCTGTTCAGAATGAATTAGAGAGCCTCAGTACAAAGAACCCCAGAGAGGGGCAGGACAGCAGGAGAAAGGACAGGGAGGAGAAGGGGGAGGGGAGAGGACTCAGAAAAGCAGAAACAAGAGAGGAAGACTATAGAACATTTCATACTACACAATCAGATACATTTTCCGCATGTCAGAATCAAATTTAAAGCAGGACTCTCAATTATATAAGCAGTCAGTGCCATTAAAAGTAATTTACTCTCTATCCATACTATGAATAGACCCATGCTACCTACATAACCATTTTTCTAGAAAAGTTACAGAAAAGCAGAGCTTTAAAGTCCACTGATGACAACGAGTTTCCAGTTTTTGATTTTTGGAATCTCTCTGTTGAAACAGAAAGTCTGAGGGTACCTAGTAGGGTACCTAGACACAATGCTAAAGTAATTGGTATCTGGCAGATCCCCATATTACTCTGTTTACTTAGAAAATGGCCAACAGACAGGATTCTGTTCCAACACCTCGAAAGTGCATCAGGACTAATAAATGAGCAGACAGTTTGCTGCCAATAAATGAGACTAGTTGTCAAGAAAGAATACAGAGAGCTTATCATGAGAGCCAAGTAGAATAGGATGAAAAGCAGTTTTACAAATCAGGATGAAGAGGAGAAAGAAATGGATAATGGTGATGGAGTACCTAATAGTTACTCCTTTTCTGTCATCACAAGACAGATCAAAAGTGGAAAGAGAGCAGAAAATAAAAAATTAAAATAAAAGTAACCAATACAAGCAGCATCACACTTTACAAAGTATTCTAAGTATGAAAAAAAATTATTTAGCTCACTAAAAAAAAAGAAGACACATTTGCTGGCCTACTACAATTCCAACTACAGTTTCTAGATGCTTCAAATGCTCCTCCCAACGATAATGGTGACTGAAAATAATGAGATCACTATCTATAGACCCTTTCCCCTTGCCCGACTTCCAAGAGAAAAGAATGGTATATAGCATTTCTCTTTCTGCTTAGATCCAACTCCCAAAGTTTCATCAGAATTAAATCTTAGTTTATGATGGCTAGAAGCCATCATAAAAGAAGGTATCTTGTCAACTTCACTAATTTGCAGATGAGGCAACTGGAGGCCAAACAAGCTGTGACTATCATTTGTTTAAATCTGTAACTGTTTCAATCATTCCTCTTTGAGATACACTCTGGTCTCTCCAGGTCAACCTTAAAATTTGGTTCCCGCAAATTGAACATAATTCTTGTGTTGTGGCTTGACCTGGGAAGATTTGTTACAATGAGACTATTACTTCCTGTGATCTACAAGTAATGACTTTCCATGGCATTCCATGACATTCAAACTCAGGCATTCCAGCTAAACCCTTTCCACTCTGCTTCCCACTTCAGAAAGAATGTGAAAAGACTCTACAAAGTACAGGCATAGAGGAATCTTTTTTAAAATGCCATAAACCATATGTATCTTAAATTAAAAGCAACCATTATATATTATAGGGAAATATTTAAAGTTTTTACAATAAATTCAGGAGTAAAACAAGGATACCCATCCTTCCTATGATTATTTTATACAGTTCAAGAAATGCTAGCAATAGCAGTGAGACAAGGGAAAGAAATTAAAGACAAGTAAAGAGATGACAAAACTATTTATTTGCTGATAATATAAGTTACTTAGAAAATCCTAGAGAATTAAAAAAATTGACAAAATTAATAGCTTCAGCAATCTTGTGGGCTATAAAATAAATCCACAAAATAGTAGCATTTCAGAATATTAACAAATCTAAGAGATTATAATAGAAATAATCCCATGCAAAATAACTATAAAATGCATAGAATGCTTGTTAGTCAATTTAACAAAGCATACTGAATAGTTCCAATGATACAATCAAAAATGCTTCTTAAAGAAATAAAGAACTTGAATAGCTATAGGAATATGCACGGCGCATGCCTATATAATAACAATATTAACAAAATTAATTGACAGTTTAAATGTTATATACCAAGTAAATTACCAGAAGGTTAGTTTAGAAAACATTGTAACATAATAACAAAATTCATTTGGAGGAATAAAAGATCTAAAATATGAAAGGAAACATTTTTAAAGGTGGGAATGAAGAGGGAATTGCACTTCCAGACCTCAGACAATATTACAAAACTGCAATTATTAAAACCATTTGGTATTAGTGAAAAACTGAAAACAGACAAGAGAGAATCAGAAGTAATGGAATTCTAAAACCAAATGTCCTATAAACACATAAAATATAAGTTATTTAAGAAAGAATTTCCTGGTAGGATAACTTGAAAGCAGTGTATCAAAAATGAAGCTTACATCAACAACTTACAGCATAATAAATTGAAAATTGATGTACAACTTGAATATTAAAGAATTAAAAATGAAATGAAATATTAATTTTTTAAAAGTTAGACGAGAAGTAAGATCTTATGCTTTTCATAGCTTTAGGCAGAAAACAAATTCTTACCAAAAGGCTAGAGGTAACTACATAAAATAAAATAGATAATTATGATTACATGAAACTGAAAAGGTTTTTTTTTCATAAAATTTATGCCTCAAGGATGAGAGGGGAAAAAGCAGTTAACCTGAGAAAAAATTTTTTTATCAAATTTCTCAAATAAGACTTTTCCAGCATATAAGTGGCCACATTAAAAGAAAAAACAACTCTCCAAAACAGAATTCTCAGAGCACTAACAACCATATGAAAAACACCTCTAAATCAGTAATAATCAGAGAAACGCAAATCAAAACAACCCTAAAGTTTCACTTCATAATTAGCAAAATAGTGAAGGTGAAATATACAAACAATGAGTGTTTGGCAAAGCTGTGGGAAGACAGGCACATTAAGATGTTGTTGTAGGTGTGAATTAATACAACCTTTCTGGAAAACAATTTATAATTATGCAAATCAAGTAGCTAAAAACTGGTACCCAAAGTTTCCATAAAGAAATGTACCTTAAGGAATTAATTCACAGATAAAAGGAAGATTCTAAATATTCCAAAGTTTTTTAAACAGCACTTTTTCTGGGAGCAAAGAATTATAAATGATCTACATGTCCAGCGAAAAGAGAATGGCTAACCAGACTGTGATACATGAACAGAATACAATAGAACACTATTACACTATAAGAAAAAATGGATATGATAAAAGACAATGAAATATGGTTAGACTTATATGAATTAACGTAAACTTAAGTGAAGGCATATAAACAATAGACAAAACCAAGAAAACTATACACATGCAAAGTACCTTCCTTAACATCTCTCTGTAGGGTAGTTCAAGAATAAATCATCCTATTATGCCCTTTAATCCAGCATTACCACTACTAGGTCTATATCCCAAAGATATCAATAAAAAAGGGAAAAGGACCCTCAAGTACAAAAATATTCCTAGCAGCAATTTTTGTGGTGGCAAAGAATTATAAATTGAGGGAATGTCTATCATTTGGGAAATAGTTGGATAAGCTGTCGCATATGAATGTAATGGAATACTATTGTGCTCTAAGAAAAGATGAGCAGGAAGATTTCAGAAAAATCTGGACTTACATGAACTGATGCTGAGTGAAGTGAGCAGAACCAGGAGAACATTGCACACAGCAAAAGCAACATTGTGCAGCAACTAACTATGATAGACTTGGTTCTTCTCATCAATTTAACAATACAAGAAAATTCCAAAAGACTTGTGAAAGAAAATATTAACCACATCCAAAGAAAGGACTATGGAGTCTGAATGTAAATTGAAGCATACTATTTTCAGCGTTTTGTTTTTTGTTTTTCCTTTCTCATGGTTTTCCCCTTTTGTTCTAATTCTTCTTTCACAACATGACTAATGTGGAAATAGGTTAAACATGACTGTACTGTACATGTATAATCTTTATCAGATTGCTTACTGTCTCAGAGAAGAAGAGGAAAGGGAGAGAGAGAAAAAATTTTGGAACTCAAAATTTTACAAAAATGAATGTTGAAAACTATCTTTACATGTAATTGGAAAAAAATAAAATATTAAGAAATAAAGAACAAATCATTCTTATTTTGGAAATGAAGAAAATGAAACTCAGAGAGGTTGTAACTTATCTTTGGTCATACACTATTAAGAGCCAGACATGGCTTCCTAACACAGACCTCCTGACTAGAGAACCAGCACTCTCTAGTAAAATAGCTTCTCTAAGGTAGATCAGTGGGATGTTTGATGTTTTCTTTAGTGTTCTATGATGCTTGTCTGAAATTTGTAAAGCACTTTACATACCTCATCTCACTTGATCCTCACAAAAACCTTGCAATGTAGGTGCTGTTCTTACTCCCATATTACAGATGAAGACGGCAGAAGGAGGTTAAGTGACTTACCCAAAGTCACACATGTCAAAGACTCGACTTAAACTCAGGTTTTCCTGACTCCAGGTCCACCTCTCTATTTCCTCCAAAACCTAGCATATACTCTTGTATCATATTATTTATAGAAACATTTTTTGGAAGTAGAAAAGAACTAGAAAGAAATTCCAGTTCCTCTCTCGGTGGGGGAATGGATAAACAAACTGTGGTACATAAATATAATAGAGTATCACTGCATAATAGGGAATGATGAATACATTTATTTACATACACACACAGATATGTTTACATTGATGCTGAATGAATCAGAACCAGGAAAACAACATAATAATAGTACAAAAATGTGAATGGAACAACAACAGAATCTAAACTGAAGGGTGAGAAATTTTAATTATCAAATTTGGCCTCGAAGAAGAGGTATAAGAAGGCACTTGATATTAATATATACATATTTTATTGATACCCACATTAGTAGGAATCAACATCTCATTTCTCAGCTTTCCAACTTGTCCTACTAGTTCTTTCAACAAAAGCTAAATTTTGCTTATTGGACTTGTGGTTGTGCTCCAGATACTTCTTTTTGTGCAGAAAATCTGTAACCAAGGCTATATTTTTCCCCTTCGAACTGGTTATGCAAAACACTGCAATTTATGCAATTGTTTTTTGTAGGTTCACCATCTATCATGAAAACTCCTGCCCATCCCAGGATCCATTACTTCCTTTTCCCATAACTAATGGTCTCAAAGTGAAGTCCGTATCAAGAAGACTTATCCAAATTAAACTGCTGCATACACATCCTTCTCAACGGTGCTCATTTTTGTTTTTGTTCTCTCATTAGGTGGTTCCACATATTTGCAACTCATCTATGAAACTCTACCATTTCTATTTAGTTCTCTTTTTGCCCGTTAGCAACAAGAAAACACTGGAACCCAGAGCAGAAACTTCTGGGTGCAGTACATAACCAAAAGAACCCTCAGAGGTGTCAGAGTGGTTCTCTCTTCCTTAAACTTCAGAAGCACTTTTGCTTCCTTTAGAAAGAGAATGAAGATACAAGGCTGGGCCTACAACCACAATGGACACAAGCTATTGCCACCATCTCCACTACCGCCTCAGCTGGGCTACTAATGACTTCCAACACAGAACAATTTTAAAACATTTTTCATATACAATAACTTGAGACAGTCCTATGAACTACAAAGAATGGCTATTGTTATAATCATTTTAAAGATAACAAAACTGATGATTTGAGAGATGAAATGGCTTGTTTAAAGTTACAAAGTTTGGGGCAGCTAGGTGGTGCAGTGAATAGAGCCCTGGAGTCAGGAGGACCTGAGTACAAATCCAGCCTCAGACATTTGATATACTTATTAGCTGTGTGACCTTGGGCAGGTCACTTAACCCTATTTGCCCTGCCTTCCTCCTTCAAAAAAAAAAATCAAAACATAAAATAAAAATAAAGTCACATAGGTAATGAGTGACAGAGCTAAGACTTGACATTGGTTTTATCCATAGCAGCCTCCCGAGGCAGGAATGACTATAAATACAACTTCAAAGTTCTTTACACCAAATGCAGTGCCATGAAACAGGCTGTTATCACTGTTGTTGCTGCTTATTATTATTCAAGTGATTCAAAGAATAGCGTTATTCTTTTCAAATGAGAAAAAATGTTTTAATAATTCACTGGTCCAGAAGGAAACTAAGCAAAATATAACAATAGAATAATATTTTTTAAATAATTTAGACTTTTTCCTAACTATTCAATGAAAATGGCAAATGATGGAGGAACAATGGGAAGATGAGCCTATTCAGCACTGATGAAACCATGAAGAAGTACAATTGCTCTAGGAAAGTCACTACATGTGTACATATTCTTTGACACAGTGATACTAGTAGATGCATTATACCACCAAGGAGATCAAGGGCATTAGAAATTATCACATATTTGCAAAAATATTTACAGAAGTATACTTGTGGTAGAAAAAACAAAACAAGTGACTGGTAATAACATATAAATGCAATGCAATATTATTGTGCAATAAGAAATAAAGAACTTGAATAGCTATAAGAATATGCAGGGTACATACTTATACAATAAAAATAACAATATTAACAAGTTAATTTACAATTTAAATGTTATATACCAAGCATACTACCATTAGGTTATTTTAAAAAACATTATAACATGATAACAAAATTCATTTGAAGGAACAAAAGATTTAAAATATGAAGGAACATATTTTTAAAGGTAGGAATTAAAAGGGAATAGCATTTCCAGACCTCAGACAACATTACAAAGCTGCAATTATTAAAAACATTTGGTATTAGTGAAAAATTGAAATGATGGATACAAGGAAATTTGGGAGAATTTGTATAAAATGATAAAAGGGTGAAGAAAGGAAAAGAACTTTGAAATATTTAGATATTCTAGTCGATGTAATGACCATTAAATATACGTGTCTCCTTACAATCCCTCCAGAATACTGATAATGAAGCACATCTCCTTTCTCACTGTTTTAGCTTTTTTTAGATATGAAGCAATATAATGGATTTGCAGGTAATACATACAATTTCAGACAGGAAAAATAAGGGAATTGGTTTTGCTTTATTATACTAATTTGTTACAAGGAAGAACTTTTATTTTGAGAGGAAGGGGTGAAAGCATGAAGAAAATGAAAAAAGGATTAAAGAAAAGTTTTTCAACAAAATATTATTAAAAATATTAGAGAGGAGAGAAAGATCCAATGACAGACAAATAAGTACAGAAGTGGTGGTGCTAATGTGTTCAAATTAAACTATAAAAATATATTTGAAAATGTTTTTAAATATATATATTTCTAAAAAATAAAACCAAGCCATACAGAGTAATGATCCATGGTTTCATATATGTCCTTTACTTTTCTTATATCTATATATGGAAATGTTCACATTTGTTGATATTTGTTATGTTCATATAAAAACACACAATTGGAATGATATGACTAAGAAATCAACACCTAAAATTTCAATATCTGATTTCCATATCCTTCCTCTAGAGATGCACTAATACGAAGGAATGTTGGCCTTAAGTTCAGGATCCCAACACATATTTGGCTATGTCAATGGTTCTCAGACTTTCTGGTCTCAGAATACCTTTACATAATTAAAAATTACTTAAGACTTCCTTATCACCAAAATTTTTTCTTATGCAGGTTAAATTTGTCAATATTTAGTGCACTATATATTTTTTTATTTTAAAATACACAAAGCATTCAAAAAGTCAATTTATTCTCCCCTAGAACATAAATAATTTAATAAATAATGTCATGCAATCAGGACCCCTCCCATGGATCTGTGTTTTCTAACTAACCTATCAGCAGAGGAGCTGGAAAGATCCAGATGTCTTTCCTCCTTCCCTTTCCCTCTCTCCTCTTCCACAGGGCTTGACAGCTTCATCTTCAGGGTAATCCTTTTTCTTTTCCATGAAGCACAGTATTGAGGAAATCTTTTCCATCTAGGAGTACAGTTTCACTGAGTTCTGACAGTAAAATTCAAGAACTACTGAATTTGGGGGCATGGTTGAGGCTACTCCCAAATCTGGTCCTACCCAGGAAATCACCCTCCTCTGGACAGGTGGCTCAATTTCAGTAGTGCAGTGTCTAGTGAAATTTTAAAAATAAACCTTTCTTAACAGAGAAATATGGGAATCATGAATACTATACATAAATTATATTACACACTGTTATTCTTCTATGAATTTTACTATACTATATTAAAATTAGAAGGAACTGTGAAAAAAATATTGTGAAAAAGGTTTTGACCTCACAGAACCACTGAAAGGATTTTTGAATCCTTAGGCATCCCAAGGCTATGCTTTGAGAATTGTTACGCTACATCAGCGCAGCTAAGTGGTACGGTGAATAGAGTTACCAGGCTTGAAGTCAGGAAGACCTGAGTTCAAATATGGCCTTAGGCCCTTATTGGTTTTGTGACTCTGGGCGAGTCACTTAATCCTCTTTGCCTCAGCTTCCTCATCTGTAAAATAAGTTGAAGAAGAAACTGGCAAACTACTCTGGTATCTTTGTGAAGAAAATACTAAATGGGATCATGAACAGTCAGACATAATTGAAAATTACTGAACAGCAACAAATAGGAAAAAGACAAATACTGGACGGGATATGGAAAAATACTGACACTAATGTACTGCTGTTGGAGGTGTAAACTGGTCCAAACATTCTGGATACAATATGGAACTAGGTCAAAAGGGCTATAAAACTACATAACCTTTGACCCAGCAATATCCCTACTAGGTCTATCTCCCAAAGAGATAACAGAAAAAGGAGGACCTATAAGTATAAAAATATTTGTAGCAGCTCTCTTTGAGGTGGCATAGAATTACAAATTGAGGGGATGCCCATCAACTAGGGAATAGCTGAACAAATTGTGGTATATAACAGTGATAGAATATTATCATGCTTATAAGAAAAGATGAGGGTGATGGTTTGAATAAAACCTGGGAAGACCTATATAAAGTGATGCAAAATGAAGTGAGCAGAACCATAAGATCCTTGTACACAGTAATACTGTAATGGTGATCAACTGTGAAAGATCCAGCTGCTCTAATCAGTATAATAATCCAAGACATTCCCAAAGGAATCATGACAAAAATGCTATCTACATCCAGAGGGAGAACTGAGGAACTGAGTGCAAATTAAAGTACAATTTTTTTTCATTTTCTTTATTTTTCTTTCTTATGATGGGGTTAATAGGGAAAAATGCATTGTGTGCTTTCCCTCAGTTAACTGATACCATACTGCTCTGCTTGCCTTCTGAATGTGTGTGGAAGCACTGAAGGCAGGGAGAAAATGTGGAACTAAAATTTTTTTAAAAGAAAGTTTAAAATAAAGGAAAAAAGGAGAAAAGAGGGAAATAGGATAAATAATCATCACACATTGTTAGGCATTACAGTGATATTCATTTTCTAAAGAATGCCTTCCTTAGGACCTGAAACATAAAATATCCTGAATTTTTACAGTAGTATCTGAATATTCTGAAGAAAATTGCATTCATATTCTATGTGTCTCCAGCTCAGTATTCAGATAAAAATATCAAAGTGCTTTATTAAAATTAACTCTTTTTTATTTAGTTTTTATTTGTTTTCTTGTTTACATTATTCATTTTCATTACATTTTTTGAATTACACATTTTCTCCCCGTCTTGCTCCTCCCCCAACCCCATAACAGCAATCCCACTGTAAAGCCTCTCCTCTGCTCTGCTCTCCTATT
>CM053593.1:138245668-138276265 GCA_028646575.1 Pseudocheirus occidentalis | reverse complement strand
TAGGGAGACTCTCCCTGCCCTACCAGAAAATAAGAGAGCAGAGCAGGGGAGGAGCTTTACAGTGGGATTGCTGTTTTAGGGTTGGGGCAGGGGCAAGACGGGGAGAAAATGTGTAATTCAAAAATGTAATTAAAATGAATAATGTTAACAAGAAAACAAATAAAAACTAAATTAAAAAAAAAAAAGAAAGCACAGATGCTCTACACCACAACCTAGAGGAAATATTTTTTAAGATCGTACAAGTCTTTCAGCTGCACATCCAAACTCACCAAGTAAGCTTCTGATAACTAATTTGGTTTCCCAGGTACAAAGAAAAAGAGAATCCTACATAGTGGACATTAATATCATCATTATGAATTGCTACATTAGCTTTATAGTAGCAACCAGTCTCAAATGAGCTTAGGCAGTGTGAGTTAATTCCCTTAGATCCTGAACATTCTAGAATAAACTGAATATTAGTTTCAGTCTTAGAGGGCAGAGAAAAAATTGTGGTTCTATCAAGATAGTGTCTGAAGCCTTAAAAAGTTAGCATGTACAGACTTCTTTTACATTACTTTTATTTTCCTTTTATTGTTTTTAAAAAAATATTTGAAAGATAGGTATAGATTTACAACACATTTCTATGTGTTGTTTCAATGTGTACTACATACACAATGTATGTATTAGCCTGCCTTGGAATACAAGTCCCTAGAGAATAGGAACCATATGGTGGGTACAGATGCATGGTGAAATTCTAGAAAAATTCAAAGCAAAAACTTTAAGAAAGTGCCCTCAACAAAATCAAATGTTGAAGTATGAAGGGATAAAGTCTTAGGCTTGTATAATGACAGTAAAAATAAATGCAAAAGAAGGCTCAGATGTAAAAGGAATTGTGAAGTAAGACTTCAAAGGAACTGGTGATGTCCTGGATTTATGCAGATGACCACTGACACTATCAGCAACATACCCTTCAAGTAACTTAGAGCAGCGTGTCGGCAGTAAACCTCCTGGTAATTATTTCTTTGCCTATGAAAGTAAAAATAATAGCGTCCAGATTGTTTACTGAAATTGTATGTCTTTAGGCCCATTTTGGAATCACTTGTACTATTTCAGAACAATAGCCCCTTCGTTTATATTGCGTTTTAAGGAGTCCTCTCCTGGACTTTGTAAAAGAGAAAATAAGCAGCTAGGTGCTCACACAACCTGAAGGAATATTCTATGTCTACACATATAATAACCAATTTCTCATCTTTGGGTTAGTCAAATGAGGAATTTGAAGGTAACATGAGTACAACAAGGCACAATCAAATGTTCATTTTAAATTCTCCTACATCTAGCCTTCTTTAAAGAGGTGAAAAAAGGAATGGTTAGATGGATACTTGGACAAAATGAAATGTCAACAAAATTCATGTGAACTTTCTATAAGGAGCTTATGATGCTTAGAAGTTATGATGCTTACCTGCTCAAATGATAAATAAACTATGAGATACTCCATTGTTATACTTGCTTAATGCTGACATTTACTGCTGTTCTTTAAATGGGGGAGGGGGGGAAGAGGTTGCAGAGGAGAGAAGAGAAGTAGGCATCATCCCTCCTGACAAGGACCTTGGAGACAGGTAACTATAAACACATGGAAATAGTGAAATATGAAAGAAAAATTCAAACAAAATGATTTGAAAAAATCAACCAGCAAGTATTTATTAAGCATCTATTTTGAACCAGACTCTGGGAAAAAACATAAACAATCCCTGCTCACAAAGAATATACATTCTAATGAGATACACAACAAGTACATATGTGAACATGTATAAAGTCTAAATAAAATGTTAATACATTACAAATATATACAAGGTATTAAAAACAAGGGTTGTTTGGAAGGGAGGACACTAGGAGCTGGGTGGATCAGGTCAGGATCCACACAAAAAATGGTGCCTGAAGAGCATCATAAAGGAAGAGAAGGATTCTAGTAGGTAGAGTTAAGTAGAGAGTACATTTCAGATATGTGGAATGGTCTATGCAAAGGCAGAAAGATAGGAAATGAAGTGTCGTGTGAGGATAGATAAAAGGCCAGTTGTGTTAGCACAGAGTGTGGGAAAGGGAGCAATGCCCAATGAAGCTAGAAATACACATTGGGGCAAAAGTTGGGTACAGCTTTAAAAGCTAAACAGAGGAAGTTGTATTTTATCCTGGAGGCAATCTGAATGATGGGAGGAAGTATCCATAATGATGAAACCCTTAATATTGCCCATAAGCTGAATTCTCTCTTGCTCAAATCCATCTTCCACAACACTGCTAAAGTGACATTCTCTAAAGCCCAGGTTTGAATATGCCATTTGTCTACTCCAAAAAACAAAACAAAAAACTAGAGGCTTCCTATTATCTAGAGCAGTGGTTCTCAACCCTCCTAATGCCATGACCCTTTAATACGGTTCCTCATGTTGTGGTGACCCCCAACTATAAAATTATTTTCGTTGCTACTTCATAACTGTAATTTTGCTACTGTTATGAATCATAATGTAAATATCTGATATGCAGGATGTATTTTCGTTGTTAAAAATTGAATATAACCCACAGGTTGAGAACCACTGACCTAGAGGATCAAATGCAAACTCCTCTGTTTGACTTTTAAAGTCCTTTATAATTTGCTTCCATACTTACCTTCCCAGCCTTAAACACTCCTCTATTTCACACAATCTTCTATACCTAAACTGGCTTTTGGGCTGTGCTTCACAGAAGACACTCACTATTCCATGGATAGCCTGCATTCCATGCCAGCAATGTATTCACTTCTCAGTGCGACCTCTGATAGTATTTACCATCCTTCAAAGCTCAGCTCAAAGGCCACCTCCTACATAGGGACTTTTTGACATTCATCCTAAGTTTCAGTATCCTCCCAAAAAATTATGTTCAATTAACTTTGCATTTATTTCTTTGGATACATATTATCTCTACCTACAAAGATAAACTTCTTCAGGGCATTTTCGTCTTTGTATCTCCTGCAATTAGATTGTGCTTAATAAATGTTAATTGACAGATCAACTGATCCAATGATAACATGCATTATATAATATATCTTAAGATATACTGAAAAATAATGTAGTATTTCTGAGAGAATAATTTTTCCCTTTCTTCTTTGATAAATGAAAATTGAAGACCCTGAAGTTGCCTGCCACATTATTCTTTCCCTCTGAAGGAAGGTCTGTAGTGCCATGGAACAATAACTGAAGAAGCATAAGGGACCTTAGAAATCATTTAGTTCAACCCTTTAATTTTATAGATAAAGAAATTCAGATAAGTTACATGACTTGCTCGCAAAATCAACTACCTAGTAAGAAATTAAGCTGGGATTCAAAATGAAAAGATCAACAGATCATTTCACTCACAATTTACTGCTTTTACAGGGCCACAGCATACAGGTCTGGATAACTATGTGCTTTTTCTAATATATCTAAAAAACGAAGATCTGATGAGTTCATCAAATATTTCCATCCTAACTTTACAAGGAAAGGAAGTCAAACTTCACTAAAATGATTAACCATGATAATAATAAATTCAATACAGTGGAATAAATATAAATAAAAATCAAACATAATTAATTGGTTATGATTACATGCAGAAGAAAATTTAAAGACATTCATAAGTTAACTGGTAAGTTTCACAAAGTTCATTTTGAATTCTTATCCAAATACTTCATCTTACCAAAAGGTTTTCGTGTTCCCCTTCCCAAACAGTCCTACTTAGTTTGCTAAATCCCTTTTCTTTTTATCTCCTTTGTTGTTTCTCCTATGACAACATTTCTAAAAGAGATTTAGACTACTTGAAGGCTCAAGAGCTACTTCAGGACAATCCATTTCTACAATAAGAATATCAGCTGAGTAGCATGAAATTGACAAAGTCAGAAATTTTATCACATTATCCAATTTTTTCCAGTAGTCATGAAAAGCTCAGCTCAGCTTTTGTACATGGAAAAGAAACAGAGGGTAAAGTTTCATGGACATGATCCCTGAAAATCTAAGAGGAATGCCTGGAATTCATAGCCCTAATGTCACATCCCTCCCTTCTACTTTGACTCTAATAATGGACAAGATGGTACTACAATCACCCTAATGCTTTTTCATGCTGTTTCTGAAATATAAATGATGTCTCAATTGGTCTGAGTGCACAAAAGCCAGGGTTTATACTAAGAAATTCATCATTTTACTCATAAACCCCAAATTTCTCCTAGAATATTGTGGTTGATTCATTTTGTACACCTTATTACATAAGTGTTCATGGAAATGTTGATTTTGTTTTCTTTGGCAACTAGAAATAACTGACTACTCCAGTCTTCTCTCACTACCTCTTCTGTTGCTTAAACTTAATATTCTACTAACTACTTTACAGCTCCAGTAGTACAGCTTCCTATTAGCCACATAAAAGACCAACGTTCATCAAGTAATCAAAAATATATGTACTTCCAAATCCAATACTTAGAATTCTATACCATTCAGATTTTACTTCACAATAATAGGAAAGAAACAATCAAAGTTACATGCTTTTTCACCTGTAAAAACAAACAAAACTAACTGACAAAACCAATTACAGTTTG
This sequence comes from Pseudocheirus occidentalis, assembly GCA_028646575.1. Taxonomy (NCBI): domain Eukaryota; kingdom Metazoa; phylum Chordata; class Mammalia; order Diprotodontia; family Pseudocheiridae; genus Pseudocheirus; species Pseudocheirus occidentalis. The sequence continues at coordinate 138,271,698 of CM053593.1, read as the reverse complement.
GTATTGCCTGGATTTGAATTACTGAATATCACCATCTCCAAAATATCACAAGCTTTCCTTTTAACAAATGGGTCCTTTCACTAAAGACAATACTTATGCAAAAAGAAATTATACAAGGCATTACAATGACTTGAAAAAGGAGATATACTGGTCACAGAGCAAAAGCATAGGATGAGAGAGACATAAATTGAGGGCTGCACATACACGCATGCACATATATACACACGTGTATAAGTATGTATAGAGAAATAGATAGGATGGATACATAGGATGGATAGACAGACAGATGGATAGACAGATAATATATTGAAGGACTCATAGGAAGATATGTTCCCCTGAAGAAAAGTATCCAGTCCTTGAACTGATGTAAAAATGCTCTAAGAACTATAATGTGAAATAAAATTATAAATTATCCTAATTTAACTGAATGCTAATTTTATTACGATTTAAAAAGATATTTACTTATATCACCATAGCTATGCATAGGGAATAGTTCCCTTTCCCTCTTCCTGTCTCACAGAGCCATCTCAAATGACAAATAGTATTTTTTAAAGAATAAAAAGAAATAAGCATAACTGGCTACTGTACTGAACAAGAACATACGCAGTATGTCATACATGTGCATCTCTCACTTTCATGAAACGGTGGGGGGAATGTGCAGGGTAGAGGGGGACAGCTTTTCATATATCTTCATACAAGACCTGCTTAATCTTTATCATTTTGACCATATGTGTTGTGTGTGGTTGATTTTTCTCAATTTACATTGTTGTAGTTACTAGGAATATCACTTTCTTGGCTCTGCCTACTTTTGTTTTATAAATTTTTGTTATTTTGTGTTGTCCACCCATCGCTTGTTTTCCTTTAATCCACAAACTAAGCAAATCTTATAAATTAACTTTCTTTTTCCCAGGTACTAATAAGTAGAGAAATGAGATAAAATGGGTAGGAACAGGAAACCAGAGGCAGATTAGGGCATGGAAATAGTCAGAAACTTCCAATTTGGAGAAATTTTCCCTGGAAAACCAAGGCAGACTCACTTCATCTTGGTTGAGACTAACTAGGAAACCTTACTGTAGATTCAAAATGATCTGAACATATTTTAAACCTCTGTTTGTGGAATACTCTAAATTGAGAGATACTAACAAACAAGGAATGCAAGGGAATGTTGGCTAAGGAAAGAGTACTTAATAAATATTATGTGATGATGTTTCTAAAAAGCTAAGCACACTTCCTACTGTGGTGACTAATTCAGGAAACAGTCTGTAGAAATTAATACTGAACTTTATTATTTGTAGCACTTATAAAACAATGCTTATCTGAGAAATCTCAAAGAATTTAAAACATCCCTTACAGATGATCTAAACCAACATTTCCTTCCATGTTCATCTGTTTTCTAAGATTAAAAACAGAGATGTAAAGCTATCGTTCTTCCCTTGTGAGTAAGATTTGGGGCAATAATGCTAAAATGTATGAGATAAATTACTACATGAAAACATTATCCAAATCATTAATACTTGAAACAAGACAAATTTAAAAGAATTTGGAGGTTTTACTTCATACCCTGAAATTTGACAGATAGCAAAAAAAGAAAACAGTTAATGGAGAAGAAGCTATGAGAAGATGGTGTTAAGTTGTTTCAGTCATATCCAATTCTTTGTTACTTGATTTGAGAGATTCTTGGCAAAGATACTGGATTTGTCATTTCTATCTCCAGTTCATTTTACAGATGAGGAAACTGAGAGAAACAGGGTAAAGTGACTTGCTAATAAGTGTCTGAGGCTGGATTTCAGTTCAGGAAGGTAAGTTTCCCTTTTGACTCCAGGCCTGGCACTCTATTAATTGTGCTACTTAGCCACCCATTAGAAGATAGACATACTAGTTAACTGTTAGTAATCCAACCATTCTGGATGATAATTTGGCGTTATGCAAGAAAAGTGATTTAAAATGTTCCATACCTTCTGACCCATGACGTAGTAGAAAGAGTAATGGATTTGGAGACATAAGACCTCAGTTCAAATTTCTGCATATTGCTCAATATCCACACTAACTACCCAGGTGACCATTAGAAAGTCATTTAATATAGGCTTTCACTTCCTCTTTGGTAAAAAGAGGAACTGGATAAAATGACCTAAAAGGTTTACATGGATTTGAAAACTAGGATCCTGTGACTCCAAAATCATAACACAGGAATATATAGCCCAAGGAGATAAAAAATAGAAACAAATATCCCATATTTGCTGAAATATTCTAAGAACTTTTTGTGGTAGTAAATATCTGGAATGGAAATCAGAGAATAGTTCAAAGGCAAAGACATTTGATGCAATACTATTGTGAAACAGGAAATAAGAAATATGATGAATTCAGAGAACAATAAGATTTCTATAAACTGATGTAAGGTGAAATAAGAAGGACCAACAGAAAAATGCCTATAATAATGCATACGGCAAAAAGCAACAAAAGAAAGCCAAACTCTTCTGTTGCTCAATCAAGTGAAAAAATATTAATAATCCAGATAACGATTACAAGAAAAACTTCAGCCTCACAGTACAGAAATAATTGGAATGAATTTTATCAGATGGAGTCCTTGTATAAGGGATTTTTACTTATATGTTTTTCTTTACTAAAAATGAAGATGATATATGGGATATGTGAAACACATAGTAGGTGCTTAACAAATGGTTACTAAAATGATATAAGTTGATTTTTTGCATTTTGGGGTGGGAGAATATAGGATCATAAATTTAGAGCTGGACGAATCCTTAGAGGTGATCTGATCCAATCTTCTCATTTTACATAGGAAGAAGTTAATAGATGATATGACATATGACCAAGGCCATACCTGGAAGAGGAGGAAGGATTTTACCCTAAGTCCTCTGATTACAAATCTAGGACTTTTTCTACTGTACCCCAAAGTGAAGGCAAAGTTTTTTAGGAGTCAAAGGTCTATTTATTTAACCTATTTCAGAAGGTCTGCACAATTCCATCCACCTCTAGTGTAAACTTGGGCACTGGATGCTTCTGCAGTGATTGATTAACCAGCCAAAATCAAAGTAGTTCATGATTTAGGATCATGGATGAAATTAGCTGATAGATCTATGGAGAGGGGAAGAGTTCATGATCAAATAAGAGACAGAGAGGTTCACAGGAGGTAAAACAGGCAATTTTTATTACATGAAATCAAAAAGGTTTTGTGCAAACAAAATCAACACAGCTCAAACCAGAAGAGACCCCGGAAATTGGGGGGAAAGTCTTTGCCACAAGTTTCTATGATATCGGTCTCATTTCTATTTTTAAAAAGGCAACAGAATCACATTTATAAAACTATGAGTCATTTCTCAATTAATAAATGGTAAAAGGATAGGAAAAGACTATTTCCAGAGGACAAAATCAAAGCTATCAATAGTCCTATGGAAAAAATGTTTGAAATCATCAATAATTAAAGAAATACAAATTGAAACAATTAAAACATGTATATTAATACATTGTTGGCAGAAACATGAACTGGTTGAGCCGTTCTAGATGGGAATCTGGAATAATGTCCCAAAAGTTAAAGGGGTACTATGTATACATACACTTTGATTCAGTGACTTTTACTAGGTCTATACCCCCATGAAAATCAAAGAAAGAGGAAAAGTACTCATATATACAAAAATATTTATAGCAGCTCTTTTAATGGTAACAAAGAATTGGAAACTAAGGGCATGTCCATCAATTGGCGAATGGCTGAACAACTTATGATATATGAACAGTGTAGATTATTACTGTGTTGTAAGAAATAATGAAGAGGATGGTTGAAGAGAAACATGGGAATACTTTTATGAAGTAATACAAAGAGAAGTAAGAACAAGGAAAACAATTTTTATATACAATAACAAAGATATTGTAAAGACAAAACTTTATGACACTGATAATTCCAGAAGACCTATGGTGAAACATGCTATCTATCTCCAGATATAGAGTGAAAGACTTAAAATTCAGACTGAGGAAACTTTCTGTTTAGACATAGCCAATAAAAGTCGTTGGTTTTTTTGGGGTTTTTTTTTTTTTTTGCTTTATTATACATATTTATGGCGATTTTCTTTTTCTTGCTTTCTCAAATGTGGAATAAAGGGAGGTGAGAGGAAGAGAAATTCAAAACTGAAAATGAAATAAAATATAATTTTTTTTAAAAATGAATGCACCTGATTGCAGAACACACTGGCATAGGGCAGTGGTTGGAGTTTTGATAATTTTTCAATTCCAGAAATTATCACTGTTCAGCAGAATTATCCAGGACTAACAGAAAGATTGCTAGTACTTTTTAAGTTCAGGAAGTGGGCATTTTTATGTTGATAGATATGTTTATGGGAAGAACCCCAATTTTACACATCTGAGAGTTAACAGGACAAAAAGGTATATCTTCTGCAAAAGTACAGATCTCCTCTTGGCTTATAAGTAGAACATGAAGTGTTTTTATTTTCCCTTATATTTAACAATTTGAAGTAAGGTCAATTATAACAAAATTTTGTAAGGACAACTAAAATTCTGGCAGCCTAAAAGATAAAGCCATCAGTCTACCTGTGTTATCATCAAGTTTATTTGTCTAAGTGAGATAATACTGTTTTCAGGCCTTTTCCCCCTCCTCTGTGTTTATATTTGGAGATCAAAGAGAAAATATAAGCAAGCAACAGCTTAACTTTCATCATGGAGCAAACAGAACTGTTGGTCTTGGAACATCTTGTAGCTTGCCTGAACTCTAAAGTTGACTGGACTAAAAACCATTTTAAATAAGCCAATATTCCATTTGAAGGTCAGCTTTAATACTCCCTAGATCTCCCTCCAAATCTTGAGGCTTCTGAGAGTCAGACAAGACTCAGAAGTTGCCCTCTCTCCTCACTCTTCCCAGGAAAGCCCTCTACTTTTGTTCTCAATCAGCTTTCTTGTAGTCTGATATAAGAAGAAAGTTTCACATACATTAGTACACTGAACCTGCCACTTAATTACAAATAACCAAGTTGGGGGTGGAGAGAAGAACAAATCAAAAAGAACAGAATAAGAGAAAAAGAAAAAGAATACCTCTCCAAAGAAGTTATTGAATCTATTAGACTCACGAAAATTTGGCAGGCAATATAATTAAGACTGGTGTGATAGTTTAGTTATGATCTCATCCTAAACAATTCATTGTTCCTCAGTGTTCAAGGAAAAATTACCAATTTAATCTTCAATACCTAGACCCTCGTTATCAAACAAAAGGTGACTCTTTAATCATATCTATGAATATAATACAAGAGCATATGACACTTCTCTTGCCAAATTTACTGAAGAGGCAATCAAAAGGGCCATCTTTTGGCCTATGAAAGCTTATTCTGGATTTAAATCAACTTAACCACCTCTGCTACCCTAGAAGGTAATTATTTTCACACCCTTTTCACATAATGATGCTAGCGTATGAACTGCTTCTGGGATATGGTTAACTTCCAAAAGGGCAGCTGTATTAACTGTTACCAAACATTAAGGTAAATAATGTAGGATCTCTTTATCATTAATTCCTTAGATATCCTATTTGTTTTGTAGTATACTTCTGGTATTTTGATTAGTATATCACTAAATTTATAAATTAAGTTCAGTAGTACTGTGATTCTTTTTGGGTCTGAGACCAATTCACATTTTTTTTTTGAGACTTTGGATGTAGCAGTATTGATTTTGTTATCTTCTGAGTTTGTGTTTTGATTTTCCCCGTCACCATAGTAACTTTCTACGATCAGATTTTTGTTGTCGTTTGCTCATTTGCCAGTCTACTTCTTGACTTTTGACTTTTATGTTAAATCTGGGCTCTTCTCCTGGGTTAAAGGGGGCACTATTCCAACCTTCAAGTTCTTTGGGCTACTGTTTTCAGAGCTAGTTGTAGGAGTCAGTAAGTTTTCATTTCAACAAAGGTGGTGTAACATAAAGAGAAGTGTGTTTGCTACTCTCCTGGCCTGTGTTCTGGTCTGTAAGCAAGCATCAAGCACTCTTCTCTATCCTAGAACTATGAACAGAGCCCCTGTATGCGTGATACTCCATGTTCTAGTGTGGCAGTCCTCCTCCTCTTCACCCTGAGTCTGTGACTAGAAACACACATGGATAATGCATCCTGTATATAATGCTGGCAAAGAGTTCCCTATAATCTCCTAATATTCTATCCCCTTACCAACTGGGGGCTAAGTTCCAGAAGTTGCCACTGCTGCCAATTCAGTCACCACCCAAGGACTGTCACTGGTTTGATAGGCTGTGGCCTGCACTGGACGATGCTCCACTCTTGCCTCAGTGAGACAGACCTTTCCTAACAACTTCTAAGTTGTGTTGGGCCAGAAAATTGTTTCACCCTCTCCATTTGTTGATTCTGTGACTCCATAATTCATTTTGAGCAGTTCTTTTAAATTTGGAGGAGAATTTAGGAAGGGAAATGTAGACAAGCAAGCCCTCGACTTTACTACACCATGTTGACTGTGCACCTCTATTTTTTATTTATTCAAGGTATCTTTCATAATGGTATCTATACAAATACTGAATGTTTCTTGGTAGTTTGACTCCCAAATACTTTGTGTATTTTAAAAGTGTTTTGCATGGGACTTCCCTTTCAATTTCGGCCTGCTCCTCAATTCTGTTGAAGCTATGCAGACTTGGTGGAGTGTTCTATTTTTAACTAGAAATTTTAATGTAAGAAAGTTTATTTGAAGGAACAAAAAAATCTAGCACACCAAGAGAAATAATCTTTTGAAATTACATTACAAAAGAGTGAAAATCAAAACTATTTGGTACTGATTGAAAAACTGACAAATAAACAGAAAAGACAAGAGAAAAAAGAATCAGAAATAACTGAATTCAAGGATCCAGTGTTCAAAAAACTAAAAAAAATTATGTGGGAAAGAACTCCCTATTGGCCAAGAAATCCTTGGGAAAACTGAAATCAACCTATCAGCATTTAGATTTAGACCAATATTACACAACTCAAAATGGATATGTTACCTAGATATTAAAGATCATGGTATAAAGCAATTAGAAAAGAAGCAGATAATATAGCTCTCACAACTATAGGGTTATACAGCAAATTCTTAAGTAAACAAAAATAGGCAATTACAAGAAAATTGATAATTTTGATTGTATGAAATCAAAAAAAGGCTTTTGTATTTGTGATGTATTAAAAATCTGAGATATAATTTCTAGATAATTAATAATTTTATTGATCATGCTAGCAATAATTAATAAAAGAGGTCAGTGGTAAAAACCCTTCATGGAATTTACTCAACACACCTATCCTTGGAAGAGTGGGTGTTCCTAAGGGTGGCAATCAACACTGATTGATTAAAGAGTAATGAGAGAATGAATATTATAATCAGAGGCAGGCTTATTCTAATGAGGGTCTGGGATTTGTCTCTGATCATTCATTCTTGGTCTAAGAGACTTATCTATACTCATATCCCCCCATCTAGAGTAACAAGACAAAAGGGAGAATCCACTTTTCCCCAGACTTGAGTAAAACAAATGGGCTGGAATATATTAGTTTAAATTAAAATCCCCTTACCTTTTGAACACACCTGAGTTTTCCCTCACATTATCAACCCTGTACTTCAAAGACTGCCTGAATAAGCTACAGTAGCTGATTTCTGAATGAACAGATAGGAAAGGGAGAAAATCTCATTCTTTATTCAATAATTAGTTATTAATATAAGAAAGAAATAATAATTTCTCTCAATTAACAAAATTAATGCAGTCAGGATAGTAATGAAACTACCTGAAAAGGAAAAATATTCATGTCAAATATCTCCGATGGGAGTTTATCTAAAACATGTAGACCACTAACAGAAATCTGTATGATTACAAGATATTTTTCAATAGATGAAAGTTCTCAAAAGAAGAATTGCAAGCTACTGACAACCATGAAAAGATACCACAAATTATTAACAATAAGAGAAATGCCCATCAAAGCAATTCTGATGTTTCATCTCCCAGAAAATTTGGAAAAGATGACAAAAGATGAAAATAACAAATGTTGGAGGATGTGCAAGAAGACAGATACATGAACTGACCGTTAGTGGAATTGTGAATTGGTTGAACCATTCTGGAAATAATTAGGAATTATATTAAGCAAGTTACTATGATAACTAAATTATTGACTCAAGAGATTCTACCACTATACAAATCAGTAGAAAAAAATTATCCACATATATAATAAAATATTTACAGTAGCACTTTTGTTGGTAGCGAAGTATAGAACCATCTTAAGGGAATAGCTTAACCGAATGTGGTGCCTGGATGTTACAGACTATTATTGTTCGTTAATAAATGTGATGGATATGGAGAAGCAAGAGAAGATTAATATGAATTAATGCGAAGTGAAGAAAGCAAAACCAAGAAAACAAAGAACACAATGACTACAATGATGTAAATGGAAAGAGTACCACCAAAACAAGTAAAACTAAAATTATAATTACCAAACTTGGACCCCAAAAAGAGATAAAGGACTCTCCCTCCACTCTCCCTTCTTTAAAAAAGTTAGGGGAATATGGATGTAAACTTTCTTATATCAGGATTTTTGGATATACTGGTCACTTTCTTTGATTTCATTATTTTTCCTCTTTGTCATAGCTTATAGCTCTCTAGGAGGGGAAGAAAGGAGAAATATATTAGAAAATGTAGTTAACGTAAAAACAAAAGATGTGATTATCAGTTTGTTGCTGTTCTGCCGTGTCTGTCTTTGCGTGAGCCCATTTGGGGTTTTCTTAGCAAAGACAGTGAAGTGGTTTGCCATTTCCTTCTTTGGCTAATTTGACAGATGAGAAATTGAGGCAAATATGGTTAAATGACTTGTTGAGTGTTACACAGCTAGTAAGAGTCCAAGTCCAGATATGAACTCAGAAGCATCAGTCTTCTTGACTTCAATCTGTCATTCTATCTACCTGCCTCAAGTACCAATTACTGTTCTATAATTACAAGAATGAGTTTTCTCAGAGGGACTCAACTTAGAAAAGAGAAGCAGAAAATGTTGAAACTAAAGGAAAACTCAAGAGATCATCCTCTCAATTTTTCAGATGAGGAAACTGAGACCCAAGGAAATTAAGTATCTTGCACATGGTTACAGAATAAATCAGGATCAGAAGCAAGTCTGGCACCCAAGTTGTTGACTCCTTGTCCAAGTGGTCATTCTATTACAAATAATCAGCCTGGAAGCATATCTCAGCATAGCAAAGGTATAAGCAGCTTCACCAAATTTGGTAAACAAAACTCATCCTATAATTCACAAGTCCAAAAGCACATACCACATTCTGTGCATCACCCTAAAACCAAATGAATCACAAGCTGTACAAAAATCTTTGTTTCCCCTGTGTCTAGTAAAACATTTATGTTACACTAATTGTTTGAAGATGTCAAACCTACTGTTTGGGAGAAAAGGGAGCTGAACTACTCTTGCCTGCCATACTATCCTACATAAAATTATTTTAAAAGGAAATAAAAATAAAAGTTCTTTAGAATATTGTAAAATAAATATGAATGTATGTAAAGTAAATATCCATGCCATATGAGAAACCCAAACTGATTACCATGCATAAACATTGCCCAGAGCACAACAGAAACATTGAACAATGGGCAGGCTACTGAGGCCTCTAAATGGAAAGAAATTCTGGGAGGCGTGAGATTCTTGAGAGCACATTTTTTTTGTTGCTTTTCTTTGTCTTCTCAATGCTTAGCATAGTGCCTGGCAAAGCATAGGTGCTTAATAAATACTAGTTTACTAAGGGATACAGAGGCTGAGGGAAAATCTGAAGAATGAGAGAGAATAACACAACTCCTATAATGAATATCACTGATATACATCTGTGAAAAGAGGTCTTGCCTTTGGTTCAGCATTTGACAACTGGAGTAGTATGATGTGGAGCCAAAATTGTGGAGTGAATTAAGCATTTCTGTTTAACTCTCCCAATCCGATCCTCTAAATAACTTTTTTTTAAATGCTTCCAATCAAATTTGAAGGAGGATAACCAGAAAATACAGTGATTCATTTTTCTGCCCCAGGAAAACTTAGGAGGACAGAAAGGGAGTTCTACAGATAATTATGTAGGAATTGGCCCATGTGGCAGAAGTGACACCAGTTACAGAACCTGGAGGGGCAGTTAACAATAGCAATAGCAGTAGTAACACCGAGAATATTTGGAGTCTAAGTAAAGTAAGGCAACTAAACTTTTGGTCAGAGAGATATTACATACGACCATAGCACTGGACACAGGGTGAAACACCATTTGGAAGTTCTTTTGTCTATCATCCAGGTTTCAGTTCCAGGGAATAGAGGAGAGTATTTATAGTCTTAGGTGGCAAGGGAACAGAGGCCCTACCTAGATAAGGAACAGAGTGCAGGCAGGAGGACAATGATCAGAACTCTACCCAGATCACACCACTTTGGAAACACAGACAACCTATCTGTCCCCAGATCTAGCCACAGAAACTCAGGCTAGCTACCACTATCCCCAACTTCAGATATGAGCATACTCTAATGCAAACACTCTACTTCAAAGAATAAACTCAAGAAATAGGCTAGGAAAATGATCAAACAAGGAAGCAAAAACAAAAAAATTAAAACTTGACCATAAAAAGCTACCATGGTGAAAGGAAAGCTCTAGACACTAACTCAGAAGAAGACAATGATTTGCAAATATCTATAAACAAAGCCTCAAAAGGAAAAAAATGAAGATTTGGACACAAGTCCAACAAGAATACCTAGAAGAGATGAAGAAAGAAATTTATTAAAAAGAGGAAAACATGATTTTAAAACTCTAATAAGAATTGTAGAGGATAAATTGAGTAAGGAGAGTAACATGAGAAAATTATAAGAAGAGAATTAACTGCTTGGTAAAAGAGGCACAAAATCTCCAAAAAGAAAACAATTCCTTAAAAATTAGAATTGGTCGAGTGAAAAGATATTGATTCCATGAGACATCAAGAAACAATAAAACTAAGTCAAAAGACTGAATAAAAGGAAGAAAATGATAAATATTTCACCAAAAAAAACTGACCTGGAAAAGACTGAGGAGACATAATTTAAGAAGTATTAGATTACCTGAAAGTCATGATCAAAAAAGAGTCAAGGAGGAGGAAGAAGCAGTAAGAGAAGAGGGGAGTAGAGATAATTAGGAAATAGGTTTTATGGTAGTAATGACATATATTAAATATTAAGAACAAGGTTAGGCATAGACCAATATCTGTATACCAAGATATGGTCAAAAACAAATAAAAGATTTATACATAAAGCATGATATCATAAGTAAATTCGGTAAGGATGGAAAAATGAACCTGTTAGATATATGGGTGAGAAAAGAGGTTATGAACAAACAAGAGATAGAGAGTATCATGAGAAATATAATGCATAATGACAACTAAATGAAATTTTAAAAGTTTTGCACAATAAAACTAATGCAAACAAAAACAGAAAGAAAATGGTAAATTGGCAGGAAAATTTACAACAAACCTCCATGATAAAGGCCTCATTTCTAAAGTATAAAAGGAACTGACGCAAATATATAAAAATATGAATCATTCCTCTATTTGTCATTTTTATCAGTGGTCAAAGAATATGATCAAGTAGTTTCAGCAGAAACCTTTGAGGACATCTAAACAAACAAACAAAACCCTCTTCTCAAATACTTCCAGGGACAGAGAGCTCACTTCCTATCTCCAGGTTGTGTTTCCATGAAGTACAACTGACTAGTGATAGTTGTGCTACTTCTCACCACCTATATCTACCCAGACCTAAATCTCTATATTATGAACAACAACAATCTATACTCACCAGTTCTTGAAGAAGTTAATCCATTCATCTTTGGAATTTTGGCCCTAAGTACCCATACTTATTGATTTGTGATTGAGTGAATGCAAACTAGTGCTCTTAACTGTAGGGCTCAAACCATGTTTCAACTTCTCATCCCATCTAGTCACAGGCCATTAGGTTATCAGTCTCTCATACCTTTCCATCTCTTCTCCTTGGAATAATAATCAAACAAATAGTGTTAATATTTCTAGAAAGTGGTGCCAATACTCAATTTGCCAACTGAATATCCTATATAGACCATGGTCATCACTTCCCATAAGTGTTGTCTTCCTCATTAAAATATAAGCTACTTGAGAGGAAGACTATTTCTTTTTGTATTTGCATCCCCAGTACTACGCAGAGTTGCTTGGAATATAGTGATCAATAAATGCATACTGAATGATAGATTGTGTCATCCTCTTATCAAAAAAATATTCAATGACTCCCCAATACTACAAGGAAAAGGAGGAAATTCTTGAGTCTAGCATTTAAAGACCTCCACAATCCAGTCTGGCTTTACCTTTCCAGGCAAGTTTATGTTTCATCCTTTTCACACACTACATTCTAGGCAAACTGACCAGCCATCTTTTCCCTGTACCTGACGTTTTTGCGTCTATTCTTTTGCAATAATTCATTTTCTTTGTGTCTGGAATGTACTTCCTCCACACCTGTACTTCACAGAATCTTCAGTTTCATTTAAAGCAAAGCTCAGGTACCACCTCTTACAAGAAGCCTTTCCTGATTTCACTGGTTATTAGCCATCTCTTTTCCTCTAGAAATTACACTGCCTAGCCTATGGATTTATGGACTTAAGTAGATGTTCTATTCCCAACCCTCTACCCCCACCCCCCTACCCCCACCCCCAGTCCTGTAAACTCCTTAAGATTAGGGACTGTTTCCTTATTGGCTTTGTACACTTAGGACCAAGCATGGTACATAGTGTACATGGTACATTAGCACGTAGTAAATAATATTTGTTGATTTTAATTTGTTGAAAATCTCCCATGTTTTCGTTAAGATTTGCTTCTACTGACAGTTATTTTTTAAAATGATAATAAATAGTGAACCCATAAAAATCATTAGTATTACTATATATAACTAACAAAACCCAACAGCAAGAAATAGAAAGAAAAAATCCATTTATGACTATAGAGATTATAAAATATTTGGGAACTGACCTGTCAAAACAAACTTAGGAACTATATGAATACAATTACAAAATGCTTTTCACACAAATAAAGTCAGACCTAAATAACAGGAAAAATATCAGTGGCTCAAGGGTAGGTTGAGCTGTTATAATAAAAATGACAATTCTACTTAAATTAATTTACCATGCCGTAGCAAGCAAACTACCAAAAATTTATTTTATACAGTAACAGTAGATAACAGTAACTGTTAAATAGTAACAGTTTTCTGTTAACAGTAACAGAAATTATGTTATATTATCTAAATTTCAAAAATATTGGGAAACAGACAATATGCCTTCTCACTTGAAGAACTACACAAGAGAAGTGCATGAGAAGTTTCATGTCACTTAGGAAACTGACTTCTTTTAAAAAAAAGTATTTGGGGGGTTTTTCTTTATATATTCTTCCCTGATGAATTATGACAATAATTTGCTCCCAAATTTAAAATATCAGATAGACCAGTCCAGAGAATAATAGCATTTAACAAAAGTTCACTAAATATATTCAGGATTTTAGACATAACACAACTTACACATGTCCTTTAATGCATATCTCCAGATCTGGAGTGACATAAAGATAAAGATAAGGAAACATTTTAGTTGGGGGGGGCCCTCAAACAAGTTCACCTGGTCAGTCAATAATTAATGGGAACCACATCAATAGCTAGTCTATGGAAATAAGGAAGGGGAAGAAAAAGTTAAGAAACAGGTATTTATGTTTAAAAATTCAAACACAATTAAACCAGCATTGTCAATGAATCAACAAGTGGAATTCTCTCAGTATTTCTCCCTTTATCTCTCAATCTCCTTATACTTGACTGTTCTTTTTTTTAATCTCTATCATGTCTCTAATTCTCTCCTTCACCTCCCACTTATTCCTCTGCCTCCTCTTCTCTCTCCCTTTCCTCTCATCTCTTACTCTCTCTGTGTATATGTACACACACATACACACACATATTGTTATTGTTTATAAAGCAAAACAATCCATGTATAAAATATAATATTCTTAGATGTTAGAAATGTGAATTCTACAATTCTTGTATGAATTTTGACCTGTAAGTTAAACCAACTTATACAGGGTATCTCAAAAGTCTTAATGCAGATTTAAGGTTTAAAGGTTTAAATCTGCTTTAAGACTTTTGGTACATTCTGTTTGTATGCACATATTATCACAAATATGATGGTTTTTCATAGATTTCTTGTTTTTTAAAAAGTATATTTAGAAAAATATAGAGCTGGAGAGGATCTTAAGACATTACCAAATACAGTCCCTCATCTACATATGAGGTTAAAGGCCTAGAAAAGTTCAGTGATTTTATCAACATCACACAGATAGTAGGTGGCAGAGAAGAGGTCTAAACTTAGGCTGCATGTACCAAGATTAATACTCTGTCCATGGTGCCTAAACCCTAAGCTCATATATAAAGGTGACCTGTCACTGAGCCACTGCAACCTGTCAAATTGAAAATGTTACATATGAAATTAAGTATCCAAGAACAAAAATAAAAATTGCACCATTTATTTTGTTTGCATTGTCCCTATACAAGTTATAAATATGTATAAGTTGCATATATCAAAAGGGAGAAGGAAGGTAAAGAGTAAAATATGATTCTAACAATGAAAATGACATTGAAAAAGGCATTAAGAGTTGCTTTACTACCATGGTACCCTTCCTTCTAACTTACAGCTGAAACCTTACACATGTTATCTCCCACATTAAAATGTGAGGTCTTGGGGCAGCTAGGTAGTGCAGTGAATAGAGAACCAGCCCTGGAGTCAGGAGGACCTGAGTTCAAATCTGGCCTCAGAGACTTAACACCTACTAGCCAGGTGACCTTGGACACATCATTTAACCCTAACTGCTCTGCCCTCCAAAAAGAAAAAGGAAAAAAGGTGAGGTCTTTGAGAGCAGAAACTATCTTGTTTGTCTCTTTATATCCCCATCCCTTAGCACAGTACTTTGTACATAATAAGTGCTTTATATGCTTTATTCATTCATTCAATATCTAGAAAGATCTGGCAGTATTTTTTTTTTTGCTTTTTGGAGGGGGGAAGGCAGGGCAATTGGGGTTAAGTGACTTGGCTACTTTGTTTGTTTGTTTGTTTTTTACAGTATCTGAGGCTGGATTTAAACTCAGGTCCTCCTGACTCCAGGGCCTGTGCTCTATTCACTGTGCTACCTCACCACTCCAGGCAGTAAATCTTTTCACTAAAGATAACCAACCCCTAATATATTACAGAAGGTCACATTGTAGAATTCTGTTTAAAGACTGTTACTGCTGCTGAATGTAAGGAAGCAGGGAAATCAGCATTTATCAAGGGCTTACCATGTACCAGGCATTGTACTATGCACTTTACAAATATGTGATTTGATACTCCAAACCATCTTGGGAGACAGGTGCTATTATTATCCTCATTTAAAAACTGAGCAAACTGAGGTAAATAGAAGTTAGGTGCCTGAGGCCAGACTTGAACTCATGTTTTCCTAACTCCAGCCCCAGCACTCTATTCACTATGCCACTTAGTACCTCTAGCAAGTGCTAGTGGGGCCTATCACAGTTTAAGACTCTGTAAAGCCAAGCATAAGGAGCTTTCCAGAGGATGGCTGCTGTGAACAGCTTTCAAAGTTCTGGTTACATAGTGAACACTATTCAATAACAAAGCAGAGCAAAACATTCACAGTAAATAAAGGTACAGCATGTTATAACATAACTTATCACAGAACTTATAACTTATCACATGTTATAACTTATCACAGAAAATCAAAATACAGCATTCATAATGTTACAACTTATCACAGAAATGGCCACATAATTTTCACCAGAGTGGTCACATAGTTTTGAACAAAGTATATTCATTTAGTAACTCAATCATTCAATCATCCTTAAGGAGGCTTACCTCCTTATTCAATCATTCAATCATCATTATCCTTAAGGGACACAAAAAACAAAAGTCAAAGTACTCCACCCCTGGGTTGTATATTCATTTAGTCAATGACAGAGTGCTAAATTCAATCACAAAGTACAATCACAAATAAATTAAAATTCCATCAGTCACTACTCAACAGAAAATAACAGTTCAGCAGACAGGGCTTCCAGCTGTCTGACCACTACATCCACACATAGTTAGTTACCAGAAAGGGAAGAACCAACATCTGGTTTTTCAAAGCCAGGGGGATGAGGGGGCCAACTCAATGGCTGCCCAGAGTCTCATCTGGCCAAATCACACAACTCTTCTCAAAATGAGTCCCAAAGCAAAACCTCACATGAGAGTCAGTCACTACTCAGTATTCATGGAGAGGTCTTTTCATCTTGACTCAGGGCAGGCTTTCAGCTCTCATAGTTTCCCTTCCATGGACCCATCTCCTACCTGAATTCACCAAACTATCACCTGGGTTCAAAGGCAGACAGCTCCCAGCTCCTTGTTCAGCTCTCCATGAAGTTCCTATTCCACAGTGAAGCTCACGGTAACCGGTCCACTTTAAATCCTTCACAGTCTCTATTCTTGGTAAGTCAAGGCTGAAAAAACCACAAAGTACTGACACCACAGTCGTGCCTTCTCTGGCAGCTCTGGCTGGCCCTCAAAAGTCCTCAGAAAAAGCCCCGCCCCCACAAGTTTCCAGGAAATTCTGACTTCCCCCGCTGGGGTTTTTCCTTATATATAGTATTGCTTCTCCCTATTTAGCCCCTTCCTGTCACATTAGCAACAGGGGTTCATAACGTCTGTTTCTTTAACAGAGGTTTAATTTGAAACTAGGTGCTAAGTACCACTTAGCTTAGCAATACAAAGGGATCTTCAAATTTCATTACTATTACAGACTCCCATCCTCCATGACATTTCTCTTACACTGAACAACCCCATTACTGATCCTGATCCTTCAAACAAATAAATCCTGTCCTACAAATTCTATTTTCTTGTTGGATCCATGTCTTGTGCTAGAGACTAATTATGCAAACATAAAAGAAAACATATTCCCTACTTCTCTCTCTTTCTTTCTCCCTCTCCCTCTCTCTTTTTCTCCCTCCTTTCCCAACTCTAGTATCCTAATGTCATTTATTCTCCTCACATCACCAATCTAGCAAAATTGGGCTCAATTTATTTTGGTTTCCAGAACTCAAGAGTGAAATAAAAGACACACTTGGAAGCAGGCTTGTTAAAATATGTGTGTATACTTCTCACCACAAACCTGTGAACATACTACAGGGCACACATTTAAAGCTAAAAGAAATCATGTGACTATCAAATGGTTTCAATTTAGTAAATCCACTAACCAGCAGGATTTCTTTCTTTTCTCTTTTGGCAATTAAAGATACTAATTGTGTTTCATTTGGCTGGACTGTTCTTATACTTTCAGAGAAATATTGTTTAATTGTTAGACATTTATCTGATATACATTTCTTTCAAGAATAATTCTGCTATGCATCTTATGTTCAAAGAGAACCTTGCTTTCAATGAGACAGTTTATTGAAGCTGAATAATACTACAATAATGTTAAGAGTACCCATAAGGTTTCTACCACATATGACTTAACTGCTGAAAACAAGGAATATTTTTCTTACTACATATGTGCTTTATAAGGAAAATTGTTGTCAGATGCAGATGATATCCCAAGTCACAGACCACAAAACAACTTAATTCAGCATAATTAGATCCACATACTTGATTTTTTGCAGCCTGATTAAAGCACCCTCTAAACTTTCAGCTAAATCTAGAATAACTTGATTGTAAAGAAATAAAATAAAAAGCAAGTAGATCATGCACTGCAAGTATTTCTAAATGCATGATACATGTCATTTATTAATTTCCTATCTAAGTCTAAAAGAATTTACAGGAGGAAAGCTGTGAAAAAATAATTTTCATGATGGCCATGATGCTTGTATTTTGAGATTTTGTGGTTAGGACTGTAACAAAGTCCTAACTTTGGTGGTCAAATTACATAGCTACACAAACCCTTGGTTTTTAGAGCTGTAAAATGGGAACATAGCTGGTATTCCCATTTTACACTCACTGATATACAGAGGATATGCAAAGGATAAGAACAGGGAATTCAAACAGCTAGCCAGGATTCAAAAGCATTGCAAATGAGTTAAAGAAATATGATATACATACAGAAAGACAAAACAGTGTAAAAGAATGTGTAATATATGGTACATGTGCTATAGGATCTGGGGTGTTCAAAAGGACTAGCACCTTGGGTATGAGGGCTTGCTGAACTTTTTTTAGTGCTGTTCATCCATCTTTGGTGTCTACCTTTCACCCAACTCTCATCTATGACTCCAAGAAACCATAGCATATGCAGTGGCCACAGTCTGGCAAACCATCTCAGCAGATGAGCTAACCTAGGTTGAGGGAAACTAAAAAGGCCACAAACTTGCTAGTGTGCTAGGTGATGTCTCTCCCACGCATGTGAAGACTTTTCCCAGCAGAATAGGCAGATGAGATCAATTTGTTCCTAAGATCATTAAGGTGGCCGAAGCAGGTTCTACAGAGTATTCAGAGCTTGGTCACACATCAAAGACACCAAGGTCATCCACTGCATCCTGGGCCAGTCATCTTGACTTCTGTCCTTCCATTGGATTTCAGATGACTCAGGAAGAGAAAGTAAGAGTGATGACTATGCAACTCTGTCTCACTTAAATCTAATTTACCCTCTAGTCAAGATATCATCTGTAATGTCACTGGTTCTCTTTGAAAACGAAGGATAAACAAGCTACAGGAATTCAGAAAAAAGGAGAGCTCATGAAAGACTGCTAAATTATAGGAGGATTTACTCGTTCTTTTAAGTTTTGCAAATAGGTCAAGTTCTAAAATGTGAGAAGCACCTTGCATTTAATTTAATTATTCTTTTTATTCCATTCTGAAATATTAGAGGCACTGATCACACTCACATCACTGCAGAGTCAGAAAGACCATGCTTCAAACTCTGCCTCTGACAAAGAATGGTTTGTGATTCTAAGGAAGTCACCTAATCTCTCAGTGCTTTGGGCAATAAACTGAGGTTCTCAGTCAGAAAGATGGTGCTAGTTAGAATTGTCTATGTCAACAAAATCACAGGTCTAGTTCCTATCATTTCAAACTTAATTTAAAACATGTTCATTATTACAAAAGAACTACCTCTTAGTAACAAAGTGTCCATTCACCCATTTGGAAAATTAACACAATTTCCATCCCTTCAATGTCCATAAAAAACAGTAAGAAGTCATTAGGAAATGTTTCACTGATGCATGGCATCACAGATTGTAAGATATGGAAGGGCAGTGGTCACTGAACACAACTGATGACAAAGGGAATCCTCCTTATCACATCCAGTCTTTGATTGAAAACTTCCATGGACAGGTAAACGACTCTTTCCAAGGCAGCCCAATATACTTGTCAACAGTTCTCATTGATAAGGTTTTCCAGAAATCAAGCCTAAATTTGCCTCCTTGAAACTTTGACCAGTGTTCCTGGTTCTGCCCTAAGAAGCCAAGAAGGGCAAATCTAGGTCTGTCATTCTCATCCTTGTGGAAAGGTGTCACATTTGCCAAGATTCTTTTCATCTGCAGGCTAAAAACCCCAAGAACTTCAACTGACACTCATCTAAAATGGACTCAAAGTCCTTTATGATCATGTCATCCTTCTTTGGACACCTTGGAGCAAAGCAATATCCTCTTTAAAAATTTGTAAAGAATTGTGGATTCCTCTGCAATTACAGAGGGAAGTCTTAATAATATTATATGTTTTGGCTACACCTAATATGAATGCAAAAATAGTAGCAATCACTGTCCAACTGACAAATACATAACTTGAGTTCAAAACAGAAGGCAAAAAACAGTATTGCAACTTGATTTTTGAACAGCTACTATACTTATAGCATCAGAACTATGAGGAGAAATACTGGATATGATCTCTGCCTTGATAAGCTTTAATGACATGTTTTGATACCATTATCTATTCCTACCTTAAAGGAAAAAAGGTGAATTGGTGAGACAAAGGAAAAGCCATGTTCATGAGCCCATGAATATTTACTGAGCTTAATTCTAGTGGATGTAAATTGTGAATATAGTTATTAATTCACCTGATAGAGCATTAGGAGAAATTAAATTAAAAGTTATGTTTGTAGTGGTTGGAAATCCACTCTCCAGTTTCTTGTGCTCCCCAGAACAGCTGGTTTGGATAAAATGCTCAATGGTGATAGCTTGGGAAACATGTTGAATGCCAAAAGCTGAGATTTCCCAATTCATCTGACAGAATCAAAAAAGTGAACTGAGGGAAAACCTCCAAGCCACACTACACATCTGTAGCTATTGTACCAATAGATCTTTCTCAACTATGACAGGAGGAAAGGAAAAGTGGGGGGGTGGCTCAAGGGGGGGAATATGAGGAGAGTTCCATAAAGATTTCCATTTAACATACTTTATTTGAAATTCAGAAAGTTTGTGTTAAGCTTCACTATAATGTTGAGATCAGAGAGTTTTACTTAGTTGAGGGCAAGATTTCTGACTTTACTACTAAAAGTAAAAAGATAATCATTATTCATAGTAATTCTAAATGTCTTTAATAATTTCACATATGTTACAGTTCCCCTTTACATTTGAGAATGTTCTCCAAAAGAGGATAACATATTCTCAGGTAGTTTTTTTTTTCATTTTTTTCTAAGAAATATTTTGCCTTAGATACTGGTATGAAACAAAAAGGACTGGATTTTTAGATAAGGCTCTGACGCTCTTTTAAAAGTCAAGAAACCTGAAGGAGAAAACCATAGCTTTGGAGTCCTCTGGAAGCAATGTAATGTATGAACAAAGATAATACCTCACTGTGATTGCGCAAAACTTTTCTCCAAAAAACATCTTATAGCTCCATCACAAAAGACAGCATTTCCTAGCTAAAATTCCCATTTCCCTCTACTATGACATGACTGACAGCACGGAGGCAAGTCCGGAAGACTACTTTAAGAACAAAGATATATCTTACTTTGGCTTCTGTCTCTCCCCTATGAAGGGTGTATAAATGATGGACAGCACTCTGGGATGAGGACCACGGATGAGTCAGGATTTGGAAGACATGAAAATCATGACCAAGGGTGTCTGTTGTGACAAGAAGCATACCTGAAAGACAAAAGTCAAGGGGGAAAACATAAGGTCATATTCACAGAGATATTTTGTTTTTAAACAAATAACTCTTCCTTATGAAGAATTTACTCTTGTCAGGGTTAGAAGTTTTCCAGGACATATATTGAAAACTATATGACACTTCTTACAGGTGCTCAACATTTACGTGCTATATTTGTCAATAATAACTGGCAGAAACTATGGCAAATACTTTAACAAGGACAAGCAATAAAACCCTGTGGAGAAGAAATATCTTCCCTAGAGGTATATGAACTTTAAAAAGCTGTTTCAGGAAAAGTATTTGTTCTGAAGTGATGGGAGAATAATATGAAAATAGCAGTAGTGAATAAAGGTTAAAAAATGGACGGAAATCAAAAGGATGAAAAATGGATTGATATAAGGGTTATTATTTCAAGTGGCAAAAGAATTTTAGGGGCAGCAAAACGATGTGGACAGAAACCTTCAGAGCTTAGACCAGCTCTGGTAAAGGTGTTATTTTGCTTTCTGAAATACTATCTTAAACTCATTCCCAACTCAGGTCCCATGAATGCACAGTACAGTGTTTATGGCTGGATGATGGAACTAAGACAATCGACTAACCCAAAATCATCTTCTCAGTTGCATCTTCTTACTGAAGCTCAGAAGACCTGGTTTTCAGGAAAGCAAGACCTGCTATCATAAATCATGTACAACCTCAGGGATTAGTCAATTCCAAGTCTGAACCTAAAAGAAGGTAGCTTACAGTGTATGAAGCAAAAATGGGACGTAAAGCTCAAAAATATATATAACTGCTGGAAAAATTTTTTATGTCTCTCTCCATCCCTCCCTTTTTCTGTATCAATCTATAATCAGGTTTCAGGACATTTATGAGAAGGTCTCTTTAGGTCAGCTCTCCAACTGTTATACAAAAAGGGAGCACTTTGCTTCTATAAAGTCTGCCTTTATGGCTGAACTTGAGAAGACTGTAGAAAATAGTCATTCTTAATTTGACAGTCATTCTCATGTACAGCAAATCAGTATTTCCTTGCTTAACAAAGTAATGTCACAAATTACCTCACTTCCAGCACACTAGGATGTTTCAAAAAGCTTGAAGGGGAAACCAGGTTATTTGAGCATTCGCTATTTATTTGAGCATTTGTACATTAGAAGGCATGGACATTGTTGCAATTTTCAATGTCAGAGCTTGGGCGTTTCTTTTAAATGACTTAAGAACTTCAGTTGGATGGGAGTGGGAAATAGGGAAGAGGTAAATGAAAACTGCACTGAATCATAGAGTCTCATAACAGAAGACCTTGATGGTCACTTAATTCAAATCATTCGGACCAGAGACACAACTGACCTTTCAAAAAAACGAAAGTAAAGAAAATGAAAGCATGAAAATCTCTCCAACCTCTCTGACAAGGATCAAGACTCTTTACTTGAAGAACTCTAGTGAGTAGCAATCCATTAGGTTTTGAAGTACTTTAGATAACAATACTGATACCAACTCAATAATCATGTCTCCCTTGGGATGGGGTTTCCTGGATGCCTAATGACTTAAACCCAGTGAGGGCAGCTAGGTGCTGTACTCTCTTATCATTTATCTGGGTTTTCAACTGTCTGGTAACCAATCATCTTTACAAAATACATAAAAAGTACAAATTTGTAATACAGATTACTTCTTAGAAGTGGGAGACTACCAAATTTATATATTAAAAAGCCTTTCCTGTCCTGCCAAATGCCTTTTATGACACAAATATGGTGCTGATACCTAATCTAGGAAGAGCTAAAACAGAGAAAAATAATTATAGACCAATTTCTCTAAAGAATACTGATGCAATGTTCTGAACAAAATACTAGCAAAGCAATAATCGCACTATATCACAAGGATTATACACTATGACCAGGTAGGATTTATGCCAGGCATTCAGGTTGGTTCAGCATTGGAAAAACTATCAATATAATTGACCATATTGATAACAAAATCAACAGAACTCACGATTGTCTCAACAGATGCTGAAAAAAAGCTCCTGACAAAATATAGCACCCATTCCTACTAAAAACACTAGAAAGCATAAGAATAAAGGGAGCATTACTTAAAATGAGAAGCAGTAACTATATAAAACCATCAATCAGTATCATCTGTAATGAGGATAAGCTAGAAGCCTTTCCAATAAGATCAGGGATGAAGCAAGGATGTTTGTTATTATGACTATTATTCAATATAGTACTAGAAATGTTAGCTAGGGCAATAAGAGAAGAAAAAGAAACTGAAGGAATTAGAAAAAGGCAATGAGGAAGCAAAACTATCACTCTTTCAGATGATATTATGGTATACTTGGAGAAGCCTAGAGAAACAACTAAAAAACTACCTGAAATAATAAACAACTTTAGCAAAATCACAAGATATAGAACAAATCCACAAAAATCATCAGCATTTCTTTACATGACCAATAAAGCCCAGCGGCAAGAGATAAAAAGATAAATTCCATTTAAAATAACGCTAAACTATATATGATACCTGCCCATACAAACCCAGGAACTATATGAATACAATCACAAAACACTTTTCACACAAATAAAGTCAGGTCTAAACAACTGGAAAAATATCAATTGCTCATGTGTAGAACAAGCCAATAAAATTTAAAAAATAATTCTGCCTAATTTCCCTTTTTCAGTATCATACAATCAAATTACCAAAAAATTACTTCATAGAGCTAGAAAAAATAATAAAATCCATCTGGAAAAAAAAGTCAAGAATATTAAGGGCTTTAATGGGGAAAAAAATACAAAGGAAGGTGGCTTAGCAATACCAGATTTCAAACTATATTATACAGCAGTCGTCATCAAAACTATCTGGTACTGGCTAAGAAATAATGGTGATCAGTGGAATAGATT
Source organism: Pseudocheirus occidentalis (assembly GCA_028646575.1). NCBI lineage: Eukaryota > Metazoa > Chordata > Mammalia > Diprotodontia > Pseudocheiridae > Pseudocheirus > Pseudocheirus occidentalis. The sequence goes on along the minus strand of CM053593.1, from coordinate 138,247,727 downwards.
AGGTACATGAGACACAATAGTCAATGCCATAGTAACCTAATGTTTGATAAACCCAAAGACTCCAGCTTTTGGGATAAGAACTCACTATCTGACAAAAATTGCTGGGAAAACTGGAAAATAATAGGATACAAACTAGTTATAGACCAACATCTCACACCATATACCAATGGGTGCATGATTTAGACATAAAGGGAAATACCATAAGCAAATTAGAAGAGCAAGGAATAGTCTGCTGGTCAGATCTATGGGTGGAAGAGAGGGGAGGAGATTTCATGCTCAAACAAGAGATAAGGAGCATTACAAAATGTAAAATAATCTTGATTATATTAAATTAAAAAGCTTTTGTACAAACAAAACTAACACAACCAAGATCAGAAGGGAAGCAGAAAGATGGAAAACAATCTTTACAGCAAGGATCTCTGACAAAGGCCTTATTTTTCAAATATATAGAGAACCAAGTCAAATATATAGGAATACAAGCCATTCCCCAATTGATAAATGGTCAAAAGATATGGAACAGGCAGTTTTCAGATGAAGAAATCACAGCTATCTATAATCACATGAAGAAGTGCTCTTAATCACTTTTGATTAGAGAAATGCAAACTAAAACAACTCTGAGATATTATCTCACACCTATCAGATTAGCTAGTATGACAAAAAAAGAAAATGATAAATGTTGGAGAGGATGCGGGAAAATCAGGACACTGACGCACTGTTGGGAGAGTTCTAAACTGAGCCAAACATTCTGGAGAGTAATTTGGAACTGTGCCCAAAGGGCAACCAAACTGTGCATACCCTTTGATACAGTAATGCCACTACTAGGCCTATATCCCAAAGAGGTCATAAAAAAAGGGAAAAGAATGACACGTACAAAAATATTCATAGCGGCCCTTTTCAGGGTGGCAAAATATTGGAGATTGAGGGGATGCCCATCAATTGGGGAATGGCTGAAAAAGCTGAGGTATATAAATGTAATAGAATGCTATTGTGCAATAAGAATGAACAGGCAGATTTCAGAAAATCCTGGAAAGACTTGCATAGACTGATGCAAAGTGAAATGAGTAGAACCAGTAAAAAGTACTATAAAGAGCATCATCAACATTGTGTGATGATCAACTATGAATAACTGAGCTCTTCTCAACAACACAATGATCCACAACAAGTACAAAGAATTCACAAAAGAAAAAGCTATCCAAATGCAGATAAAGAATAAATGGAACAAATGGACTCTGAATACAGATTGAAGCATTTTTTTTCACTTTATTCTTTCTTGTGTTTTTTAATCTGTTTCTTCTTGCCCAACTGTGACTAATATTGAAATATTTCTTACATGATAGCACATGTATAAACTATATCAACATGCTTACCATTTTCAGAAGAGGAAAGGAAGGAATGCAAAATCTTGTAAAAAAATGAATTCTGAAAATTTTATTTTCATGTAACTGGAGGAAAAAATAAAGTACTTTTAACAACAAAAAAAGTCATCACCTTGGAAGGTTGCTACTTGGTGAGAATCCTTGCTCTGTGTAATTCTTAGGGGAAAAAAGGACCTGGCAGGGAATTGAACAACATAATAAACTATTATTCTGATTTTAAAGATTTAGAAAAGTCAAGTTATTCATATAAAAATTAATCTCCTTTAGTTGACTCATGTATTTTATATTTTTGTAGCATTCATTCATTTCTCTGTATTATCAATTTTGCTAAGATAAAATAAGGGCAAAATAGCTTTTGGTAATTTCCTTCATTTTCTGTTCAATTGTAAATTCTCCTTTCCCTTTTTAACAGGTCTATAGTTCTCTTCAAAATCACTCTAAGGTAAAAAATATTTATTGCAGCTCTCTTTGTGGCAGCAAAACAACTGGAAACTTATGGGATGCCCATCAATTTGGGAATGGCTGAACAAGTTGTGGTATATGAATGTGATGGAATACTATTGTGCTATAAGAAACGGGAAGGAGATGGACTTCATAATTACCTGGAGAGGCTTATACAAACTGAAGTGAGAAGAGCAGAACCAGGAAAAATTTGTACAGTCACAGATACATCGTATGTGTGA
>CM053593.1:138225288-138245168 GCA_028646575.1 Pseudocheirus occidentalis | reverse complement strand
GTGAAGGAGTTATGACTGAATTGTCTTCCTCCCGCTCCATGCTTTGATCTTTTTTGTCCATAAAAAAGGATTCTAGAGTTTTACTGCAGTTCCTAGCTTGCTTCCTTTTTCTCATGTTGGCCAGTCTATTATTTGCTTGGTTTTTTAGCTCTGTGGAACTCTGCTTCCTGGAGGGGAAAAAGCTCTGTCCCAAATCGCTGGGGCCTTCACAGCTGCCGGAGCTATTAGTGGGGTGCTGCAGCCCCCCTCAGTTTTGGCTCACTGAAAGCACACCCCAGGACCACCATTCAAGACCATGATTCAGATCCAGGCCACTCAATGCAAGAGCCTTGGCGCTGATCAATCGCCTCAGCCCGCCTGCTATCTGCAGGCAGAGGGCTCTGAAGCAGCTCAGTGGAGGCTGCTGCTCCTCAGCTGTTCCTGCTGCCACAGCCACCTCCCACTGCTTCCTTGCCCTGGGAGCAGTTTGGCCAGACCCGCTGTTCCCCAAATTTAGCAAAATCCACTGACCTTTCTCTTAGCCTATTTTTCTTCTGGCCTGATAAATGTGGTAACTGTGCCGCTAGTGCAGGAGATCTGCTCTCTTATAGACTGGGCTCCGCCTGACTGCCCCAAGGCCTGAGCCGGCTGGGTTTCGGCCGCGGCTCCCAGACTGCTGTGAAGAGCCCCACCTGCTGCGCTGCCTGTAGCAACAGATGTGCTTTCTGTCTTGTGGAGAGTTTTGGAGCTTGAAAATCTGTTTAGCGTCCCATTTTATGAGTTTTTAGCTTGTTTTTGTGGGAGCTGCAGTGCTTTGCTGCTCCTATGCCGCCATCTTGGCTCTGCCCCCCAACTTGGGAGTACTTTTTAAAGACCACTAAATTAATAGCAATTTTTATCAACTACAGTATTTCATACATTCCCATATAACAGTGGTTCTCAACCTTCCTAATGTCACGACCCATTAATACTCATATGTGGGTATATCTGCATGTAGGTAGACCCACCTGGAGACAGATAGAGGAGTGGTGTCTTGGGTCTTCGGTTCCTAAAACCATCAGAAATATGTGATTTCCAGTGGTCTTAGGCAACCCCTGTGACCCTTGTGAAAGGGTCGTTCGACCCCCAAAGGGGTTGCAACCCACAGGATGAGAACCACTGTCTTATAAGGATGGTCACCTCCACTTACTACAATTCTACCTTAATGGCATCAAATCCTAGAACTATGGAATCCAATTTCCTTACCTAACAGAGAAAGGAGGTCAAAGGAGAAGGGCCTTGACCATGCACAGTCATTTAAGTAGAAAAGCCAAGACTAGAACAAAGTCTTTCTGACTTGCAGTCAGGTGCTGCTACCTCTAAAAACCCAAACCTGTAGTTCTCTATTTCAGGGCTCCCCAAAATGTCTGCCATTCTTTTTTTTTTTTTTTTGCTTTTTGGAGGGCAATTGGGGTTAAGTGACTTGCCCAAGGTCACACAGCTAGTTTTTGTGTTAAGTGTCTGAGGCAGGATTTGAACTCAGGTCTTCCTGACTCCAGGGCCGGTGCTCTATCACTGTACCACCTAGCTGCCCCTGTCTGCCATTCTTTTAAAGGTGATATGTGCCCTGCACTCAGGACTGTGAGCTCCTTACACTTCAAAGGAATTTGAAAAATCACCTATTCTATCAGGAATCTATTCATTGTGAACTGAGAATCAAAGTCCTTCTTTCTTAAAATCTCTGGAAAAACAGCTTCAATTGAGAGAACATTCTAGGGTCTCATAGCCTGTCATTTGGTAGTTATCAGATGCCCTGAGAATGAAGGAAATCCTTTTTGCTATTCCCATTGCTTTTTTCAGTGATCCATCAGGTCTATAGGGCACTGCCCCCAGGCATGTTTCCTCTCCTAAGAGGAAGTCTTTTATAAAAACACTACAAAACACTGAACAATGTTGAAGACACAAGATTCATGGTTCAGTTTCTGTAGTCTTTTTCAAGCTAAACTTCCTCATCCAAAAAAAAGCTAGTCTAAAAATGTTAGCATTCTCATTTTCCTGGGAAGAAAGCTGAGGTATGGATGGGGAATGATTGGCAAAACTAGACAGCGAAAAAGTTATGTTCTAAATATTGGGGTTCAGCTTTATCATCTATGGTTTCATAATTTTAACTATAAAGATATTTGCCTCCACAAAGATAAAAAAACCATGATTTCATTAAACCGTATGTCTTATTCATGTTTCCCCAAAAATTATCCATAGAAGATCTATACTACATGCTGGGTACATTCCTCTTCTGTTACATACCCCAACCCCACTGTCTCAATGTGATCCTAATATAAATGTTGCCCATTTGTTATGTCATGTATATACATATATATGTTCACATATACACACACACTCACATATATATATACACACACATACATATGGTTTATTCCTTTTTCTGATTACATTTGTCTCTGAAAAAGTTTGGGTGTTTTTTTTTTAAGCTTATGATCTAGAGGACACCCCTTTTGAACAAAGTGAGATTTTAATGTTAATACAGGATCCAAAATGGTCCTTTCAGTTGAAGCAAAAGTTCTCTCTGGGTCTCAGTTTCCTCATCTGAAGGGATTGGACTAGATCAATTCTAAGGCCACTTTCAGCTCTAAAGGTAAGATTCTAGGGTACAATCAATCTCAATTCTATTTTGCTATTTTAAAAAACTTTTAGAGAACACGTTTATTCATGACTTAACAGTATCAATGGAAAACCTAAATTAGCACATAATAGGCTATCTATATGTCGAAAATTATACTGACACTGCTGGACTATAGAAGAGAAACCATTATCTGAGCCCAGAACTTCTCTTATTTCTCCATTCTAACCATCACAAATAGCTTCTTTTGGGCCAGGACATTAATTGAAAAAAATCAAATAAATACAGAAATAATTACTCTGAAATCTGAAAAATCAACTTCTGAATATATTGTACAAAAGAAAACAGAATCTCCTTAACATGTGAAAACAGAAGTCAAAAGGATGGGATTTGGAGATCTCTTGTAAGTTGCACAGTGGCTGAGAGCTCTTAGATCTTTACAGTAATAAATATTGTATTGTACAAGGGCCCATTGGGAATCCCAACTCATATGCTCCTCCATGATAGAAGATCAAGGTGTCAGGTCCAATTAGAATCAGCATGTTTCCAGCTTAGTTCTAAGCTTTAATTCACGCTTTGAAAAAGCAATTACTAAAATGTCTAAAGGAAATACAATCACTCTGCACACAAATCACAAAAACTGTACTTAAAGTGTGGGTTTCAACCACTGATGTACCAATCTCCTACTGTTTACATTTTTCCCACAAGTAGATGGAAAATATGTGTGACCTTGGGCAATCACCATCCGTTACAGCAAAGCCTTTTTCAGCTGGAGAAACCATTATCTGAATTGATAGTGGCTTTCCCAGCTGAAAATAAATGTGTGATGCTTAAGAGGTAAGGACTTTCAGAGTCTGCAACAGCAGCAGAGCTGCAATGATGCCCAGGTGAGCCGTGAATCCAACAGCCTTTGACCATAAGTAAGTCTGTCACTGTTCCTTTAAGTGGAAGGTCAGGAGACAGGCATTTTCTAACTTTTGTGGTATTAGGTGATAGAGTCAGTAAATAATGAGAACGGTTATCAAGTTCAGACAGCTAGGTTGCTTCTGGTCAACCATGTGAAGGCCATTTAGGGGTCAGCAATCTTAGTTAATAAAAATGGTTAATATGTATGGTGAAAGAGAAAGGGAAATACCAGGAACTGCATGTTTAGATGGGGAGAGGCCCAGATGGTTCACTCTTTCTTCCAACCAGTCAGAGAAAGTTTCTTGAAAAAATTAAAAAAGAGCTGGGCATGGTGGCACACATCTGTAATCCCTGCTACTATGAAGGCTGAGACTGGCAGAGCTTATGTGCTTGGAAGTTCTAAATTCTAGTGGACTAAGCTGATCGTGTATCAAAGTTATGCATTAATATGGTCAGTCCCTGGTGAACTGGGGGTGGGGTGGGTGGAAGAGGTACTAGGTTGCCCAGGTTGAAAACAGAGCAAGTGTTTCTCCAAAGTGAATCAGAGTGAGACTAGACAATTGTAATAGTTTATTGCACTACTCTAGTCTGAGTGGGATAATATGGACAAGTCTCTAAAAATTAAAATTAAAATCACTGTCATTACATAAAAATTATTAAAATAATAAAATTTTTTAAAATAAAAAGTTTGTCCAGTTAAAGTAGGGAGGGCATCCCAGGCACAAGATTCTGCCTCTTCTGAATGAAGGCTGAAAAGATGAAGTAAGCTAAGGAAAGGAATTGAGATATTTACAATAAAAATGTCAATACATTTGTATAGCACTTTTAGGTTAACAAAGTGCTATCCTTACAACAATCATGTGAAGTGGCTACTGCAGTATTTACTATGCTCACCTTACATTAAGATTAAGAAAACTGTTTTTAGATCCCCTGAATTAAAAAATTTTTTTAAAAATTTCTTAAGATTAAGCAACAAGCTTGGAGAGTTTAACTGCCCTATTCACCTGCAAGAATGATCAGTACAGAAAATGAGACAAAGTCAAAGCAGAACATTTTGGGGATTAACAGGACACATGCTGTATCCTGAGCAGAGGAGTTACAAAGCCCCTCTAACCTTAGGTTGCATAAACTCCAGATATTGCAGTTTTTTAACTATTCATGTGGTGGACATAGAGACGACCAGGTCTAAATTCTGACCACCTTTTTGTGGCAATTTGTTGCAGTAAAAATCAATTTCCCCTATTTTGACTGAGCTCTGAGTTATTAAAAAGCTCAATTTGGTAAATGCTAATTTGGAATCAATCTACTTTGAAGATGAGGGTAGGAGGAGATACATTCAGAAAGTTAGTTCCAATATGGCCAGGAAACAAGCATATCCATTTTAGATGGGTCAGCTCTACTTACTTTTAAGAAAACTATCATTGTACCTTATTCTATTTGTCCATTTTGGTCAGGGACAGAGAAAGCCAATAGAAGTAGAGGAAGGGTTTTCTCTCATACTTTTTTTTTTTTCTCATACTTCAGACAGTCATGCAGATCTGATAAGAACACTGTACATACCTTTAGTTCATCTCCATTTCCCATGGGATCCAATTCAATCAGGCTTGGCTCCTGGAGCCAACCTAATCCGAATGGATGGACCATGGTATATTAAGATTCCCATCTGGTGGACTCCCAGTGTAACTGGATCAGCTCCCAAGGAGGAGATCTTACAACTCCTTGTAAGATCCACAGCAGATTGGGCTTTCCCAAATGGGGCTGCAGGTCACAGCCCAATGTAGCTATCATGTTGAGTTCTTTCTTAGAAAGCTCAGTGTTGTTTTTCTTCAACTTATTCCCTGAATTAAAAAGCAAATGTGTACACTGAAAGCACATTAAAAAGTCAATACTGCCTCAAAGTGTGAAAAGGAAATGATCAACTAGAATGGAAACAAACCCTATGTGTTCTCTGATGCTGAACCATGAACAGCCGCCAAGACATGGCTCTGGTTTCTCTGGGTACTGTAAGACATATGGTCCATTTCATCTTGACCTGGGATGTTTCCTTCTGCTTGTCATGTCGGTCACAGCTGCTGAGACCAGGACAGATGCTCAATCCTGCCTCTTTTTTATCTAAAGCTGAAGAGGAGATACCCTTGGGGGAGTTAATAAGTTCAACAAGAGGATCGCTTCATGATATTTGCCTGGTGTGAGTTTCATGGCAGGATAGTTGGTTGTGTCTATTTCAATCTGTGTTCCCTCAATCCCTTCTTTCTTTAATTCCCCCAGGCTGTGTTTCACATGACCAGGTGAGGTCACAATTCCTGTAACAGGGGAAAACACTCAACTGGGCCTCCAAAAGAGTCTTATTTTTCTTACCTCTTTTCACTATTACCTAGTCAGGCTCCCCTTAGGGTCAGACAGTCCTTTTTTTGCCCCAAGGAAGAAGTCAATTGCCAAGTTGGGAGAATGGATTTGGCTTTGTTCTGCTTGGGAATCTGGCTGTTTAGGAGACCGAAACCAGGAGTCCTTTGGGTAGGCCCTTTTAGACAAGGTATAAGCCATTCCTACAGTTGGAGTGGCCATGGTAGGGAGTCTCATTCAGACATGACCCATGGTTGTGTGGGATGGCCCGAAGCCTGCCAGAGGGCTCAGTGGGAAAGCTTATTGTCCTCCTCAGCCCAAGGGAAACAGAAGATGAAAGAGGCAGGGCCTTTTCCTCTCCCGACTAGCAAACCAATCTTATTTCAAAACCTTATAATCTAGTCTTGTGAAAAGATTACTAACCAGTGAAGCCCAATTCCAATCCTAAGTACAGCCCTCAGAATTGTCTACAATTTGAACTCTACAATTTTAACACTGAGCCTTTACAAAATAGCTGTGGTCTTTCTGATTTGCTTAGTCCAGCAAAGGAAAATGTGCTACCTTTAAGGTTTAGCCTGACATTCAATACAATAGAAAGCAGCCCTACCATGTTCCACAAGGCTACCCAGTGTGTAAGAAAGAGAGGCCACTAAACTGGACTGACATTACCAACTTCTTGGCAGTCTTCCAATGAAAATTTTTGGCTTAAAGTAACAAAATTCATTCCAGTCTCAAACTTACTCTAACAGCTTAGTCTCATGCAAAAGATAACTACATTATTAAAACAAATAAACAACCATGGCATGTCCCAAGCTGGCATTTTCCTCAGGGCCTGATACAATGGGTAAACTACCTAAAATGGCAAAAGCCAGAACAGCCAACCCTTGACAATGGATCCTAGAAGATTGGGTTTCTGGGAATCAAAATGCTATGTTCTTTCTATTCCATAAAATTATTCAATAGGTAACAAGTGATGTTCCAGGCTAGCTCCAGAAAAACAAAATAGAATTTTGGCTAAAAGCAGTAATCTCTTCATTCATGCTGTCTATTCTACACATAAAGGAATTACAAGCCAATGAAGATAAGAGTTGTGCTTTAAGGGTCATGCTAAATGAAAAAAAAGAAAGAGCACTGGAAATTGTTTGGGGGAAGTTAATTAATTATTACTGTAGATTAACATGACTAGAAGCAGAAACAGCACTCACAAGTCAAAAAAGCACCATCTAAAGCTGAGGAAAGATTGTAAGCCATAACCTGAGTTTTTCAGGTTTATATAAAGACATGGATAGAAAGAGAACCGTCATTTCGCAATACAGGAATCATTTTATAATGCTTTTGTTTATTCTCTATATTATTCCTTCAGATATTATTTACATAATCAGTAGGTTAGTTATTCATACTCCTTCCTCCCCACATCATTTTGTATTCCTTCACCAGGGAGCTCAATGGTGATGCCATTCATTACCCACAACAGCACAAAGATTTTCCATTTCCAAGCACTGATGGAATAGTAGAGGTCCACTGAGAGCATCAGGCCATTTCTGATGGCCTCAAACTCCAAAAGCCAGGAAGTAAGGCAACCTGGACATTACGCCATCAATATACCTAAACCACATTGCCACAACTTGTGACTTGGACCATGCTGTTGTTGTTTAAATAAATATGCAGAAAAACAGATTCCTTCTGCCAACAGAATAGAAAAGATCTGTTTACCAAATTCCTTTTTCATTTCATCACACAATCTCAGGTTCACCCTAGAAGAATGGGAAAATCTAAGGCTCCAGGAAAGTCACAAAATCAAACATATTAGAGTTTTATAGACTCCCTTCAAGTCCAGGTACTGAGCCCAATAAAAGGGAAAGCCAAACAAATTTTACATGGGGATGAGGTCCTGTTTTGGAATAAAAAACTTACTACAGGGCATAAAAATTTCTTTTTCAGGCTCCAGTATCATTCTTACCTCACAGTTGAGATTAAAACCCTAGCACCCCAACCTCTAATGACACATTGTTGTAGCCCCATAAGCACTGCCTTTTATGTGACTATTATGATACTTTCTGGATTACTTTGAAAAACAGATGGAGGGCCAAAGCCTCCCCTAGCCACATTCATAACTGAGCACCAGAAATCCTGAATGTGAGTACTCTTTGTAACAACAAACTACCTTTATACTGTCCAGGTAATTACAGACTTAGGTCAAGGGCTCCAGACCATATTGATTACATCTCTGTGCAACAAGGACCCTGCAGCACTGCCCGGCTCCACTCAAGCAGAGACAGCTTTTAAGTATCTGTGACGCCAGGAGTTCTTGTGTCCTATCAACGCCAGAAACAGGAAACCAATGACTGCTCAGACCTGTCAGTTGTTGCCTACAGCAATAAGGACAGGCTGGGAATTCACCAAGCAGGAGACTTCATATGTCAGCTGCATTCACACATCTTCACTACCTGAATAGCTGATCTATCTCAGCTACTCCCACATAGATCTTTTTAGCAGACAGTTTCAGAATGAATATTTGATCGCATGGGGGTAGAAAGAGGTCTGGGCTTTCTGAGGCGTCACTATAATAATGTATTCTAAGAAATAAAAAGGGTCAGGAGCCAGGTGTCCCATTTTTGCTCTCAGCTGATGTGAACTTGAGACTTAAACTTACAGTCCTTTTCCTCTCCAATTCATACTCCACAAATGTCAAAATAATATTCCTAAAGCACAGATCTGACCATGTCACCTTCTCATGCAAGAAGTTCCAGTGACTCTCTTGCCTCTAGGCATAAACTTTTCCACTTGGCATTTAAAGCCCTCTCTTTATAATCTGGCTCCAGCCTACCTTTCCAGGCTTATTTCATATGACATTCCCTTATACACTTGCCACTTGGACCAAACTAACCTGATTATTGTTTTCTGTACACAAAATTTCATCTTCAGTACCCATGCCTTTGCACAGGCTGCTCCCAATGCATAGAAGGTGCTACCTCCTTACTTCAACTTCAGAGAATGCTTTGCTTCTTTCAAAACTCAGTTCAAGCACCACTTCCTCAGGAAGTTTATCCTGATAACCCCCTCCCCTAATTGATAGTGTTCTTCTCCAAGAAATCATTTCATATATAGTTTATACATAATTTCTTGTTTAAGCAGATACTATTTCTCTCCAATAGAATGTAAGCTCCTTGAAGGCAGGGGTTACTTTTTTTCCCCCTTCAGTATTTCCAGTCTAACAAATAACCTTATGCATAGGAGGTATTTATTAAATGCTTATTGAATGACTAAATGAATATTTATTAAGAACATACCACTGTACAAGGTACTGTGTTTGACTCTGGGTAATGTTACTTAACCATTTGTGACATGGGCATGAAATGTGCCTTTTATTTCCAGAGAGGCCCAAAGATTCCCTTCACAGCTATGAGTTACTGGGAAAAGATCTCCCAATATCACAGCAGGTCCCCCAAAAGGATTCATCTGTCTGATGTATAGATTTTATCTGACCTTTAGACGATAAAAACTTTGACCTATTCTAAATCTGAACGTGACAAAATGAAGAAATTTGACTTTAACATTTCAAGGCTCTGTGGTTATCTCAGGACAATCCAGACATTGTTTCAGATCTCAAACTTTCCATGCCTTAGTAGAGATCCCTGTGCCTTGATGGCTCGCCTTCTGGCCAGAAATCTGAATGAATCTAGCTAGGTTGGTAAGTATAACACAATAGAATTTTAACTCCTGGGGTCAGGTACCAACTCATTTTTGTCTCTGTAACCCCAGCATATAACAAACACAGTACTTTGCACGCAGTAGGTGCTAGAAAATACTTGTTGAATGAACAAATGATAGAAACGAAGGATGCTCAAAGCCTTTCTGGATTGGTCAATCCTGAGAGAATCTGGGCTCTGCTAGCTTAGCCTTCAAGAACCCAGGATCATGCAGAACAGGGCAATACTACAGTGTCTTGCAAAGGCAAGGAAAGGGAACGTTTAAGTAAAGAACAAAAGAATTAATCAATAAATCAACAACTATTTATTAAGTGGCTATTACATGTTAGACATTGTAGTATGACAGACTTTAATACTGATTTAGACTAAGCTTCCTTTTTACTGTTCAGGAGATAGAGGCCCAAAGATGTGAAGGAAGTCACTTAGATCCCACAGTAAGTCAGTAGCAAAAGTGGGATTGGAACCCAAGTCTCCAGGTTACTAAACGTGGTGCCTGTTCTTCCTACTACAAGACCACTGCCAAAGTCCCTGAACAGAGAGAATGAGTTGTGCGCTGAATATTTGCTTTGAGTCTGGTCAGACATCTCTCAACAATATTCAGGGGAATAACAAGACCAACTCTCTCCCTGGGTGAAGTGGTGGGGCTTACTTTTGTCAGGCTCAGGGGAAATACACAAAGACTGCACACTCAATGGAGAGAAGCTATTTATTTCTCAGCTTACAGATTGCACCTATAGCTACAGGCCACTGGAGCTCTGGGACACAATTTAAAAAATTGTGGCACTAACAATTTGACACACAAGTCACTAAGACAAATGGATTTCCCGGCTTAGACTCAAACAAACTCTAATAATTGCCTCCTCTGGTCTCCCCCTGACTCAAGCTATATAAACAGACCTGACTTGATTGGAGGTCTATAAACTAGAGTCCAGAAAGAGGAAGATGCTAGTCCTGGACTCTCACCTGTAATTGCCAGCTAGCTCTCATGCCCAAGAGTGCCACTTGGAGAGCCCTCACTATTTTCCCAGAGATGCTCAGAAAAAGCTGGAAGCAGAAGAAAACTTCACTCTTGCAATGTAGAAATCATAGATACGTTTTCAGTTGAGAAAGGGACCAAAGAAATAATGTGCAATTAAAACAAAGGTTTCTCAATTAAGAAACATCTTCTGCCTCCTCCACCCCTTCTTCCCTCAAAAAAAGTAATGGTAGTTTTCCCTTGTAACTGTGCTAGGATAAAATTCGGCTTTCTGCTGTCTTGCCTTTGATCTTCTTCCAGCAGTCTAAAAATTAACATCCCTCTGGAAGGAAAGGGAGGGGAAGGGAGAGAAAAAGAGAGGCCCAAAGAAAATGGAGAAGGTTGAGCTTAGTCCAGAGGCAAGCACAGTGACTTTGAATAGCGTCAAGGAAGTCTCTCAACAGATGCTATTCAGGTGACAAAGAAGTAAAGCCATGTTGCTTACTCTGCATAAATTTCAGGAAACAGATCACTTTCATTATAGGCAAAAGCAGGCCTGTTTCTCATGTTCCTGATCTCTGGAATGGCCTCCATGACATACTCCATCCCTCCCCCCCCAACTCCCTCCAAACAATATTTTTAAAAATATATTTTATTTATTTCATTAAATATTTCTTGATCATATGTAAAAAAATTAGCAATCACTTTTTAAAATTTTGAGTTCCAAATTCTCACCTCCCCTTCTTGACAAAGCAAGCAATTTGATATTGATTACACATGTGAAGTAATGCAAAAAAAATTTCCATGCTAGCCATGTTGCAAAAGAAAACACAAATAAAACAATAAAAATGCAGTTTAAAAAGTATGCTTTAATCTGCACCCAGAGTTCATCAGTTGTCTCTCTGGAGACAGTATTTTTCATCATGAGTCCTTTGGAATTGTCTTGTGTCACTGTCTTGATCAGAGTAGCTAAGTCTTTCACAGTTGTGACAGTGGACAATGTTCTGCTCGCTCCACTTTGCATCAATTCACATGTCTTCCCAGGTTTTTCACAAACCATCCTATATATGTTTTCCATACATTATATGTATTCCATCCTAATCCTATACCACAACTTGCTCAGCCATCTATCTCCCAGCTGATGGGCATCTCCTCAATTTCCAATTCTTTGCCAACACAAAAAGAGCTACTATAAATACTCTTGTTCAAATAGGTCCTTTTCCCTTTTCTTTGATCTCTTTGGGATACAGACCTAATAGTGGTCTGGCTGGGTCAAAAGGTATGCAGAATTTTATAGCCTTTTGGACTTAATTCCAAATTGTTCTCCAGAAGGGTTGGACTAGTTCACAACTCCAATAGTGCACTAGTGTCCAAATTTTTCAACAACCCCTCCAGAATTAATATTTTCCTTTTTTTTTTTTATCACGTTGGCCAATCTGATAGATGTGAGGTATTATCTCAAGAGTTGTTTTAATTTACATTTCTCTAATCAGTAGTGATTTTTAAAGTATTTTTTCATGTGACAATTGATAGCTTTGATTTTTCTTCTGAAGCTTCCTGTTCATGTTTATTGACAATTTATCAACTGAGGAATGGCTCTTATTTTTACAAATCTGGCTCAGTTCCCCATATACATGAGAAATGAGGCCTTTCTCAAAGAAACTTACTGTAAAAAAATTTTCTCCCAGTTTCTATTTTCTTTCTAATTTTGGCTTCATTAGTGTTATTTGTGCAAAAGCTTTTTAATTTCATGTCATTAAAATTATCCATTTTAGGGGGTGGCTAGGAGGTGCAGTGAGTAGAGCATCAGCTCTGGAGTCAGGAGGAGGCCTCAGACACTTACCACCTACTAGCTGTGTGACCTTGGGCAAGTCACTTAATCCCAACTGTCCCTCAAAAAAAGGCAAAAAAAAAAAATCCATTTTCTATTCTGTGATGCTCTCTATCTTTTGTTTGGTCATTAACTCTTCCCTTATTCATAGTTTTGAGAGATACATTTTTCCCATACTCTCTTAATTTACACATGAAATCATCACCTTCTATGACTAAATCATCTATTCAAAAACTTAGATCTTTGCATTTATAAAACACTGGATTACTATGGTCATTTCCTATTGTGTAAGGTGTATCTAACTATTCCACTGATTCACCACTCTATTTTTTTTTTTTTTTTTTTTTTTTTTTGCTTTTTGGGAGGGCAATTGAGGTTAAGCGACTTGCCCAAGGTCACATGGCTAGGTTGTATGTTAAGTGTCTGAGGCCGGATTTGAACTCAGGTCCTCCTGACTCCAGGGCCGGTGCTCTATTCACTGCGCCACCTAGCCACCCCTACCACTCTATTTTTTAGCCAGTATCTGACTGTTCTAATGATTACTGCTTTGTAATATAGTATGCAATCTGGAACTGTTAATCTGCCTTCCTTCACATTTTTTTTTCACTGATTCCTTTGATATTCTTGACCTTTTTTTCTTCCAGATAAACTCTGTAACTTATCTTTTCTAGGTCTATAAAATGATTCTTTGGTAGTCTGATTGGTGTGGCAATAATTTAGGTAGAATGGTAATTTTCATCATATGGGTTCAGCCTACCCATGAACAATTAATATTTCTCCAATTGTTTAGATCTACCTTTATTTCTGTGAAAAATATTTTGTAATTGTGTTCAAATAGTTCTTGGGTTTGTCATGGCTGGTAGATCCCCAAGTATTTTATATTGTCTTTCATTATTTTAAGTAGAATTTCTCTATCTTTTGCCACTGAACTTTGTTGTTAATATTATAGAAATGCTGATGATTTATGTGGATTTATTTTAAAACTTGCAAGTATGCTGATGTTTAATTGCTTCGTTAGTTTTTTACTTGATTCTCAAGGGTTCTCTAAGCATATTTTCATATCATCTGAAGAGTGATAATTTTGTTTCCCCATTGCCTATTTTTATTTCTTTAATTGATTTTTCTTGTCTTAACTATCATTTCTAGTACAATATTGAATAATAATGTATCGTGATAGTGGATGTTTTTGCTTCACTCTGATCTTATCAGGAAGGTTTCAAGTTTATTTGTCAACTTTTGTCAAATGCTCTTTTTTTGCATCTACTGATAGAATCATATGTTGTTGTTATTGTTATTATTGATATAGCCAATTATATACATTTTTCTAATACTGAACAAATTCAGGTATATCCTACCTGACCAGAGTGTAGGATCTTTGTGATATATTGCTATAATCTCTTTGCTAGTATTTTAAATTGTTTTGCAGTGCTATTCATTAAGGATATTGGTCTGTATTTTTCTTTCTCTGTTTTAATTTTCTCTGGTTTAGGTACCAAAACTATATTCGTGTCATAGAAAGAATTCAGTAAGATTTCTTTTTAAACTATTTTTTTTTCAAATAGTTTATATGGTATTGGAATTAATTGTTCCTTACGTGTTTGGAAGAATTCACTTGTAAATCCATCTGATCCTGGGGATATACTTTTTTAAAGCAACTTACTGATGGCTTGTTTAGTTTCTTTTTCTAAGACAGGGTTACTTAAGTACTCTATTCCTTCTTCCATTAATCTGGGAAGTTTGCATTTTTATAAATACTCATTTCACTTAGATTGTCAATTTTACTGGCAAAATGATTCCTAATAATTGCTTAAATTTCATCTTCACTGGTGGTGAATTCATCCTTTTCATTTTTGAGACTAGTAATTTTGTTTTCTTGCTTCTTTTGTAAAATCAAATTTATCAATGGTTCATCTATTTTATTACTTTTTTCCACAAAATTAGTTTCTTGTTTTATTCATTAGTTCAATAATTTTTTTTGCTTTCAATCTTATTACTTTCTACTTTGATTTTCATAATTTTCCAATTTAGTATTTAATTAGGGCTTTCTAATTTGCTCTTTTCTAGTCTTTTTTTTTAGTTGTATGCCCAATTCATTGATTGATTCTCTCTCTCTTTCTCTCTCTCTCTCTCTCTCTCTCTCTCTCTCTCTCTCATACTGATCTGTGCATTTGGAGATATAAAATTTCCCCTAAGTACTGCTTTGGCTGCATCCCACAGATTGTGGAATGTTGTCTTGTTATTTTCTTTAATGAAATTATTGTTTCTATGATTTGTTCTTTGATCCATTCATACTCTAGGATTAGATGGTTTAGTTTCCCATTAACTTTTAATCCATGCTTCCACACTCTTTTATAAGTGCAATTTTATTGCATTATGGTCTAAAAAGGGTGCATTTAATATTCCTGCTTTTCTACATTTACTTCCGAGGTTTTTATGTCATAATACCTGGTCTATTTTTGTGAATGTTTCATATACAGCCTGGGGGGGGGGAGTTTTCTCCAGTGGTCTATCATATCTAACTTTACTAAGATTTTATTCATCTCTTTGACTTCTTTCTTAAGGTTGAGGTACCCCATTAGTATAATTTACGATTTCCTCCTACAGTTCATTTAAGTTTTCCTTTAAGAATTCGGATGCTATGCCATTTGGGGCATATATGTTTAGTATTGCTATTACTTTATTGTCTACAGTTCCTTTGAGCAAGTTGTAGTTTCCCTGCTTACCCCTTTTAACTAGGTCTGTTTTTGCTTTTGCTTTGTCTTGAGATCATGATTGCTACCCTTGACGTTTTTACTTCACCTAATGCATAATAGATGCTGCCCCAGCCCCTTATTTTAACTCTGTCTCTCTGTTTCAAGTGTTTCTTGTAAACAATATTTTGTTGGATTCTGGTTTCTAATTCATTCTATCTGCTTCCATTTTATGGGTGAATTCACCCCACTCACATTCACAATTATGATTAGTGTGTGTTTCTCTGCAATCTATTTTTTTCCTGTTTATACTTCTATCTTGTCCCTCCTCTCAAGTCTGTTTTGCTTCTGACCACTGTCTTCTTTTATCTGCCCTCCCTTTTCACACACATAACCTTTCTGTTGTCCCTTTTTTCTTCTAATTCTTGTTGGGTAAGACAGATTTCTATTACCAATTAAGTATATACACATATTTTCCCTCTTTGAAACAATTTAGATGTGAGTGGGGTTCTAGTGTTGTTTCCCCCTCCACTATAAAAGATATTCCCTGACCACCTCTTTTATATGAGATAATTTTCCCCATTCTTTCTCTCCCTTTTTCCTTCTCCCAGTAAGCTCTGTAATTTGGCTATAATATTCCTGGGAGTTTCCATTTTGGGATCTCTTTCAGGTGGTAATTGGCAGATTCTTTTCATTTCTAGTTTACCTTAGTAATTCAAGGATATCAGCACAGTTTTCTTTGTCAACTTCTTGACATATTACATCTAGGCTCTTTCTTCGATCCTGGCTTACAAGTAATCTAATACTTCTTAGATTGTTTCTCCTCAATCTATTTTCCAGGTCAGTTGTTTTCCTAAGGAGGTAATTCACATTTTCTTCTATTTTTCATGCATTTGACTTTGTTTTATTATTTCTTACTGTCTCATAGAGTCATTAGCTTCTGCTTGCCCAATTCTAATTTTTAAGGAATTCTTTTTTTTCAGTGAGCTTTTGGACCTCTTTTTCCATTTGGTCAACTCTGTATTTTAAGAAGCTATTTTTTTCAGTGAATTTTTGGACCTCTTTCTCTAGGTTTTTTTTTTTTTTTTTTGCTTTTTGGAGGAGCAATTGGGGGTAAGTGACTTGCCCAAGGTCACACGGCTAGTAAGTGTCAAATGTCTCAGGCTGGATTTGAACTCAGGTCCTCCTGAGTCCAGGGCCGGTGCTCTATTCATTGTGCCACCTAGCCACCCCCTCTTTTTCTATTTTGTCAAATCTGTTTTTAAAGGTGTCACTTTCTTCAGTATTTCTATGCCTCTTTTACCAAGTTGTTAACTTTCTTTTTATGATTTTCTTCCTTTGTTTTCATTTCTTTACCTAATTTTTCATCTACCAATCTTATTTAATGTTGAAAATCCTTTTTGAGCTCTTTCAGGTAATCTTGTTGAGCTTGTGTCCAATTCACATTTTTCTTTAAGGCTTTGCTTTATTTTGACTTTATTGTCTTCTGGGTTTATATCTTGAACTTCTCTAAGACCATGGCAGTTTTTTGTGGTCAGCTTCTTTTTTTGTTATTTGCTTATTTTCCCATTCTGTTTCTTGATTTGGAATTTTATGTTAATGTTGAGCTCTGTTCCTGTCATGGGGGCAGGAAGGCTTTTTCTGCACAACTCTTTTCAGAGCTGGTCCTTGGGGCAATAGAAGGTTTTGGTGCTTTCAAGGTGGTGTGATCTAGGGAGAGGTGTGGTCAATGCTCTCCTGGTCTGCCTTTACACTTGTCCTTACCCACCAAGGATCTCTGATACCTTGGGACTGAAATCAATATTGCCCCTTAGGGCTTCTCTTCCCTTGAGACAGTAAACAATACTGTTCCTCAGGGTCCCTGATCCCTTAGGAGACAAAGAGATAACTGTCCCTCAGGGCTTCCCATGAGTTATGAATCAGAATTGGGTACAGGGCAATGGAGTTGCCAAACAGTTGCCCTTAAGAGTTCCTGCTTTCTCTTGACCCAAAGTGCTCTTCTCTGACTTGAACTATGACCCAGAAGTGGGTATAGCCAACGGAGTTGCCAAGCAGCATCCAGTGCTAACTAGGGGTACCCTATAATCTCTTTCTGACCAGTTACCAAATTGCCTTACCATCTTTGGCTTGAGAGTTCCTGAAGTAGCTGCTGCTTCTGTTTCTACCAACTGGAGACTAGAGTCCCACTACTGGTGCTTCATTCATATGGGTTCTAAGTTAGCCTCCTCTTTCTATCACAGATCTCTTTCTGACCTCCTATGGTGTCTTGTACGACATCATATAGGGTTGTATGACTGTCTCATTGATATTTTGTTGGCTCTGCTATTCCAGAGTTCAATTTATGGCATAATTTTAAAATTGTTTGGAGTAGAATACTGGAAAAGCTGGGCTGAGCGCTCTACTTTGCCATCTATAATACTAATAAGAAAAAAATAACACCTGAGGGTGCGCTGCCCAAGGAATGTAAATTTTGATCACTGAAACCTAGCAAAATTTCTTGGAATTTACAGACTGGATTTTTTTTTCCTTAAGGATCATACCTTAACCCCAAACCACTCTGGCTTTCATTGACTGACCAACATCAGGTCCCAGGCCAAGACCCACTTGATCACCGTTTGGCCCCTGATTGGCTCAGAGTGTATGCAAATAGCAATTTTTTTCTGTTTTAACTAGAAACCCTGAGCTTTAACTAGAAACCTTCCCAGACTGATTTTTTTTTTGACTAAGTAAATGAGACTATTCTTTGCCTTATTTCTTACCTAACCTTAATCACTGAATCATGGGTACCTTCCATCAAACAAACTTGATAAAGATCTTAACTTAAAACTGCCAAGGTCTCCCACTGCATCCAGGGCCATATCTGGTTATCCTGGTCTATATCTTGCCACTGGACCGAGATGGCTCTGGAGGACAAAGTGAGGCTGTTGACTTTGCATAGCCTTCCCTCACTTAATTCCAATTCACTTGCATGTCAGGGCATCACCTCCCAGATGTCATAGTCCTCTTTGAGAATCAAGGACAAACAACAACAAGAAAACTACAGCTTAATACATGAGCTGAAAATCTTAACTTATTCAAACTTGGTGCTTAGACAATATATTGTTGGTGGAGGTGTGAACTAGACCAACCAGTTATTATGGAAAGTAATTTGGAACTACACCCATAAAGTCATGTATATCTATATATAGATATAGTGTTGCTAGAGTGACACTATAAAGCATATATATCCAAAGAGGCAAAAGACAGAAAAGACAGGAATCATAGGTACAGAAATATTCATATCAGCACTTTTAGAATACAAAAGGACTAGAAAAAAATTAGGGTTTCCTTGAATTGTGAAATAGCTGAAAAAATTACGGTATATGAATGGAATGGAATGTTATTTTGCTGTGAGGAATAACAAAAAGGATGGAGTCTGAGAAAACTGGAAAGAGTTGTATGAACAAATACAATGATTACAATAAGGCAAAGGAAAATTATTTCAAAATATGGCACATTCTTAGACACGGAAAATGTCTGAATTTAACTTCCTTGACTATACTGATTTGTTATAAAGGAGGGCTTTTTTGTAGTGGGGAGAGGATGAATATTTTGTGAAAAGGGCAAGAGGATAGGTAGTGTTTATAATACAAAAGAAGAAAAGAAAGAAAACAGTATCACTGAAACATAAAAAAAAAACACAGACTCTAACAAAAGGAAGTTGAAGTGGGACACAAACAGGGACAATATTAGCACCACTGTACTCAATTTAACATACACTTAAATAAACTATATGAAAGAGATTTGGGTTTTCATGTCTAATCTTTCTTCCTTGTATATGAAAACATTCATGTTTGTCAATGTTTATTACATCCACAAGTTTTTAAAAAAAGGAAAATTAATTTTTGTTCATTCAGAAATCACTACTTTTCTTTTGGGTCAAGTTTAACACATAAAAGAGGTCCTAAAATTTCTCCTTTTAAAAAGTACCAGAAAATCATTTCCATTCCTGAGGTTTGCACTGTAATGATGCCAGAATCTGACTGACAGCTAGAGACATATTTTATTTGTCTGACACAGCTGTCTTCATTTCCACTTCCATCTAATGCCATCATCAACAATTTATTTTATGTACAGGATATCTTTCTTTTTGTGGGTATTTTTCCCAAAGAAACAAGAATGTTGCTTTGGTATACCAGTCAGTTATAAGATCCCTTGCTGTGAGGAAAGTGGTTGTAGCATCACTTGGAAGGTCTGGAAGTGTCCAAGTAAAGGATGGATGGGGGGAGGGAGGGAGCGGAGCCAAGATGGCGGTGTAGAAGCAGCAAAGCACCACAGCTCCCACACAAACACGCTAAAAATCTCATAAAATGGGACTCTAAACAGATTTTCAAGCTCCAAAACTCTCCAAAAGACAGAAAGCACAGCTGTTGCTACAGGCAGCTCAGCAGGTGGGGCTCTTCTCAGCAGTCTGGGAGCCACTGCTGAAATCCTGGCCGCCTCAGGCCCTGGGGCATCGGGCAGGGAGCCGTGACTATAGGAGAGCAGATCGGCTACACTGGAGGCACAGTTACCACATTTATTGGGCCAGAAGACAAAAAGGCTAAGAGAAAGGTGAGTGGATTTTGCTAACTGGGGAGGAGAAGAGCGGGTCTGGCCAAACTGCTCCCAGGGCAAGGAGGCAGCCAGAGGCGGCTGTAGCAGCAGGAACGGCTGAGAGCCACAGTGGCTACCACTGGGCTGCTTCAGAGCCCTCGGCCTGCAGATAGCAGGAGGGCTGACGCAATCCATTGAGGCCAAGGGCTCTTGCGCTGAGTGGCCTGGATCTGGATCGTGGCCTTGAGTGGTGGTCCTGGGGTGAGCTTTCAGG
>CM053593.1:138203457-138224788 GCA_028646575.1 Pseudocheirus occidentalis | reverse complement strand
TATACAGGACATCTTCATAGTGGACAGATTGTGACAGTGATCATCTGTCTCTCCTTCCTATCCCTCTTCCCCCCTTGTTCTGTTCTCTACCCTGTCCTTGTTTACTGAAGTGTGTGCTTCCAGTATCCCTCCCCCAGACCCTGCCCTCCCCTCCATTGTCCCCACTCTCATCCCCATGCCCCCTATTCTTCTGTGTGGCATGATGCCCACTTTAGAGTTTATGCCATTTCCCTCAGCCAAATTCAATGAGAGTAATTGAAAGTCAAATTGTAATAGTTATCCCTTGCCTCTTCTCTATGGGATAATTAATCCCATGTTGTCTCTCCCTGTCTCCTCTCATTCTAGTCCTCTCCCACCTAATCAGTTAAGTCTTGCTGATTCTTCTTCCCCAACATCTCTTAAATTTGTCCCTTTCCCTCTTCTCTCTTATTTTATCCCACATGCCATCTTGTCTTCACTATTTCTGTAGTCTCCCAATTGGTTTCATTAGTTCTAGTTTTTCTCCAATCCATACTCCTCACAGCTTACCTTAGTATATGTTACTGCCCTTCGTGCCTAAGGGGATGTAGCAGGCATTTAACTGCTGTGTGTCGACTTAGCATTTATTAAGTATCTCCTATGTGCCAGGCACTGTTAGTTTCTGGGAACTCAAAGCCAAACACAAAATTCTCCTTGTTGTCCTCAAGGAACTCATGTTCCATTTGGTAGGGAAAGTAGAGAGAATGAGATACTATGTCAGTGTCATAGGATCACCTTCCTGGAATCTATAGTAACTTGTTAGCTATATTCCAAGTCAACTACTCTCTTCCCAAATTTCCAGATTATAGATGTTTTCAGGTTGGATCATTGAAACTATTGACCCAATAAACCAACAAGGTTCCTTAGTAGTCAAGGACTGTTTGAAAAGAGTGTTACTTTAGTTGAAATGACAATAAACACAGTGACTAAAACGCTGTAAATGGAAAGAGCAACAACCACAAAACAGTTTAAAATGAATGTTGCAAAGTTATAAGAACAATCACATCCCAAAGAAGAGCTAACTGCTAAGAGAATATATCTCTCAATTTTTTTTTTGTAGAAGTCCATGGGGTGAGGGTATGTGGAAAAGGGTCATTTAGTCTCTGCATGTGGAACATTGTATATATTATCAGATTTTTTTTTTGATATATTGTCTAATTTTGTCGAGGGGAGGGGAGGGGAGTGGAGATGATTTACAGAATGATTCAGAGTGAAATGAGATAATTTAAAACCAAAAGTTTCAGAAAGGTTTATTTTTAAAAGAAATTACAAGGATAGTTTCTAGTAAAAGGGTAGAATATAGTCAGCACTACTTGTATATAAAGATGACAGAATAATAGAATTGGAAGGGACCTTAGAAATCATGAGAAAAGACCTTCATCTTACAGAAGAGGAAACAAATTTGTAAAAGCTGAGTGACTTGACTTGGTCTTATAGTGAGTGAATATGTCTAGAGCATAGACTTGTTATCACATTATTGGCTAGCAGTGAGAAGGATTGATTTTCTTTGTGTATGGGTCAAATTAGATGGCTGTTGGGTTTCCTTCTGATTCTCAGATTTTTGTGACTCTGTGATTCTGGATTACTCTTAACCTCATGTTGCCAACCAACATGAGGTCAAGAGTAATTCAGAATCACAGGTCCTTGGATTTCTTTTTATTCCAGAAAATGACACCTTTGTTTGCACAAGGTTTGCCAAAGGATCAGCTTAATGTTGTCTCAAGTAGAGCTACTTCACGTGGAAACCAGTTACCAATATCAGTTTCTGCAGCGAACTGCCCCTGTGGCTTTTCTTTTGATACCAAGCATGTCCAATTCTGACTGGGCTTCATCCTGCTGTTCTTGTGAGGTCTGATAGAATCATGATCTCAACTGGTATTATTGCTTCAGGCACTGGAATAGATTTATGCCATTCTTTCAGACTCCTCTGATCAAAGTCCTGGGCTTTAACAGCTGTTGTCTGGCCCTCCTTCAGGCACTGAGTTGCTCTCCTGCCAATCTTTCTGGTGCTCCCTAGGCCTTTTGTGGGTGTTCTGGCTTCTCTCCTGGCTCTCTACCACAACACTTTGACTCTCCAAGCTTCTTAGAAAATGGGCTTTGCATCTATTGTGCTGTCTTTAGTAATGTGGATGGTGCCATTGTATCCTGCAGCTGGGGTATTGCTTTTTTGGCATAAGCATTTATGTGAGAAAGGAGCCAAACTCTAGAGAGCATCATATCAGGTTAGATTTTTGGATCTTCTGTAGGTTGGCTTTGTCTTGGAGCCACCAGATTTTTGTATTATGTTGAATATCGTCTCTGTTTGTCTCATTGTAGATGTAGTCGCATCTTAAGCAAATGAGATGACATTGTGTTATGAAGGAATTCTTTTTCAGGAAGCCCATATCAGAGAAGTTAATGCTCTAATCCAGGCTTTCTGACCTAGATCACTTTTCCTTCCTAAGATGTGGCCTAGGATGATGTGCTTGGCCTTCTGAAGTATTAGAACATGGCCTCTAGTTATAAGGACCTGCCATATGAATTTTAATTATTCAACATTCGGTTTGAGTCCAGTTTTACCTATTAGCTTCAAGTGGATTTTAAACTTTTTTCTGTGTGGGTGTAAAGCATGAAGTCAGTACATTACACTTGACTCAGTTTAAAAAACACACACAACACATTTTAGTATGTTACTTATGTACTGAAGTTTGAAATTGAGAGTTTAGGGGCAGTAGGTTATGTAAACCAACGCACATACTATCATGAAAAAATGGCAGCCTTGGTCATGCAAGTCTACCCCCACACCCCCAACAATATCTGAGCCTACATGAATTCCTAAGTGTATGTGAGATCTTATTTACAATGTTCTACATTCCCCTGTGATTCCAGAGCTTCATATTTCCAACAGCCAATAAAGTGATTATACATGAGCTATCTTTTCAAAACTGCAGTGTAGTGAAGTGGAAAGAGTTTATTTGGGTTTGAGAAGGCCAGGGACCAAGTCTATACGCTCACATGTATAGGCTCTGTGAACTTTGGCAATTCACTTAGCATTTTAGCGCCCTAGGTAACTAATTCTCATTATAAAGTTCAGATTAATATCAGCATTATGATAATAACCTCTTTATTTTGTGTCTTTGTATCATCCTTACATATCCTTCTGAGCCTATAGTATGAGGTTTATATATGATTATTGAATGAATCAACTACTCGGAGTTCTCCATATTGATAAAAATCACTGGTTTGGACCTAAAGAAATAAGCAAAGAACCCAAGAATCATAACTTTGGGAAAAACAACCAATTTGAAGAGTTTGGTTGCATTTTGAAAAAACTTTTCTTTTAAAATGAATTTGTAGTATTTAGTAATTTGTCTATTAATTCTCACCCTGATTAGCAGTTCATGATAATGCTTAGTTTCTGAATACTGGGAAGATGCAGTATATACAATGTACAGTTTAGAATTGGAATTTAATGTTGTAACTTCCATTCCATATTGCTTATTAGCTCCCGAAAATTGATCATATATCTACTATTAAAAATGACAAAGAACCCTTAAAATGTAATTAGTGTTCTTGGCTGTTTAGTGCAACAGATTTTCTGTTCTTGGAATTTAAGGACCAATTCAAGTACATCATTGACTTACTGTCAGTCATAAGAATTTGAAGTTGGTTCTGGAGGGAAGTTTTTTTGAACAATAGGAAAAACTTTTATTGTTGAGATTATTGTTCATAAAGTTTAGTTGTCACGGACATTCTCAGTTGATGGCACAATGGCTTGAAGTGATCATCAAGGAAGCAGGAGGTTTTTCTTCTTATAAAAGAGAGAGAGAAAGGGTTATTCTCCAATTGAAGTCTCACTATTTTCCCTGTGCAGTTGGTATTATACAGTATTTCAATTCCAGATCCCAGTATCACTAATGCTTAATAGCGGATATTTGAAATTTGTTCATTTCTGGACTAGTTTATTAACATTCTGGATAGTCTGGGATTTAGTATATGGGATCAAGAGTGAGGGAATTTATTGTGTCTTGGAAACAGGATGCCTCAGAGCTCTCACCTTGGAGTCAAGAAGATCTGGATTAGAATCCTACCCCAGACACTTATGGGCTATGTTACTCTGGGATGTTTATGAGCTCCAGTTTACTCATCTATAAAAAGAAATTGTAATGGTAATTCTCAGGATGGCTAAACAAAATGCGATAAGGTATGAAAAGTACTTTGCAAACCTCAGAATCATATATATTTCAGTTATTTTTATCATTTTGAATTTGTAATTTGGAGAATAATTCTTTTCTTTGTGTCTGAGATTTCCTTTTCTTTACCTAGGACATAAATCTTGCCCCAACTTTTAGCTTTTGAAATTGTTTCATTCTATAGCATTTATTATTGTGCCTTATGCAGAAGAGGAATTAAAGTATTAATTGCTTGAACAAACCAGTTTTTGTTCCAGCACAGTGCCTGGCACACAGTAAACATTTATTAAATGCATATTGATTGATTGCAAAACAAAGATTACTAAGAATTTGTTAGAGTAATAGTTACCTGGCAAAGGGGGAGTATAGCACCTTTTAGTCTTGGCTTTCTGTTGAAGATTTGCAGACATTTAGCTAAAAAAAATTTTTTTCAGATCTAGAGAAGAAATGTTAAATTGATCATTTTAGGATTTGTTTATGCTTTTATTTTTAAAAGCTATTAATTTGTTTTAAAAGCTTGTTTTGCCTTAATAGTCCTTTAATCAAGGTAGAATATGGTTAAGTCTTTCGTTGCCTTCCATGAAGCTGACTTCAAAAGCTTGGGGCAGTGCACCAGACATCCTAATTTCTCTTAATAATCTTGTATAAAAGAGATGAAAATAGAACTGTCATTCATGTATGTATGTGTGTGTATGTATATATATATAAAATATTCATTATTTAACATATATCTTTATGCGTGTGTATATGTATGTATTTATATGTGTGTAATGTATAAAAATATCTGCGTCTGGAGAGGAGCATGCTTGGAGATTATGGTACATCATGTACCACATTTGGTGTAGTAACATCGTAAGAGCATTTACTTGGCACAGGTGCTGTTACAGAAGATAGCCATAGCTCATCAGAGGCAGATTTAAGAGGATATTTCCTTTGTTGAATGCCCTTGAAAATTGGAGTACCAGGGCTTTATTTCCACAGCAGGAGGTACTTAGGTGAAGGAAGAAGCTCAGCTATATTTGTATACAAGGTAAAAATCCCCTACAAGACACAAGTGGTATCCTTGTCTTTATAGTGACACACATAGAGGTTAACAGTTCAGTCAGTTGCTTCGACTTCCTCTTTTTTACAGCTGTGTTCCATTGTCAGCAATTGAAAGCAAGGCCATGTGAGACAGTGTCAGAATTTCTCTTGACAGTGGTGAATTGAGATAAGCCAATCTTACTGGTTGTAGAGAAGTCAAAATAAGTGTGAAAAACACCATTAAGGTATTTATAGCCTACTGTGCTGAGCAACTTGTCACCTCTGAGGACCAAATGAGTTAATATGATAAAGCCCATAGCACAGTGGGTGGCATTTGGTGCTTAATAATGCTTATTTTCTGCCTCTCCAAGAAAATTTTAAAAATTGCAGATTGAATGAGAAAACAAAATTACATAATCTGTTGCTTACAAGAAACACATTTAAAAAACAAAGACACACAGGATAAAAATGTGGGACTGGAAAAAATTTACTATGCATCAAATGAAACAAAAAAAAAAGCAGCAGAAGCAATGAACATTATCAGACAAAAAACAAACATTCAAAACATAAAAAGGAATACTGAGAGGAGCTATAGACAATAATTCAATATCAGTATTAAGCCTATATGTTCCAAATGCCTTAGTTTCTAAATTCATAAGGAAAATGTCTATATTTATTTTAAATGGAATTAATTTTTCTATCTTATCCTTTTAGGTTTTGATGATAATTTGTAGAAATACTGATGATATATGTCAATTTAAAAAAATATCTTGTATTTTTGCTGAAGAGATATTTTTAATTAATAATTTTGTTAACTCTAGGGTTCTCTATATAAATTATTGTATTATTTGCAAAAAACCAAAAATTTTGTTTCCTGTTTGCCTATGCTTATTTATTTTCTTTTTCTTCTCATACTATAGCTAGCATTTCTGTCTTCATGTAAATTTGTAGTGGTGACAGTGGGCATCCCTGCTTTACCCTTGTTCTGTTTGGAAAAACCTCTAGGCAATTTCCATTATAGATAATGGTCCTTTGTTTTAGATATATACTAGTTACCACATTGAAGAATAGTCTATTCATTACTATGTTTTCTAGTGTTTTTAAAATAGGAATTGTTGGTACATTTTGTTAGAGGCTCTTTTTGCATCTCTAGATAAAATCATGATTTTTGTTATTCTTGAAAGTAGTATAATCTGCACTTTTCTCTGCTTATGATTTTCTCTTATAAAAGGAATATTTTTAGTTACTTTGTACAGTGGAAATATACTTGTATCATGGTGGCATATTACCTCGCATTTTCTTCATGGCAAAAACCAGAACTATGAGAGGGAGCAGTGCTAGTGGTACTCATATATAGTCCTGTACAGGTGTGACAAGAAGTTGTTGGTTTAAAAAATTTTTTTTTAAAGTTTTATATTGGGGCGGCTAGGTGGCACAGTCAATAGAGCACCAGACCTGGAATCAGGAGGACCTGAGTTCAAATTTGACCTCAGACGTTTAACACTTACTAGCTGTGTGACCTTGGGCAAGTCACTTAACCCCAATTGCATTGCCTTACCACCTCAACCCCCCTCCCAAAAGTTTAATATTTCCTTTTTCCCTTATTAAATGTTAAAATAATTTTAACATTTGTTTTTAAAAATTTTAATAATAATTTAAAAATTTAATAATTCTTCTCTCCCATTCCCTCTCATTAAGAAGGCAAGAAATTTGATGTTGCTTATATATTTGCAGTTTTTCAAAACATTTACATATTAGTCATTGACAAGAAATTGTAAAGGCTTCATATTGCTATAA
Source organism: Pseudocheirus occidentalis (assembly GCA_028646575.1). Taxonomy (NCBI): domain Eukaryota; kingdom Metazoa; phylum Chordata; class Mammalia; order Diprotodontia; family Pseudocheiridae; genus Pseudocheirus; species Pseudocheirus occidentalis. The sequence continues at coordinate 138,217,778 of CM053593.1, read as the reverse complement.
GGTTATTTTGCCATTCTTGCCTTTTTTCCTTTCTTCTCACCAGCTCTTCTCAATCTTGTACCCAGAAAAATGGCTACCTCTCAAAATAGAGATATAAAGGAAGAAATAGGGGGAGGAGAGAAAGTGGAGTTGTCAGGGATATCTTAATTTAATTTTTAGAGGTACTATATTATTTTCAGTACTCTGTAAAGAAATCCAGTGCTTTTTATAGCAACATATAGATTAGTTTTCATCAAGTATTCATAAATAAATTTGTTCCCTGTACTTTTGTTTAAAGTGCAGTTTCTGATACCTTCATCTTGGGAATTTCCTGAGCATTAGGCTCCTTCAGGTTCTTTTTTTAACTGCTTAGTCTTTCAGTAATCCTTAAGTATTTGGACATGAATTTATCTATTTTTAGAAATAAAACTTAGGAGTTTGAGCTTTCTTGTGGATTTGCCTCTTTTTTCTTGTATTCTTAAAATGATAGATTGTAAAAAAAAATAATGATTTTTTTTTTTGAGAAGTAGGAAAATCTTCATTTAAAAAGGGATAGAATGAAGAAGGATGTCATTCTCCATTAGAATTTAAGTTCCTTGAAGATAAGGAAGGACTGTTTTACTTTCCTTTGTGTTTTTAGAGCTTAGTGCAATTCCTAACACATAGGAAGAGTGACTGCAGTTTCCATGGTATAAGACACTCTTTAGTGAAAGAGTTCTGTCATTGAGGGTCAGCACCATCCCTTCAACTTATAGCCTTTAAAAAAATAATTTTAAAAAAATAGTATTTTATTTCCCCCAATTACATGTAAAGATAATTTTGAAAAATTTTACATTTCAAATTATCTTCCTCTTTCTCTCACTTCCCTTTCCATGAGATGATAAGCATTTTGATACAGATTATACAATCATGCAAAATGTATTTCCATATAGTCATGTTGTGAAAGAGGACACAGACCAAAGGAAAAAAATAAAGTTAAAAATAGTATGCTTTGATCTACATTCAGACTTCATCAGTTCTTTCTCTGAATGTGGTTAGCATTTTTCATCATGAATCCTTTGGAATTGTCTTTGATCACTGTATTGCTGAGAATAGCTAAGTCATTGGCAATTATTAACCATACGATATTGCTGTTACTGTGTGGTGTTCTGTTTCTGTTCACTTCAGTTTGCATCAATTCATGTGATTCTTTCTAGGTTTTTCTGAAATGAGCCTCCTCATCATTTCTTATAGCACAGAATCATCTTAGAGTCTTAAAGAATTGTGTTCAGCACTGAGAGGTTGTTTGACCTTACCAATGTTATATAACTAATATGTAAGAGGTAGAACTTGGACCCAGATCTTTTGGCTTTGAGACTGGCTTTCTATCCTCCACTCTACCCTGTCTCTTAAATGACTGGATTTGTAGGATCATAGATGGAAAATTGGAAGGGACCCATCTAGTCTAATAGCTTCATCTTAGAAATGAGAAAATAGAGGCCCAGAGAGATGACATACCTTGCCTAAGGTTCTCCAGTAGTATGGTGGCTGAGGGATAGACTTTGAACCAGGCACTCTTGTGCTTGTCCATTGATGCTTGGAGAGTTTATAGCCATTCCACTCCATTTTACTACTTTGTTTTGTGTTTGTTTTGCCTAAGAAGACAATGACAGTCTAGTAGTTCTTCTACTTTCTCTTTCTAGTTGAAATCACAGACTGTGTCTGTTTCTTTTGTTCTTTGTGTTTCACCATTACTTTGATTTTGTTTCAGTGATAGTTCTATGAATTGAAAAGTTATTTTTCTTTATATTCTGCTCTCATTTTTGATACTACAAAACGTTCACCTCAAGCCTAACAATATTATATCTACAAGATGAAAGTCTTTAGCACAAAATTTGCATTTTCACTGAAATTACATGCATTTCTCCAGTAGAATATAAGCTCTTTGAGTTCAGTGACTTTCATTTTTGTTTTTGTATCTCTACTGTCTAGCATAGTGGATTATATAGCATGGTGGATTATGGGCATTTAATTAAAAGCTCATTAAATTTAATCTAGTTTAGTGGTTAAAATAGGCTATGTGTTTTTCCTAAAAAAATTTTTGATCAGATTTTTTTGGTCCTGTTTCTGTGAAATGAGTTTGAATACTTTTTTTTAATGTCAGTGTCAATTTCAAATGATTCTACTCCTACTCTCACCCTCCTAGAATGACAGTAAACTGTGTTCAGGTTCATCAAAACAAACCAACATATTGACATCTGACAGTGTATAATTCATTCTGTGTCTGTAGTCTATAAACCTTCTGCTGAGTTCAGAAATCATGATTGGTCATTGCATTACTCTGAGTTCAGTATTCTTTCATTGTTTTTTTTCCCCCATTATGCTATTATGATCAATATATAAACTCGTTTGTTGACTCTGTTTGCTTTGTGTTAGTTCATATAAATCTTCCTAATTTTTTTCTGAATTCATATGCTTTGTTTTGTATGGTTAAGTAATATTATCACACATCATTATTCCACAATTTGTTCAGCCACTCCCCCCAATCAGTGGACACTATCGTTTGAGTTTTTTGCTATTTCAGAAATGTTGCCCTAAACATTTTCATATATGTTAACTCTTTCCTATTGGCTTTAACTTCATTGTATACTTAATAGTTTGAGGATTTAGTAATATTTCTTTATCTTATCCCAACTTTTCTTCACTATTATTAGATCAATTTTCAGTTCTGCTAATAGTGACTTGTGTTCCTAAACAATCCATCTAATGTTTTCCATGATTTATATTTTGTCTCCTCTGCCAGTATTATGTATGTTATGTGAAATGTGAATTGTTCTATCACCTTAGATCAGCGGTTCTCAACCTGTGGGTTATGTTCAATTTGTAACAATGAAAATCCACCCTGCATATCAGATATTTACATTATGATTCATAACAGTAGCAGAATTACAGTTATGAAGTAGCAACAAAAGTAATTTTATGGTTGGGGGTCACCACAACATGAGGGTTCTGTATTAAAGGGTCGCGGCATTAGGAAAGTTGAGAACCACTGCCTTAGATTGTTTCTTAGTAGTTCTATTCAGTGCTCTGATTTTCCATTTTCATATGAGATAATATGCATATTTGTAATGCTTTTGACCATTAAATTAGATGTATTATTAAAGGGCAGATTTTTTTCTTTTTTGTATTTATTTATAAGTGAAAACAACTTTCCTATGAAACATAGCCTTAAATATGTATTTTACATTGAGAGCTTTCAACTGATCATATTCGGTTTGGTAATTTTTGCATGTATGGTGCTGAGGTGCAAAAGGGTTGGGCCTGTTTGTGCCAGGTTTAGTACTGAAATGTCTTATCCCCAACTTGTTACCAACAGGAAAATTTTGACCACAAGTTTATTAAAATGGTATGAACTCTGCAGCTGTTTTCCTAATTGATAGGTTGTATGTTTCATGTAGAAACTCTGTGCGGGGGTAAGTTATTCCAAAAACTGCATGTCTTTTTTGACCACATGATGCTGGCTGACTTTAATAGAAGTCATGTGGGGGGAGAAGTTACCCTAGTCTTTGAACACTTACTCTTGAGTATAGGTATCGAAAACTCTTCAATAAAAGGAAATCAAGAGACTGTTGGAACACTTACCATCTGTTTTCTTGCTGAGACTTTTTCCTTTTCTAATAGTTTTGACAGCTATTCACTTTGTATCCAGGGAATATTCCTAAATAATTATCAGAGTAAGCTGGCTGGACACACTGCATTTGTGCCCAGACACAGTTTAGAGTGACCTTCAGAGTTTCAGTGTAGAGGGTCAACTGGCTTTGCTTTCAGGCTTGCCTTTTGGGGCTGCCTCCTCTTGCTGTTTAGGGCATATGTGTTCACTGCATCAGGAGAATGGAGAAACTTTTTGCTATCTCTTGCTATACAAATACTTACAGACGAGTAGTTCTGGGTGCCTATGACAAACTGCTCAGACTCAGAAAGCTTTAGATAGTTTATATTGAAATTTAACAGAATCACTCTATTAATCCAAGGAATGATATCTTGTGTTTCTGAAAAAAAGTCTTTAAAAAAATCTTGACATTTTCTTGTATTGGATGATAGTCAACCATTGCTATGGCTTCTTGTATTTCAACCTTGGCACTCCACTTTGCAGTATTATTACGTTCAATGAATTAGTTTGTGATTGTGTCTCATGCATTCAGTTTAGTCCTTCACCCACTGAGGTTGATAAGTAAGTATTTATTGATCCTGTTGATTGTTTGGATGCCGAATGAGTGGTGCATGGAAACCTTTTTACTTCTCCCAATGGGGCTTCTATTGGCCATTCTTTCCACCTACAAGGATAATCTATTTGTGGCCCTCCTGAGTTTCTGGGCTACAGGTCAACCAAGACTCTTGGCCTCTCACTGTGCCAAATCTGGTAGATCGTTGCAGATGAATAGGAACCCTTTGCTCTCATAGGAAAGTGGTAATTTGTTTATATCCCCCAAGGAAGCTCATGTTACATTGGGCAGAGGAATAAGAAGATTAAGAAAAATGGTGGCAAATACCCAATAGAATAAATACATCTTTGGATAACATTTCTTTTTGAACTGGACTGATAGCTTTCCTCCTAATATACTGCAGTGGAGGACAGTTTCATTTCTCTTCAGATATTTTTGCCAGAGCCATAGTTTAAGGTGACATCAGTTATACAAAGTCTAGCTTTACTGACCTCTGCAGAAAGCTTCACTAACTATAGTTTGATGAAACTGGAGATATTATAAGTTTTCAAGTTGTTAAGTATTCTGCCTTGTACACTACAATTTAGGTTTCAAACCATTTACTCAAACTAAAGATGCTTTTTTCCCCCTTATAAAGTCAAGTTTTCCATCTAGAACTAAGTTCATAAAACAACTAAAAAGGCTTGCATGGTTTTTCTACATAATCATTTCAAAATAACAGTTTTTTTCAACCACCAAAAAGGATGCAGTCTTGACACATAAATGGAAAACAGATTGCGTTTCTTGGCTGCTGCCGCTTTGCTGGTTTCGATGTCGATTCAGTCAACTTCAGGCTTAGATTACAAGATTTGCAAATTAAAGGAAAACCCAAAAGGGAAGAACATCTGCGTGAATTCTGTTTTTGTGGAATTCCACCAAGGCACGCTTGCTCTGCTTCTGATGGGAGAGGGTGTGGGGAACTACATTGGACCATAAAGAGTTTCACTGTTGAGTTTGTGAGCATCTTAAAAGACAGATTAAGTGTTGAAAGGGTGAGTTTAGAAATCCATTACAGAAACCCCATGTAAATTTTCAAAGTGTTTTTTTTTCTTTCCAGTAATTCTTTAGAGAAAGCTTCATTGATTATATGACTCTCTCTGTTAGCCACTATAAAGCCTTGCTAAATCTTGTTAATTATGTATCCTGACAGTTTATTTGGCCAAAGGGGCTAGGGGTGTGAATTGACTTGTACTCAGACCTATATCTATTTTGTCAAAGGCTATATGGCTCTATGTGACACTGTAACTTGGATCATAGAAAGCTTCCTTGAGACCTTACCAATGTATAACTGCCATATGACTGATATGTTTAAAGGATCATTAAGCTATACTCCTTTTTAGTTGGTAACTGCTTTGCTCACAGGTTGCTTGGTCTTGTTGAGAATTGCTTTTTAATGATCTTCTTGCATTGGGCTTTAAAGAAGTTTAGCAGTAATTGTGACATTGTCTCAGGTCTGTCATTAGTTCAGTTACACTTTCTGTCCATTATTTTTAAACAAGAAAACTTTAGTAATTTGTATTACACAAATTTGGAGGTTATTAAAGAGGAGGAGAAAGATCCAGTGAAGTTCATTGACTTGTTTTCATTTGCAAAGGTAGCAGATGGAAGAGTGGGGATTTGATCCAGGTCCTCTTACTCCAAATCCTTTGTTCTTTTCACTATACCACGAGGAGACTCAGCTTTTTAAAGGATATTGCTTAACACGTTATTCGTGGGAAAAGAAATATTGGTGATTACAAATGAATATTTGTGAGAAGATTAGTGTAATTCTCATAAATAATTACACAGTGAACTATATCAGAGAGACAGTATTGTCACTTGACTTTCTAGAGCTGCCCATTCTCTGCAGGTAATCATGACTTAGTGAAATCTTGACTTGGGGACTCTAGTGACCATGAACCAAGTCCCTTGAAGGCACTGGAATCAGCAAATCCCTGGTGTGTTCTTGGAGATTGTTGTTATTAAACTCCCAGGCAGCTACAGATTATTTTTATTTTTATGAAGAACATGTCTCCATGAAAAGTGTTTATAGTGGATTTTTGGAAAATAGAACCCGAAAACATATTGTTGTAAAGTTGGTAGATATTTCACAGCTCATCTAGTCTTAATCTCTTCATTTTACAGAAATAAAAACTGGGTCCTAGACAAGTTAAGTGAAATAAATGCCCAAGGTAACAAAGTAAGTGGAAGAGGTTACAAAAGAAGCTGTGGGAATAGCTAAAATTTAACATGCTGAAGAAAACTTGATATTTAAAGGATTTTAAGATAATTTTTATAAAACAACTCTTTTGTTAAGGAAAGAAACAAGTATTCATTAAGCACCTACTATGTGCCAGGCACTATGCTAAGCACTTTACATTACATTACAGTTCTCTCCTCACAGCACCCCAGGGAGGTGGATTATTTTATTATAACCATTTTATAATTGAGAAAACTGAAGCAGACAGTGACTTGCCCATAGCTAGCAAGTATCAGAGGCTATATTTAAACTAAGGTCTTTTTGCCTCTAGGCTTAGTGTTATCTTTTACTGTACTATCTAGCTGCCCCTTAAGTAAATAATCACTCAGTAATTCATTCAAATTAATTTTTTATAAATTTAGATTTTCATAGGGATCATAGTATTATAGATTTAGAGCCACAAGGGACTTCAGAGTTTATTTAATTGAACTTTCTCATTTTAGAGGTGGAAACTGAGGCATAGTGAAGTTAATCAAATTGCCCCTGGTTAACCATCTATTATCTGAGTGGAATGTGAACCCAGGTCCTATGACTACAAAGCTTATATCCTTTCCTGTATATTTAACTTACTTGAAATGAGACATTATTGATAGTGTGAGTCTTCTTGAGTTTAGGAGAATGAATAATTTTTAAAAGTTCATTTAACCGTAAAAAATACTAAACCAGAATCCTTACCAATCTGTACTTTTTTCCCCCAGCCTATTCTTTTTTTCTTTTTTCATTTTGAAGGGAAGGAAGCCCAGGTAATTTGGGTTAAGTGACTTACCAAGCTCACATGGCTAGCAGGTATTAAGGGTGGAGTCATGGTGCTCTATTCACTGCACCACCTACCTCCTCCACCCTAACCTGTTCTTTTGGATGATGTAAGAGTTACATATTTTATGGTACTTAGTTGATGTACTCTGAAGTACAATAATATTGATATAGTAAGTTATATCTTAATTTTTTTAATTGATTCAATTACTTCTCTGTTATGGATTCCAAGTACAACTTCATTAAAGCAATGCCTACAACTTACCCTATATTATTGTAATATTAAGTTATAATATTATTTATATAAATTTATATAAACAGACTTCAACACTTTTTACCATGTTACCTACTTTTAATACTTCTTTTGTCTGAATTGAAATGGAATCGCCTCATGAACACAGGTTTGAGCAAGTACTGAAGCAGCAACATCAGTGGGTATTATTTTTTACTCATCTGGCCTCAATTGTAACAATGGATAAGTTGCTGTTTACTGGTTTTAGTTTTATATAGTGACTTGGGAAGTAAGGCATGTAATATATTTGTTTTTACTACTTTGTAATGATTTCTTCTTCTGATGACTATGCCTATAAATGAAGCACTGGTATACCTATCTTAGTGTTATAAATGGATAAAGAAAGAATTTCTAGTAGAGAAGCCACACAATCCTTATATCTTACTTCCTCTTTGTTCCCTATTGACCCTTCTCTTTTGGGAATTTGGATGGTTCTGATTTATTGTGAATTCTGCAGTTACGTCTGGTATTCAAATTATTGAGCATATTTAAATATCTTTCCATATGTCCAGATGTCAACTGACCTTGAAACCCAGTGCTGTTGTCCAATTGCTTTTGGGGATTACTTGTTAGAAATAGTAGTGTTTTTTGCTATTGTAATTCTAGGGTGGAAGACAGATTTCCACAAAAAGAAATTCAGTTTAACAAACACGTATTAAGAAACCTCTATGTATACATCACTGTGCTAATTGCTGGGGATGCAAAAATGAGAGGCATCGTCCTTACCCCTAAGGGACTCATGTTCTAGTTTGGGTGGAAGAGTATAAATACATATATATACTTCAAGTTAGAATAGCAGGAAGTACAGAGAAGTCAAACAGAGTGCCATGAGGTATGATAGGAGGATGGGAGCATGTCTAACTGACAAGATTAGGGAAGGCATCATGGAAGGGGCTGCACCTGGAAGCAAGAGAAAGAGTTTAGCAGTCTGTTTATAGAACGAATCCATTCTAGAAATGGGTGATTATTTGAATGCATAGATGAATCTGAGCAAAACCCTTTTTTTCACCTACCGTGTAGCACCTCCCAAAATAGATTGTTATAGGGTACATTGATTGCAAGACCTTCCCATGCATCCAGTTACTAACCATTTTTCAATATACAAAGTAACATTAAAAAGGAATTTGATAAGATCTCTTTGTTCTTGTAGTTTGTAAAGAAAACAGAGAAAATACCATACTATAAAGAATATTGTTTTGTAGCCTAGTTTTAAGTCTTTCATAGTTTAAGCAAATAAGAACTTTTAGGTATCATTGTTTATAGGAAGAAAGCTGAGAAAGGCAAAGTGATCTTTCTGATTCTGTAAGGACAGCAGTCTTGATTAATTTGAGAAGCTAAGGTTTAAACATATCATTGCTACTTTTTAAACCAATTTTTCATAAGTTTCTAAATGTTTTGAAGCTGCTTTACCAAATATTTAAAATTGTTGTTCTCTAATTTTGTAGTTGAGAAAAAGAATCATTATTAGGATTTGTTTATTTTTATCTTAATATAATTGCTCGTATATGATATTTTTAATATTTTGATAAGCATACGTGTACGTCTGAAACCAGAATAATTGTTTCTCAGAGAAACGCTGTATCTAGTTAGGCCTTTAAGATTCTGTGAGAAAATTACCCCAAATCTCATTTGACTTTGTTAGTCCCTAAGAGCCCATATGATGCTGGTAAAACTGGAGAGAGACAAGTATATGTTTTAGGGCTAACGTAAAGGCAATAAATGGACTTTGTGTTAAAAAGTTGTATAATTTTATATTACTTTCAGTTAGTCATTTTCTAATTTCTCTTTCATTTTGCCTAGAAACTTTTCAGTTTTTGAGCAGTTCAGCCTGTTTGCCAGTTTCCTCCGCACTTTCAGAGAGAAAGAAATAAAACCCAAGTTTATGTTGACTGGAGATCTAGATGAAAACAGCTGTGGTGCATACCTTCCTTGAGTGACTTGTCAAATGCAGTGGCAGCACAGGACAAATGGAGATGCAGCTCAACTGTTACAGGCAAAACTGTTGCCATTGGAGCCGTTTTAAATTATTAAGTACTGTAAACGCCATAAAGTTAATTAGAAGAGGAACAAACTCTACAAAGATAAATGTGTTTTCAATATGGTTCTCAGGGAGGGTACAGTAGAAACCAGTGAATGGGAGAGGAAATTTATTTCTGGCAGCACTCTAGACATGGAACTGTGGCTGAACTTTTTACCCTAATTACGTCCCCGCTAATGCCCACAGCGGTCTGGAATCAAAGTGGTGCTTCAGGCCCTGGAAATTCTCTGATGTGGCAAACGTTTGTTGTGTGATGAGGGTTACTTAAGAAAAAGCAGAATATTGTGACAGGATTTTTCAAAATTTCTCAGTTACCACCCACCTCACTTGTTGCCTACAAAAATAGAGTAATTGTTTGCATCTGTGTGTTTTTTTTTTGGTCTTCCTTAGAAATAACTGTTATAAATCAATGTGACATAGATCCAGTGAGCCTGCTGGGGTAGAGTCCTCCCCCCCTTCTTATTTTGCATTTTAGGTATGATAAAGTATGATAAGGAAATTATTTTTTATTTCTTAAAGAATCTTTTTTTCTTTTGAAGAGAATTAGATATTAAACTATGCCTTTCAGAAAATAGGGGCATATAAACTTGTTTGCTTTTCAGCTAGAAATTGCTTAAGCTTAGAATTAGGAATGGGAAATTCGAAGTCCCATTCCTAGCTGCCCAACTCAGGCTGAAAGGCAAAACTTTTCAGAATCCTGGGATTCAGTTTCCTCCCATTTGTTAAGTGTCATAATCTTGGGTTGCTTGTACATGCACTTTAAAACAGAGAAGTTTTAATATGTAATTTTTAAGTCATGAAACTAGGAATGACTCCACCCCCTTAATCTTAGCCATTTTCCTCTTCCTGGTGCATTTTTCCTAAAATGGAACCTTTTCATTATTGAGTCTCTTTCTTCTATCTAATCCTTTCTTTGGAATAAGTTGTTTAATAGGTATGGAACAGCTTTTCCTTCTAAGTTAATATTTTCCTCTAGGGGTAAAAGTGTTTCACTCTTCAGTTTCATTTATTCATTTGTTTTTACTTGTATCTTTTGTGAAAAAAAGTCATAGTTTCAGTTTTGTAGAAGGAATTTGACTTCTTTAATCAGATGTTGTTATTGTCTTATGGGAGTAGGTTTATTACTGTGTGGGGAATGCCCTAAGATTCCTCTATAGCAGACTGGGTAGCAGGGGTAATGTGGAAGAGTTTTAGAACAAAAACTTATTGAAAATTGTGAGATTTTGCCCAAGTAAAGCAATGTAGTTCTTCTGTATGCTATACTAATAATTTGTATCTTTCTAAAGTTAGCAGAATTTTTTTTTAAAGCCAGTACTTAAGTGTGCACAAGGGTTAATTCTTCCTACTGATGGTTTTCAAAAGTGTTTTTGCAAAAAGGTTCTGCAGAAATCAGTATAAATATACTATTTTCTTTTTCCTTATATTTGTTGAAGCAATAGATCAGTTTCAGTTTTTGGTAGCTTGTTTCAAAATTATAAATATCCACTCTGCACTCAGCTTACTCAATTCCTTGTTAGACTTTCATGTCATTTAAACATTTAATGTTGGTATTTTCACAGGATGCTCCTCTATGGTTATTTCTTTGTGGTTATTTCTTACTGCAATGTAAGTGAAATTGCACCTATTTTATCTACCAGTAAACATGGGAAAATCTTTACCTCTTCCTTATCTTTTCACTTTGGTTTTATGGATTGATTACAGTAGAAAAGAATTTTTGATAAAAGGAAATCATCAGATATTTGCGTAAGAAAAGAAAAACTGTTAGTACTTTAAAATAAGTTTCAAAGATATATTGGAAATAATTTTAAGGCCTGCAAGTGTAAAACAAACAAAGCAAAACTAAATAAAACCAGAAATCCAAATGAGAAAATGATTTGACTTTGCAAGTAGGATCTTATTACTAGGTGCTTGCAATTTCAAATATAATTTGCTGTGATCTTATTTTTCATTAAATGATCTTGTCAGTATTTAAGATAGCTCAGATTCTGATGCATTCAAATGTGCTTTTTGTGCAAAAGACTATTCACAAATAAAATAATATGGTAAATCTTGGACCAAAATGGTTGTAAATCTGACAGAATTTTGGATAATAAAGGTGCCTTAGACATTGATAACGTAAGGCAGTAATTATGTAATGTGCAAACTATAATTCATTTCAATTCAACAAGAATCTATAACAGAACCATTAGGGTGAGCCAAGATGATGAATCAGCAGTCCCCAAATTCTGCCAAATATATCTAGAAAATATACCAGGCCAATGTTGATTGAGAAATTAAAAAAGTCTCTCTCTTTTTTTTTTTTTGCCTAGCTTTGAATAGAGTGACAGATTATTCTAGGTACCCTAGGAATGGGGTCTGACCCAGACCTCTACATGTAGAGAGAGGCTCTATACCTGGGCAAGTAGAGGGCCATGTCCTGACCTATTTGTCAGGGGCCTAGCCAGCCTCACCAATATTTCCTTTGGTCTTCGGGTGCACTCTGGACGTGACCAGCACGTTCTACAAAGCAGTCAGGAGCCAGGAGTGAGTTAACAGGCAACAGCTTTATTTTTCCTTCTCCCTTCTTCTCTACCCCATTCTTAGTGCTTCCCCCTTTTATCCCTGTGTCTGAGCCCCTTTGACAAAAAGCCCACATTCTTCATTGCTCCCTCTGATGCCACAAGAGTTGGGTAAACATGCAGAGGAAGGACGGAGCTCACATCCCGGAGCAGAGCGTCAACAGAACTTCTGGGTTGTGGAACACAGAACTAACAGGATACACTGACCTAAGGGCATAATACTTATCATGTCCTTGCAGCTTTGGTGTTTATGTTTATCTGCATTATCAGATCAATTCTGGCGCTCATGTTCCTAGGCAGAACTCATACTTACCTTTTCCCCTATCAGGCCCAGATTTGGCATAGAGGGAACTGAATTTGGGCACAGTGCCGTAACAGGTACCAATTGGTAGCTTTGTTGCTCACTGCTCAGTCTCAGGCCATTCACAGATCCAAAGTAGACTGAGGAATACACCTTGTGACTAGGGTTGATTGAGTGGTTGAATGGGAAGAGTGATTGAGGTCCTTAGGGCAGTGGTTTTCAACCTTCCTAATGCTGCAACCCTTTCACAGTCGTATGTGGGTGTATCTGCATGTGGGTGGACCCTCCTGGAGACAGATAGAGGAGCAGTGGCTTGGTTCCTAAGACCATAGGAAATATGTATCTTCTGGTGGTCTTAGGCGACCCCTGTGACCCCTGTGAAAGGGTCGTTCAACCCCCAGAGGGGTCATGACCCACAGTTTGAGAACCGCTGCTTTAGAGTATGTGAAGAGCAAGGAGCAAGTTCAGAAGGAAGTAACGGTTGGGTAGCTCTGACTCCAGGTATGAACTGGATTCCCAGTTCCAGCCTCTAGCTGACTGAAGCCTGCAGTGGAATATAATCAGGGCAGTTATCCCAGACCCAAGGGGAACTTCTGTTCTCTAAAGTTATTGTTTATCCTTCATCTTCGAAGAAGATCAGTGACATCTGATGGTAACGTCTTGACTTGTTCATGAGTTAGATTTAAGTGAGGTAGAGTTGCACAAAGTTGTTGACCTCATTTTCTCTTCCTCAGTCATCCAAGTTCAGTGGCAAGACAAAAATCATGACACTTGTTGATGGTGCAGGATGGAGTGGATGACCTTGGTGTCTTTGATGTCTTCCCAAGCTCTAAGGGCGCCACTCTGCCTGCTTCAGCTGCCTTCTTGACCATTGGAATAAATTGTTTTCATCTGCCCATTCTGCCAGGGGAAATCTTCACATGCTTGGGGAGTCTTTATTTCTTCCTAACTCAGTGACAGATTTGAAGCCTCTCATTTATCCTCAACCTAGTTTAAGCCCATCTGCTGAGATGGTTTTACTGGTGTGTTGCTGCTGCTGCTACAGTAAAGTAAGCAGAGCCAAGAAAATGATATACAGATATTCCCTATCATGGTACTGATATATTGTGGTTTGGCATAAGAAATTAAATGTGAAGTTTTGGGGAGTTTTGCAGGAGCCAAGATGACACGTGAAGGCTAGCAGGTAACAGTCTTTGACTAAATACTTAACCCAAATTTTACAATAAGGTACTGTAAACACCCATGAAAGAAAAAGAAAAAAAAAATCATACTTCTTCTTTGGTATTAAGGGAGAGCTAAAAATTTTACAAGGAATTTCCAGGTCACAGGGGTGCTGTATCTCTAACCCCAGTGCAGAAGGGATAACTGTATACACTATATGCAATAACTACAACAGTGTAAAAGAATGACTACATACACACACAAATCAAAAGTGAATGTAACAACAGTATAATGATTAAACATGACTGTAATGAAAAGATATTAATTAGAGGATGGGCCTAATCCACTCCTTCATGGAGAAGGGAGAGTTGTAGGTGTTACAAATTGTACTTATTTTCAGACTTTTCCCAGTGTATTGGTCCATTGTACTAACTGGAAGAATGAATAAACAAAAAAGAACCCCATTTAAAAAAACTCTATGCAATGCTGTAATAACTTGGAGAAAAATGTTAACCTGAATTGGTAGAGGGAGTCTCTTTGCTGGGGCATTCTATTTTTTTTTATTTATTTTTATTTTTTTAATTTAATTTTTTTTATTTTAACATTTTATTATAGAACTTTTTTTTTAATTTTAATTTATTTTCTTGGTTACATCATTCATTTCCACAAGGTTTTGAGTTACAAATTTTCTCCCCTTTTTGTCCCTACCCCCCAGCCCAGAACATTGATCACACTGTAAGACCCCTCCCACAATCTGTT
>CM053593.1:138160064-138202957 GCA_028646575.1 Pseudocheirus occidentalis | reverse complement strand
CCCCCCCAGCTTTGGCTCACTGAAAGCGCACCCCAGGACCACCACTCAAGACCATAATCCAGATCCAGGCCACTCAACGCAAGAGCCCTTGGCCCCGATGTATCGCGTCAGCCCCGCCCCCCCCCTCCCCGGCTATCTGCAGGCCGAGGGTTCTGAAGCACCCCAGTGGAAGCCGATGTGGGTCTCAGACGGTCCTGCTGCTACAGCCACCCGCTGCCTCCTTGCCCTGGGAGCAGTTTGGCCAGACCCGCTCTTCTCCTCCCCAGTTAGCAAAATCCACTGACCTTTCTCTTAGCCTTTTTGTCTTCTGGCCTGATAAATGTGGTAACTGTGCCTCCAGTGCAGCTGATCTGCTCTCCTATAGACGCGGCTCCCTGCCCGATGCCCCAGTGCCTGAGCCGGCCGGTTTTGGCCGTGGCTCCCAGACTGCTGTGAAGAGACCCGCCTGCTGTGCTGCCTGTAGCTGCCTGTCTTTTGGAGAGTTTTGGAGCTTGAAAATCTGTTTAGCGTCCCATTTTATGAGTTTTTTAGTGTCTTTGTGTGGGAGCTGTGGTGCTTTGCAGCTTCTGTGCCGCCATCTTGCCTCCGCCCCTATCTGGCTAGTTTTCCAGTTGGTTTCTAGACTCGAGAAGGAAATTTCTAAAATTTGCCAATGATCAGAAGGGACACATTTCTTGATTGGATCCTATACAAAATGATGACAACAACAGAATCCTCCTGGATATTCAGAGTATCTGCAGCTTCCATTCTAGCTCTCCAGTAGTTCAGTAGACTAAGTACTGCTTTTGTTTTAAGATGTCTTTCTTATACAAAATGGTAATATGCCCATACAAGGATGCTCAGTTTTAGAGCAAGATCTAATTAATCCAAGTCTTTCCATAAGGGAGAGAACCTCTGGGAGGACAAGTGATTTGCCCAGTCATTTATAAGTCGTCTTATGGAAAAGTTAGACTTCAAATGGATATATGGTATCTCCAAACCCCATACTTTTTCTGTTATACTTTATTTTTTTAAATTGTCTGCGTTGTCTCATCTCCTGAAAGCTGAGACAGGAGTTAAGAATTTGGAACTCACCTAGGATGCTTCAGAATTCTGTTTCTAATTTTGGTAGGTTGAGGATCTTAGGTTCATATCCTGTAAGATCCATAAATTTTGATGGATTCATTAATTTTGGAAGTAAGAGAAAAACTAATAGAAAGACAAGGTATAGATTGAGTAGGAAAAGAATTCCAACTGTTTAACTATAGTGTTCATGAAGGTAGGAGAGAGCATTCTACGGTCTTTCTGTTTTTTTTTAATCTAATTTCTTCTTCTAAGTATGAAGAGAGAGGTCAAGAAAAGGCACTACATGGCGTGGCATATTTGTTTGATAGCTGTTAAATTGAAAAGATGTTATGTTCAGATTTCAAAATGTTTTCCTGCATCAAAGAAAACTTTTGTATGTATTAGATACAATGAACATAAGCCTTTATCATATCATGGGCATGCCAAGACAAGTTTGTGCTTTTCTCTATTCAGTATAATTGAGAGCAACAGCTGAGTTAAAAAAAAGGTTTTGGCCCCTTTTGGATGGTATTCTTAGTGTTAGGGCCTTATTTCCTTTGAAGCTGAAACTCAACTTTTGGCACGCTTGAAGAATGATGAATTTGTGAAATATTCGATTATTGTATGAATTATACCTGTTGTTCTTTAACTTTCCCATTTCTCCTCAATTAAAATGTTAAGTGGTTATTCATTCAGGTGAAAGACAGTTCTACAGTTGAAAAGCAACCTAAAGTACTACAAATTCATAGATTCAGAATGTATCTTGCATTTCGATGAGACTTCATAGTCCAATCTTGTAACTTAAAATTTTTTCTTTTTTATTATGAACTTTAACAATCATGAGAATACACATTTTGATATATGAAGAAGATAAAAAAAGAAGACTGCAGGTTTTTTAACAGCTTTAAACTTTTAAAAAGTTTATTTTAAACTCAATGAGGCAGTAACACATTTCCCTGTTTGTGTCCCTTGTTTTAAAAGTCTTTTAAATGTTTTTATAGCTAAAATTTATTTTCATGTCTCCTAAATACCTCTGTGTCCCTCTCCTTCCTAGAGAGCCATCCTTTATTAAAAAAAAGTGTTTTTTAAAGCAAAAAGAAAAAGTGAAAGAGAAAAAAAAAGTGCAAAACAGACAGATTTTTTAAAAATCTGACATTTTATGAAAACTTTAACTCCTTTGGCCCTCCCTTCTTCCCATCTACGCAAAATAATAGGGAGAGGTTTCTCCTTAGAGTTCTACTTTAGCCCTAAGCTAAACCATGTAATAACGCAACATTCTTTATCTTTTTTTCTCCCCACAATTTCCTTGATATTGGGGCAGTTATTGGCACAGTGAATAGAGGTGCCAGCCCTGGAGTCAGGAGGACCTGAGTTCAAATGCGGTCTCAGACACTTAACACTTACTAGCCATGTGACCTTGGGCAAGACACTTATCCCCAATTGCCCCCCTCTCCCCCTCCAAAAAGCTAAAAAAAAAAAATTCTTGATATTTTTTTATTTTACATTGCCCACACTTCTTTTTTTATTCATTCTCATTTACTTCTAGAGAGTCATGTTATACAACAAAAAATTTCTTTAAACAAAAAAAGGAAGACAAATTGAAACTTATCTCATTACATTGAAAAAAATCTGATAATATATATGCAGGTTTCCACATCTGTGTACCTCCTTCCTGTGCACAGTAATATTCCATTATATTCATGTACCACAATATATTTAGATATTCCCCAGTCAAGGAGTATCTACTGTTTCTAGTTCTTTTGAATCACAAAAATTTTACTATTAAGGTTTTGATTTTCTTAATGATGTCCTTGGGACATTGTCCAAGCCATTTCATGCCTAGCACTAGAATCTGTAAGTCAAAGTGTATGGGCATTTTAATCACTTCATTTGTATAAGTCAGAATTTTTATGGCAAGATCTTTAATATGGAGGTTGTGTATTCTTTTATAATTTATTGTGGGACATGGTATAAAATGTCACCATCAGCCTTATTTCTGCCAGACTGTTTACCAGTTTAAAAAAATACAAATAGATGTATACATATATAATCTATTTTAACCTTTATAAGAACCCTATTATTATTTTAATTTTACATATAAAGAAACTGAGGCTGAGAGGTTAAGTGACTTTCCCAGGGCCACACAGACAGGAAATTCCTGAAAGAAAATCAGAACTGAGGTCTTCCTGACCCGATTTCAGCACTCTGTTCATTTTTGCAGCAATTCTTATCTAACAGGGAGCTCTTTCCTAAGTAATTTATGTTTTTAGCTTTAACTGGATCATTAAATTCCATTATTTCTGATTCTCCCTTGTCAAACCTCTTCCATTTATCTACTTTTCTATTTTTTAATCAGTACCAAATGTTTTTGGTGATTGTTGCTTTATAATATAGCTTGATGTCTGAAAGTGCTATTCTACCTTTGTCCCTAAAACTTACTTCCCTTGATATTCAAGATCTGTTTGTCCAAATGAATTTTGTCATTGATTTATTTAACTCTCTCATTTTACAAATGAGGAAACTGAGACCCAGGCAGGGGAAATGACTAGCGCCACTTCATGCTGCTAGCTCGTGACTTAGTCAAGCCCTGAACTTGTATTTTATAACTCCTTATGGTTTCAGTGCATATTGCAAAATCTTATTTTACTGTTTATCTTTCATTTCTTTTTTAATGGAAACAGATTCTTTAGAGGAAGGATGTTCTGTGCATAAAAATTTCTTTTTAAAAATCAAATGACCTTCTATCTTTTTATCTAGTGAGCTATTACTAAAATTTCATGACTGGCAGAAAAAGTAGTAAATCAATTAATATTATACCTGTTACAGAACGTGTATTTAAAGTCAAAAGGCTAATAGTTTACTTTTTGAGGATCATCTATGATTTTTGAACTCGATAAGTTGGATTTCAAAAATTTTATTTTGATATAAGATAATAGGTTAAGGATATGGTCTATTATAGGAATAATTTTATCTGAAAGTAATTCCAGGATTATAAAGGAGTTCGTGAAATAGAAAAGTTTTATGTTTAATTTTTCTGGAAAACCTAAGTCCTCATCTTGCCTCTCACATATAATAGCCATGTGACCAAGGATAAGTTACTTGATCTTTCTCCCCTAGCTTTTATGTTCCGTCAGAGTTGCCAGTCTTCATTGATGGAGGGAATTTCTACAAAACCTGTGAAATCACACATATATTTGTCATATTTTTTTTTGTTTCTTTTTTGCCTTTTTTGGGGGAGGGGGAGGGCAGTTGGAGTTAAGTGACTTACCCAAGGTCACATGGCTAGTAAGTGTGTAAAGTGTCTGAGGTTGGATTTGAACTCGGCTCCTCCTGACTCCAGGGCCAGTGTTGTATTCACTGTACCACCTAGCCATCCCTATATTTGTCATATTTAGCACATATATTGGGTTATAAATGATTCTGTTTTTGAATAGTAGTACTGTTCTTCATTGTCACCATTGAGTATTATAGGGGAAGGTGTGCTGTGAATTATCCATCAAATTTAACCTGGTAATACCAATGCTGCCCTTCTTGTCTGTGTCCCTTTCTGGACTTTCTTATGCTGTCTTATGTATTTTAAAAATGTTTCATTGGCAATTCCCCCTCCCCCCTTTTAAAATCACTATCACTGTATATTAAGTATTAATAGAAATGTCTATGCTATTTATGGTATTCTAATGTGTTTAAATTTGCATTATTCAAAGTTATAATTATGTAAAATAAGATAATTGGTTCCAGCCTAATGGAAATATGCAGTGTGAATTGAATAAAGAGACCACTTCAGGTTACTTATCATTCATACTAATTGAGAGCTAGCTTTATAATTTTACTGCTTATCTCTTTTAATTTCATTTTTCAAGTAGCAATGTTTTAAATATTAATCCTTCCTTCCCCCTGACTACCTCCCACTCCCAGTGAACAAAACAAAAAATACCTCTCAAAATTCTTAAATAATTGTTATATCTACATAATCCAACAACAAAATTCTTACATTATTCATGGCCTAGAGTATATATGTCTCTGTTTTTTAAATTGATCATTTTTTTTTGTCAGATGGTAAGAGGTGCTTGAAGTTATGATGTTTTTTTGTCCCTTTTCAGAGCTAGAATTTCAGTCACTTTTGAAACTGATTGGCATTTTCTTTGATTTTTCATCCTTCTCTTCTTATTTTTCTAGCTGTAGCTTCCGAATTGGGGTTTTGTTCCGGGGCCAGTCTTTGCCCCTTGCTCTACTTTTAGGATGGTTTACCCTTTTTGTCTCACTCTGGCCCTCCCAGGTTCTTGTGCCGACCTTCACCTGGGAGTGGGTGGCTCCTCCTGGATCTTTGAGGTTCAGAACATTGTATGTTTGTGACTTTCTGTGACAGCTCAGTACAGACTGCTAGGGATCTCTGAATCCTTGGTTATCCAAGTCTGACTTTTGTGGGCTGCTCAGGTCATGACCTCTCCCTGGTGCTCTCTTACTTGGCCTTACTTTCTTCATGTAACCCTATACTCTAAACCAGTTTTTTAGTAGCTTTGTTTGTGTTTTGGCTTCAGAACTTTCCCTGCTTCCTTTTTTCTTTGTACCCTTGCCAGCTGGGACTTGACATGGTTCCTTGCTGTGGCCCTGACATGCCTCAGAGCAATCTCACTGTCTATACTGACCCCTTTTATTTTATTGCTCAGGTGCATATAGCACCTGTCTTCTGCTGTGGCTTCCACGCAGGCTG
Source organism: Pseudocheirus occidentalis (assembly GCA_028646575.1). Lineage (NCBI taxonomy): Eukaryota > Metazoa > Chordata > Mammalia > Diprotodontia > Pseudocheiridae > Pseudocheirus > Pseudocheirus occidentalis. The sequence goes on along the minus strand of CM053593.1, from coordinate 138,197,202 downwards.
CCTGGTTCCTACACTGGTACTGTCTTCTGCTGGGGCTCCAGAGTATGTCTTCTTTGCTTATTCCTTGTCAGAGGGCCTATACACTTCTAAACATCTTTGTGTAGTACTGTAGCATATGGAGGAATGCCTAGGCATTTAATTTTGGTTTTTTAAAAAAATCACTGTTCCTTCTGGTATATTTTTAGCACTCTATTGTAGCATTTGTGGGAGAGCTGGCTCCTCTAAGATTTCTCATGGAGCCATCTTAACCAGAAGTCAGTAGACTGTGAATTGAAGTCTTTTTAATAAATTACATGATTTTGATACTTAACCAGGCACTGCTTGTATTCTACTGTTATGAAAATCAAAGATAATAAAGATTTTGAATTCCTTTTCATATTGCAGAAAGAAGAGAGATTGAAGAACTGAAAACAAGTAGTGTACAAGGCAGTTCAGATTTATGGTTTAATATTCATAGATTTATGAGGTTTTCATTTCTAAATTATGCATTTCTGATATTGTAAACTTCTAGTTTGGCAGACTGTTCCAAAAGATAGAATGCCAATGTCTTGCTTGTTGAATTTTTAGCCTCATTACATCTGTTTTAAGTTCTCAGTTATTTGAAAGTAGTTGTGTAATGCTTACCATTTTTGTTAGCTTGACATTACGTAACTCAGAATCTAACACCAGGCAATTAAGAATATGTATTGAGAGTCACAGCCTGGAAAGAATTTCTTAACTAATTTCAATTTAATATGCTCAAGACTTCTATCACTTGCAAACTGTCCATTGACTTAATGTGTGAAAGGCAGTTATTTTCATACTTGGTACATTAGCATAGTTCCTTTAGAGAAGGCTTCAAGATCACCTAGTTCCAACAACACATTTCATGGATGAGGATAGTGAGGGTTAGATAGCCAAAGTGACCTGCCCCAGGTTGAAAAGGTAGGCATTGGTATTATCAGTACTAGAGCATAGCCCTACTTATTCGCAGTGGAGTGTATTTTTCACTGTACCAGGCTGCCTTTTATTTCCAAAACTAGAGTTATAAACTATTTCTTACTCCCCCCCCCCCCCCAAAAAAAAAGGCCACTGTGATTTCATCAGTATGGGTACTTCCTTTGCAGGTCACAACCTCTCCACATTTTAATGGGTTTTTGCTTTTTTTTTTTTTTTTTTTTTTTTGTATATAGTGAGGCTTGTGCTTTGCTGACAGAAACAAAATTCCTTGTTCCAAACTATCTGAGCAGTACTTATTCTAGTGGCTCATATTTACATAGGTTGTTAATGTTTGAGAACCACTTTACATATGTAATTTCACAACAATCCTGTGAGGTAGGTACTCTTAACATCTTTATTTTATAGATGAAGAAGTTATGTGATTTGCCCAGAGATATATATAGCTGATAAGTGCGAGGCAGGATTGGAAATGAGGTCTAACTGATTCTTACTCCTAAATTACCTAAAGAACTTCTGTTCTTGCATAATTTTCAAGAATTTATGATCACTTTTCTGCCACAGTGAGGTATCAGAGTAAGATTATACTGTAAAACCATTTATTCATTTTTCATTCATTTTAATTTTTTAATTTAAATTAAAAAAAAGATATCTTTTGTTTTTGTCACCCTCATTTACAGTTATATCCTTCCCTCTTTTACTTTCCAGAGAGCCTATTTCTTGTAACATAGAATAAAAAGAATGATAAAGCAATTAGGCTAAACTAACCAGTGTATTGATTAATTCTGAGAGTATAGTTGATGTTCCACATCCATAGACTCCCACTTTGGCAATTTTCTAACTGCTTTGGAGCCAACTGGGACTGTTAAGTATATATTTTTTCAATTAGCAAATAAATAACTATTTTATTTCCCTCTCAACTCCCCCTACTTACATTGAAAAAAGAAAGCAAAACCCTTGTAAGAGATACACATAGTCAGTTAAAACAGATTCCTTCATGTGACACAGCTAAAATACACACACACACACACACACACACACACACGTCTCATTCTGTACCTTAAGTCTGTCATCTCTTTATCAGCTTGTGGATAGCATCTTTCTTCACCAGTCTTAACAGAGAATCATGTTCTTATGTCTTTTAAAGTAGTTTGTCTTTATGATGTTGTTATTATTGAAATTTTCCTGTTTCTGTTCATTTCACTCTGCATTAGTTCATACAAATCCTACCAGGTTTTTCAGAATTTGTTCCCTTTGTCATTTCTTACAGCGTAATAGCTTTCTATCACATTTATACATCATAACTGTTTCAACCATTCCCAATTAATGGGTACCCCCTTAGTTTTCAATTGTTTGCCACCACAAGAAAAGCTTCTACATTTTTGTATATATGGGAACCATATATTTGAAAGAGTGAAATTCTTCTTAAAGTCTAAACTTTTCAGTACCTCTTTCTGAGACTGAACATTTTTTAAAATTATAGTAACTGTTAGTCAGAAGAAAGCTTGATAATAATAAACATAATCCTTACAGTCTTTGAGGAATGTGACATAAATTGGTTTGACATTTTTTTGAATGAAGGTATAAAAGGGAAAGAGAACACTTAATAGAAAAGTAGAAGTTGTAGACCAGTGATTCTTAACCTTCCTAATGCCGTGACCCTTTAATACAGTTCCTCATGTTGTGGTGACCCCCAACCATAAAATGATTTTTGTTGCTACTTCATAACTGTAATTTTGCTACTGTTGTGAATTGTAATGTAAATATCTGATATGCAGGATGTGTTTTCACTGTTATAAATTGAACATAACCCACAGGTTGAGAACCGCTGTTGTATACAGTGATAGTAGTAGCGTTTGAAGAAAAATTGTGAGCAACCAAGTTATTGAGTACTAAAAATACTCATATCAACTATGAAGGATCTATGAAGGAAGATGCTCTCTATATCCAGAGGAAGAACTGATAAATAGAAGTACACATAGTATAGTTTTACATATGTTTATAAATCTGCATTGAAAGGTGACCTTCTCTAGTATGAGGTGGGGAAGGAGACAGGGAGACAGTTTGGAACTTAAACAAAAAAATTTGAATAAAAAAAAAAGTAGAAGTTCATCATATAGAAACTAGCCAGACTATCCCAACTCTTTTGTTTACATCGGATTTATAACCCCTCTATTTGTTTTCCTGTTTATGGTCAGAGTGAGCTTTTTGAAGATTATACCCTTTCTAGTTTTCAAAAATATTTATGGTAATTTGAGTTGTAGGCATATATGTATGGTTCCTATACTTTTAAAGTTGTGTGACCTTGGGAAAATCTTTCATCTTCCTGAGCCTCAGTTTCCCCATCTACAGTGTGGGCAAGATAATACTTGGACTACTTCTTTTACAAATTTGTTATGAGTAAATTTGTAATTCTTAAAATATTAAATTTGAATTATTTTAATATCCTTTATTAAGTATGTAGTTACTGTAATGTACATTAGACAGAAACTGCTTTGATGTGTTGTGATATAGCAGAAGTTTTGATCTATAAAATGCATGACGTAGTTTTGTTTTTTTGTTTTCTATTATATAGATCAGTGGAGAAGCCCAGGAGCTCTTCTCTGTCCGACATGGCCCAGTTCGAGCTGCTCGGATCTTGCCAGCCCCACAGTTTGGTGAGTACTAGTTGTTAGAGAATAAATAATTTCTTGTTTTTGTCTTTTGCCTTATGACTGAATCATAGCCAAATTCTTCTGCTTCATGATCATTGGACTCCATTAACTGACCTTGGTTTTGTTTCATGGTGTACTCTGCTTCCTCAGTCTCCCACATCTTCTACTTTGTATATTTCCCCCTAAACTTATGCAACTTTGTCAACTAAGAGTGCACTTACTTTCTTTTTCTGCTTGTCAAATTCCTGTTCATCCTTTAACACTTTGTTCATGTCAAACGTTCTCCATCAAACCTTTCCTGTCTGTTTTAGTCTAATTTGATTTTGTCCTTCTCAGAATGACTGTTATTTTTACAATTCCTTTCTAATAGTTTAACTCTTAGTTATTTCATGTTCATCTGTTTTTCTTTCCTTACAGCTCAATATAAATTCTTTGAGGACAAGAAGGTTTTATATTGTTTTTGTCAGATACTCTTGTTGATTAGTTCATTTTACATCTTGGACATTTTTCAGTTTGCTTATAAACTGAGTTCCTTCTCTTAAGGTCTTAATTATAGAAAAATGAGGCTTACCTTGTTACAAACACAACAGTTAGTTGTGTTAGGAGTGGAACTCAGGACTTGTGATCTGTTTGCTCTGCTCTGATCTAAAATTTGTGTATTTTAAAAGATTTTTATCTATCAGTCTAATTCTATATAGGTAATTTTTTTGAAGATTAAATCTAGATTTCATTGCTTTAATCTGTTGTTTGCATTTATAAGCCTATAGAGTTTATAGTCCTATAATGCTTAGGATAAATTATGATCATCATTTTTCTCATTAGCTTTTCAATATATTTCCTAGTATTTTAAAATATTTTCTTATGATATAGAAAACAATCCTATGAATCTGAATTGGATGGTTTGCAATATTTCTCTGGGAAATCTTATACATTTTTTATTCTGTGTTTTTTCACATATGGTAAATATGTTTAATGGATTCTAATAAAGTTCCTTTCATATCTTAATTCTTGTCTTGAATTTCAAGTATGAAACTGTTCAAAACTACTAACATGTATTTGTGTTTTGTTAGTTAATAAGTTTTAAATTTAAGGGATTTTAGGTTACAGATTAAATCTGGTTTTAATGAAACATGAAGAGAAAGGCCACCCATGAAAATTATTCTAGAAGTTTGTTATGATTTTTCTTTGCTACTGAACATTTACTATTTGGAGAGCCTATGACTAAAAGTGTGGGGTTTTTGTAGAACAGATTTACAAATTAGATTCTAGAACATCTTTCTCTGAAGTGTTTGAGGCGTAGTATAGCCATGTTTCTATGGTTTAAATACTTCATCTTAAAAATAGGAAGAGGGCCTTTATGAATTCTCCAAGGTTGCTCTTGGAGTTTTGGAATCCCTGGTGTAGGATTCAGACAGGCAGACTTATCCCTCAGGCACATTCTGAAAATTGGTATGAAATTTAGAGTGAAGCACTGCAAAGGTTGTTTTAATTACCTCAAGTTTAGTGCTCTTTATTTTGTTTGGCTTATATTTTGCAAATGCAAACTAACTTTTCTTTGGAGAAAATCAAAGCAAAATGAGAGGATTACTGACAATTAACTGTTTGATTTAGAGTAAATTGTATTCACAGGGTATTTTAGTATATACATTGTGTCTTTTGGGAAGATTGTACCTTTTTCCTTGATGTAAGTGTAGTCTTATTTTAAATGTGTCCATTCCTGTATGAAATAAGGAAATAGAAAAGAATTGTCCAGGTACAACTTCATAAGAAAGTCTGAGTGTTGTTCATGGATCTTTTATCGATCCCAGCCTAATGGTTTTATTATATTACTTGTCACTAGCTCAATTTTAAAGTTGCACAGTCCAAAACTGTGATAGAATAATAAAATTGTGTCTAAATGATCATAGTTGAGATTAAGTTGATTGTTATAAAAAACTTCCTCATATAGGGGTGATTGAGTATATGTGGTAGCAATTGTAGACCTCTCTAGCCCGGAAATCTTTTTTTTTTCTTTTTTGGAGGGCAATTGGGGTTAAGTGACTTGCCCAAAGTCACACGGCAAGTAAGTGTGTCAAGTGTCTGAGGCTGGATTTGAACTCAGGTCCTCCTGACTCCAGGGCTGGTGCTCTACTCACTGCGCCACTAGCTGCCCCTGAAATCTTTTAGTATAAGATAAAAATAATCATTTTTGTTTCCTTGGACACTAATATTTGGCTAGTTGACAATTTTAGATCCTATTTAAAATCTTTTATGATTCCATTGTTTGAAAAGGCAAAGGGATCCGAGACAGTATGTTTCTGTATATTAATGAGTTATTTCACCCTAATTGTTCCTCTTTTATGCCCTTGTTCAACAATTCCTATAGGTTGATTTTAGAAGTTGATTCTGCTCCCCCATATAGCTGTTTGATCTTATCCTAGAGTTGTGAATTAAGAGGCAGGCTGCCTCCCCAAATGTGTGTTGTCTTCCTTCTCTGAAAATTCTGCCCTTTTCCTATAGGCTCTATTATAGCTGAGGCCTTGGCTAGAATGACTGTTCTGTTCTGTAACATGATGTCCCTCATGCCACACAGAGGCATGTTGTAGGTTTTTTCCTAAGGGGGTGGCCTTGACACTGTGTACTAACATCATTTAAAACTGGTACCCTCAACACTGTTCTTGTCTCTTGATTCAACATCTTTTTTCCTTAGTTATTACTTGTATTTCCAAAATTCATTAAAATACCTTCTTCCACATTTAACTTAAGAGTCCGTAATGCTTCCCTTCTTGAAGACTTCAACTGTTTTTTAGTGCAGTTGTTTCATAGTAAAGAAATAAAAAATTTGAAGTGTTATGTAATTAAATTCTTATTGTTAAGTCTTGCACAAAATCAGGTTGAGGTGGTACATTTGAAGGACTAACTTGATGGTCTAAAACCATCAATAACCAACTTAAAGCTTTTCTAAGCTTTGAAAACTTAGAATTCTTTTTGGAGTCACTGGAACTTTGTTATTGGGGAGAGATGGAAAAAAGCCAGAATTTTCGCCTCTGGCTTGAAACGTGCAGGTTTCTTGGAATTGCAGTTACAATCATTTTATTTTTTTATCCTCGTGACTCAGATGCACTGTTTCGGATGAGTCTTACACATCCAAGGTCTTTTTTGTTCTGGGTGGAAGGGCAGTTTTCAGATGGATGTGGTCTGTTAAAGACTCCTTGTGCCAGATTTCTGGCATCCAGCTGAAAACCTTGGGCAAGAGCAAACTTGGCTCATCCTTCTATCATGTTAAGATACTGTTCCTTGCATCAAAGTTAAATTTACTTTAGGTTTCATCCAAGTAGGACATTCACACCATTACTTCTGAAAATGATCAAGATCTGTGAGAACCTTAAAAAGCTTACTTTTTTGGGGAGAAAAATGTCAAGTATTTTCTGAGGCTTTTAATACTATAAACAGACCACCCATGAACCAACTCACAAATATCAATTGTTGCTGCTTTTTCTTATATAAAAGCCTGACATTTGTTTTCCCAGAAATAAGCACAAGTAGAACAACTTTAAAGTTGTTAGTCAATGTTAAACTTTTTCCCCTTTTGCTTATTTTTTGGTAACTTTTTAAACAAAGTGACCTTTCCAGTTGTGGAGTTTTCAGCATTTTTTATAATGTACAAATAGCCCCCTCCTCCTTTGCAGATGACTTAAATGTGGTTTTATCAAGTCCTGAAAACAGCTGTCTGATTTACTCAACTATATTGTTTTAGAAATTCTGAGTAACCCTCCAGAAGGGTTTTCTGTAAAATTTAAGTAACTATGTATAAACAAGTGGATCCTTTAAAAAACCAACACTGCTCAAACCAAACACAAGCAATCCCCTAAAAGAACACCAGTTTAGATTTGCTTATAGTCATCTCTAGCACATTTGAAAATGGGGCTCTTCGATTTCCAGAAGCAAAAACAATGATCACTGACATTTTGTCTTCCTGATTGAGGGGAGTTATAACTTTGTTATAGTACTAGCTTTTCTTTTCTCCCTCTGTCAGTTTTAATTACTTTTGGGGATGCTAACGTATTTATTCCATCATACCTTATCTCTAGGATCTAGGCTCTGTGTTTCCTTCTCTATGGTTTTTTATAGAAATTACCTTTTGAGAATATGGTTTTTTGGGTTTTTTTTTGGCTTACTTTCAGTTCCCTTGAAGCTTTTGACCAGGAGTGCTACTGGGAAATATACCTGCACCATTCTGTTTTAGAAGTGGCTGGCAGGGGGTGGCTAGGTGGCATAGTAAATAGAGCACCATCCCTGGAGTCAGGAGATTCTGAGTCCAAATTTGGATTCACACACTTTAAGACTTACTAGCTGAGTGGCCCTGGGCAAGTCACTTAACCCCAATTGCCTTCCTTTCCCCCCTCCAAAAAGCAAAAAAAAAGGAAGTGGCTGGCAGTCTTTTCACTGTTGGGTAAAGTTGTCATGGGTATAGTCACAGTTCCCAGTGTGAGAAGCTGATCCGAAGGGAATCTCCCTAGCTCCAACATATCATGCCTACCTTGCATAAAAGTGCCTAATGAGATCTGAAGGAATTTTTTTATTGAGAGAGAAAAATGTAGTTCAATTCATTTCAAAACATTCTAAGAGTACCTAATGTGCATGTTAATAATGCTGAGACAAAAAAGGAGATGAAGAGACAAAAATAAAAACAGCCTGTGCTCTCAAGAAGCTTATGGGGATAGAACAACAATGTACATACACACACACACACTCACACTCACACACATGTACACGTACAAACATAATAAAAGTAATTTCTCTTGGTTGGAGGTGAAGCTCAGACAATTGGAAGAGTGGGTCAGGAAAGAGCCTTGTTTTGAAGGAGGAAATTCAACTGTGCCCTGAATTCATTGACTAAATGAATTATCCATTAACACTGAATGAGACATTAATGTTGCTGTTACCACAATCCAGGAGCCTAGATTCTGAGTTCTACCCCTCTGACCAATAAGAAAACACACTAGTAGTTTATTTAACAATTTAATATTCTAAATTACTCTGGATTTTTCACAGGATGTCATAAATTCTTTTAATATCTTAGTTTTAGTATTTTCACTACATGCTTTTTGATTGATTCAATAGACTTCAGTAATCAATTGATTCAATGGTCTTCATTAGAGTCAATCGACTTTTATTTTATTTTATTTTTGCTTTTTGGAGGGCAATTGGGTTTATGACTTGCTCAAAGTCACACAGCTAGTTTTTGTGTCAAGTGTCTGAGGCTGGATTTGAACTCAGGTCCTCCTGACTCCAGGGCTGGTGCTCTATTCACTGTGCCACCTAGCTGCCCCAATAGTCTTTTATAAGAAATAGTAATGTGAGAAAACATAAATTGATGAGCATTGAAAATGAGCATAAGCAGCATAAGAACTCCCAGGTAGAAATGATTTTTGCCTTGGGTAGTTTGATCAGCTGGCTACGTCTCAATTGCATGTATTTTCTCTAAGGTGCTTGATTTAGCCATTTCAAAAAAGATGGTTTTATGTCACACACACACACTTATTAAAAAAATGAAATACATTTAAAATTAAGCCCTTAAAACGTGTTTGTGTTTCTTGCATGAGGTAGTGTTAATTAAATCTTTGATTAAAAGTACATAAAAAGCATTACTCATCAGTATCAGGAATCAGATAAAAGCAGTGTTGTAATATGAAGCGAGTAACTATGAGCTTTAATGGTTGAGCACCAAATAAAAGGACTTGTAATGGAGCTGCTGATTACCATCAGCATGGCTCAAACACTGTCTTAACTGTAAAATTCACTCTAAAGAGGAGATTTTTGCATGTGGGAGTTTTGCTGGTTGACTGGCATAATTCTAGAAATAGATGCTCACCTGTGATGCAGATGTAAAAGCAAAGTTCAGATTTCACAAAGAAGTGCTTTCCAAGTTTGAAAATTAGGAATTTGGTAACTTTATCTCTAAATATGGTGTGATACATATTTGCCTCTCAGTGTTGCTGACATTATATATCATAGTTGAGAGAGGGTTTTCATATACTTAAGTGAATGATTATTTGCATTAAAATTTTTTATTCCTTCTGTTTTTATAACACATTCATTTACACATATATCTCTTACTTAGCAAACCACTTCTTGTAACAAAGATTGAGCACACTCACACACACACACACACACACAGTTGTTCAGTAAAACCAATCAACTCCCTGATCATGTCTGACAGTATATATAGTATTCCCATCCGTAGTTTCCCACTTCTGCTATGAAAGCAGGGAGGTTCTTTTTCTGTCTTTCCTGGTCTTTGGTGCTTTAGATGTCTAGGATAATCACAGGGTTTCTAGTTTTGTTTTATTCTTTCTTTTAGGATTGTTGTAGTCATTGTGTGTGTACATTGTTTTCCCATCTCATTCTTTCAGTGCTTCTTGGAATTCTTCCTATGTCATTCATACGGATATTTTATTGTACTCATATTTATATAATAGAAGGATGTTTGCTTTGTCTTTATGTGCTTGGCAGCACAAATAATATTGCTGTGAATATTTTGGTATGTATGGGACTTTAATATCTTTGATCTCTTTGAGAGTAGGAGACAGTATAAGCCTAGTGGTGTGATCTACTCCATGTTCCCTGTATACATGTTGGGTCACTTGACTGAATAATTTCTAGAGTTAGCAAATTTTTACCTACCAATTAATTAATAGCATCACTACCATTTAAAAATTTTTTTGTTTGGTTTTCAGTTTTGCAATGGGAAACACACAGCTTATTCCTTTTTCCTGCTTTCCCCGCTCCTATCACCACAACCTCTCTGGCCAGCTTGCTGTATATTACCTTTTCTAGTAAAAGGAAGAATGAGTTGGCAGCCTCTCGAATTTTTCTTTCTTTTTGTGTCTAGCAGTTATCAGTAGGACTGTTACTGACAGCACATTTTATGTGTATGATGAGAGTCCATTAATGGGAAAGCATCCAGTAACATGGCCCACAGAGTGTGATTCTGATATGAAGGTTGGATCATATGCACTTGATGGATCAGACAATGCCCATTATTCTGGGCCTTTAGACAGAATATGCTCTGACTCAGACCACTGATACTTTCAGTATATGCAGAGAAGTGTGATTATCCTAGTGGCAAATGCCCAGGACATCTAGCCAGGTTCAGTGTATTAATTGCCTAATCTACCTCAAGTTTGTTACAGTCATTGCACTCTTAAGTGGAGATAAGATAAGGCTTAAGTTGACTTTGAAAATTATGCCTCTCCTATATCCCTGTCTTTTATTGTAATACATGCAGCTTGACTTATAACAAAATTTGTAGTTCCAAGCCATGGAGAGTAATGTTTTCTGGCACTAAAAATATGTGCATTCTACAATATGTCACACCTTCATGGTTACTTTCCTTGTTTACTCTTTGTCTTGGCTCTGGCTTTGAATATTAGGACCAATCCACATTTGCTTACCTCTGTACTGAGGTATGTTTACATGAGCTTTCCCCTCTATGTGCTTAAGATTTGGAGATTGAGGTTCATATTATTTCTCTGACACAATATGATTTTGTGCAGAATTAATGGAATTAATCTGTCCTTTGGTTTTCAGGCTGATCGCTGTACTTTATCCCCTTCCCGGATCAGTTTCTTGATGAAAGGATGAGGCCTTTTATTTCCATCTCTAGATGGGAGTCCAAGGATTTCTGTGAGTTCCCAAAGATCACAAAGATGGCTCTAGCAATCTAAGCCTCCTAACTACAAATTCAGTCAGTGACTTCTTTTTCCCCTTTACGTTTCTTGTTAGCAGGTAGTTATTTGAAACTGCAAAGTCTCACTTGTGAGAATTTAAGGAGGTTTAAAGCCCAGTTCCCTGTTTGTATAAATTATAAGGTCTCTTGTTCATAAGATCATGAACCTCAACAAAAGTTGTTTTTCCTCCTGTTATTCTGGGTAATAGGGGCTTCAGGTCTTTTTCTTTCCTCGTGTGTTAGATGCAACAACCAAAGGAAAAGATAAAAATATCAAAGGATTCCTTCATTTCTTCTTTTCTCATGAATAGGGAACGGTGTCTGAGATTGTCCTTTGTGAACATCATACAATTCGATTCGATGCTTGTTTTTCAGGGCGTGGAAACATTTTTTTTTTTTCTCTTACTGCTTCTTGTCTTAAAAACAAGAAGTGTAGAACCTCAGTTATTACAATTTGAGCTGCTTGGCACAACTGCTTAAGCAACTTTGCATATTATTCTTTCAGTGTTCTTGCTGGGACAATGCTTTGCACTTTTAATACCTGAATGTTCATTTAGAGAGCAAGATTTATGGGAGTGAATTTGTCCAGCTTCAGAGTTATAAGAAGGTGAACTTTCAGTGCTAAATGTGAAAATAGAAGCCAGAAAAAACTTCCAGTATTGCAACATGAAGTGAAAATGTCTCAGGAAAAGCTTTATTATTAAAGAGATCAGAAACAAAATGTGTGCGTGTGTGTGTGTGTGTGTGTGTGTGTGTGTGTGTGTGTGTGTTTCTGCCTGTCTGTGTAATACACGTGAATGCCTTAATTCTTGGGCAAAGCTTTTCCTGATCGTTGATGACATTATGCTTCACTTAGAAAATTCTAGGGAATCCAGCAAGGATATTGCTGACAACATTAGTTGAGACAATTAAGTTGCATTTATTCTTGAATATGTTTTTAGTTATTTTTTTGCTAAATATAGATTAGTGTGGTGGTTGCTTGATGACTTTTCATAACTAATTTCCAGTGTATTCAAATTTAGCAAATAGCGACTTTGTTCCTTTTCTTGCAGACTGTTGTGCCAGACTATTGTGGAAGGTACAAATAGGAATAATACAGTACCCTTAAGTCAGTCTTATGCAGAGAACCTTAAAAATTAATATTTCTATATATGTTAGTCAGTGCAACTCTAAATTTCAGAAGGGGTGATGGTAGAAATGATTTATCTTACTACTGCATTCGTCACAAAATATTACACTTCTACATCTGTATTATTGGTATATCTATGTATACACACACATCTATACATCAACCAATCAAAGTGCCTGCTATATGTCAGGCACAGTGTTAATCCCTGGGAACACACACAAAAAAGGCAAAAAACATCCTGTGCTGTCAAGGAGCTTACAATCTAATGGGGGAGACAGCATGAAAATAAATATATGCAAAATGGTTTAATAGGAAATAATTAAATAGGATAAATAGGAAACAATTAAAGGAGAAAAGGTACTAAAATTAGGATGGATTTGAGAAGGCTTTCAGTAAAAAATTGAATTTTGTTGTTGTTTGTCCTTTATCCTCAAAAAGCACCATGACATAAGAAAGATGACTTGCAAATGAATTGGATTTAAGTGAGGAAGGGCTGTGCAAAGTCACCAGCCTCACTTTCTCTTGTGGAGCCATCTGGGTACAGTGGTATGATATAGATCAGGACAACTGAAGATGCCCCTTGGATGGGATTTTAGTTGGGATTTAAAGGAAGTTAGGAAGGTCAGTAGCTGGAGTGGAGGAGGGAGAGCATTCCAGGTGTGAGTAACAGTCAGAGAATGTTCCAAGATCAGAGAGATTGTTGTTTGTGGGATGTACAGGTAGCCAGTGTCATTGGCTGGAAGAATACATATTGGAAACCAAGGTATAAGAAGAGTGGAAGGGTAGAGGGAGACTAGATTATGAAGGATTTTGAATGCCAGATAGAACATTTTATATTTGGTTCTGGAGTTTATTGAGTAGGGAGGTGACATGGTTAGGCCTGCACTTTAGGAAAATCATTTTAGTGTTTGATTGGAGAATGGTTTTGAGGAAGAAGACTCAGGTTGATCCACCAGCAGGCTATTACAGGCATGTAGGCCTGTACCAGCATGGTGGCAGGGTCAGTGGAGAGAAGGGGTTATATTCAAGAGATGATCCGAAGGTGAAATTGACAAGTTTTAGCAGCAGATTGGATATGGGGCAAGGAGTGAAGGATGGTTAGGAATCTAGGATGACTTCTAGGTTGGGGCCTGAGGGACTGGAAGGATGGTGTTGTCCTTAATAATAATAGGGAAGGTAGGAGGCAAGGGATGACTTTAGGGGAAAAAATAATGAATTCTTTTTTTGCACATATTGAGTTTAAGTTGTCTACTGGATATCTAGTTAGAGATGTCTAAAAGGCAGTTAGAGAAGTGAGATTGGAGATCAGCAGAGAGATTGGGACAGGATGGGTAGATGTGAGAATCCTCAGCATTGAGATGGCAATTAAATCCATGGGAGCTGATGAGAGTGAAGTAGAGGAGAAGAGAAGAGGGCCTAGGATGGAACCTGGAGGGACATCTACAGTTAGAGGACATGATCTGGAAGAGACTCCAGCAAAGGAGAGAGAGAAGGAGCAACTAGATAGGTTGGAGGAGAACTGGGTGAAAGTGGTGTCCCTAAAATCTAGATTGAAGAGAATATCAAAGAGAAGAGAGTGACGAACAGTGTCAAAGACTACAAAGAGGTCAAGGATAATGAGGACAGAGGAAAGGTCCTTGGATTTAGGAACAAAGAGATCATTCATTAGTAACTTTGGAGAGATCAGTTTCCATGCAGTGGTAAGGTTGAAAGCTGTATTTAAAAAAGTTAAGAGAGTGAAAAGAGAGAAAGTGAAGGCAGTTATTGTAGATGACTTTTTTGAGTATAGGTACAAAGGGCAGGAGAGATATAGGTCAGTAGTGAGTATGGAAGGATCAAGTGAATTGTTTTTTTCACAGTTAGGGCATATTTATAAGCAGAAGGGAATAAACCATTTGACAAGGTGAGATTGAAAATAAGTGATTGAAAATAAGTGTAGGGATGACAGAGGAAGCAGTCTTGGAGGAGACAGAATGGAATGAGATTGCTTGAACAAGTAGAGGGGTTAGCCTTAGTAAGGAGTAAGGGTACTTCATCATGTGACACAAGGGTGAAAGAGGAGATAGTGGCAGAAGGCATATAGGTGATAAGAGGGGAGAAGAGGGCGTACAAAGTAAATGGCTTTAGTTTTTCCTGTAAAATATGAGGAAAGGTTACCAGTTGAGAGACTGATTGGGTTGCCATAGGAGGTTTGAGGAGGTACAAAAAGGTGTGGTAGAATGGGATAGTGAATTGATAAGGGAGGTATAAAAAGATTGCCTAATGGTTGTGAGGACCCAGTCAGAATGGTTGTGTGGTTTTCTCCTTTTTTATTCAGTGGCACTGTAGGAGCAATTGTAGAAGCAAATGGGGTAGTGGTAGAAGTGATCCAAGTTTGAGGCTTGATGGAGTATAGTTACAGTGCACAATTGAAATGGTTCAACGAGGAGTGCAGATGCGGAAAAGAGGAAAGAGTGATTATTGCAGGGGAGATAGCCTGGGAAAGAATTGAGAGGTTCTGGGTTGGAAGAAGAGTAGGATTTTGTAAGGGAAAGTAGAGGGAAAGGTGAAAAAATAAATAGATAGTGGTCAGATAGAAGGGTTTCAGAATTTTTGAACAGAGAGGTGATACATTGATGGGTGATGGAACGATGATGAAAATGACCATTTCAGTTTTATTTCTTGGGAAATAAGTAGGTTGAGAAACTAAGTGGTAGGGTATTTAAAGGAGTGTCAGTATGTATGTGGAAATTCTCTAGTATCAGGGCAGAAGTTGAGGGGGAGAGAAAAATTGTGAGCCAGATCTGAACTCATTAAATGAGGAAGAGGAATGACTTGGGGGTTTGTAGACAACAGCTATCAGGATTTTGATTGGGCAGTAGATATGAATAGCATGAACCTCAAAGAAAGAGAAGTTACTGAATGATGAAGGCAGGGGGAGAATTTGGAAGTAGCAGTGAGGTATTCCAGCTCACCCCAGACCCAGCAGTAAGCAAAGGGGAATGAGTGAGGGTACAACCAGTGTAGGACAGGGTGGCCAGTCAGGTTCATGGGAGAGCCAGGTTTCAGTAAGAGCTAGTGGATGGAAGGAGTGGGAAAGGAATAGATTTAAGATGAAAGGAAATTTGTTGCCTATAGGCCAGGCATTCCATAGAGCCCAGTGGAAAGGCTGAGTAGTGGTTTTTTGAAACTTTGAGGTGGGAGGGTTGAGGGGGATGGGAATGAGGAATTAAGTGATGAAGAATGGAGAATTTATACCTACATATTTATACATCCATGTGTTCATACACACACACACACACACACACTTTTTTGTTTTTGTTTTTGTCTTTTGCATCTTGGATCATGTCTTTGCTTCCTCAGTGAGGCAATATTCAATGGCTGTTTAAGCAAGACATTTTTTATAACACATAAAACAACTTAAATTGTTAAAATTTTTAGTTTATACTCTATGAGTTTACAAAGCTTAATAGTATACATAGCCCCAACCACCTTGGTGACATTAAGTGATTTCAAGTCTCTATGTAGAAGTTATTCCCTAGTATATATGAAAAACTCGTTCTAGAATTTGACCTGATACTGATGTAGATAGATTTTCACAGGAGTTTAGTGCTTTATGCAGGTGTCTTGGGTTTATGCTATAAGGAGCATCTGGTTGTGTGGGCAGATAAAGGCTGTGGCATATATGCATTAACAGATTTTGTTCTATAATTTCCATATGTCATATGTAGATTTTTAGCTGATATTGAAAAAAAATTTGAGTGATCTTTTTTGGATTACAGCTATTTTGTTAATTGTAGTATTAGTGTTCTAAATTGGTCAGATGCAGCTTTGGTCTTGACCATATCACATGACCACTTTATGCCAATTTGTCTAAAGTACTGACTATGGAGGGATGATATGATTCTAATTTCAACTGAATCTGACCTTTTAAAGGGCAAAATTCAAGGTTTGCTTGTGGTTATTTAATATCGCCCCTCCTAAGAATGAACTCTGGAGTTATACTCTTCACATAGTAGACAGACTGCATAGCAAATGATGAATGCACTTTTAAAATATTTGAATGAATTTTCTAAGATGAGATTTCCTGTTGTTGAGATATGAGCAGCCAGAGGAATTTTTATGTGGAGATGTGTTAAACAAACTGGCGTGGTCTACACTATTCATGGAGGAAGGAAATTTTGGGCACATTCAGAAAATCTATATTTGTTAGAGGTTTGGTTCGCTGCTTCTTAGATTCATTTTTGTATATGGAAGAATCAAAAGATAATCTCTATAGTAAGAGGGGAATTCATATAAGACAACTTTGTTAATTTGCAGTCAGTAGGCTATGATATTCCTACTTCCTAGATGTTTCCATCTTTTTCTCTAACTCAAATAACATGATCATTGGTATAGAGCTGAAAGGAATTGTAAAAATTATCTCATGTCAAACCCCAGTCTTTTACAGATGAGGAAACTCAGAACCAAAGAGATAAAGTAATTTACTTAAGGGAAATAGCAGAGTAAATTTAGGTCTTAAAATGTCAAACTACTACTTTTCCCACCATGTACCTTTATGAGCTACTTGATAAGTTGATCTTACAGGAACTTTATTGTATATTTTGTAATGTAGGGAATCTGTATAATGTTTGCATTTTGGACAGTTTTGGAGCATCTCTCTCTATATTTTTAAGCAGTCCCTTAATACTTAAGCAATGCATGCCACAGTTTTGAGAACACTGGGTCTGGAGTCAGGAAGACTTGAGTTCAAATCTAGCCATAAATGCTTATCAACCTGGTGACTCCAGATAAATCACTAACCTCCCTTTGACTCGGTTTCCTCACCTTTAAATGGGGATAATAACAGCACCTACCTCACATGATGTTTGTGAGGTTAAATTAGATAACATTTGTGCCTGGTACATAGTAGGCTCTATATAAGTGCTTATTCCCTTTCCCTTTCCCCAGCCTTTCCTCTAGCTTAGCAGAAGATTTTTTTTTTCCTCTTCTGTTATAAACTTAATAACCCATTCACTTACTAGAAAAAGTAGCATGGTTTAGTAAAAGAGCACTGAACCAGGAATCAGGGGACCTGGGTTGGAACTACAGTGTCTATGACTTTGCATGTCGGATTTTTAACCTTCCTGAGAATCAGTTTCCTTACTTGTAGAGTGGGATACTAATCTTTGCACTTTATTTTGTATCTCTTTTTCTCTTATTCCCTCCTTCCCCCATCCCCTTCCTTTGGAAACAAACTTACACAGTTCTTAACCCTATTCAGAAAAAACAACAAAAAACCAAAGACTCTTCAGTTGATTGTGCAACTTCTTTGACTTCTATTCAAACGCTTTGTAGAGGCAGGATTACTACCTCCATGAAGTGACTTTTCATTTTCCTTACAACTTTACCCTTTCTATAGACCAACATTTCACACAGCGTAGGTGCCAAATGGATACATGGTTTAGTTAGAAAGGATGTCATCACAAACAAATTAGAAGAGCAAAAAAGAAATTACCTTTCAGAAAGCCATCTACTATAACTGGAAGAGGGAAGAGAATAAGCATTAAGTGCCTTGTATGTGCCAGTCACTGTTTAGTACTATGCAGATTTTTATCTCAATTGTTAAAAAAAAGAAGAGGAAAAAAATCATTATAATTCATCCATAAATTGAGAAAGTCTGAAAAAATGTGCAAAGTGTAACACTTGTGGGCCTTCTGCCTCTGCAGTATGGTGGAGTGAGAATAACTTCTTTTAAGTCTTCTTTTAATACATGCTTATTTTTAAAATTCACTTTTGATTTTTCATTTACATTGCTGTAGTCATTGTGTAGATTGTTTTCTTGCCTCTACTTACTTCACCCAGTATCACTTCATATAGATTTCTCTATATTTCTCTGTATTTAACAGTCATCATTTCTTAACAGTATAGTAATGATATGATATGTATTTTTTGTTTGTTTTTAATAAATTTTTAAAAATTCACTGATAATCACAAAAACCCAGTAAATGCAACTAAAGATAAAACAAAATGTCCAACTGAGATCTAAGAACCCAGAGCTAAGGGGAGATGTGACACTGTGTTGCATGGTGCATGCATGCAGCAGAAAGCTCTGGACAGAAAAAAGGGGAAAAAGAAAGAGTGTGTGTAGAGAAATGGGGGGAGAGGGCAGGTGTTATATTAACTGTTGGACAATGACAGCATTGAGCAGGTTGGCCTCCTTCAAGGTCTGGCTCTCATCAGCCAGCTCTTTTTTGGAAAAGGTGATCATAAGAACAAAGCTTGTGGCTGCAATTGCTGGCAGGGTGTTGACAATGAAAAGCCAGACATCACTGATCCTGTGACGGTAGTTAAATTTCTGTACCAATCTACCACCATCAGCAAGCTGGATTTGGATGTTGGTCCTGGGCTCTGACTCATCAATTGTGATGGAGGACCTGACTTTGGCTTCATTTTCTGCTTGCTGGGCTAGAGAACTTGTGTTCAGTAGCTCGGAGGTAGTGGTGCCCAGTTTCTGAACCTCTCCATTGAATGCTTTGAATGTTGCTTTGGGTTTTACAAAGTTCTAGTCTTGATGGTCCTCCATGTCCAAGTTGACCTGTCCCCTACATAGCTCTGTAGGTACTTCACCTGTGGATAGACTCCAGAAATTGGGCATTAGATGGGTTTTGGTAGCTTCTCAGCTCACCACTGTCCAGGTTGAATGCACTCTTCCAGAGCTTCAATACTATATACACATCTTGGCCAGAAAATTGTTATCTTTTTCCTGCTACGTAGGCAGACTTCTCCTCTGGGGCTGCCCCAAGATGGTATCCACTCCCAACAAATGGTTTTGGCTTGCTACTCTCACCAGAGTTCTAGGCTGTTGACAGCCACTGCTCCATGTTCCTTGGTACCTTTGAAGAGATCTTCCAACTCATTAGGGCTTTTCTTTCTTGGGAGACCAACAATCTGCTGTCCACTTTTCTGTGAGCCCCTGGTGTAAAACCTTTGACCCCCTTCATCATCTTCTTGGGCACGAACAAAGTCTCTGAATGATGTCACCCTTTTGTCACTGGAACCTGTCCCTTACGACATTGAACTTGGTAGGAAAGTGAAACAAGGTCTTTATCACCTCCATCCTCATAAAAGCTGGCCAGGACAATCTATAGGTCCTATCCAGCCGACTTTGAGGAAGAAGCTGGCCCAGTCCTCCTTGGCCCTGGTCACTGCCATGAATTCCCTCAGCATCTCCTGCCACTTCGCCATCTTGCCCCCAGTGTGCTGCCCAAACTGCTCCAGATGGCACCTTTTTTTAAAAAAATTGTTTTTACTTAATTTGTGTTTTATTTGACATACTGAGATTTGGTTAAACAAGGATTTCTAAAAACATACAATTAGAATTTTAGGTCTTATTTGGCATAGGACTAGGTAGACAAGTCATAGCTCATTAATGTAATATAGAAATTCTAAAATAGAAAGACATGAGAATATTCTAAAAAGTAAAGATCAAGCAATACTAAAAGTATTATTGAACAATATAAAAAACTTTTATTTCTTTTTTGACTAATATATAGTACCACAGTTTGTCTTGCCATTCTAAATCGTGTGCTGCTAACATATGACTGTCTGGAAAAAAAATGTATATCCAACACATTTTTTGTTTTTTTGCTTTTTGGAGGGCAGTTGGGGTTAAGTGACCTGCCCAAGGTCACATGGCTAGTTTTTTTTTATGTGTGTGTTAAGTGTCTGAGGCCAGATTTGAACTCAGGTACTCCTGACTCCAGGGCCAGTGCTTTATTCACTACACCACCTAGCTGCCCCTATCCAATGCATTTTAAAGTTTTATCTGTACTGATAAATTTTTTTCCATTACAGTTCTTGCTTTTTTTTTTTTTTTGGAGGGAGGAAGGCATGAATTGCCCAAGGTCACATGGCTAGTAAGGGTTAAGTGTCTGAGGCCAAATTTGAACTCAGGTTCTTCTTACTCAAGGGCCAGTGCTCAATTCACTGTGCCACCTAGCCGTCCCCATTACGGTTAAGTCTAGAAAATCTACAAAATGACAATCATTCCCTGACTTATAGTGTTTGATGATTTCCTAAGTGTAAACCCTCACACTGACAATTTACCAATTGATTGGCTTGTGTGCTGGCTCCAGGACACCCTTAGCCATTTCCCATTTGATAGATATCTGCTTTTTCCAGTTCTTTGCTACCCCTAAAATGAATACCACAAACATTTTGATGTATGCTGATACTTTAAAAAAAAATCATTAATGGTATTCTTGGGGTAAAAGCCTTGTAATGGAATATTTTGGTCTAAGGGTATGGATATTTCAGTCACTTTATTTGCATAATTCCACATTGTTTCCCAAAATGGTTCTACTAATTCATCACTCCACTAACAATGTATTAGTGTGCCTATCTTCCCACAACCCTCCGGCATTGACTATTCTCATCTTTTGTGAGATGAAACTCAAAGTTGTTCAGATTGCACTTCTTATTCTTTTTGATTTGGAACATTCTTTCATGTATTTGTTAATTATTTGTAAGTTTTTTTGAGCACTATTTGTTCCTACCGCTTGACCACTTATCTATTGGAGAATAATTTTTGTATCACATATCTGTCTTAATTGTTTATGTAGCTTGTATGTGAAACCCTTATCAGCAAAATTGTGATGCAAATTTTTCCTTATTCAGTTCCTTCCCTTCTTATCCTAGGTAGATTAATGTCTGTGTATTTTATCTTTTATGATTGCCTTGTTTGGTTTAGAGTACATATTCTACTCATATCTGTAAGAGTTTTATGATCTAATTCTCTTTTAATTTTTCTGATGTTTAATATTAAAATCACATATTCACTTAGAACATAATTGTGAGATACGGTGTACAATGTTCATCTAAGCCTAATTTCTGCCGCATTTGCTTTGCAATTTTCCCAAATTTTTTTTATCACATAGAAAGTTCTTTCCAATATTATTTATATTTCTCCATTATTTATGATTCTCCTCCATCTCATCTCTTCTGTTGATCTACCTGTATTTTTTAACCAAGAGGAAGCTCTTTGAAAGTAAGGAATGAGTCTTCTCTAATGATGGTTTGATTGAATTTTTTTCCTTGTTTAAGTTCTAGATGTTCTAAGACTATGGAAACAGCACAGATTACTCTATATCTGGTGCATAATTCCTTTTTTTAGAGAGGTTTGGGAGTATTGTGAGGAATGGAGAAAATATGTAGTCCCCATCTTGTTGGTCATGTGACTCAGAGGTATCAGTTTTAAAATGTTAACTTTAAGAAGTTTTTTCACAAAGAAATCAAATGTAGCAAGACTTAGATGAGAAGCAAGGGGAGTTCCCATTTCTAAAATGTTATAGGTTAGTATTTCAGATTTTTAAGTGTTAGGACCATTCCCCAGTTGACAAATGGTCAAAGCTTATGAAGAGTAATTTTTCAGAGGCAGAAAAGAAATCCAATAGCCACGTTTTTAAAAAATGCTCTAAATCACTAATAATTAGATAATACAAATTTAAGCAACTCTAACTTTCTATGTCACCTCCTACCTCACCAGTGTTGGAGGAGTTGCAGGAAGATAGGCATATTAATACAGTTTTGGTGGGATAGTATATTGGTCTAGTGATTTTGGGAAGCGTTTTAGAAATAGGGCTCAAAGGTTACTAAACTGAGTAAACCTTTTGGCCCAATAATAATACCACTACCAGGCCCACACCCCAAAGAAATCAAAGAACTAAGAAAAGGATCCATATATACAAAAATATTTATGGTAGCTTTTTTTCTGGTGGCAAAGAACTGGAAACTAAGGGGATAATCATCAGTTGGAGAATGGCTGAACAAATTATATGTAAAGGAAATGGCATATTATTGTGCCTTAAGTGATGGACACAGGATGATTTCAAATAAAATTTGAGAAGCTTTCAATAATATTGAAAGCTTTAAGAACTCTTATCAATTCATTGGTCATTGAGAGGACTGATGATAAAGCATGCCAAACCTCCTTCTAGAGGTGATGGACTCAGGATGTATATAGATTGAGACATTTGTTTTGTACATGTCCAGTATTTGAATTTGTTTTGTTTGACTATGCAATTTTGTTACATTTTTTCCCCCTCCCCAATGAGGGGAGGCCAGAGGGAGAGAAAATGGATTTCTGTTAATTAAATGATAAAATTAAATAAAAATCTTTATCCATTGTTTTCTTTTTAAAATAAATTTTCATCAATATCTTTTGTTTTTTAACATAACCTAAATTCCTCCTGAATATCTCTCCCTCCTCTGAAAGGGCTTTAAATATTACAATTAATTTCTGTAAAAAAGGAAGAGAAAATTGGTGAAACTGGGTAAACACATTTGAAAAAAAAAATCAACTTGTTCATCATATGCTATGTTTCCCACTCATTGCTACCTCTACTTTTCCAGAGTCTATGGAGTTTTCTTATATATTTCTTCTTGGGCTCAAGTTTTCTGTATGTCATTTTCAACATTCATTTTTAATTATTTTAGTGGTTATTTCATTTACATTGTTGTAGTCATTGTGTATATTGTTTTCCTGGTTTACTTCACTCTGTATCAATATGTTTAAGTATTTCCATGCCTCTCTGTATTTGTCATATTTGTTTTTTCTTTCTGCCTATAATATATACTATTCCATTACATTTATTTATAGCAGTGTGTTTAGGCATTCCCCGATAGATGGGCATCTACTTTTTTTCCAGTTCATTGCTACCGTAAAAAAAAAAAAAAGGCCTACTATAAATATTTTGGTGAATGTGGAGCCTTTCTTTTTTTTTTTTTCCATTGGCTTCCCAGCAGTATATATCTAATAGTGAACACTGTAGGTCAAAGTATACAGACATTTTAGTCACTTTTATTTGCATAATTCCAAATTGCTTTCCGGTATGGTTATATACAACTCCATTAGCAATGGATTACTGTGCCTGTATTTCCATAGCTCCTCCAGCACTGTCCATTCCCGTCTAACTAGATTTCTTCCTTCAAAATACATCTTGGATTCAACTCCTCTCTTGAATTCCAGTACCAGTGCCACTGTACTAGTTCATGTAGGTCCTTATCATTTCATGCCTGTATTGACTGCTTTATTTACCTCTTTATGTTTTCTCTTTTGGGTTTAATTCAATTCAATTCAATTCAGTTCAATAAAGATTTATTAAATGCTATTTTGTGCCAGGCACTGTACTAAGTGCTGCGGATACAAATAAGAAAGTCCCTGCCCTCAAGGAGCTTACAGTATGATAAGGAGGAGGCAACATACAAAAGGAAGCTGAAAAGCATGGGGAGGTAATCTATAGGGCATCTGGCACAAGGGCTTGATGTTCTATGGAGTCAGAACTAAGTGGAGAAAACAAACCTGATGGAAAATTATGGAAACTGATGGACAATGAAGTTATCTGTAAAGTTCTATAAAGGAAGGAATAGGAAAGAGTTGATTGGTCAACCTTTATGCCCTCCAGGCTGGAGGGGAGAAGCAACTGAAGGAGTAGAGAAGGTATTGAGGTTCAAAAACTGAGTGGTAATGAGATTTTCAGTGAGAGGCTTATTTTGGAGGAGCCATGAAGTTCCCTGGAGTTGATACTAAGCAGACATGCTGATAGAAAGTGGTTGATCTTATATATTGCTACCAGACTATTTTATAAGCATTGCTTTCAGTCTTGACTCTTTTTCTTAAGCTCCATTATCACCCTCTTTCATATCACTTGCCTGGTTAGTTTTTAGGGCCCTAGGTAATCTGACTTCACCCTTCCTACTGAGTTTTACTTCTCTATGTTCTGCATTATAAATATTTTACTTCATTCTGGCTCAACTCTTTACCATCCTGTGAAAATTACATTTTTTTTTCTTCTTCCATACCCTTATTCATACTATTTTCCTTACTTAGAAATGGTCTTTCTGCTTTCTAATTTCAAAATCTACCCAATCTTCAAAGCTCAGGTACAGTTCCAGCTACTTCAACCCATATGTGTCTCTTCTTTTAAATGCTTTCTCATTATGTATATCATTTGAGGTTATAGTTTATATTTTGGATATTTCATAATTTATAATGTCCTTTTTATAAAGCTTATTCATGCTATATTAGGTCAAATAAACCTTAAGAACAGAAAAGTAACATAGTATCACAGATTTGTGTCTGGAAGGCAACTCATTGGTTGGCTTGTCCATCCTTTTCTCCCAATTTACAGATGAGGAAACTGAGGCCCAGGAAGTTAAGTGAATTGCTGACCATTTTTACACAGATAGAGCTGATGTATCAATACAATTTTTTTTCCTTTTCAAATCCAATGCTCTTTTCTATGACGTTGGTCGTTCTTCCACAATTTTCCTCAGTATACTAGAAAAATTTGAAGTTAAAAGGTTTAAAATTCTATTTATCAAAATTGAGACTTCTAAAATTTATTGTTAAAAATAGTATGATATAATAATGCTGTAATAAAAAATGACATAGTCATGACATCTATCTAGCATTTATATAATATCTTTAAAGTTTGTAAACACTCTACAAATAATTATCTCATTTTATTCCCACAACAGCCCTGAGAATTAAGTGCTAAGTTCTAGAACAAGACTATAAATAAGTACTAATTCTTTGATTTTTTTGAACCTGATATTCCTAAGTGCTTTCAGTGGAAGAAACTAGTGAGTATTGAATTGTTTCAGTTGAATAATCATGAATACCTATGGCCAAAGAAAAAAACGAATAGTGTTTTTTTTTGTTGTTGTTTTTTTTTAGGAAGCAAGATTTATAAAGTGACCTCAAAAAAGTATTTATTATTAAATATATTTTAGGAAAAATGAGTCTTTTATGGATTTTGTGAACTCAAAGTTCTAGGTCATCCCTGTGTCTTTATTTTACTTGCAAACTATGCCATACTTCATAAAGGAGTTTCTAAACTACAGAAAATGCTCTGAAAATTTTTACCATATGTCCTGTTTCTGTTCCTAAGTAATTAGATTTTGGAATAAGGTACAAAACAACCTTTGGTTAGTATTTCAAACTAACATAACTTGTACCTCAAAATTGTGTTTACTGTAGCTGGACAGGGACCTCCATCTGCATTGCTCTAGGAAATTGTTCTTTACCCTCCTCTTAGGTCAAGCAAGCCATTTCAAGAGTGTGTTGGAGATGACACCCACTAGGTCATCGAGGGGATTGTGCTTCAAATATCTAACACCTAATGAAGTAGCTAAGGACTATAAATATATGCTAGTTGTTTGATTTTTCAAAACTGATGTTCCTATGTGCTTTGTTCTAATTAGATTTTATTGTCAATTTTTACATGATACTCATGCCAACCCAGGGTTAGTTTTATGATGGGCTAGAGTAAGTGGCATTATGCTGGTGTTATTTTAAGATATTTGAGAATATCCTACCAAAATCCTGGTTTGTTGATTTGTGAAATTCTTGAATGGTTGAGAGCAATTTCTTTGACTTAAATTTTGTTCCTGTCAAAAGGCAAATGCCCCCATGGAGTCATATCTTCAGCCCTCTTAGCTATGTATTCCACCATGTATATGATTTTATAAGATCTTTTCCTTAGAGCAGATTTTGTAATGGAGAAAGAGTAGGTAGAATGTACCAAAGGAGAAGGAGGGGGTCTAAGTGAGGAAAGAAATCACAAAAATTATGCTATGTGGAAGTGGAGGTGCCAGAGACAGAGTTTGGGTGTTGCTACAGACAAACTGCTTCCCAGTTTGGCTTTATTAGTGACAACCATATTACTTGGTCTTCCTATCTCAACTTTCTTCTCCCTCCAATCTGTCTTCCCACTACATAGATGTCAGAGTGACCTTCTTAAAGCAGGAGATTGCTTATATCATTACTGTGCCCAGTAAACTCCAGTTTATCTCTTTGGGATAACGTTTAAAGGGTTCTGGCATTGAAAGTCCTTTATACCCTGGATCTCAGTTACCTTTTCAGCCTTAATATGTACTGTTACCTTTACATGCTCTTCTGTCCAGTCAAAGAAGCTTTCATGCTGTTCTACACATGTCATTCTGTCTCCTTTCTCTGCGCCTTTCTCCCAAAATTGGAATGAACTTCCTTCTCATTTCTGTTTCTTAGAAGCCCTAAGAGGCAAAACCTTATCAGGAAGGCCTCAAGTGCCACACTTTCTGCCATTTTCTTGATTATACCTTCCCCCTTTTCCTACAGCCGGTCCAAATTACTTGGGATCCATTGTTTTGTATTTATTTTGTATAAACTTATATATGTACATTTTGCTTCTCCGTATATGATATGAGCTCCTTGAGGACAGTGACTGTTTAATTTTCATTTTTGTAGCTTAAGTACCCAGCTCAAAAATTTTTGTTGAAGAACAACAGAACTCAGTGTTTCATATGAATTCCTTTTAGATTATTGGAAAAGTAAATTCTCCCTACCACTTTGGACATCAAGTCCTAGTATTAGTAAAACCGAAGAGTCTAAGCCAAACTAATTTTCTTATTTTACATATGAGGAGTCTGGGACTCTTTTTTCCTTGTTTGTAAAAAAAATGAGATTGCTGAGTTAGATGTCCTCTAAGATCTCTGTCTGATGAACCTCTGTCATTTCTAGAATGTGGATAATTATTCTTGCAAACAGTGGACTTGAAATACATTTAAAACTATATGTGATGAAGAGATTCCTAGTAGTTATCTTATGCTTTCCAAAGAGGAGAAATAGAAACTCTGAAGTCTGAGACATCACACCCATGTGTATATGTCTACATGTATCTACTAGAAAGGAATAACACACTGCCCACATTGTATAGTTACATATATCACCTTGGGCAAGAAAACATGTTTAAAATTTATAGTGTCTCTAAAGCAGGATTTCAAGAATTCGAATTATAAGATTGTCCCTTTGAGACCAATGATAGTATTTGTAGTGGCCAAATTTAGAGGCTATAACACAGTGGAATCTATTTTTCTATTTCTTTTCTGTGTAGTTTTGGTATTTTATTTCTTCAGCTCTCTTGATTTCACAGATATTTATTAATCATTATGTGGAAGAGACTGTGCTGTTAAACCTGTCTCAAGGTTTAACAAGTGGTTAGAGCTATATGAATGGATAAAGCTGATTTCTGAGGCAGATTCCATTTGTTTCAGAGCAGTATGAAAGTTCATTTAAGCAAATGCAAGTTGGTGGGGCAGGGGTGGTATTTAACATTTTCTCCTCTGCACATGGTTTTGAATTAAAAAAAAACCATTTAGCTAAGTGAAATGCTAGGAGGTGGCATCTTATTGGTAGGCAGGTCCATTTTCATTACTTTAATTGTGTGATTTATCAGGATTTTGAGCTTTTTATAAATGTTAGAGTGTTATAGGACAGAATTAAAAGGATTTAGAATAAAAGGAGTTTAAGAAAGGACTTTGTGACAGGATTGCTTTACTTTTTACATTTGGTGGATTTAGCTAGCAGTTTTTCATTTTCATCATCATACTTCCTTCAGTTAAACACTGTGTAGAGCAGGTGTGTGTAACGTCATTCTATCCCATATGTGAATAAACACACCATTTTATATATAAAAAAATTAATCCTCCACAACTTGGAGGATTACATTTTCCCTGGAATTACACATGGGGTATAGTGACTCCATTAGGCATTGTGGAGAGCACATGTTGCTGTTTGTACTGCATGAAAAATCAGATTAATAGCTACCATGTTCATGAGATTTCAAAGTCCCCATAGTAATGATTTTTCGAATGTATTAATATTCAAATTGTCAGAAAATTAACTTATTTCATACAGATCAAGATTTTTATGCATTGTCTTCCAGTTTCTGAGTTAATCATAAAATAGTATGAAGCATGCCCTGAATACAGTTTTCTTATAAACATTATAAAGCATATAATATATGAGTAGTTTGTATTTTAGAAAGCTTTTATTATTCACATGTATCTGTGTCATATCCCTGCTCATCAACTTTCCTGCTTTTATGGATTTTCAAATGTATTTGTCATTGTGTTTAAGTATCTTATACTTTGAAAAATGTAAAACTTTTAAGTACATTGATCTGTGGACTGATATGCCATTAGTATATGTTTGTTCACTAAGGTGAATGTGGTTTTGCTACTTAGAGAAAAGTTCAGTGGACCAGTACTCTCTAAGAATGAAGTACATATTAAAAAAAAATCTAAGCCCTAACTTAGTAATTATTACTTTTACAGACCAGAGATGTTTCATTTATCAAAATTTCAGATCAGTGTGGATAGTATTGTTGGAAACCATAGAGATCTGGTAAAACCTAGAAGGAGAGGGATGAGGAAAATGTACTTATTACTTTCAAGTTATACATAAACTTCTTGGTGAATATAAAGTTATTGATGTGAACCATTTTAATATTACAATTACCCAAATATGTAGGAGTGAAGTTAGACTTGTATGGATAAAGTTTAGTCACAATTAATATGTAACTTCAATACAGTGTATGTACTAGATCTGTTAATGATCTGGGGTTAAAACTGATATTGTTAATTATAGGATCTGATAAATTTGTTTTGAAAAGGTTGTAGTATACAATCCACTGTAAATTAAGTTTTGAACTCACGTCCTCCTGACTCCAGGGTCAGTGCTCTATTCACTGCGCCACCTAGCTGCCCCTCTTCCCTCTCTTTTTAAAAAGCTCAGGGCCTAACAGTGCAAATGACTCATCTCACTATGTAGTAAAAATAACCTTGGATTAGAACTCAAGAAGCCCTAGGTAAAAGTCATAGCTCTTTCTATAACTCCCCACAAGGTTTAGCATATTGTTTATATTGTTTTCCTATCTATTAAATGAGGGAGATCATCTGCCCTACTAGGGATACAGGGATATTATTTTTGAATGAGAAGATAACGTGTCCTAGTTCACTTCAGCTGCTTTTTATGGGATTCCCTACAAGAGGCAGTGATTCTAAATATTACCATTATTTTGCCTTTATTTGGCATATTTTAACTCACACAAAGGAAGGGATAATACTTAACTTAAGACATCTGGGGAAACAAGGAGAGAAGAAGGAGCTGGAAAACATATGGATCATAGTCACTAGGAAGATAAACATACAACTGAATCCCTGGAGGAGGTATGGTACTTACATGTATTACTCAGTCAGATGGAAGAGGTCTGGACCTTGGATCAACTGATCTTCAGAGTTTAGCAAGTAGACCAGAAAGGTTAATGATCCTATGAGAAGCCCCTTCTGACTCAGGTGACGCCAGACTTTCTTCACTCTTCCTGCTTAGGTACTGGTATACCTAGGCACTATTTTCCACTTGTTTATACCTTCATCAGCCTTCCTGATGTGGATGAAGGCCACATATTTTATAGAAATGGACAGGACCTCTAGTAGCTCATCTGATTTTTGTTTTGCTTTTGATATCACAGGCAGTATTAATTTCTAAGAAGAATTATTTCTGCCAATAAATGCACAAAGCACAATTCACATAAATTGTCTCTGCTCTTGGAGTGTGAGTTCCTTCATAGAATGGGACTGGTTTTTTCCTTTCTTTGTATCCTCAGTGCTTAGCACAGTGCCTGGGATATAACATTTGCTAAATAAATATTGATTGATTTATTGATTGGATGGATGAGAAAGCAATAATTGTTGTTATGGTAATGATGATTATTATAATGGTGACAAAGGTGAGTATCATTTTCTTTTCATGAAAAACAATGTTTCAGAGCTTCCTTCATTTGAGGTCCTTACTTTCTTGGTAAGAAATAAAATTCTAATTAAGAGTAAATGTGTAGTATATTGTGCAAGTATTTGAAATTTATGTCTAACCACTGTTGGAACAGCTCATATTTTACTGTCTTAAGAAAATTTTGTTGTTCATTAGATCATATAAAGGTAGCTAACTAGTGAATAGCTACTGAACTAGGAGGGCCAGATGAGGGGATGCCATTTACTTTCTTTGGAAAAGATTTGACCTTTCTTGATTTCACTCCAAAAGCATAAATTCATAATTTATGTGTATTACCATCATGTGCACCTGGAAACCTTTAGAGATGATTTTTAGAAAAGGAAAATATGCAAGATTTCCTCTAACTTTAGCCTTTATTGTGCTTTTTAACAGATTCACAGAAGTGTGACAACTTTGCTGAGAAGAGGCCTCTGCTTGGTGTTTGTAAGAGCATTGGATCTTCTGGGTAAGGAAAGATCTTTTTAAAAAATGTTTTTCAGTCACTCTTAAGAGTGACTCATTACTAAAACTCCAGAAAAAACATTGATTTCATAAACTCTATTTTTTGAAACCATAAAATTATATTGTGACACACCTATAGAAGTTTTCATTCATGGAAGCATAAAACATATGCATTTTTAATGCAGTTTCTTGTTTGTATATCACTTCAGTTTCCACCACTGTCATTACTTCTGGCCCCTCCTAGAGAGACATCTCTTAGAACAAATACTTAAAAAAAAGAGGAAAAACATTCCAGAAAATCAGTAAATACATAAAAACTTCTGACATTGCATGCAAGGTTCCATACCCATGGACTCCTCACTTCATTTGATGATTTGAGGCAAAGTGTCTGGCTTCATAGTTAACTCTTCCCCCGCCCCTCCCCCCAATCAGTGGCACCTACTTATTTCTATTTTTTTGCCACCAAAAAAATCTTCTGTAATTTAAAGTAAATGAGGCCTTTTCCCTCATTTTACTGAGCAAGTGCAGTGACATTATGACTCTGAATTTTTATATTGTATTGGCTGCAGCAGTTCTAATTAAATCACTTAACTCTGTAGAGTAAGAATCATAATATTGACTTTCTTTACATGCTAACTATGATGTAGATTCATAGCATTGTATAACAGTGAAAATAAAAAATTCTCAATTATTTTCATTTCTTCCCTGTCATGTTTCTTTAAATTAGAAATTTACCAAAATTGGTGATGTTGTATATAAATCATTTGAAGCTTGAAAGGGGAGGGAGAAGAGTAGAGAATGGATGGACCAGTGGTGTAACATGTTTTCCTAGCCATTATACTTATTCCAAAAAATATTTGCAGTTGCTTCTTGTTTCAAGAGGCTTCCTATGCAATGATGATTTCCTAGGCCACCATGCCATTGTCCCTAAGTATCCAGAATTACTTTGTAGTTGTCACATAAATGTCACTTATCCAGAATACACTGTGTATTCTTGGTACTATGGCTAAGATTTTAAAAAAGAAATATTTATTGCTATCTTTTGTTTTTACATGCCTAAATTTCCTCTGTGTTCCTATTCTTCTTCAAGGACCATCCTTATAACAAAAGACTTAAAAAAATTTTTTTTTGTCTTTATTAATTTGTTTGTTTACTTTTGGTTTACAAGTATCAGTTCCACAATCCCTTGAGTTTCAAACTCAAATTCAAACCCTATCATGAATGTTTTGATGTATGTGGAGCCTTTGTCTTAGTCAGTAGCTTGAGGGTCCTGGGTATATACCTAGCAGTGAAACTTTTAGATTGAAGACTATAACGTTTTGGGTACTTTATTTGCACAATTCCAAATTGCTTTTTTTGAGTACTAATTCACAACTCCTCCAACAATGAATTAGTTTGCTTCTTTTGTTTTTTTTTACAACCCCTCTAACCTTGACCATTCCCATCATTTTATGATCAGAATGGTTGGGTTTGGGGTGTTTTTTCCTTCAGCTTAAGTGCTTAATGTTCTTCCCCCTTAGTACAGGTAAAAATTAAGCATTTACCTCTACCTCCAAGCCATTGTTCAATATATAGCCTTACTTTTGTGTACTGCTATTTTCTTTTCTTATCTTTTATAAAAAAATTGGTCATGGCTGACCAGAAGTATGTTTGTTTTTACTTCTTGCTGTGTTATCTGTTTACAATTTTCTAAACTGTTTATAGTGTGTGATGTGTTTGTCAGAGTGTTTATAATCTCATGAACATTTTGAGATAGGACTATGTGTTCTGTTTGTTGCAATTGTTGCATTACAATTCTTGGTTAACTGGTCTAATTCTACAATTCTAGCATTTGATTCCTGTAGAAAATTGTCTTAAGGTTTTGTTGCAAGAATTTGTATTACATTTCTTGGGTCTACTCAAAGGCAGTGAATTGTAGAAAGAAAGGTCCTATAGACAGAAAAATAGTACATTTTTGCATATTTTTTTGTGATAGCAAAAACCTGGAAACAAGTGGATGCTCATAAACTAGATAATAACTGACCACATTACTGTAATATTTTATTGTTTTGCTATAAGAAATGATGCATGTGAAGAATTCTGAGAAAAAGAACCCTTGCTGATTCAAGAAAGAAGAATCAGAACATCCACAATGACTATGATGTTGTAAATGAAAACATCATTAAAGGGTATATAAAGTCACATTGAATAAATTTACTAGTCTCCTTTCCAAAAGACATATAGTAGAAAGGTATACAGCCCTGGTTTTAGAATATTGCATAGCCTGTCAGATGTAGTTGCTGTGTTGATTGGTTTTTCTTCTTATTTTCATGTTTTATAAGAGGGCTTTATGTGAAATAGGATATATTGGGAAGTGATTATGTGGTTTAAAAAATGTATCATTTAACATAAAAAAAGAACAAAATGAATCCTTAAGTATTTATTGCTAAAGAAAGTTGTCCACAATAACACAGTAATTATGTTGCTGCCTTGTAGTGCTTTAGTGTTTATATTTTGAAGTTTAAATTTTAATTGAAACAAAAACAGAATTTGCTATAAGTAGTAGAAAATTATATGGTTTATGCCATATTGTTTTGATATGATTTACTTAGCTACTTTCAAAGACTTGTGAAGATTATGTGTTTTGATAATCCTTCTACTAAGGCAGGTGACAACTCTTCTATACCTACTCTTCCTGTGTTTGTCCAAATTTTCCCATTAATAACCAATACAGTGGTGGATTTCCTCTTGCTCCTTTAGTATGTCTGGAGTACCAATACACTAGTCAAGATATCTATCTCTCTCGGCATTGCTTCTTGCTATGAGTTGTATGCCAGTCAGACACAGCTTTGATAATGACCTAGGTGTTATCCTGGATTCCTCACTGTCTCTCATTCCTCACATTCAGTCTGTTATCAGATTGGATATGAATTGGAGAGAATTTTTTTTTTCCCCTTTCCAACATCTCTTGAATATACCCCCGTTTCTGCTCTGACATTGCCACTGCTCTGGTGAAGGCCCTTGTCACTTCCTGTGTAGACTTTTGCAGTAGCTTGCTAGTGAGTCTGCCTACATTCGGTCTCTCCCCATTCCAATCCATCCTCTATTCAGCCACTAAAGTGATTTTCCTAACTTTACAGATTGAGTCAACTGTGATTGATAGAGGTTAAGCAAATTGCTCAGGTTGACATAGCAAGTGTGATATAGGATTTGAGCCTTGGTCTTCTTGACTCCATGTCCAAGGCTATATCTGATCCATTTCTGATACACAATATCTAACAAAAGTCACTTGACTCCAAATCAAATGTTCTTCCTACTATACCATTGACAAAGTCAATTATAGCTGATATTTTGTGATATCAGTTTATATATATATGTATATATATATATATATATATCTTACATTATGATATGCGATTTCATGAGTATATGCAGCTACCCAGTGAAGAAGCTCGGAGTAGAACCAATTTTTGATAATATTTTGATAATATTTGATATTGATGATAAATATTTGATAATATTTATTATCAGTAATATTTATTCATACACATATAAGTCTTAGAAGAACAATCTATTCATAAGAAATCTGTGAATCCTAATAATAATATGTTATCATTATTGAAAACTAGGGAGCAAAAATATGTGTCTTGTATGAGATAGTTAAACCCTCTTTTGATTTTTTTTTAGGGGGTGAGTATAGAGGAGTTTTTGATAAGAAGTAACAAATAATTATCTAAAAAAACCTGATTATATCCACGATAACTTTATAAGTAGAGTTTTTTTTTAATTTATCTATTTGTTTTCAGTTTTCATCATTCACTTCCATAAGTTTAAAATTTTCTCCCTCTCTCTCCCCAAAGCTGCTTGCAGTCTGATATGGGCTCTACACATACATTCCTGTTAAACACATTTTCACATTAGTAACACATTATAATGAATGGGAGAAACCATGGGAAAGAAAACAAAACAAAACAAAAGAGAAAACAGTCTGCTTTACTCTGCATTCCGACTCCATAGTTCTTTCTCTGGATGAGGCTGGCATTTTCCATCATGAGTCTTTTGGAAATGTTTTAGGTCCTTGCATTGCTGAAAAGAGCTAAATGTATCAAAATCAGTCTTTGTATACTGTGGCTGTTACTGTATAAGTAGAGATTTGTTAAGATAATTCTTATGGAAGTTCATAAGATCATTGATTTAAAATGGAAAGAGCTTTAGAAGCCAGCTAACTTAACTCTCTTGTAGAGATGAGAAAACTAAGACCAGAGTAGATTAAGTGACTTAAACAAGATCACAGAGGTACTAAGTAGCAAAAAAAAAAAAAAAAAAAAAAAAGGAACCCAGGACTTTTCATTCCAGAATTGACTTCTATTTCTACTTTACCACACTGCTTTTTTTTTTTGCCTCTTTTACAGATGCTGAAAATAGTTTTGTTGTGATCTTTCCAATACAACCTCTTAATGTGTTTAGGACTTTGTCAGGGTGGAGAGAGCCTCCCTGATGAGTTATTTCTTTGTTTGAATATTGTGTCTAGTAAATCCAAAGGGGATTTCCTTTATAAGATAACAGTAATATACAATGGATAGGGATATGAAAAAAATAGGAGCTGCTAATTTTAGAGTTATTATTTCATAAAACATATACACAGTGTCCCAAAAGTTTTAGGGCAATTAAAGTTGCTTAAAATTGTCTTGGGACACCTTGTATAAATTCAACTGACATTGAACATGTTGGTATGGATAAAGCACCTAGAGAGGGTGGGAGAAGTAGAAAGGAATAGAGAGGAAGGGTGGATAGGAAGATTACAAGGAAAGAGAGTTAGGCTTCCATCCCTCCATGCCAAGGCCTAGTAATTGCAAGAGAAGGAAAAGGGCCTTCCTCCTCCCTATCATTTGTTTTTTGAAAAGAATTTTTGTTGCCTTTTGCTTTTCTATTATCTTCATTTTGCAGTAGATTCCTTTCTCTGACAAATTGCCTTCCTTTATAACAAAGAAAAAAAAGAGAATATAATAATTGAGCAAAAGTAGTGAGTACATTGAAAAAGTCTAGTATTATATTCATTGTTCTACATCTAAAGAAGAGAAAAGGATGTTTTCTCCCATTGATGTATAAAATAACATAAACGGAGAGGCATTTGAAGAGGTACACATGCAATTAAAAGGGAGATGAAAGGACTCAAATTTATGAGGAGAAAAGAAAGTGTTAGCCATGATGAGGAGCTATGGATGTAGTAGCAAGAGAGATTGGGGGGAGTAGAAAGGTTATAGGGAATGGAAAAAGTCAGGTCCCTCTATCCTAATCTCCCTTCAGGGAATAGCAGTTACTTAGAGAATTAGCCTAGCTTTGTATGATTATTGCAGACTGTGCGTGTCTTTTATGTCATTGGAGGCAAGCAGGTGGCACAGTAGAGAGGGCCTTCGACCCGAAGTCAGGAAGATTGAATTCAAATCAGGTCTTAGATACTTACTAGATATGTGACCTTGGGCAAACCACTGAACCTTTATCTGCCTCAATCTCCTCCACTGTAATATGGAGATAATAATAGTATCTACCTCCAAAGATTGAGGATCAACTGGGTGAACATGACATTGGTGAAATGCTTAGCACAGTTCCCGGCACATGATCTGTACAAGTGTTTATTCTTTCTCTCTCTCCATAGTATGTATTTTCAGTGAACGGTATATTTCAAATAGTAGATCTTCAGTAAATTTTTTAAAAATTTATTTTCAACAATGTTTTTTACTTTTGAAGTTGAGATTCTACATTGGCATAATGTGTGCTCTCTTTTTTTTTTCTCCCTTATAATAGTATTGCCTTCCTTTAAGCAAAGTTTCAATCTGTAAAAATGCCCTATCATTCCACTAGATTAACTGGGTCATGATGCTGTTCCATTCCCCAGCCTTGGAAAGATGTACATAGTGCAGATTATTCCACATATACCTGTGGGAATGTTTCTAGGAGCCTATTCACAGGCTACAAGTAACCCCCAACAAACTGCATTTAGGCAAAGTCTAAGAAAAGATTTTTCCTTGTTTTTATTTTTTTGATAACTTTGTTAGTTTTCATTTTTGATATTGTTTCAAAATGGAGTCATGTCATATCCCTAAGGTCAGGCTTTCCAGTCTCCAAACTCTCAGTCACTCCTTTCAAAAGAGATGTGAGATATACATAAGCATATATGTAAAAGTACATGCTTATGTTAAAAAATTCTCTCCAATAGAAATGTCATCAGAACCCCATGAATTAAGGGTTTCTAGAAGTTCTCACTGGAAGGATAGACTAATAATGGTTCCAAAAAGCCTTAAGGTCTTGGAAAACTGTTACTGCTTATTGTGCTAACAATCCAGGGATTAGATGAATACATTGTATATTCTACCCTTGTAGATTTCTGTTGCAGTTAAAAACCTGAAAAAGCAAATTACAGAGATAAAAATATAAGCGGTCTCATTTAAAAACATTAAATTTGTATTGCTTTTTATCAGTCTACCTTCCCCTTTCTAATCAGTTAAGTCTTTTTTTTTAATTGAGTTTTTATTTGTTTTCTTGTTTACATTATTCATTTTCATTACATTTTTTGAATTACACATATTCTCCCCGTCTTGCTCCTGTCCCAACCCTATAACAGCAATCCCACTGTAAAGCCCCTCCCCTGCTCTGCT
>CM053593.1:138128239-138159564 GCA_028646575.1 Pseudocheirus occidentalis | reverse complement strand
TGTGGAACTCTGCTTCCTGGAGGGGGAAAGCTCTGTCCCAAATCGCTGGGGCCCTCTCAGCTGCCGGAGCTCTTAGTGGGGTGCTGCAGCTCCCCCCCCAGCTTCGGCTCACTGAAAGCGCACCCCAGGACCATCACTCAAGACCCCGATCCAGATCCAGGCTGCTCAACGCAAGAGCCCTTGGCCTCGATGGGTCACGTCAGCCCCCCTGCTATCTGCAGGCCGAGGGCTCTCAAGCAGCCCCGTGGAAGCTGCTGCGGCTCTCAGCTGTTCGTGCTGCAACAGCCGCCTCCCGCTGCCTCCTTGCCCTGGGAGCAGTTTGGCTGGACCCGCTCTTGTCCTCCCCAGTTGGCAAAATCCACTGACCTTTCTCTTAGCCTTTTTTTCCTTCTGGCCTGATAGATGTGGTAATTGTGCCTCCAGTGCAGCTGATCTGCTCTCCTATAGCCGTGGTTCCCCGCCTGATGCCCCAGGGCCTGAGCTGGCTGGGTTTTGGCCACGGGTCCCAGACTTCTGTGAAGAGCCCCGCCAAGAGCCCCGCCTGCTGCGCTGCCTGTAGCAACAGATGTGCTTTCTGTCTTGTGGAGAGTTTTGGAGCTTGAAAATCTATTTAGCGTCCCATTTTATGAGTTTTTTAGCGTGTTTGTGTGGGAGCTGTGGTCCTTTGCTGCTTCTACGCTGCCATCTTGGCTCCGCCCCTCCACTGGGGCATTCTAAAACCATTGAAATCATATGTCCAGGCTCTATCCCTGCCCTTTTATCACTTTAAAATTTGATAGATAATAACCTCTGAAAAGAAATGTGTTTTTATGTCCATTTTCAAAATGCCAAATGATCTTTCTTGGTAATAATTTCAGGTTTCTTCCTGGTTTTCTACCTTATCGAAGGTGAATATAGTTAATTCCCAGCGTTGTTTATTCTAGTATTCTCTCTCTTCTCAATGCAACCCACATGGTGTGATTGATGGTTTACTCCTGTAAGGATATTTAATAATAATATTTGCATTGATTTCATATCTGTGTGCAAAGTTTTAATGTACATTGACAGATGGTAAGTAGTGAGACCGGCTGTTGCCATTAAAGACTTAAGTGACTCCATACAACATGGAGTTTAACCACTACAACTTTCCTTATAAAATAACTTGCAGGCGTCGAGATCTTTCAATGTGTTTGTCGTCTTAACTGTGTTGAGTTAGATTTCATTGCTTTTGGTCGTATCAAGAGAGACCATATTTTTGTATTAAATTATGGTATGTGGTTATCTGTTGATATGCAGAGTGTTAGTTTTTTGTTTATAGTTTAGCATAACCAATGTTTAGTTTTCTCTATGCCATTTTATTTTGATGGAAAGGAGGAAAAGCAGTCAGTATTTTTGCATATATTTGTACTGTTTATCCTACAAACAGCCCAAACATTATTTTTAATATTTCATCTCTGCTATTTGATAGTATTGATTTTATAACCTCACTATTCAAAACCTACATATGTTTAAATTCATGATAACTTCAAATTTTGGGTCTATATTATGAGAAATCTTACACATCTTAAATGAATAAATAAAATCGTTGCTTCCCTTCCTCTTTTAATTTTTTAATTCAAGCAACAGAAATATAATGTCTGAGAATTAGAGAATTTGGGTTTCATACTTGAGGTGATTCTTCATTTTGCAAATAGTTCACTTGATTGATCTGAGTTGTATAGTATAATCACAATGAACCATTGGCAGACTTCTCTGGTTTTGCTGAATTTCACTTCTGTTTTTATGATTGCCGTTCCCTTTTTCGTATTGGAGATAGTGGAATAAGCTTGGTATTTTGGAGGTGTATCTTCCAAAAAATGAAAAAAGGAAAACCAACTTGCTATTTTGATGATTTGAGGGGTTGGGAATTAGGTAAGAAGACGATGATATAAGGTGCCATGAAATAGGATTATTTTTACCATCACTAAAACACACAGTATGGGATCTGGAGTCAAAAGATGTGGGTTCCATTTAATAAAATTCTATTCAGTAAACATTTATTAAGTGCCTACTACGTATCAGGCACATTAATGCTGGTAATACAATTAAGAAAAAGAAAGATAGCCCCTGCCTTGAAGGAGTTTATAGTCTAATGAGGGAAATTATATATTTTTCTTTTTTAATTAACTTGTATTTATTTTTAGTTTACATCATTCATTTCCACAAGATTTTGAGTTACAAATTTTCTCTCTGACTTTCCCCTATCTACCAACCCAAAACAGTGATCCCACTGTATACCCCTTCCCCCAGTCTGCTCTCTCCTATATCCTCCCCCATCACCTTTCTGACTTTCTGTTAGGGCAGGATGGATCTCCCTACCCCAGTGCCTGTATATCTTATTTCCCAGTTGCATGTAAATAATAATAATTATAACAATTATTATTATATATTTTTAAACATTTGATTTTAAAACTTTAAATTCTAGAATGTTTCCCTACCTTCTTTGTCACTCACCCCCACTGGGAAGACAAGCAATTCAGTACAGGCTGTATATGTGTAGTTGGGCAAAATATCTCCACAATGGACATATTGTTAAAGACTGACTGAATTTCCCTCCACCCTATCCCACCCCCACTAGTTCTATTCTCTGCCTTGTCTCTGTCCCTTTACAAAAGTGTGTGCTTCTAACAACCTCCCCCCTCAAACTTCCCTCCCCTCCATCATCCCCTGTCTTATCTCCTCCCCTCCACTCTCCTGAGGGCAAGATACCCAATTTAGAGTGTGTGGTTCCCTCCCTAAGCCAAATTCAATTAGAGTCAGGTTGACCTTTTTCTTTTTGCCTTCCTGTTCTTCCCCTCCATTATAACAGTTATCCCTTGCTTCTTCTGTAAGAGATAATTTACCCCATTCTGTCTCTCCCTCTCTCCTCTAATGAGGGAAATTATAATGTGGTGGAGTAATTTGCAATTTAATGGCTTTGTACCTTAGTTCTTCTACTTAGCATCTTTGGGTAATCTCCTTCAAGGTACTTTCTGGAACTTGGTTCCCTTATCTATTAAATGAGAGTGATGGAGTTGGTAATCTCTAAGGCTACTTCCAAATCGATATGGTATCTACAGTACTGCATAAATTAAATAGCACAGGTACTCTGTGTTGTAAGACAGAGTCACTGAGACCTGTGTATTTTCAGTCTTGTAAAGTATAATGTTAATGATTGTAATGAAAAAGATTTGGAGATTAGTCATTCAATCAACAAGAATTTGGTTTTACTTCTTTCAATTTCACAAACTGTCTAACCAATATTGGGGCAAAAATATCACCCACACCAATTAATGATTTACTTTGGTAATTAATTTAAATTAAGAAGAATGATAAATTTTTGAAGATAGAATGCTTTTACATAGCTCCCTGACCTTTACCATTCTGAAATGATTTCTAAAATTAATTTTGAGTAATACAAATATTTTTACATTACTGTCATCTAACTCAGACAATATCCTTTTGCCAGGTATTCCTTACCAGATGACTTAGATAAAATTAACTATTTTTTCAAGTGTCCAAGTGTATTTGTGGTTAAAAATACAGAAGAATATTGTAGTCCAAGACTGTATTAGATATTCAAAAGCAGGAAGAATTTACTTGTTGGCCAGCATCTACTGCTGCTGAACTTTTAGTAGCCAAGATTTAAAGGTTAGGAATATGTAATGATAATCCTGCTGCTGCATTTGATGTAGTTATAAATCAGGCAGGATCCACATAAGAATTTGTGCTAGAAATCCAGTTTCAAATATACATGAGACAGGAGTAGAAGAACCATCTCTTACATTCTCTAGCTGTATGACCTTGGGCCAGGTCACTTATTTTCTCTCAATCTCAGTTTCCTCATCTGAAAAATGGGAATAATGATACTTACACTACAGTATTCATAGACTCTCAGGATTTAGGGTTGGAGGGTAAGAATGAAAGATTATATTGTTCTTAAAGATCATTTAACCTTTAAAAATTATATTGTTCTGAACAAAATACATTTGCCAAGCACCATGTGCTATATAAATATGGGCTGACTTAAGTATTTTTTTTCTGGGACTATCTAGAATTCTTCCGGGTATGTCTCCATTGAAGCTTTATGCCAGTACATATATGCATGCATACATAGATAATAAACACACATATACATGCATGCATACATATATATCCACCAACTTTACAAAGTAAGGTGATTGGTCTTTAAAAAATCTCTGAGGATCCTTCGCAGCTCCAACAGTCTTATGATCTATAATTCCTCCTATTATTTCTTTCCTGCTTCCAGTTTTTTTTCTTTTAGGATGTAAAAGAAAATAGTCTCTTTTGGAATTATTTAAAACAAATTACCAAATGAGTTTCCCTGTGCAAAGGTAAATGAGGTTTAATTCAGTCCAAACAAACTTTCAAATTCAGAAATTAATAATGACAGAAACCATAAGAAGCCAAAATTTTGGAGAGTGATGATGCAGAAAATGCATCTTGATTAGATACAATTCCATAGGGAAATCATTGTATTCATTGACTTTCCTTATAGTTACTCTGCTCCCTTTCTCCAAGTGTTTCCTTCATCTGCTCAACACTGTGGACAACCTCAAAAATATCCTTTTTGAAAAACTGTAATAACAATGACTTATTCTGTTTCTAGGTTTTTACATGGTTCTCTTAAATCAGTGAAAATGCTGGGTTTTTTTGTTTTTTGTTTTTAAAGATCAGCCCCAGGTAGTTTCATTTGGAATGAAAACGAACATTACTTAAGAAGAAACCATGAGTAAACAGTTAAAACTATTGTTTTAGCACGTCAAAATGGTATTTGTGTGAGAGCAGCCAATTGTACACACTACACTGAATTTTAAAAAAAGCATTTTAAAAATTAGCAAAAATCTGATCTCACCTTTCTAACTTCCACCTGCCCAAAATTGAGAATGAATGAAAATCAAAACAAAACCCATGTTTTAAACATGTATAGACAAGAAAAACAAATTTTTCATTATGTTCGAAAACATATATGTCTCATTTTATACTCTGAATCCTTTACATCTTCATCTGAAGGTGGATAGCATGTTTCATCATTACTTTTCTTGAATCATGGGTGGTAATTACAATGATCAGAGCATCTAATTCTTTTAGAGTTGTTTATCATATTATTATCATTTATAAATTGTTCTGTTTCTGTTTCTTATATTGAAATTATATTGAATTCCTAGCATAAATTCAACATGAGCATAGTCTATAAGCTTTTTTTAGATTTTTTTTAGATTTTAGTCAGGTATATGACTCAGTGGATAGAGAGCTAAACCTAGAGTCTGGAAGACTTAAAGTTCAAATATGACCTCAGCATTTAGTAGCTGTGTGACCCCTGTTGTCACCTAACCTCTATTTGCCTTAGCTCCTCAATTTGATTCATTACAGTTTCATTTTTCCTCAGTACAATTCCACATTGTAAAATGTAGATATTAACAGCACCTGTCTTACCGGCTTTTTGTGAGAATTAAATGAGTTAATATTTATAAAGTGCTTAGGATGGTGCTTATATAAGTGTTTATTCCTTCCTTTCTTTTGAACCTGTTGCTGTAGTTTTTTTTGCTCATGTTTTATTTATATTTCTGCATCAACATTCTTTAGAGATACTCGTGTATAGTTTTCTTTCTCTTCTTTGTCTCTCCTTATTTTAAGTATCAGAAATAATTTGTTTCATTTACAACTGCCTCTATAATTTGCATTGAGAATGCATATAAAAAGTATTGACTGTACTGTTTTCATATATTTGCTAAAAACAATGTTATCCTTCTCTTGAAGTTCCTTCCAATACTAAAATTCTTGGATTTTCTTATTAAGTATATTTGAATTCAGTTTGCTCAGGGGTAAAAAGCTTTTCCTCCTTAAGATGAAATTTCTTCCTTCTCACACATTTTTAGTATAAGACTGATTTTATCTCCTTCATTCCAACAAATTTCTTACACAGACTCAACTGATAATAGCATAAGTTAGTATTTTAATTATAATGAAGCATAGCACATTGATCATAGAAGATCAACCTGTGTAGAAATGGAACCATTGAGAATGCTTTCTGTATGCACCTGATAGTCTGAATTAAAAGCAGGCAGGGGATTTGTAAATGAGCTTGTATTTATTTTAGAGCTAATTCCTTTGATATTAGCAGGTTTTTTTTTCTTGTGTGTAGTGTGTATTCTTATTTTTATTTTTTTGGGGGGGGAAATGGTAAGATGAAATGGTAAGATGAAATAATTAGAAATGTTTGCTCTTTTGAGTAACTAGAAGACCTGGTAATTCCCTGGAGTACTGAGTGATTTTAATGTATTGTCAAATGATTGCACTTTGACCCTATTTTCCTTCTTCCACGTGGATGCCTTGCTATTCTTGCTAAGGAGGCATTAAAAAAAAGCTGAACTACTTCCAGCTGGGTAGGTTTTATTTTTAGAAAATCTTAGTGGGATTTTGGAACTAGAACATTTTTTCCTTTAAATTTTTATATATATATATATATATATATATATAATTTTTCCACCACCTTTTTCAGAATGGCCTTTCCTTGTCCCTACTTAAACACTCATCCTCTATAACAAAGAATAAAAAAAAGAACATTTTTGTAAAGTTAATCAAATCATCAACAGTGTATAAAATGTTCTGAATCAATAGTCCTCTGCCTATGGATAGAAGTAAGGGAGCTACATTTTCTCATCTTATTTTCTAGGCTCAGCTTGGTCTTTACAGTTATGCAGTGTTCAGCTTTGTTTTGTTATTATTTCCCCTTACATTGTTGTGGTCATTTAATATGCTGTTTTTCTGGTTCTTCTTAATATATTCTACATTAGTTCATAGATAGATAGATATAGATCTATAGAACCC
The DNA here is from genome assembly GCA_028646575.1 of Pseudocheirus occidentalis. Lineage (NCBI taxonomy): Eukaryota > Metazoa > Chordata > Mammalia > Diprotodontia > Pseudocheiridae > Pseudocheirus > Pseudocheirus occidentalis. The sequence goes on along the minus strand of CM053593.1, from coordinate 138,152,715 downwards.
TATATGTTTATAGATAGATATGGCTTGATTGATAGTTAAACACATGGATACATAAAAAGGAGCTGAAGTGGCTTGGGGTTGGTTGCCAGAAACCCTGAAATGTGAGGGTACAGGACAGTGTATTCCTGGAATGAATTCATGCACTCAAACTGTCTTCTAGTCAAGTGGCAAAAGTTTATTGTCACTCCTATTAAGGGGACAAGGTTTTTAGGGAACCTACAAACTAATGAGGATGAGGCTGATGCTTTCCTACAAAAAAGACAGTGAAATAGATCTGGGTGGGTTTACGGAGTGGTAAGTAGTCTGGGATGAGCCAGGTGCAACAAGTAAAAAGAATATCAAGTAAGCTAATTAGGCAATCTAGGTAGGATTAAAGAGTGGCTGGTATATGTAAGTAGTCTGTGGTGGATGACGTGCCTTTTATGGAGGTGCCAGTGATCTGGGATTTTACCTGTCCTATCACTGTTTCCTCTTCACAAGGTATCAAATTTATCCTCTTTGGGAAGAAGAAGAAAACCTATAGGATGTTCAGTGGCCAATAGCAGCAAAAAAGCCAGGCTAATTCAGAATCTTTTTTTTGCAATGTGGAGCATGCTTTGCAAATCATGATTCTTATTAGGTGGGCACAGAGATGTTGGAATTACATTATTTAATGAATTTGGATTAAAACCTCTCTGTTAACAATCTTCTTCATCCTTAAGGTAGTTTGTGCCATTTCAACCTTTCCATTCTTGTATAGCAATGTACTTTAAGGGAAAACAAAAGAAATGTTCTTGATTAGCCCTGCTCTTTTTTTTTTTTTCTTCTGGTGATGGTCCCTGAATATCCTAGAGGCTTTCTTTTTCCCAAAGTGGATAAATTTGATCCTTTTTGAAGACAGTTTTAAAATGACTATTTTAAACCTGGAAAGACTTTAAGTGAACTGATGCTGAGTGAAGTGGGCAGAACCGGGAGAGCATTGTACACAGTAACAACAGTATTTTTCGATGATCAACTATGATAGACTTAGCTTTTCTCAGCAATACAATGATCCAAGATAGTTCCAAAAGACTCATGATGGAAAGTACTAACCACATCTAGAGAAAGAACTATGGATTCTGGATGCAGATTGAAGCATACTTGTTTTTTCTTTCTTGTGGCTTTTCCATTTTGTTCTGATTCTTCTTTCACAACACAACTAATGTAGTAATGTTTAACATGATTATACATGTATGGCCTAAAAATAAAAAAAAATATTTTAAAATAAATTTAAATAAATAAAAAATTATTTAAATAAAAATAAAAATATACTCACCATCTGTACTTGCCTTCTTATATATCTTATATAGCTATTCATAGCTACTAGATTGAGGAAACTGTGATAGGGGAGGTGAAATCTCAAGAAGCTTCTATTAGCAATGTAAAAAAGATAATAGCAAGAGAAGCCACTTTTATGCAGTGTAATATGTAAAGGATAAGCTGAATGAAGCCTTCCTAAATTGTTGTGTTTATTTTGTTAGCCAGTCAGCAAGCACTGATTTAGGTAGATACTTTTTAATCTTTAAAATGATCACTTTATGCCTATACTTTGTAGGGGCTTTTAGCATAAAACAATTTTGTACTTTGTTCAATGTTTATCCTTATTTATTGAGATAATTATGTGGTTTGGCATTTTTAGTAGGATTAATTATCTTGATATTTCCTAATGGTAAATGATCCTTGTGTCCCTGTCATATGTCTGTGTACATTATAATATATGATTACTTGGATGAATTACTCGCTTATTTGAAAGTATGTAATTTAAAATTTTTGAATCTGTATTCATTGATGTTATTGGTCTATTGTTTTTATCCTTCCCCAGTTTCAGTAATAGGACTTTATTAAAAGAGTGCTATCTTTCTTAATTTTTGAGAATAACATCTATTTTGTGCTAATGTCCTAGGGAGGTAAGTGACTTCTCTAAAGTCATACAGGTGATAGTGCACACAGAGGCAGGATTTGAACCCAAGGCCTCTGATTTTGTTGATAGTGCTGTTTGGTCTATCATGCTGTTTCCACCATGTGTTCTCTCATTCCAGCTTCTGTTGTCTTTCAAAGAAACAATTATTTTGGTCTGTGTAGTTATTTCTTAAGCTAGGAGTTAATTAGTGCCTGTGAACTGCCAAATTCATGTGATTTGGAGTTAATTAGATAAATGGTTTATCATGTGAAAAATCTATGGCGTTTGAGTCAGACATGTAGAGATTATGGTCCCAGCTGTGCCATTGATCTTTTTTTTTTGCTTGTTTTTTTTATTTTTTGGAGGGCAATTGGGGTTAAGTAACTTGCCCAAGGTCACACAGCTAGGCTTTTTTGTGTGTGTGTTTTAAGTGTCTGAGGCTGGATTTGAACTCAGGGACTCCTGACTCCAGGGCCGGTGCTCTATTCACTGCACCACCTAGCCACCCCCTGTGCCATTGATCTTTTATTTGACTTAAGGGCATCATGTTTCTTTTCTGTGCCTCAGTTTACCTATCTATGAAATTAAAATTATTATATGATACCTGTCCTTTTTTATTCCACAATGGTGTTTATTAGTTTATTTGAGTATTTTATCTGCTATTATGAAAACTCTTTGTGATTAAATCCTTAAAGCTTATATGAGTCAGTATTATATTATGTGGGCAGTGCATAAAGAAACAATGCTGAATTGGGAGCTGAAAGTCTGTTTGAAATCCCTCTAGCTCAGGTGACAGTGCTTAATTCTCCCTCATGTTCAGTTTATTTATCTGTGAAACAAAGATGATAAACTTTCACCGTCAAAGATACTTGTTGTGGAACAAGTGCTTTACAAATAATGAATAGCTATAAAATTTGAATTGTTGCTGTTACTGTTATTATTATTTATGTTAATTACATACTGTGAGGTTCTTTTGTGGAGAGGAGTGACAACAAATTTAAGTCCCAGGTAATGACAGAATGTATCTTGACCATTTCTTGAATTAGGATGTGGATCCTTGCTTGACACATGCTCAGAAAAGTGGGCACGTAGAACATCTGGGTTCTGACATTGCTGCTTTCTTTTTTCTGTGAACAATTTGCTTAGGTTCCTGTTCTTCATTTCCCCATGTGTAAGGGAACATGCTTAATAACACTAACTCAAGTAGTGTGAGTTTTAATTAACTAGTGTTTGGTCAAGACTTTGAAGGATGCAAAATGTTATATGTTAATATTAATAAGGCTAATCACAAGCTTAGCTCTTAATATGTAAGTTTCCATTTTTCTCTGAAGTATACTTTTAATTACTTTATAAAGAATGAAGCCAACAGGCTTTTGTTCTCCTGGACCTGAATGCAAATAGAAATAATATAACACTATATCGAAAGTTTTCCTCTTATATTTAAAGGATTAGATTTAGTAACACATGTTTAAGTTGGGTACAGCTTTTTCCTATTTAAAAATAAATGTTTCCATGCTTCTTGCAATTTGTGGTAGGTTTAAAACGTCTTTGCTGTTTTGTGTTTCACTTATACGTGCACATTTTTGGAAAATGTCATTTTCTCAAATACTTTGTTCTGCTTTTCCTAATTTTGGTTGAATCTGTTAAATATCATGAATGAAAATAATGAAATTCTGTGTAAAGAAAAATGGCATTATGTTTAGGAACTCAAAGTCATAAAAAACATTTTACATTGCTTTAAGGTGATATGTGTTATACTACATTTCTAAAAAACTTATGGAAACATTTCTCTGGTTATGTTATAGGATGATTTTAATCAAGAACCTATATATGGATATATAAGAACTAAAAAATTATTATGAAAAATTATAAGTAGACCTTGAGAATCTTTTATTTTTAGTTGTGTCAAAATTGACACAAGTTGGATTCAGAATTGTTTTTCAGAGCTCGTTTAGTTTGTGTCCTGTTCCTAATCAGTCATTCAAAATAAAAGAATATGAGATTATTGTGTATTCATAGAGTTCATTTCTTTTTGCAGAGGTTTTTTGTTCTAGTGTTCTAGATTCTGTGATCTTCAATCAGTATCTCTATTCCTGTAGATCGGAAATTCCCAGACTTATTTGGCCTACCACCCTTTACTCAGTGCCCCTCTGGAAATCTACCTTCTTTAACCCTTTAATGGTTTTAAAAAAATTTTGCATTCTTTCAAAAAATAAAACATACATATATATATATATATATTTTAAAAATGACACATCTTAAATTTAATAATTTATTGTAAATTTGTGGGCTTTTTCCTGCATTGAAATTTTGATGGTGCAGTACTGCATCATGTATACTCAGTACATAGATGTGCTTTTATTAAGAAAATTTGTTCTATGACATTTAGATTCAGTGAAAGGGCCACATTTGAGGACCTAGACACCACATATAGCCTTGAGGCTGCAGGTTCCCCACCTTGATCTAATCCATTGGTCCGCCTAGTTGCTCATGGGATATCTTGGGTAGACACTTTCAGATTTTGACAGAAACCAGTTTCAGTGATGGATTTTATTCCTGCCTTTTGATCTATTTCAGGTTTTTGGTTTTTGCCCAGTATTTATTGAATCATGTATTCTGATTAGCAAGGCTGTTGTTGCTTGCTCTTATTGCATTTTTTTTTATGTCTTTCCTTTTTTTGATTTAGAACTTTTAAACCTTTCTGATAATGGTAGATAAGAAGGGAGGAAACAAACATTTATTAAGCTCCTACTATGTGCCAGGCATTGTGCTAAACACTTTAAACATATTATCTCATTCGATCCTCCCAACAATTTTCTGAAGTAGTTGCTATTATCTTTATTTTAGAGTTGGGGAAATTCAGACAGACAGTGGTTAAGTGACTTCCTCTGGTAGGCACACAGGTAGTAAGTGTTTGAGGCTTGATTTGAACTCTATTCCTCCTGACTCCAGGCCCAGGAACCCTTATTGAATGCCTGCTATTTGTGGAACACAGTTGTGGTCCTTGGAAAATAAAAAGTTGACTAAAACATAGCACTTCATTTCAGGAAACTTACAGAATAGCAGAAGGATTATAGAATCATAGATTTTGGGCTAGAAAGTAGTTTACTGAATTAGCTGAACATCTTGTGTGATTTCCTTTTGCTCATCTCAAGTCACACCCACAGCTAAACTTGAATCACTGGGTCAGAGATGGAGAGCTGGAAGGTAGCTCAGAGGCCATCTAGTCCAAACCTGTACAATGAGGTTAACTAACCAGCTCTTGATAAGTTGGATTTCTGTCTTCTGATTTCTCATATCTAAAGGTGTATCCACTATGCCATGCATAAGACTGATTAAAAAGTAAATGTTGTTGAGTCATTTAATTTGTGTCCAACTCTTTGTAACTCCATTTGGGGTTTTGTTGGCCAAGATACTGGAGTGGTTTGCCATTTTCTTCTCTAGCTCATTTTATAGTTAAGGGACTGAGGCCAACAGGGCTAAGTGATTTGTCCAGGGTTACACAGCTAGTCATTGTCGGAGACCAGATTTGAACTCTTGAACATGAGTTTTTTCTGATTGCAAGCCCAGGGTTCTATCCACTGTGCCATCTCATTGTCCATGGAGAAGAGGATAGAGAATATATACACAAGAATGGTGCATGTGATATACAATAAGAGTTCGTTGGATAATACATCATTTCCAAATTTAGTGACTCGAATAGCCAGATGAGCAGTGTTTTTTATTCCTTATTCTGCCAACTAATATGAAATTGAAGAAATACCCCCAACTCTCTGTAACCCAGCTCTCATTTTGTGAAAAATATGCACTGTTACTGTTGATTTTGAAGAGCAGGAAATAAGTTAAAGAACTCTAGAATACACATTTACTTATTAAATTGCCCAATTCCATGTGAATTTCAAATTCTCATTTTTTGGTGAAGTAAACAATATCCAAAATTGGGGATGTAGAATGCCAAAGACATCAACCTGTTGTGAAAGAACTGGATCACTTGCTGATCAATTGAATTCAAATAGAATCCTTTCAAGGAATTGAGATTATGCTGTAGAAAATTAGCTTGCATTTCAAAATGTTATAATTATCTAGGGCAGTCTGAGATCATTTTGAAGCAGTTAAATAGGAATAAGTTTTTTAAAAAAATCATTATTATAAGAAAATATTCATAGCTTCCAAATTTTAATAATGATTTACAGATTTTTTTTAATGCATACTCTTCCATTTCTGATTAGGCTTTTTAGTAACAATCTTCAAAAGTGACCTATCTTTATTTAAATATAGGTAGAATATGTTATAGTACTGCCTTAATCTTGGATACCTGAGTACTGAACTTTCAGATAGTCCTAGTTTTACTTGGTGATGGACAGATATTTTTCCTCTCTTGTTCTGATTTCATTCATATAGGGAACTCCCAGTATAGTAGCTCCATTCTTGAATGCAGATGGGCATCTACTTTGTGATTCCTTGCCTTTGTGAATTGCCTGGGGACACTGAGATATCAAGTGTCTTGGCCATACTTACAGCTGGTATGTGTTGGAGTTAGGACTTGAACGTGCATTGTCTTAACTCAAATCTGGTCCAGTATATTTTGTTGCCTTTAGGTGGAGATACTTATGTAATGTGTGAACTCATAGTCACCGATATATAAGGCTGATGTTTCACAGCTACTGTAATAGTGGTTAGGAATGTGTAATTAATAAAAGCTTACAACTAAATCATTTTACAATTTTCTACTGAGTTGTATCATTTGAGTAATATTATTAAATTTTGAACAAATACTTCAGTTCATGAGATTCAGGCTCTTCATTATAATTTTTCCTTCACATCTTACTTGGTGTGGCCTAAGCCATCCTGGTTACTGAACTTTCTTCAGCCTATTCTTGCCCTGGAGAACCCATGTGCCACATTGCTTATTTCTTAGCAGTACCAGCTCTAAACTAGTGGGAAGAGAAAATGTTCACTCTTTCTGTTAGATTTTTCTTAAATTTGTAATTAGATCCTGAAAGTCTGAGGCTAGCTATGCCTATATAACTTCTTTCTTCTCTATAAGTACTATCCAGTTGAGTTATATTATATCTTCCACCAAGTCCCTCTGATTAAACACCAAGTAATGTTTTTCTCCAAATATCTTTGCACCTTGGATATAAAAATACTATCTGAGGGTCTTTGTATTTTTGGGTCTGTATAAGGATGTTATTTTTTTAGTAGCCCCAGTTAATAGAAATTCTTTGGATTAACAAAGTTTGTGTCTTCTGCAGAATGGTAGTGACAGAGTGTCTAATACTAGGAATTGCATTGTGTGTTGGGAAAACATATGTCTTCAGTGACTTTTATACACCAGATGTTATATTGAAAGAATTGGGCTGTTTCCTCTTCAAAATTTTTATCAATGACACTAATAACAAGCTTTTCTAATTTGTAGATGACATGAAGATGAAAGGGAGCACTAATATAGTAAATGATTAAATTGAGATCTTAGCTGATTGTGACTAAGGTTGGATAATCAAACCAATCCAACAAGAGAATATTATGTTCAGTTATACCTGACACTTCATGACCCAATTTTTTTTTTGCCAGAGATACTAGAGCAGTTTGCCATTTCCTTCTCTACATCATTTTACAGATGAGAAATTGAGGCAAATAGACTTTTCCAGGGTCACACAGCTAGGAAATATCTGAGACCAGATTTGGACTCAGGAAGGTTAATCTTCCTGACTCTAGGCGTGGAGCTCTATCCATTGCACCATGTAATGATATTTAATAGGTGGTAAATAAAAAGCTTTATGCTTAGGTTTAAAAAGTATATTTTCATTGATTTTTAATATAATCAAAATTTTTTCCATTATATCCCTCCCAGAGAGGTATCCCATATAACAAATATTTTTTAAAGAAAAGAAGAAAAATCAGAAAAAAACTGATTAGCATATTTTTTTAAAAATCTGAAAATTTGTGCAAAGTAGCATACCTCTGTCAAGGAGTTGAAGTGAGGGTATTTTCTCATATGTCTTCTTTGTAGATATACTCTAGTCATTTAAAAAAAATGTTTTGTGGTTCTTTCCCTTTATCTTAATTATAATCAGTTCAGCTTATTTCACTGAGTTATTTCTTGTAGAGCTTTCCATTCTTCTATGCTATCCTCATATTTGTTGTTTATTAGTACATAGTAATAGGATGACCATGAGGGACCTTTATCTAATAAAAAAAACATCTATCTAAAATTATAAAGAAGCTTCATGTGCAATGACAATTCTCTTGAAGTTTTTCTAGTAAATACAGGAGTAAAGCAATGTTGTTCACTCTCCATAATATTATTTGATGTAGTTTTATGAATGCTAACAGTAACATTTAGACGAGAGAAAGAATTTAAATGTAAAAAACAGGTAAAGAGGGAGACAAAAACTATGCCTATTTGCTGATGACATGATCATTTACTTAGGAAACCTGAGAGAGAAGGGGAAGAGTCAAAATGGCAGCATAGAAGCAGGAGAACTCCATGAGCTCCCCCCACAACCACCTGAAATACCTATAAAATATGACTCTAAACAAATTTTAGAGCTCTAGAACTCATAAAACGACAGAGAAACAAAGCTCCCGCTGAAGGGAGCCTGGCAGGCAGAAAGGAAGGGCTCATTGCAGCATTCTGGGAGCTAAGCCCAGCCTGGTCTGAAACCATAGACAAGCCGCATGGGGAGAGTGGATCACCAGCAGCTGTGGCAGTTTCCAGAACTATTAACACATAAGAACCAAGGACAAAGTGAAAGGTCAGTGGAAGTCGGCTAAATCTGGGGGAAAGAAGCAGTCCGGCCATCTGCCCCCAGGGCAAGAAAGCCCTGGAAGCGGCCACCCTGCAGCTGCCTCCATATGGCTGCTTCAGAGCTCCTGGCCTGCAGATTGCAGGGGGGCCAAGCTATCATTCTGAGGCTAAGTGTTCTTGCCTTAAGCTGCCTGGATCAGGATTGCAGTCTTGGGTGGTGGTCCTGAGGTACGTGACCACTGGAGGGGGCTGCAGAGATGATGGCCTCCTAATAGCTCCAGCAGCTGTGAAAACCCCAGTGATTTGGGACAAAGCTTTCCCCTTTGGAAGCAGAGTTCTACTATGGCAAAGAGCTCAAAAGTCAAGTTAATTGACTGGCAGCATAAGCAGGCAAAGGAAGCAAAGCAGTCATCCAACTTTAGATTCCTTTTTTGGGGACAAAAAGGATCAAAGCATGGAATGGGAGGAATACAACACAGTCAGAACTCCTGCACCAAAAGCTTCTAAGAAGAGTGTAAACTGGTTATAAGCCATAGAGGAGTTTAAGAAGGATTTTAAAAACCAATTAAGAGAAGTGGAGGAAAAATTGGGAAGAGAAATGAGAATGATGCAAGAAAATCATGAAAAGAGAGTCAACAACCTGACTGAAGAAAATAACACTTTAAAAAACAGATTAACTCAAATAGCAAAAGAGGCCGAAAAGCCAATGAGGAGAAGAATGCCTTAAAAAGGTGAATTTGCCATATAGAAAAACAATCTCAAAAGCTTTCTGAAGAGAATCATTTCTTCAGAAATAGAGTGAAGCAAATGGAAGCAAATGACTTTATGAGAAATCAAGATACTATTAAATAGATCCAAACAAATGAAAAAATAGAAGGCAATGTGAAATATCTCATTGAAAAAAACCACTGACCTGGAAAATAGATCCAAGAGAGTCCATTTAAACATTATTGGGCTACCTGAAAGCCACAAGCAAAAAAATAACCTAGAAATCATCCATCACAAAATTCTCAAGGGAAATTGCCCCGATATTTTAGAACCAGAGGGCAAAATAGAACTTGAAAGAATTCACCGATCACCTCTTGAAAAAGATCCCAAAAAGAAAAGTCCTAGGAATGTTATAGCCAGCTTCTGGAGTTCCCAGATCAAGGAGAAAATTTTACAAGTTACCAAGAGGAAACAGTTTGAACGCTGTGGAAACTCAATCAGGATAACCCAGGACCTAGCAGCTTCTACATTAAGGGATTGAAGGGCCTGGAATAGGATATTCTGGAGATCAAGGAAGCTACGATTAAAACACCCAGCAAAATTGAGTATAATGTTTCAGGGGAAAATATGGTCATTCGATGAGGTGGAGGACTTTCAAGCATTCTTGATGAAAAAACCAAAACTGAATAGAAAATGTGACATTCAGATATAAGAAGCATGAGAAGATAAACATGGAAAAGAATTCACAAGGAACTTATCGAAGTTGAACTATTTACATGCCAACATGGAAAAATGATAATTGTAACTTATGAAACTTTTCTCAGTACGAGGGTAGGTGAAGGGAATATAAAAGTATATATTTGTATACATACACATGTCTGTATAAGAGGGTATTATGCATAGGAATACATATGTGAGTGTGTGTATAAATGTGTACATTGATATAAGGCACAGGATCAATTGAATAGGAAGAGATGATATTTTACAAGGTGAAATTGAGAGGTGGGAGAGGAACAGAATGAGAGGAGATGGGGAGACATAATGGGGTTAATCGTCTCATATAGAAGAGGCAAGGGATAACTGTTATAATGAATGGGAAGAACAGGAAGGCAAAAGGGAATGGGTCAACCTTACTCTCATTGAATTTGGCTTAGGGAAGGAATGACATACACTCTAAATTGAGTATCTTGGCCTACAGGAGAGTAGGGGGGAAGGGGATGAGAGGCGGGATGACGGAGGGGAGGGGAAGTTGGGGAGGAGAGTTGTTAGAAGCGCACACTTCTGTAAAGTGACAAGGACAAAGTAGAGAGTAGAACAAGTGGGGGGCGGGATAGGAAGGAGGGAAATACAGTCTTTCACAGTATGTCCATTGTGGAGATGTTCTGCATAACTACACATATATGGCCTGTATTGAATTTCTTGTCTTTCCATGGAGGTGGGTGATGAAGGCAGAAGAGAAAGAATCTAGAATTTAAAGTTCTAAAATCAAATGTTTAAAAAAAAATGTATATATATTATTGTTGTTGTTGTTGTTATTATTATTATTATTATTATTATTATTATTTATCTGCAATTGGGTAATGAAATATACAGGCACTGGGGTAGGGAGATCCATCTTGCCCTACCAGAAAGTCAGAGGGGTGATCGGGCAGGATATAGGAGAGAGCAGATTGGGGGAGGGGATATACAGTGGGATCGCTGTTTAGCGGTGATGGGTAGAGGAAAGACGGGAAAAAAAATTGTAACTCAAAATCTCATGGGAATGAATGATGTAAACTAAAAATAAACAAAACTTAATAATAAGAAAAGAAAAACCTGAGAAAATCAAAAAAGATTGTAATTGAGACAGTTGATAGTTTCAGCAAGGTTGTAGGCTAAAGAATAAAATGAGATAAACCAGTAGCATTTCCATGTTCCACAAAACATGTAATTTTAAGAAGCAATGATAAAAAGAAAAATATCATTTAAGCAAAATGCATAAAATACTTGGGGATCTATCTAATACAAAATACTTGTAGATGTACTTAAAGAGTGGTGAAGATATAATCAGTACTCTTGGTTGAGCTATGCTCATATAATAAAAATGACAATACTAGTGTAGTTAATTCATAGTTTTGATTTTATACCAATTAAAGTAACAAAAGAATTATTTTACAAAACTCAATAGAATAATACCAGAATTCAGTTGGAGAAACAAAAGATCTAGAATATCAAGGGAAATAATGAAAATAATAAGAATAAATGGAGAATAACAGTTCTAGACCTCAAACTATATTTTAAGGTAGTAGATATCAATGACATTTGGTCTTATTTTTAAAAAAAGGCAAGGTAGGTTAATGCAATAACAGCAACAACAATAAAAATCAGGGCTTGCTGTAAATAGCACCTACTGTAAGACAGGCACTATGCTATGTGCTTTTCCATTTGATCCTTACAGTGTTCCTGAGAGGTAGATGCTATTATTATCCCCATTTTACATTTGAGGAAACTGAGGCAGAGGTTAAATGACTTATCCAAGAGTTGCCTATGTCAGAGGTCAGATTTGAAGTGAGATTGTCCTTACTTCAAGTAAAGTGCTTAATTTACAAAGCAGTTCAGAAGCCCAGTGTTCGATAAAGTAGAAAATATAAGTAACTTAGGAAAAAGCCCTGTAATCGATCAAAATTTCTGGGAAAACTACGATGGCATATGTTAGTCTTATACTATGTTTCGGAATACATTAGTGGATACCTCAGCATAATACTGAAAATCTTACTTAAAACAATTAGAGAAGAAGCAGATCATGTGCTGTTTGCAATTATAGTCAGGATGTCTTGTATTCTTTTATGTCTTCATAGTGTTTCCCAGTTTCCATCCTCCCCCTCCCCCCAGAGATCCTTCCTGTATGATAAATAGTATTTTTCAAAGAAAAAAAGGAAAGAAACCCCATAGTTTATTGATAAAGTTCCAAAATATGTGCAGTTTGCAACAGATGTGAACTTCCTGTCTCCATAAAGGTGTGGACTAGAAACATCCTCTCATTTCTCTTCCTTCTAATCATGCTTGACCTTTATAATTTTGTTACACTTACTTTCAATTTTGGGGTGTGTGTGTGTGTGTGTGTGTGTGTTTCATTTTATATTGTTGTAGTTACTGTGTATATTTGTTTCCTTTGCTTATTTCACTCGTCAGTTCATAGAGATCTTTCTTTTCTTCTCTTTATGCATCATATACATAATTTCTTACAGTACAGTTGTATTCCATTACTTTTATGCACCACAGTTTGTTTAGCCATACCCTTGTTAATGGGCATCTACTTTGTTCCCACTTTCCAGAAAGACAGTTTCTTCCCCCAGTGAAGCTTATAATCTAATGGTACAAGATGTCACACCAAAGAAACTTGAAAAGTGGTGGAGGGGACATGATGAAGTACAAAGTGCAGTCTGGAGGGAAATGAAGAGATCTGTGGGAATCATGACCCAGAGAGTTGATGTAACTTGCCTAATGTTGCTCCCTGATGACAGAACCTGGAATGTAACTAGATCTTTTGACTCCCAAATGCAGTATTCCTTCACAGTTCTCTCCTGGTTGTGTCATAAGAGGATCTGCTTCTGATTTTAGAAGAAAGATCTCTAGGACTAAATGGGTTGAAGTTACGTATAGGAAGATAATTTTGCTTCATTATAAGAAAGAGATTCCTGATTGTTATAGATGTTTGGAGATGAATTGGACTGTTTTAGGAGATGGGCATTCATCACAATTGGAGATTTTTATGTAGATATTTAATGACCACTTGATGGATTTGTTAGAGAAGATGTTACTCTAGCGGACAACGAGTTGGACTAAATGGTCTCATAGGTCCCATCTAACTCATTCTCTAAGGCTCTAAGTACATGCCATGGGTTGTCAACATGAGAGAATTTCCCTAAGCAGTAAATGACATCTGGATGTATAATTCAGGAATTCAGACCTGGACAAAGATTTTAACTTGATTGATCTGTCCAGAAATGAATTTAATGCTGGCCTTTAATTGATGAATAGGGATAACAATTGGAACTAGTTGCAACTTTGAATTAGAAATTTCTGATACTTTTGAATTTATCTCACTAATTCTCTTTATCTTTTAGTAATTACTCAGTTCTTTTAGCATTGTTCCCTAGAGCTCTATTGAAGTTTTGTGTATAGTCTCTTGTCGTTGTGCCTTTGCATTGGCTCTCTTCAAGACCTGGAATATTTTTCTTTCATTTCTTCAGCATACAATTCCTCTCTTCCTTCAAGATGTATATCAAGCATCACTTTCTACTTGGAAGTTCTCTAGTGTTCTTTCTCCCTAAATAATGTTGTATTAATACTTATCTCTTTTAAATGAGCAGCAGCATGAAATAGTAGAGATACCGCCTCACAATCAGGAAAACACATACTATCTGGGTAAGTCCAGTTCCAGTGCTCTAGGCCAATGATGTCAAACTCAAATAAACATGGGGCCACTAAACTGTCCCTGAACCATACATAAAAGTCCCTTCTCACCACACATTGATTTAGAAAACTACATATTTATATTATTTGTGTTCTATTATATTTTCATTTATATGTTAAATATTTCCCAGTTTCATTTTATGTCTTTCCTGCTACATTCAGGTGTGTTGTGCTCATCTCTTTGATACCTCTGCCTCAGCAATTCTCTGAGTCTAAGACTCTTAATTTATGGACAAGAGTTGGGTTTTCATTGGTGGAGGGAATTTCCTTACCCAGGAATTCTCTGTACTAATTAAATCAAAGGTCTAGACTCTGTCCTTATCATTTTTTTTAGGGAAGAGGAAGAGAGTCTTTTTCCATCAAGTAAATTTCCTCCTCTGTCACCCAACCATTCCTCCTAACAAAGATTTTTTTAAAGAAAAAAAAGAAATCAACAAAATTAATTGGTACCTTGAAAAAATCTGAACATTGCTAGATTCAATATTCTTCACCTCCCCACGTGATTGAGAGGAAGTGTCCCCGTACTTCTGTATGTGCTTGTCGCTTCTCCCTAGTCAGATTATAAGCTCCTTAAGAACCACTGTTTAATTCTTTGTAGTCTCAGTCTTTTGAGATCAGAGAATACTTTTTGTCCTTTTTTTGTATTTGTAGTACTTGACAGAATGCCTGGCACATAATATGCTTTCAGTTGATTTGCTGATTGATATAATCAGTTACTTAATACTTGCTTATCATATGGAAGGCACTGCCCATTTTTTTTGTTATAAATTAAAAAGTAAGAAATTATGTAGTTCTAGCTTCCAAGGAGGACTCAACGTATACACAGATAAATAAATTCAAGATTATTCAAAGAAGAAGAGAATAGTGGCATCCTAGAATCGTAGGTAAGGAGAAGGAACCAGCCTTAGAAATTCTCTCATCCAACTCCCTCATCCACAGTTGAGGAGATGTTCATTGCTTAGCTTAAGGTCCCAAAGGTCATAAGTGGCAGTGCTGTCAAGTGTTTCAGTCACAACTGGCTCAAAGACATTAGAGGAGGAAAAAGCAGTATTGTTTGTTGTTGTTCAGTTGTGTCCGGTTCTTTGTGACCCCATAGATCATAGCATGTCAGGCTCATCTGCTTTTATTTTCTTTTTAAACTGGTACCAAGTAGTTTTGGTGATTATAGCTTTATGGTGCAATTTGAAGTCTGGAAGGAATATTCCCTTAACATTCCAAGTTTTTTTCATTATCTCCCTTGAGATTCTAGATTGTTTGTACCTTCCAATAATTTTTATTTTTCTTCTAGATCTATGAAATGCTCCTTTGATTGCGATGTCATTAAATTTGTGATAGAATTGTGATTTTTATGACTTGAATGTGACCCAGCCATAAATACTGAATATTCCTCAGTCATTTAGTTTCTTGGTTCTTTTTTAGGATTGTTTTATAATTTGAATTTCTCTGTGTCTTGAGTGTACTTTAGTATACTTACTTCTTGGTCATAATTTTTCTTATTTTCATAAGTTGCCTTGAAATCAGCACCATTATAAAAATGTAAAGGAAGGAGGTTTATCAGTACCAGATCTTATATTATATTATAAGGCAGTAATTATCAGAACTATATGATTCTGGCTAAGAAATAGAAAGATAGATCAATGGAGCAGAGTAGACA
Source organism: Pseudocheirus occidentalis (assembly GCA_028646575.1). NCBI lineage: Eukaryota > Metazoa > Chordata > Mammalia > Diprotodontia > Pseudocheiridae > Pseudocheirus > Pseudocheirus occidentalis. Next base: position 138,137,229 of record CM053593.1, on the reverse strand, counting down.
TACAATTTACAGCAGCAAATAAATATAATAACCTTGTATGGTAATTAATTTGATTAATGGTAATGACTTTAGATTTTGAGGTAAGAATTCATTATTTGGGGACAGCTAGGTGGTTCAGTAAATAGAGCACTGGCCCTGGAGTGAGGAGGACCTGAGTTCAAATGTGCCCTTAGACACTTGACGCTAACTATGTGACCTTAGGCAAGTCACTTAACCCCAATTTCCTTGCCTTCCTCCCTCCACCCCCCCCAAAAGAATTCATTTTTTTTGGTAAAAATTGTTGGGAAAATTGGGAAGCAGTATGACAGAAACTGGGCATAGACCAATATCTTAACACCATTTACCAAGATAATGTCAAAATGGATACATGACCTGGATTTAAAGAACAGTATTGTAAGAAAATTGGAAGAAAGTGGAACATATTACTTATCAGACTTATGAACAGGTGAACAATTTATGAATAAAGAGTTAGAGGGCAAAGTTAGGTGTAAAACAGATCATTTTGAGTATATTAAATTTGAGAGTTTTTGAACAAATAAAACAATTGTCACCAATATCAGAAGGAAAGCAGAAAATTAGAGAAAAATTTATAGATAATTTTTTCAGATAAAAATCTTATATCTCAGATATATAAAGAACTTTTCCAAATCTCTAAGACTATGAGTCATACCCTAATTGAAAAATGGTCAGAGTATATAAATAGGCAGTTTTCTAGTGAAGAAATCAAAACAATTTATAGTCATATGAAAAAATGCTTTTAATCATTATTGATTAGAGAAATACAAATTAAAACAATTTTGAGTTATCATTTTATACCTACTAGATTGTCTAAAATGATTGAAGGGGAAAGGGACCAATGTTGGAGAGGATGTGGAAAAAATGGTGCTTTTTTTTTTGTCTTTTTTTTTTTTTTTTGAGGGGGGAAGGCAGGGCAATTGGGTTTAGGTGACTTGCTCAAGGTCCTATAGCTAATAAGTGTTAAGTATCTGAGGCCAGATTTGAACCCAGGTCCTCCTGACACCAGGGTCAGTCACCTAGCTGTCCTGATGTGGAAAAATTGGGACACTAATTCATTGTTGGTGGAATTATGAACTGATCCAGCCATTTTGGAGAACAATCTGGAATTACACCCAAAGAGTTATTAAAATGACCCAGGAATTCTACTACTAGATCTATATCCAAAGATGATTAGGGAAAGAAGAAAAGAATCTATATGGTCTAAAATGTTTTTACAACTCTTTTTGTGGTGGCAAAGAACTGGAAACTGCAGGGATACCCATCAACTAGGGAGTGACTGAAAAAATTGTGGTATATGATTGTGATAAAATACTACTGTGCAGTAAGAAATGAAGATCTTGGTGATCTTAGAAAAACATGGGTAGACTCGCATGAAAGAATGAAGAGCAAAATGAGCAGAAACAAGAGAATGTTGTAACAGAAATACTGTTTTAAGAATGACATTGAATGAATAAGTCATTTTGACTATTATAAATATCCAAATTAACTACAAAGGACATGTGAAGAAAGATGCTATCTGTATTCACAGAAAACTGATAAATAGAAGTCTGTATAGAATACACACACACACACATACACACAAACACACACACACACTCCCCTATTTGTGTCTAATGGTAGCCATCTCTAGGGTGTAGGGGAGAGCAGAGGGATAACTTTATTATATATTTAAAAGTAATAGCAAGTTGTACATAATAACTTTTCAGTGGCATGTGCAATCATTTAAAAAAATTATACTGTTATAGAAATGCTTGTTTTATTCCATAAGTTAAAAAGAAAATAAACAAATGTGGGGAAAAAATCTGCACAATCAGTGAGCTTATATCTTCTTCTCAGTATTGAAGTGTGTTATTTGGAATTTAACGAGTAACCTTTATAATTTCTCCTTTGACAGTTTTAATTTTGTAAATTTCACTGGAAGATTTTAAATTTTATAGTTGGTGAAGTTGAGAACTTTAAAATGCTTTTTTTTGGAGGGACATTTATATTTTATATTTTTAAAAATCTCATTTTCTTAAGGTGTTTTAACATGAAATCTAGCAAAACAAAATTTATTTTTATAGTTTCTAATTGCTCAATTAAAGTTTTTCATTTCAATACTGATAACATTTTTTTTTGGTGGGAGAGGGAATTAGCTCTTTAAAGGGACCAATCAGTTTACTTCTTTAACTGCAAAATTTCTGTAGATTTGTCTGTTGCAATAGCCCAAAATGAAAGCTTTTCCTCCCTAGTAAAGATTTAATGACTTTACCAAATTTCAGAGTGTAGTTCAGATGCAAAGCAAGTCACAGATTGTTCTGCTAGGAATCATTGCATGCACACATTCTACAATATACAGGTAAAAGAAAGGCCAACAGAAGAGACATTCATTTAGAACCAGGATAAATTTGATTTTATATTTGAAGTGAAACATTCTAGATAATCTTATCATGTTTGTTAGTATCCATATATTGGTAAATTCTTGTAATTAGTTAATAAACCTTGCCTACAAATTATAGATCCCCAAATAATTTTTCCCTAGTAAAAAGACCATTGCTCTACCTAATTCCTGTCATGACTTAACAGTAGGTTTAGATCTATTCTAATGTTCCAGCTTAAAGGGGAAGGGCAGTGTACCTGGTTTCCATGTTTTAAAAAATTGTCAGACTTAGTTTTAATGTAAATTGACAAGTTTATGTATAAATGTCAAACCCAAACCTTTTGAAATGTTAACCCATTTAGTCTAAGTTACTCTCTGGAAAGTAGATTTAGATTTCATTGTATTGAAGCATGTACTTTTTCACTGACTCTTGACCAGTATAAAGGGGACAAGGGGATACTTGTGGTATCTTATATATCATGAATACTCTGTGATGAAGAAAAAAACAGCAAGGGTTCCGCAGATTTTGCAGTACATCTCTCGTAGGCCTTTCTGGTTTGGCAGCTTTCAGTTAAAGGAAAATTGCTCCAAGTTTTCCCATTGTCCTGCTTGGAAACAAATTGGTGTTATCTTCTTTAGGCCTAGGGAGTGGGATAAGGCATCCATAAAGCTGAGAGGAACTGAGAAGAGACCGATCTCAGGCACGCATTCAACTGTGTTTTGGCAGGGTGTATGTTGCCTTCACTCTGAATGTGTGACTTTGTGCAGTCTCTTATTTTAAAAGGTTATCTTTCCTTATTAGGGCACCAAATGGGAAAATTTTCCGTATATAAAAATAGTTTTGGGTTCTGCCAAGAGTTAGCCTCTAAACTGCGCTCTCCTAGCAATTGTTTTGTCTACTTTTACCAAGTGCTTTCTAGGGGGGAGAATCTCAGTTGTGACATTGTATGGCTGCCAGCAGAATGATCAGAGGTTTAGTTTCAGTATGTGCCATGATTAGCTGCTAATTGAAGGTGACAGTCTGTTGTTTTCTGCCCCATTGGCTTGGTAAAATGTTAGCCTTCACTTAAACAGTTAACTCATTCCTTCTCAGCACAGGAACTTGAGGTATTGCCAAGGGACTCTTTTAATCTTGTAGTGATTTTGTAGGTTGAATTTGGATTTGAAATTATATCATTTATTAAGTAATATGCACCATGCGATCTTAGGAAGTAAGTCTTAGGAAGGAGACAAATTGCCTCTTCAAATGCTGCTTTTGAAGTATTCATATAAGTTCATTGAAAAAACCAAGTGTGAGTTCTACTCCTGGAAGGCTCCAGGATGACCTTTGTTTTGGTGCCAACCATCACAACACAGTGGATGATTTCTACCAGCATACTGGAACATTTGAAGGGAGCTTCTCCAGGAAATAAGAGCTTGAGGCTTGTGTTCTATTTCTGGTAGTGGGGACAGAGAGGCACAAAAAGATGGCAGAGTTATAGGCATAGCTGGGAGAAAGGTATGTTGGTGTGCTAGTTTGGAGTTGGTAGACTCTAGGCCTTATTTCATAGTCCATATATGTGAGACACAGCTGTTTGTAATGTACCTATTTTTAGGGATTTCTCTTCACCTTGAAATATGATAACATAGACATATATAGTGGAGATCTCTCTTCCTTTTTCTTTTGCTTATGGTTTTGGCCCCTTAATATTTAGTGACATGTAAATAACCAATTTTTGGTGGGGTCTTTATTAGTTTGTTTACTTTTAGTTTACAAGATTCAGTTCTACAATCCCTTGAGTTTCAAAAATTTCCCCCTGCCCTCTCCTCCCCATGGCGGCATGCAATCAAGTATAGGATCTGCAAATACTTTCACATTAGACATTAGTCAGGTTATGAAGGATTGTAACTGATGCAGCGAACAATGGGAAAAAGAAAACAAAACCAAACCAAAAAAAAAAAAAGAAAGAGAGCAGGTAGTTTGCGTCAATCTGAATTCAAACTTTGTTCTTTCTAGTTCTTTCTCTGAATGTAGACATCTCTTTCTATCCTGAGCCTTTTTTTTCTTTTACTTTTTGGAGGGCAGTTGGGGTTAAGTGACTTGCCCAAAGTCACAGCTAGTAAGTGTGTCAAGTGTCTGAGGTCGGATTTGAAGTCAGGTCCTCTGGACTGCAGGGCCGGTGCTCTATTCACTGCGCCACCTAGCCAACCCCATCATGAGTCTTTTGGAGTTGTCCTGTAACCTTGCATTGCTGAGAAGAATCCAGTCTATCAAAGTTGGTTATCACAATATGTTGTGTCTGTAATTGTGTACAAATTTCTCCTGGTTCTGTTCTTCTCACTCAGACTCAGTTTGTGTAAGTCTCTCCACGTAAATATGAAGTCTCTCTGCTCCTAATTTCTTATAGCACAATACTATGCCATTACATTCATATACCATAACTTGTTTAGCCATTCCCCAATTGATGGGCATCCCTTTAATTTCCAGTTCTTTGCCACCACAAAAAGAGCTGCTATAAATATTTTTGTACATACAGCCCCTTTTCCCACTTCTATGATCTCTTTGGGATACAACCCTGGAAGTGGTTTTGCTGGGTCAAAGGATGTGCACTTATTTATAGCCCTTTGGTCATAATTCCAAATTGTTCTTCAGAATAATAACCAATATTTTAATATACTTTGGAGAGAAATAAAAATTTTCCTAAGAATTGCCATTCATTGAGAAGTCTACTGGGTTCTAAAATTGCATCTTCCATTTTATACTTCCAGGCTTTTTTTCTCTATCCTTGAGGACCAGAAAGTTTGGTTCTTAATAAAAAGCTGGCATTGTTTTCCTTCAGATAAACCAACAGAATCAATTTTCATGAATGAACAGAGTAAATATGGTTATAAAGAGCATGTATATTTTTTGTGTCACTCTTACAACCATTCTGAAGGAACTATTCCTTTGCAGTTGAATTTTGAAGAACAATGCTTTTTGCAGAATTACTTTCAAATCTCTCACCCATCTTCTCTAACACATGCTTTAAGAGCTATAAACTAGTCAGATGACTCAATCAGATTGGTATGCTATTGAGAAACATGTTATGGTTGAACCTAAAGGAGAGGAATCAGTGGGGCTATAGCAATGATTCAGGTACTGCATAAAGCTGATTCTTGGTTTTGGGGAAAATCTCACCCTCACTAATTTGAGCAAGCCCCAGTTTGCTAATGGATTGTGTACTAGAGGTTTATTTATAAGCTTTCAGTTTGGAACTTGCAATATACTCACACATTTTACATTTCGAAATTTAATCGGAAGAACAAAAGGTCAAAAATATCAAGGGAATCAATGAAGAAAAATGTCAGGGAAGGTAGACTAGCATTTTCAGATTCCAAACTATAATACAAAGCAGTAATCTTGAAAACAGTCTGATATTGGCTAACAGAGTGCTAGATCAGTGGAATAGATTAGGTATACAATATATAGTAGTAAATAACCATAGCAATCTAGTATTTGATAAACCCAAAGATCCAAGCTTTTGGGGTAAAAACTCAACATTTCACAAAAAATATTGGGGAAAACTGGAAAGGATTTTGGCAAAAACTAGGTACAGACCAGCAACTCGTGCCATATACCAAGGTAAGGTAAAAATGGAGAAATGAATTAGACATAAAGGATGATATCATAAATAAATTAGGGGAGCATGGAAAGATGTACCTGTCATATCTGTTTTAAAGGAAGAATTTACAGCCAAACAAAAGATAGAGAAGATTACAGAAAGTAAAACAGATAATTTTGATTACATGAAATTATTTAAAAGCTTTTGCACAAACAAAAGTAATGCAACCAAAATTAGAAGGAAAAAAGGAAATTGAAATTTTTTGCAGCAAGTGTTTCTGATAAAAGTCTCATTTCTCATTTATGCATGTGTATGTGTGTGTGTGTGTGTGTGTGTGTGTGTGTGTGTGTGTGGGCTTGTGTCTGTGTATGTATATAAAGGGAACTGAACCATATTAATAAAAATCAGAGCCCCCAGGTGATAAATTGTCAAAGGATATGAACAGTTTTCAGAAGAAATCTAAGCTATCTATAATCACATAAAAATACTCTAAATCACCAAGTACACTAATATACTAAAAAATACACTAAATCACTGATTAGCGAAATGCATGTTAAAACAACTCTTTGATACCACCTCACCCCTATTAGAATGACTAACATGACTGAAAAGAAAAATTCTGGCAAGGCTCTGGAAAAATTGGGACACTACTGCACGATGGGTAGAGCTATGAACTGGTCTAACCATTCTGGAAACAATTCAGAACTATGCCCAAGGGGCTAGAAAACTTTCCATACCTTTTGAGCCAGCAATATTATTACTAGGTCTGTATCCCAAAAAGATCAAAGAAAAGGGAAAAGGACCTATTTGTACAAAAATATTTATCACAGGGGTGTTTTCTGTTGTTGTTGTTGTTGTTATTTTTGTTTTTTGTGGTGGCAAAGAATTGGATATTGAGGGGATGGTCATCAAGTAGGGAATGATTGAATAAGTTGTGGTATATAAGTGCAGTGAAATACGGTTACCTCTGTAAGAAATGACAAAGCAGATGATTTCAGAAAAACCTGGTTGCTAAACATACCTTCCATTCTGTGACTTCCCCTAAAGTGCCTTGGGGAATGATTTGGGACTGGGCAGAATAGTTACTTGGTCATAAGGAATTTGCTTAATTTCTGAATCTCTCTGTCTGTCTGTCTCTCCCTTAAATTTAGTATTTTATTTTTCCCTAGTCATGTGTAAAAACAATTTTTAAGATTCATTTAAAAAATCTTTGAGTTCTAAATTCTCTCTCTTCCTGTCCTCCTTCCCCCATTTTAGAAGGTAAACACTTCATTTTAGGTTATTCGTGTCTAGTCATGCAAAACATTTCCACAGTAGTAATGTTGTGAAAGAAAATATAGACCAAAAAACCCCTCAAGAAAAACAAAGTAAAAAACAAGGGAGTTATGCTTCAACTTGTATTCAGACACCACCAATTCTTTCTCTGGGGATGGATAGCATTTTTCATCATAGGTCCTACAGAGTTGTCTTAGATCTTTGTAATTCTGAGAATAGCTAAGTCATTCAGGGCTGATCATCTTACAATATTGTTGTTACTTTGTACAGTGTACGTTTCACTTTGCATCAGCCCATGCAAGTATTTCCAGGTTTTCCTGAGAGCATCCTGCTCATAATTTCTTATGGCACAATAGTATTCCGTCATAACCACATACGAGAACTTGTTCAGTCATTCCCCATTCCCTCAATTCTTTGTCTCCAGAAAAGAGACACTATAAATATTTTTGTACATAGAAGTCATTTTCCTTTTTTTTTTTTTTTTTTTTTAAATCTCTTTTGGGATACAGATCTAGTAGTGGTACTGCTAGGTCAAAGGGTATGCATAATTTTATAGTCCTTTGGGCGTACTTCCAAATTGTTTTACAGAATGGTTCAATCAGTTCACAGTTCCACCAATAATGCATTAATGTCTCTTCTTTCCCATATCCCCCCTAACGCTTGTCATTTGCCCTTTCTTTCCTATTAGCCAATCTTATATGTATCAGGTAACACCTCAGAATTGTTTTTATTTGTATTTCTTCAATCCATTGTGAGTTAGAGTAGTTTTCATTTGGCTATAGATAGCTTTATTTATGTCATCTGAAAATTGACTTCAAATTTTTTTTTTCAGTTAATATTGCTAACTGTATTTCCTTCCATCTTATCTACCCCACCATTTACTCTCCGATCCCTCCTCAAAAGTGTTTTGTTTCTGATTATCCCCTACACCAGTGTGTCCTCTACCCCCAATTGAATGTGTATGTTATTCCCTCTTTGAGCCAGTTCTGATGACAGTAAGGTTCACTCACTCACCTCCTCCCTCTTCCCCTTCACTGTAAAAGCTTTTTTTAACCTCTACTATGTGAGATAATTTACCCCAATTCTACCTCTCCCTTTCTCTTCCTCCCAGTACATTCCATTTTCACTCCTTAATTAGAGTTTTTAGATATCATCCTTTCCTATTCAACTTACCCCTGTGCCATCTATGTATACTACTTCTAACTACTCTAATAATGAAAAAGGTCTTATGAGTTACAAGTATCATCTGCCAATGTAGGAATGGAAACAGTTTAACTTCATTAAGTGCATTATGATTTCCATTTCTTATTTATGCTTCTCTTGAGTCTTGTAACTGAAAGTCACATTTTCTATTCTGTTCTCATCTTTTCATCAAGAATTCTTTTTTTTAAATAAATTTTTTATTTGTTTTCTTGTTTACATCATTCATTTTTATGAGATTTTTGAATTACAAATTTTCTCGCCGTCTTTCCCCTACCCCAACTACAAAACAGCAGTCCCACTGTAAAGCCTCTCCCCTGATGTGCTCTCTAACTTTCTGGTAGGGCAGGGAGGGTCTCCCTACCCCAGCCCCTGTATATCTTAATTCCTAGTTGCATGTATTGCAGAGCTTTAAATTCTAGATTCTTTCGGTTCCTCTGTTGTCACCCACCCCCACTGGAAGGACAAGTAATTCAATACAGGCTGTGGATGAGTAATTATACAGGAAATCTTCATAGTGGACCTATTATGACAGTGATCATATGTCCCTCCTTCCT
>CM053593.1:138095237-138127739 GCA_028646575.1 Pseudocheirus occidentalis | reverse complement strand
CCCTCCATCATCCCGCCTCTCATCCCCATGCCCCCTACTCTCCTGTGTGGCATGATGCCCAATTTAGAGTTTATGCTATTTCTTCCCTAAGCCAAATTAAATCAGAGTAATTGAAAGTAAAGTTGTAACAGTTATCCCTTGCCTCTTCTCTATGGGATGATTAACCCCATTTTGTCTCTCCCTGTCTCCTCTCATTCAAGTCCTCTCCCACCTCAGAATTTTGCTTTTGCATCCCTTTGTATTAAATTGATCCTATACCTCTATATACACATATACGCACATGCTCCGATATGCATTCATACACATATGTAGCCTCCTGTTTAGACATGTAAGTATATACACACACACATACACACACACACACATATATATTTGTATTCCCTTCACCTATCCTCATACTAAGAAAAGTTTCATAAGTTACTATTAACATTTTTTCATATTGGCATGTAAATAATTCAAATTTGATAAGTTCCTTATGATTTCTTTTCCATGAGTAGTTACCTTCTCATGCTTCTGTTTGATTGTCAAATTTTCTGTTCAGTTGGTTTTTTCAGCAAGAATGCTTGAAAGTCTTCCACCTCATTGAATTACCATATTTTCCCCTGGTTCACATATGCTCAATTTTGCTGGGTAGTTGATTCTTGGTTTTAAACCCAGCTCCCTTGATCTTCAGAATATCATATTCCAGGCCCTTCGTTCACTCAGTGTAGAAGCTGCCAGATCCTAGGTTATCCTGCTAGTGCTTCCGCAGTATTCAAATTGTTCTCTCTTGGCAGCCTGTAATATTTTCTCCTTTAACTGGGTATTCTGGAACCTGGCAATAACATTTCTAGGAGTCTTCTTTTGGGGATCTTTTTGAAGAGGTGATCAGTGAATTCTTTCAAGTTCTATTTTGCCCTCTTGATTCTAAAACATCAGGTCAATTTCCTTTGAGGATTTCTTGAAGGATGCTTTCCAAGTTCTTTTTCTGGTCATGGCTTTCAGGTAAACCAATAATTTTCAGATTGTCTCTCCTGGATCTATTTTCCAGGTCAGTGTTTTTTTCAAGGAGATATTTCACATTGCTTCCTGTTTTTTTCATTTGTTTGTATTTGTTTAATAGTATTTTGGTTTCTTATAAAGTCATTAGCTTCCACTTGCTCCACTCTAATTCTGAAGGAATTATTCTCTTCAGAATGCTTTTGAGATCCTTGTTCCATGTGGGAAATTTGACTTTTTAAGGCATTCTTCTCCTCATTGGCTTTCTGAGCCTCTTTTGCCATTTGAGTTAATCTATTTTTTAAAGTGTTGTTTTCTTGAGTCAGGTTGTTGATTCGCTTTTCATGATTTTCTTACATCATTCTCATTTCTCTTCCCAATTTTTCCTCCCCTTTTCTTATTTGTTTTTCAAAGTCCTTTTTCAGTTGATCTGTAGCTTCTAGGCATTCTTCAAGTGTCTTAGAAGCATTTGGTGTGGGAGTTCTGACTGTGTTGTCTTCCTCCCATTCCATGCTTTGATCCTTTTTTGTCCACCAAAAAGGAATCTAGAGTTTTATTGCTATTCTTATTTTGCTTCCTTTTCCTCATGTTTACTAGTCAATTACTTGGTTGGTTTTTTTTTTAGCTTTGTAGAACTCTGCTTCCAGGGGGAAAGCTCTGTTCCAAATTTCTGGGGTTTTCCTAGCTGCCAGAGCTATTAGAGGGGTGTTGCAGCCCCCACCAGCTTTGGTGTGCTGAAAGTGCACCCCTGGACCACCACCCAAGACCACTATCTGGATCCAGGCCACTCAACGCAAGAGCACTTGGCCCTGATCAATCAACTCAGCCCCCTTGTGGGGTCTGCAGGCCAGGGGCTCTGAAGCAGCCCAGTGGGGGCAGCTACTGGTTACAGTAGTTCCTGCCCTTCCCCCACTGCGTTCTTGCCCTGGGGGCAGATTGGCCGAACTGTTTTTCCTCTCCCAAATTTAGCTTGAAAGCTTCACTCACTTTCACCTACTTTCTCTCATCCTGGCTTGATAGATGAGAAGATTGCTTGAGGTTCTGTAGATCTTCTCTGAAGTAGACTCGCACTGGGGCTTGGGAGACTTGGCTCCTCCCGACCACCCTGGGACCTGGCCAGTTTTGGGCTGGGCTGGTCTTGGCTCCCGGCCTGCTGCAGTGAGCCCCACCTGCCGAGCTGCCTTCAGTGAGAGATGTGTTTTCTGTCTTTTTGTGAGTTTGAGAGTCCTGGAATTTGTTTAGAGTCATATTTTATGGATATTTAAGGTGGCTGTGTGGGAGCTACAGAACTTTGCTGCTTCTATGCTGCCATCTTGGCTCTGCCCCCTGCCCCTCCCCCCTTTCATCAAGAATTCTTGAAAGTCTTCTATCTCATTGAATGTCTATTTCCCTCCTGAAAGGTTTATACTCAATTTTGCTGGGTAGGTGACTTTGATTGTAATCCCAGCTCCTTTGCTCTCTGAAATATCATATTCCAAGCCCTTTGATCCTTTAATGTAGAAGCTGTTAAATCCTGTGTTATCCTAACTATTGTTCTGTGATATTTGAATTCTTTCTTACTGCTGGCAATATTTTCTCTTTGACCTGGGAACTCTGGAATTTGGCTATACTATTTCTGGGAGTTTTCATTTTGGGATCTCTCTTAGGAAGTAATCAGTGTATTCTTTCAATTTCTATTTTACCCTGTGGTTGTAGAATATCAACGCAGTTTTCCTTGATAATGTCTTGAAAGATGATATCTGGATTCTTTTTTTTGATCGTGACTTTTAGGTAGTCTAATAATTTAAAAGTTATATTTTCTCAATCTATTTTCCAGGTCAGTTGTTTTTCCAGTTAGATATTTGTCATTGTCTCCTATTTTTTCATGATTTTCCTTTTGTTTCATGATTTCTTGATTTCTCATAAAGTCTTTACCTTCTATTTGCTCCATTCTAATTTTTAAGGAATACATTTTTTTCAATGAGCTTTTGGACCTCTTTTTCCATTTGGCCAATTCTGATTTTTTAATGCATTCTTCTCCTCATTTTCTTGGAGGTTTTGGATGTAGTTTTGCTTTTGTTGTCGTCTTCTGAATGTGTTTTGATCTTCCTTGTCACCAAAGTATGTTTCAGTAGTCAGAGTTTTTTTTCCTTGTTGTTTGTTCATTTTCCCTACCCATTATTTGACTTAAAAAAAAAAAAAAAACTCTCTTTGTTAAGGTAGGGATCTACTTCCAGTGTGGAGGGCAAACTGTCCCAAGCTTCAGGGGGGTTTTGTATAGCTGTTTTCAGAGATACTTGTAGGGACCTGTAAGTTTTAAGCTCTTCCAAGATGGTATGGTCTAAGGAGAGGTATTTACTCCTGTCCTGGTCTGTGTACTTGTACTCTGTACGCTTGTACTCTGGTCTGTGAGTGATCACAAGCACCCTTTTTGCCCTGGAATTATGAGGAGAGTCCCTGCTCCACTGCTGCTGTAAGCTCTGCTATACCAGTGCTCCTCCTTGCCCTGGGACTGCCACCCAGGACTGGACCCAGATCCAAGTATGGGCAAAGCAACAGAGTCTTGCCTTAGAGCTAGCAAAGAGACCCCTGTAATCTTCCTCTGACGAATTGTTCAATCCCCTTACCATCTGTGGACACAGAGCTCCAGAAGCAGCTGCTAATAATTCAGTAACTGCCAGGGTCTGCTCCTGGGTTGAAGGGGCTGGGGCTGTGCTGACCTGGCATGTGCTGGCCTGAGCTTCTTTCTCATCTAGGTCTGACAGACCTTTCCTGCTGACCTTCTAAGTTGTCTTTGGCATCTATGGGCTAAGTCTGGAAACCTCCATTGCTGCCAGTGATTCAGTCTACCTGAGGCCTTCTCTGGGTTTGCTGGGTGCTGGGACCTGGTCTACTCTGGCATGTCCTGTGCTGAACTGTACTCCTCTCTCATTATGGTGCAACAGACCTTTCCTTTTGACCTTCCAGGTTGTCTTGGACAGGAAATTTGTTTCACTCTGTTTTTGTGGGTTCTGCTGCTCTAGAATTGGTTTAGAGTCATTTTTAAAGGTTTTTGGAGGGGTTATGGGGGAGAACTTAGGTGAGTCCCTGTCTTAAATTTGCCATCTTGGCCTTGCCTTCCAAATCTTTTTTAAGCCTCTTTTAACTCCTCAAGTGTTTTGAATTGAGAAACAAAGGGTCTATATTTCCACAAGGGTTGTAGGGCTCTGGATTCATTGAGAATTCGAGTATTTGTCAGTTGGAAATTGCTGGTATATGATGGAAAACACCTGATTCCCATACCAATATTTCCAGTAGCAATTAATATTGATTATATCATACTATCACGAGTAGGTTTAATGAGGGATGGTTTGTAAGGTTATTTCAGAAATCTCTTCATAACTTAACTGTGGGGCCCCAATTCTGTAAACTATATGGAACATGTATGTGTAGGTGGAACTTATGTCTAGATTGTGACCAGAAATAAATTTCGTTTTCAACTAGGAATTTTTATTATTAATGTAGAACAAACGCTTCTGTAAGTCCTAATGCCAGGAATAAACTCCATTCTCTACCTGCCTATCCTTTCTAGTTTTTTCCCTGAAATTAAAGCAGTTCAGGTTGGAAATGTTTATGGTTTAGGATTTTTTTTTTAATGTCTTAATTGTGGGCATGGTCACAACTCCGGTGTTTCCAGTGTGTGCCTCCTTCCTCCACCTTTCTGTCCTCATTTTACAGTAATGAATTCTGCTTCCTTTTAGCACAAGTCCCCCATATTGTTGTGTGGATTTGCATTCTCTTCGAACTGGGGAGATGGTGAAGTCCATTCAGTTCAAGACTCCTATCTATGACCTCCATTGCAACAAACGGTAAGTATTTTTCCAGCTGTTTCCAGCATAACTTAACATATCTTCTGGGGCATGGATAAATCTAGTAATGTTTTAAAACTTTATATAGTGTATACCAGTTTCGTTCTGAGTCAGATTCATAAAAATAAATTAATTAATTTAGGCAAGTACCTTCTGAATTGTTAGAAGTTGTCCAAGGTTGACTAAAACTATTCTTTCATTATTCACGTCCGAGGAAGAATAGAACCAAATAGATTTCTCCTGCTTAAGAACAACCAAAAAGATACCCTCCATGATAATGTTTAAATTTAATCATTAATAATTTTGACCTCATTATTTTTACATGGATAGAGGTAGCACTAAATTAATCTCCACCTTTGTTTTAATAACACCCCCCAACGCCAGTATTTTATACTTTGCCATTTGATGAAAGACAAACTCCAATCACATATAGCTTCTTCTGTCTTCCTTGATATAGTCACAGGAGAGTAATAACCACTTGGAAAATGGAAACAGGTCCTTTGACCTCTAGAAGGTGTAGTAGTTAAGTGGGCCTGGACTTAAGAAGACTTGAGTTCAGATTTGCCTTCTGACAATTATTTGCTGTTTGTTGCTGGACAAGTCCTATGTCCCAGCTTCCTAAACCATAATATAGGAATAATAATAGCACCTGCCTCCCAGGGTTGTTGTGAGGATCAAATGAGATAATATTTTAAAAAAAGAATTAGCACCATACTTGGCACATAGTAAGCACTTAACAAATATTGCCTCCCTCCCTCCCTCTTTCCTTTCCTCCCTCCCTTCTTGCCTTCTCTTCATTTCTTCCTTTCTCTCACCTTGCAGGGACCAATACTTACTCCTAGAGTTCCTTTTCTCTTTGTGCAGATGTCCTTTATCTGAGCTTAATACCCCTTTTAAAAATTTTACCAGTTTAGATTTTATCCATTTACCCATTTTAACCAAGGAAAGCATCAGTTATTCCCTGTGAGAGTAAGAAAAAGAAACAGTGCCTTCCATTTGGAAAGTTTAAATTATGAGAGGTAACGCAACAATAAATTCTAGAGAATAGCCTTCAAATAGAAATTGGGTTCAAATCACTCATCAGACATAGCCTAAAAATTTCTCAGTGCCCTTGGTAATTCTTCTATTGTGGAGGAATTGTTAGTCTGCATGAATGAAATCATACTTCCTAACACTAGGAACTCTCTACACCAACACTCCCTACCCCCGCAAAAATGTTAAGTAAAATCCATAAAATTAAATTCTCTTTCTGAAATAGAAAACTGTTTTAAAAAAGCATATTGCTTTCTTCTGGTACTAATAATACCTCTTACTAATCATTGAAAAAGGGACAACCACCTTGTGGAGGTCTCTAGCTGTGGTTTTCTATCCCTTAGATTGCTTCACATTCTAATATTAGCTAAAGAAAGTTAAATTTTCAAAGTGAATATTCTTTTTATTATATATGAACAATTCCAGTGTTCATAAGATTTTCTTTCTACCTTTCACTATTTCTGTCAGATTGAAAATAGCCTCAAATTCTACAGTAGAAAATGTTCTCTGCCTCTTTCCATGGTAAATGAGTCAATATTGGTCTTTTTCTTAGTATCAATAATTCGTTTCCTTCTATATACTAATTACATCCTGCCTGCTTTTAAACCATTTTGATGCCAGATTCTGTATACTTTTAGTTTGACTTTAAATTGGAAAAAGTAAGCTTTTCAAGTGGAAGACTTTATTCATTTATGGAACTCTTTACCAGTGATGGAAAATAATGCCATAGTTCACCTTTTGGCCTGCCTTAACACTCAGGTATCTTCTCTTTCTGGTTAACTTTCTGGTTAAGTTACATACTGGTTTACTACCCTTTATTACCAATGATTTTCCATTCATGCAAAGGCTCAACATACTTTCCATTAATTACATTCATATGCCTTATGCACTTAATATAATTTAAAAATACTAGAAAAAATGAAATCACAGATATGACATCTGGCTTTTTGACTACTTAACTTTTTCTTGTATATCTCCATTCTTTGCATATTACCTAGCATATAATGGATGCATATTAATAAATGTTTTATTGATTGATACAATTAAAAATACCATAAGGGAAATACTCTCTTTGAGTTTTGTATCTTCTTCCCTTTTAAAATTATTAGACATTTCTCTCTCACCAGTACAGTACATTTTGTTAAAATTTTAAGCATTTCTAGGTGCATTATGAATGTAAACTTTTTTTTGAAAGAATATAATAAATACTGAGATGGTAATGTCAGATTCAAAGGTTTTTCCTTAGTTTCTGTTTGTCCCAAATGTTTTCCTTTCTTGAAGATTTATTTGAAAATTTAAAATATGGTCTAAGATCTTCATTTAAAGATAGGTTTGGTATATTTATTCCTGTTTTAGAAAATGGGGATGTTGGTCATGATTAAATGTTTTTAAAAGGTACAGATTATGGGGCAAAAACAAACCCAGAATGTTATGTCAAAAGGATATGCTTTACACTGATTGTATTCACCTTATTTATTTCCACAAGTTATTAATGATCATGTAACTCATAAGTGGCAGATGGAGGCAGAGCTATGAATGAGTTATGAAAGGTCATCTGCAAAAAAGGAAAATAAATTATGTTTTTGTAGCCAGACCTTTGAATATTTTGTTGATGCCACACTGTCAATTCATATCACTCTGTTAGTTGAACCAGTTCTCAAAAACTGAATGTTGGCAAAGACAAGATGGCATTTTGTATGAAGAGAATCTACTTTGCAAGTACAGTGTCAGCTTTTTATCTCCCTAGTTCATTCTTGCATTGTCCTTTCCAAGTGAAGAACACAACAGAAATTGCATTCCTTTTGGATCTTAACATGCCTCATTGAACTAATCTCTCCTTAAAAATAATTATTTTGGAAATGGTTATGCTTTTTTCTCTTTTTTGACCTCTGAGTATCTCAGTTTTGGCTTCTCACCATTGTTCTTTTTAGTTTTACTTTTATCCTCTCAAAACTTGAGTCCTTGTATTTATCGAGCTCACTATTCAGTGCCGTTGAAAGAAGGATCTGTCATTTTTACATGTTTTCGGCTGAACCAAACCTAAACTCCATCCGTGCCCGCTGATTTCCAGAGTATGAATAGACAGCTTACACATTTCATAACTAAAATTGTTGTGAGGATTTTTTCTTATAGTCAAGACTTGAGCCCTAATATTCCTAAATGAAAAGCAAACATTTCTAAAATTGTCTCCCTGTACCATATCATGTTTTATTGGATAGACTTTAGTCAAACCACCTGACAGTTCAGTCAGGTTTAGGTGTAGGGTGACTTTATTGTTGTCATTACTTTATTTTCTGTGATATTGTTCTCTGAACCATACAAATCATGGTGAATAATCTGCCACTTTTTAGCTTCTTTGTGGGTATTTTAATTACGTGGCTAGACAAAATGCCCAACTGTTTTTAGATATGTAGCCCTGGAGGAAAATGGTGCCCTAAGCTGTCTGAAATACACAATGAATTTTGTAAGAAAATATTGAGATTAATTTAACTATTACTCCATCTTGGTTGAATTCTCATCTATTTGATGTAAAGAGTTGAATCATTTATGCTGGTTAATCACCGTTCTCTTGTTTTGTTTTGTCTGTGTGTTTTTTCCTATTGTCCTTGCTCTTGAAAATCCAGCAATCGTTTTAATGACAGTTTTCATAAATCCATTTGATCTTTAATTCCCTGACTCTGAGCTGTCACAGGAAAAACACTTTTAGAAAATGATGAACAATTGATTGTTAAACTTAGCCATTTGTAATGAAGATGGATTTCACAGAATTATAATCACTGGAAATTCCATTTGGGTAAATAGAATTGAGGGGAGGGCAGAATACGTTTTAGTTAACAGTTGCTGTAATTTTTCTTCTGTGTTAGCTTTTTCCCCTTTAACCCACCCCTTTTTTTCTCTTATGATCTAGAAGCTGCTTTGTTATATATTTTTCATCTTCTCTTGTATAGGGTTTTTGTTTTTTGTTTTGTTTTGTTTTTTTGGTTATGAAAGGAACTGTAGCTCCAGATTCAGCATTTTTCAAAAATTACAATATCATCAGTTAGATTGGTGACTGTTGATTTCTTCAGAATTTTTTCAGCTTGTATGATATAACTCTGAAATTAATTTGTAGAATTGTGCTATTGTAATGATTATTCACTCTTGTTTTCTTTTCCTGTTTTAGAATACTCGTTGTAGTCTTGCAAGAGAAAATTGCTGCCTTTGATAGCTGCACTTTCACAAAAAAGTTCTTTGTTACAAGTATGTACATATCTATTTTAATTTACTATCTGTAACATTTATTTGCATTTATGCTTGCACACCTGCTGTAGTCAAAATAATCGTTTACATCCAGTTACCCAACCTTTTGTATGTATTATTAATCATGTTTGATATGTCTCTACTCTCATTTTCCTATGAATGCCCTTAGCAGTCCTTAGGTTTAATACAGAAACTTAGCAGACAGACACTTAGCTGTACACTATATAGTCTGTTGGGCAAGTTTCCTATTTTGGTGCTGTAATTTCCTTCTGTGTAAAATGCAAACAGGAGTACATAATTATTTATTATTATGGCTTCATAATGCTTTTTTCTTCTGTTTTAAAGCATTTCCAGTTAGTTAGCATTTACTCAGTTAATATGGCATTCTTTTTTTTTTTTTTTTTTGCTTTTTTTTGGAGGGCAGTTGGGGTTAAGTGACTTGCCCAAGGTCACACGGCTAGTTTTTTGTGTTAAGTGTCTGAGGCCGGATTTGAACTCAGGTACTCCTGACTCCAGGGCCGGTGCTCTATTCACTGCGCCACCTAGCCGTCCCTTAATATGGCATTCTTAAAAAGGATCTAACTTAATTATACAATTCAAAAGCAAGGGTAGGAATCTTATAGACATGAAGCCCTTTGCATGAGGTGACTGACTCAGGTGGGGGCAGGGTCATGATTCATGCCTAAGGAACCTCTAAGGAATCTACTTATGAGGCCACATACTTTTTATTAGAAAATGCAGTCTGAAAACAGGGTTTGTTCTCTACAACAAATTACATAAATTTAAAAACAAAAAGAATTTCCCAACCCTATCCAACTTTTGTGGTTTTTTTCTTCTTTTTGTATTAAATGAACTCTCTCATTGCTTCTATTGCATTGAATATCAAGTGGATCACAGCTTTACTAAGTGGCATTTTTAGCCTTTTTCTGATGTATGTACCTACACATGGATGACTTGGAATAGACACTCTTGTGCATTTTTTGTAATACTTTTTGGTGTGGTGCCAGAGTAGGTTTTCCCGTAAGTGCTTGCATGGTCTGCTAGAGCAAAAATGAGGATGAATTCAATCTTGAACTTGTCATTCTATTCCTTACCCCATCACATCACTAATAGAAGTAGAAGGACTGAAACGTAGTTCAAATTTTTCTGTGCATGTCTTTTTTTGTTTGTTTGTTTAATGTGATAATAGACTTCTTTTAGAATTTGGGAGAGTGAGTGCTGCCAGGAATCCAAGAGAACTGGGACTTTTAACCTGTTGTAATACAGCTCACTAGAGTGCTGAGTATAGAGTTAAGAAGAAGTGAGTTCACATCCTGCTGACTCTAGATGTATGACCATGGGACATGTTACTTAACCTTTCCCACCACTGGTTTTCTCATCTGTTGTGAACCTCACAGGAAAAAAAATGAAATAAAGCTTTTTGCAGTCTTTGAAGGAAAATTTCAATATCAGCTATTTATTGTGGTTTTTTTTTTTTTTTGGTCACCTTCCAATTTTTTCCCCCCAGAGTTAACCAACCAGTACTGGGTGGATCAATAGCAGAGGTGTCTTTAGGGAGGTCAGATATTAACATTATGGATAGTTAGGTGTGTCTTTTCACCACTAAGTGAAAAACAGCTCAAGTGTGTGAGGCACACTTGATGGGTTAAAATGGAGTTGAATAATTCAAGAAATGTTTATCAAACATTTACTATGGACAAGGTAAGGTATTGTGAACTCTACCTAGAAATACAACAGAGAATCTCTTTCCTCCAGGATTGTTTAATCTTGTTGAGTTCTTATATTCTCTTTACTTTCACCATCTTTGCACAAGGACCAACGTATTCCATGATTAGTTTTATATACTTTATGACTTGATAAAATTTAGATCTCTCTCAATATCTCAGTTCTTTGTCCCAGTGACCTACTTGATTGCAATTTATTGCAGCCGTTGATACGATAACATATTACTTTTGGGGCGGGCAGGTGGCACAGTGAATGCAGTGAATAGAGCACCGGCCTTGGAGTCAGGAGGACCTGTGTTCAAATCCAGCCTCAGACACTTAACACTTATTAGCTGTGTGACCTTGGGCAAGTCACTTAACCCCAACTGCCCTGCCTTCCCCCCTCTAAAAAGCAAAAAAATCCACACAAATAAATAAACAAAAAACCCATATTACTTTTATATTTAATTTTTCTGGAAACTGTTGGGTGAACTGCTGAAAAGGTCTTTCTTTTATTCTTCATTTTATCACCCACATTAGGGTAGTGGAGCATATCAGTGCAGTGTGAGCATTGTTCTACTTGTTCAGCTTCCATACTTCTCCATCCTACTAAGCTGTGGGGTGAAGGCCAGTGGCTTGAAAAACAAGGAGAGGCAACTACTAGAATTTTTTGTGCTTTTGCTCTGAGACCCTGTCAATAGCATTCAGCTATCCACGGCTTAGGGAATCAAGTATGTGTCTCTTGTCTTCTGAGAAAGAGACAGGTGGCCTAATTCCTGCTACGGCCCCACCATAAGTTTATATGTACATCCCACGCTGACTACTAGTAGTATTTTTTTGTTCTTTTTTCTGATCCTCTCAAAAAACAAACAAGTTAGAGCTGTTTCTTTTGAAAGCTTTTACGTATGGACTTTGAGAGCAAAATGGAAAATTCTCAAGTTGTCACCGTTCAGTTTCTAATGTGAATAATTTTGGTTTTGGATTTTTGTGTATGTGTGTATGTGGGGGAGGAGAGATTGGGGTAGAGGTGCCAGGTACATCCAGAAAATATCCAGGTTTAAGAAATCATGGGCTTATGTACTGGTCAAGATGAGCTCTGGGGAGGTAATATTAAAGTTACCAATAGGTGTCAGTTTCTCCCTTTGTTAGGAATATTCTACAGGAACATTCACCAGACAGGAGACAGTGAATTACACGCTTAATGAGAGGAATTGGTTTTAGAATTACATTTATTACATAATTTATTTCAGAATTTTTTTAGGGCTAGATCATAGTCATCAGTAATAGTACCATGTTAAAATAGAATAAACTTAATTGTAGGTGTGTGGTCTAAAGTGAAATAGATTTTGATCTAATTTGAAAGAAAGGCCATGGCAATATGCAGTAAGACCTAATTTGTATGAAAATTTTGGAATAAGAATGAAACTCACATTACCCTTTTTGTTTTTGGTGAAGAAAAACACAAATTATGTATGCTGATGATTTCAAAATTTTGGCGAACCTAAGAACATGAGGAGCATAAAGTTCAGGAGTCTTTTTATCTCTTTTATCCATATGTAGTTTTAGAAGGCTACAATTGGTATGTTTAACACAATTTATATATTTTACTTTTTCATATAACTTAAAGAAGGAATAAAATTCTTATTTTAAGAAACCTTAGGTAATATCAAAATAACTTTTAAAAAAGTTGTCAATATAATAACGTAATCATGTTGTTGATTTTGGATTTTTTCCCCTAGTGTAAGCTTTTAGAAAGTTTCCTTTTTTTTTTTAAAGTTAGATTTTTTTTTCCTCTTTCCCATGAAATACAGTTTTGTTCCCATCTTTCTGTGACAGTCTGAGGTCTGAGGAGTAGTTGAAACAGTTTGTACTGTTACCAGGACCTTAATCACCTTCCTCTTCCAAATTCCAAGTAGAAAAGGTAGAAAAAAAGGATGTATTTGAAAAAAAAATTATTAGAGTTAAGCACAGAACAAATTGCCTGCCTCTCAAAGAAAATAATGATAAATTATTGACACTAACCAAGGATTCCAACCTCATTTCTCACATTTGTTAACTGTATATCCTTGTGCTGGGGATCAGTGTGAAAGCCTTTAAACTTTAAGTTATAAAGTGGCTATTTGTGTTTTTAAATTGTCCTTTTATTGTAGTATTTTCTCTTGCTTTTTTTTTCTTCATCTCAAAATGGTTAACCACACACTGGACCCTGGAAATCCTTTCTTTTGAGATGAGCCTTTCTTTACCTGGTAAATGTGTTTTTGCAGCACAAGTCCAGGGTGTTTTCTTTTATTTTTTTGTTTAGCACAGCAATGTCATTCCAGGTATAAGCCTTTCCTATGGTATAAGGCATATAGAATTAATGTAAACAGTTAAGTCATCTCTGAATTTGAAGATAAAACCTTTTCTGTTATATATATATTTGTTTATCCATCAGTTCAAATGGACAGCGATTCTTTTCCAGCACCTGTCAGCAGAGCCAAGGCAGACTATCAGATTGTATAGTGTTCTCAACTGTCTGATTTCACTAGCATTCCAACCTTCTTCTTCCTAACAGCCCAGGTATTGTAGCCAAGGGAGAGCTTGTCATGGAAGAAGAGAACTGGTCCAAGAATGGCTGAGACTTGACTGTTTGGAACAGTTTTCTCCAAAAGCCCACCTTTCCAGAACTTCTTGAATTCATATTAAAAACAGGTCTTCATTGTAGGCAGTAGGTCTAGATGGGAAGGTGAATCCTTATACATGGGTCTCACTACCTTTCACACTTCCTTTGGTGGCCTTGACCTCCAGTTAGTTAGGAAAGGATGTGGCTGGGTTGGTTCTCAGGTTCTTTAGCCTAAGAGAATTGAGGTTCCCAGCTTTGAAGAGGTGTGTTTTCTTCCATACAATAATGAATGTGTTTCTGTGGTAGCAGGTAAGAACCAGTGTGTTTTTGACTCCTTTCTTTCCAAAGGTACAAATGCCTGGTGTAAATCATTCCCCAAATGACTGTAGGGCACAGAGAATCATGGCAGGGGTGGTGGTGGTGGTGAAGGGTGGAGGAGAATGGTTCCTTGTCCTGGATCAGGTCCCACAGAGATGAGCCTCCTTCTTTTAAGCCCCTCCCTAGGAAGTCTCATAGCAACATCGATTCTGTCCTGGCTGCCTCTTTTGGCCTGTCTAGCCTGAAGCTGCTGTCTTTCAGAGATGAATACATTTGTTGCAACCTTCTGGTTATGGTGGATGTACTGTCAAAGGAGGAAGAAAGCATTTTATGACAAGGACAACAACAAAAACATCAAAACAACTGTGAGAACAATAGCGCACTTTCATAGGAAGCTTTATATAGTAACCGCTGGCAGAAATATTATTCATCTGACCCCAAATAGCCTCTCATTAAGATGAGGAGGAAGATGATTTCTCTTAAAAGTCACTTTAGAGTGACTCAAGGCCATCAAATTGTTTTAAAATAGTCAGTTTGTGTGTGCCAGTTTGGTTAGCAGATCTCTCTTGGGTTCTTTGGTTGTCTGATAAAAACTTCCCTAGTCATGTCTCTTTTTCAAACTAGTACTTTTTGACATAGGGCCTTCTATTTCCTGAGAAATCAGAAACCACAGTTTGTGAAAATAAAATAGGGGGTCGATTTGTAGGCACTCTTCTTGGATGCCCTCTGTCTCTCTTTTTAGTCCCCTTAAGACCCCCCCGCCCCCCCCCCCCCCCCCGCCCCAGGTGTGCATTTTTAAATACTTCCCTGTCTAGCTTTTCTTTGCTTGTCTTGCTGAGTTGGTTTTTTTTTTTTAAACAATGATTTAAACAATTGAACAGTTGAGACAAGTATTGTTTGGGTATTAGCCTCTGCTGTATTCTGTCAGTGGTTCATGGAGAGGAGAGATCTGGAGAGTCAACAGTTCCTCTAGGAATGAAATGAATTTCTAAGTGGCAAGCAGTTTATAAAAAGTCAGTTTGGACTACTGTCAGGACTTTTGTGTAATCCTTGCCCTGTTAGGATTATCACCTTCAGAATAGGGTTTTTACAGTAGTTTTTGTTCGGTCAGATAGAGTTAAAGTCCTTCTATTCTCTCAAGCTATCTGATTGAGTAGAGAATGTAGAGCCTTTTTTTCAAACTCAAATTTTTGTAGATGTCTTTTATTTTCTATATCACCAGGCCCCTTTATCCTTCCCCCTCTCCCTTCCAGAGAGCCATCCCATGTAACAGTGCTATTTTTTTGTTAATTAACTTTTGTTTCTTTTTAGTTTATATCATTCATTTCCACGAGATTTTGAGTTACAAATTTTCTCCCCATCTTTTCCCTACTTACCACCCCAAAACAGAGATCCCACTGTATACTCCCTCCCCCAATCTGTTCTCTCCTGTGTCCTCCCCCATTACCTCTGTGACTTTTCGGTAGGGCAAGATGGATCTCCATACCCCAGTGCCTGTATATCTTAATTCCCAGTTAGTGCTACTTTTTTTTAAAGAGACAACAGAAGAAAAAAGAAGAAAAATGTTTCAGGACTGGGAAGACAATAAAATTTGTGTTTATGAATTTTTAATGCTGAACAATAGGTTCACAAATCTAAGTAGTGCTCTGGCACTACTAATTTCTTAAGATATTTGTAGAGCAGAAATGAATAATCTATTTAAAATCAGAGTTCAAAAACAGCATTAAAACATTATTGATATAATTTTTTCCCTTTATAATTGTGTTGTTAGTGATTATGAGGAACTCCTGTTTCAGCCATTGATTTAATGTATTTCATTATGCCTAAAATTCGACGCAGCATGGTATGATGAAAAGAGCATTGGCTCAGGGGTCATAAGACCTGTATTCTAATCCCAGCTCAGACACTTACTGCCTTGTTATCTTGGGCAGCTTCTTCCTGGAACTCAGTTTCCTCATCTTTAAAATGAGACCTCTGTTTCTGTCTAGCTCTGAATCAATGATCCTAGGATCCTTTGTATATATCATCTTTCTAGATAATCTAGAATAAAGATGGATAAGACTGAGCTTTTATCCTCCCTGGGTTTACTGAGAAGATGTATCAAAAATAGTCATAGTGAAAGGTAAAATGGAACCAGTCCTCTAAGGGTAGTGCCAGATCCCAGCAGGAGTTCAAGAGAGAGAGAGCTCACTTTTGGCTCCTGTCAGTAGCAAAGCCTTTTTCCAATAGTTGGAATATGTACTGCATCG
Source organism: Pseudocheirus occidentalis (assembly GCA_028646575.1). Lineage (NCBI taxonomy): Eukaryota > Metazoa > Chordata > Mammalia > Diprotodontia > Pseudocheiridae > Pseudocheirus > Pseudocheirus occidentalis. Next base: position 138,111,790 of record CM053593.1, on the reverse strand, counting down.
TACTAGTGTAGGCAGAGATAGTTGTGAGAGCATACATAGATAGATGACAGGGAGCAGGACAAGGTAATCACAAATTCAATGTCTTTGTGAAATGATGATTTGGCTAGCTATTTAAATGTATTATCAAGTTTAAGAGGTGAGATGGTAACTGACTTAGGGTGATCAGCGTGAAGATAAAGCATCTAGACTTATTCTGGTAGACTGGAGGAAGCTTTTAAATGTTTTGGAGAAGGGAGTGATGTGATCAGAGTAATTTAGAAACATTAATCTGATGACTGGTTAGAAGTTGGAATGGAGGCAGGAGAGACTACAAGATATGAGAAGAGCCAAAAAAGGTTTCATCAGATTAGTGGGAAGATAAGGAAGAAATGAAAATCCAAAATATCTCTAAGGTCTTTTCTTGTCCCAAAAGTTCTGTTCTGAATTTTTGAAGTGGAATTGATAGGCAGCCACCAGTTTGCCAGGGGGGAGATTGGAGAATCAAGATTAGTACAAGATTTTATGCCAGAGTGATGTGAAGAATAGTTGTCATCTGCAGAGATAGGGAAATGTAAAAGAACCCATTTGGGGAGAAATTTGTCCACTCATGCTGCGGGCTTTGAGCAACCAGTTGATTTAGCCAGTGAGAAGTGATGCAATCAGTACGGGTGTATTTGAGACTCATTTTGTTAATATTGTGGGTGCAGAGTGATCAGGTACAGAAAAAAAAAATGAATGAGTTGGGTAAGTTTATGGTTGTGTTAAGGTTGCTTGATTGCAATATTATGTATACTTCAGTGTTTTCTCTTCTGTGATTATGCATATATCCTGCTGACAAAGCACCTATTGTGAGAGGGAGTTGCTGTCCTAAATATTTCTCATGCACATTTAGTATTATTACCTGTGATGAATTTGTGCTTTTGTGGTTCAGATGAAGGTACAAACCTGATAGGTGCCATTTGAGAGGTACCTTAATTGCTAGTAGTATAGCACTAGCTGTAGGAGTAGATAGGTTCTCCAGAGGAGAGAGTTTAGAGGAGATAGATAAGGATAGAACTTCAGTTCAGGAGTGGAAAGAGGGAGCTATTTTCCCTTAGATTTTTAATGGTAATGAATCTCATTCATAGTGCCCCAATCAGTCTTGTCCTTTTTTCATGGCATTAAACATAAAACTTCTTAGATTTTAGTTCTTTTGGTCAAAAAACAGGCCTGCCTATGTGATGTCATGTTGATGCCATTGATGATTCTTAGTCGACTTTATAAAGAGACCCATTGACTGTTCTGAATTCTGTTGTACTTTCAGTAGAATTATATTCAACAGCTCTGCAGCACTCATTCTTAAGGCCACAAAATAATGCTGATCCTATTTAATTTGGAAAATGTATTGTGTTCCTCTACCCTTCCTTAAACCTCACCCTTGACCTTTGCTCTTGGTTGTGGGAGGGGTGGTGTTTATGCTTAACCCAATATTTGGCCAGAATCCCAGGTTAAAAACCATTTTTTGGAAGCATTCTTACCTAGGTGCAAGTTGCACATGCCTATGGTACTATGTACTGTAATAGCACTGGTGACAGACAGATGCTTTACCTGGGTATTGTGCAGGACATTGGCATGTTGATTGTATAACCAAAAGAGAAATCTTGCCATGTTATTTCATACTTCTATAAACAGGAATTGATGATCTGCCAGTAAGGTTGCGACAAAAATCAAACTTCTTTGAGGAGCCCTTATAGAGTGATAATAAACAGCCTAATTACACAGCTTGATGAGAATCATTAGATCATCAGACTATACATTGGTCTATACACAATTCTAAACTACCAAGGTGTGTGTGTATGTGAATTCAATGCTTGGACTGTAAGAAAAGTAGGGACAGTTCTGCTCATCAGTGTAGCTATCTTGGCATTTTGTGCCAAGTAGGAGAGGGAAAAAGTAGAGAGATCTGATAGGGACTTGGGAAAGGAAGACAGACAATATGATCCGAAAGGAGACACTTTTGTCAGTGATGACATAGAAAAGGTGGACAGGAGCAGTTTACTGAAGTTGCTGTTTTACTGGGAACTGAAAACCTAAGCAAGATGATGAAAACAAAAGGCAAAGGCCAATAGATGTCATTAGCTTGAATTTTCAGAGCCTCTTCAGTAGGTATAGATATGAAGTCCCAAATGAGCACATGCACATTTGTGGAGCCTCCTGGATTAGCCCTTGTACTTGATTTGAAGAAATGTATGTTTCTTATATGGCATTTCCTTTTTAAAACTTTGATTTTGATGCACGCTAAAAAGAAAACATTAAATAGCAATTAGATTTAAATTATTCATCAATGATTCACATCCTTTTTATGGGATCCATTTTTTCCATTTGATTTATATCAGGAAGATATGTGTGTGTATGTATACACACATACATATACACACACATATCTTCCTAGTATGTATGTACGTTTGTTGGTTGGTACATAGACATATGTATATAATATACTCAAGCTGTAAATAATTATTTAACATTAATATCTTTAAGTTATAGCTCTCAAATATTTTAGTTGTTTCCTCTTATTGTTGGTAGTTTTGTTCCTGTCTTTTGCTAAATCAGAAGGAAATCTTAATTGTAAAGTTCAGTTTGGATAATTAAAGGTTTTGTTTTTCCATTTTCAAGGTAAGAAAGAATCCCTTTGTGTTTTGAGTGCAGGTAGAAGAATTTTGCAACCTTAATGAGAAGATTTTGGTCTATTCACTGTCAGAAGTACACCCAGGTTATCTTATTGAGATTCCTATACCAATATATAGGAACTTGGCAGCTTTTAGGTGTGTAAGTCACTTTATCAGTTCTCTTTAGATTTAGTCTAAATCAATAGGCATTTAATAAGTGCCTACTATGTGAAAGGCACCATGCTTAGTCCAAGGCTATAATTAAAATGGACCAAGAACAGTTGAAAATGGAGTGATAGCCCTCTCGAATATATGCCCATTTTCCTAAGCCAAGAAAGCATCACTTTATCATCAACAATAAAATTCTGTTGAAGCTTGATGTTAGGATTTTGCTAATTATTTACTATTATAGTTTAATCTGTAGTTATCCCTGAAGTGACACAGATTTTGGTTTGCTATTATTTCCAAGGGTTTCAGGGAAGCCAACCAAGACATACCAGGCTACAGTGTCTAAAATAATGACATTATAATAAATATATTTTACATAATGTACGATTCATGGTAATAAGTTTCTGCGAGCTTCCTCTGTAGTAGTACAAGACTAAGAAATTGCAACATTTGTTTATAATAGATAATATTTTATGGTGAACACTTTTGAGATGCCTCTTCCCTAGATCCGCAGGTTAGATCAAAATTGAGCCTATCCTTTCACTTCTACATTCCTCATTCAGAGGCTCCAGTCAGCTTTTCTTAGATTACCAGACACGGTACAGAACCATTTTTCTGCCAAGGCTGTGTTCCCACTCTACTCTACATTTACCTCTTTGCAAGTTCCACCAATTTTTTTATTTGTTTGTTGTTTTTTCCTCAAGTTTTGTTTTGTTTTTTTGGTCTGGGCTATTGGCTGTACTAAAACTTTTAAGGCAATCTTTTCCATAGAATTGCAGATGCCCATTGTGAAGGTGGCTACTTTAAAAACAAGGAAGAAAAATAACATTTTAATATTTTGTTTCTTGTTTTCAGAATTTCTGAGGTTGACTGGTGATGTTGCTGAATCATTTGGAGTTGCTTAGTTGTAGATCTTTGCTTCTATAGCTCCTGTAACAAGAGATTTTTAGTCTTATGGAATAATTTTTAAAATGGAGTAGAAAGATTATTTTTATTTTAGTTACTATAAAAAAGGCAAAGCATAAGGTCTAACAAATGGCTGTCACATCTATAGAATTGAAAAAAAAATCAAACCAAACACAAATCTCAAAAATGCTGATGAAAATAAAAATCTGTCCACAATCAGATTTTCTTGTGAAATAATCATATCGATTGAATTTTCTTATATTTTGATTACCCTTCATTCTTAAAATGCATTTTCTGAGTCTTATCTAAATAGATACAATTCCTTTTGGGAAATAAATTTTGAAAATTTAGAGAATAAATATTCTGTGAGATGCATAGAGCATGTGCAGCTAATTCAGAAGGAAAATTTGCTCTTAAATAAACTTTTATAGGACATTCTTTGTATGACACAAATGGGGTAATTTGGTTTAGTGCAATGGCTCTCAACCTTCCTAATGCCATGACCCTTTAATACTCCTATGTGGGCATATCTGCATGTGGGCGGACCCGCCTGGAGATGGATAGAAGAGCAGTGTCTTGGTTCCTGAGACCATTGGAAATATGTGAAAGGGTCATTGGACCCCCAAAGGGGTCGTGACCCACAGATTGAGAACCGCTGGTTTAGGGGTATATTCCTTTTGAGATATTTTCCCAGGAATCTACTTGGGATACATTGTGTAGAAGGAAAACACTCATTCTGGGTTAGCAGAACAGAATTCAAATCCTGACTCTGGTTTTTATTACCAGAATTACCTCGGGCAAGTCAGTTGATTTTCCTTGGCCTCAATTTCCTCATCTGTAAAATGAAGATATTCTGCTTTCGCTTCTAGGGTCCTTTCTAGATCTCTAACTATGCCTCTATGAGCCATTGTTTATAGAGCATGCTTAGCAAACAGCTGCCTCTGTAAATAACTAATTAAAGGTACCATGTTCACCGTCTACTCTGGACATAAAATGCAAATTCTTGCTGGCATCCCCTTTTTAAAAAGTGATCTGGCCGATTTGAGTAGACTGCCAGTGAATGCCCCTAGAGGAAACAGTGAGACCAAGTGCTACCAAGAGGCATTTAAATTAGTTTTTGTCAGATGTGCTCATGTTCTGTATTTCACCTCTTGATAAGGGCCAACTTTCCAAAAGGACTCCATCTGAAATTGGAATGTGTTCTAGTGGCTTGTTAAGTACTTGCATGATTGCCTATGCTTTTGGAAGGACTTTCACTTAGTGCTCTTCTCTTGGATGACCTCTCTATAGCTCCATTTAAACTTGGAAACTTTGGTCCTTCGAACAGCTAGCCCTACCTTCTCATTCTTCTAGTGTTCGTTGTAAACACATTAGAATTATGCCCAAGACTGCATAAGATCTGTTTTTTCTTCAGTTGTTTTCAAAGTTTAGTAGAGGTAAAAGTTAATCTTTTACAGGGTCACGCTTGTAAGGATTGGATAATGAAGTGAGCACAGGTCACATTGTCAGCCCTTTCTTTTGCTGAGTGGCTGCTGTTCTGCTGACTCCAGTGCTAAGTGGGGTTTTTTGGAGAGCAAGAAAACAATTTGCTTTTCATTCCAACATTGTACAGCCCTGAAGTGCACTGTGTTTCCAGTTAAGCAGCCTCAAAAGTGGAAATGGAAAATGGTAAATTGCACTTGGCTTTTCAGGGACTTTTTGCAGTAGAAGAACAGAATTTATTAAGCATTTTTTTTTGACATTTAAGAAAGTTAAGGTCATTATCAGACTGTATTGAAAATAGGAGATATATTAACTGCTTAAATGTGGGTGGTTCCTTCTAATGCAATGCTAGAATCCCCTGAAAACAATATTTATAATAAGTGCCATCTCCTTACAAATTATACATTAAGCTTGTCCTGACCATTGAGAAATACTGTAGTTTATACTAGAATAGAATGGAACAGGGATTGATCATATAATTTCACTGGTTAAGTGAACCCTAAGGTGAGGAAGCACCTTGTACCAATGTAGATTAGCACCTTTTTTGCTTAGAGAATTGAGATGTCAAATGACTTGACTGGTCACACAGCCAGTTTATATCTGAGGTGGAACTTGAACCCAGGTCTTCCTAACTTTGAGGCAAACTCCCTATGTATTATCATGCTGCCCCTCACATTTTTCATACTAGAAATAGTTGTTTTTTGTTTTAAACAGACATCAACCCCAATTTTTCTAACCCAGAAAAGTGTTGATGAAAGAATTTTGTAAATCAAAAGAGCACTGGGTTCTAGCTATCAAGAGACTGGAATTCTTGTCCTGACTAAACCTACTATCTGTATCTGTGAGTTTTACTTGTCTAGGGTTGTTTCCTCATTTTAGAAATGAGATTTTGGATTAAATTAGATCCCTTTTATTTTTTCTTAAGGTCCAGCTCTTCTGCCTCTCCACATGAGCCATCCTATTTTTGCTTCTGATAGATTGTTCCCACAATTCTCTTTCCTTTCTGTCCCTCCCTCCCTCACTTCCCATCTTCCCTCCCTTTCTTTTCTCTTTCTTTCTCTCCTCTTTTTCCTTTCTTCTTTTTTCTTTATTCTTTAATTATACTTGTTTTTCTTCCTTCTCCTCTTCTCTCTTTCCTTGGGGCTAGAATTAAGGTTGCATGTGGGTGTGGCAAGTAGAAAGTTTATCACTTCATTGGAGACTTCATCCATGAAGAAAGGAATGGGGGACAGTGTAAAGGGATTTTTAGTGTTGAGACAGGGAGAAGAGAAATTTGGTTTCCAATAGTTTCTTTTATTTTTTGGTAAAGTATGAGTTTAGTTTCCTTTTCCTAAACTGCATATCTGACCATGTCACTTCCCTAACTAATAAATTCCATCAGCTTCTAATTGGCATCAAATATAATTTCCTTCTGGAGTAGTTATGCTTAGCGAAGATATTTGGGGAGGGAACGGTATGGGAGGTTTGAGGAGCAAAGAGAAGAGGTATTCATTCAAGTAAGAAAATGTTTGTTACTTGCTCAAGTGAGGCATACAAAATATATTGTGTGCATTTATGAGTAATTTAAATTACTTCACTAGTAATTAAAAATTAAATACAAGTTATCCATAGTATGGATAACATATAATAAGAGACTAGTTATCCCAAGTTGGATACTTTGTTTGCTTTTCTATGAGTATCGTGTCTATTACTCTAAACATTAATGCTAATTTTATCTGGAAGTCTGTCTGGCAAGCTTACTGATCTGTAACACATGCTCAGACTTTGAAGTGAGTGAAGCAAGTTCAGTGAGGACAGTTGCTATCACAAAGCTTAAACACTTGACTTGCTTGTAGGAGTGTAGAGTTGCTCCGAGGTCTATTACTGTAAGAATAGCAGATGATGAGAAATTTAGCATGCTGCATTGGAAAATATATTCACTTTTCAGTCAAAGAATTTGGGTTTTAATCCTATCTCTGCCACTTACTACCTGTTTGACCAATCATGTGACCTCTGTAGTTCTCAGTTTCCCCATTTCTCTAGTTAGGGGATTGGGTTAGAGCAGGGATGGGGAACCATGTGGACCTCTAGGACCTCAAGTGCAGCCCTTTGAATCCAGACTTCACAGAATAAATCCCCTTAATAAAAGTATTTGTTCTGTAAGACTTGTACTCAGTCAAAAGACTGAACCTAAGGACCTAGAGGTATGTGTGGCCTCAAGGCCACAGGTTTTCCACCCCTGAGTGAGAGGGTCTCTCAGGTGATTTTATAGAAAACTGATTATTGAAGGAAAATTAAAGTTCTAAAATACAGATAGAATTATTAAAATACCAGCATTCTGTGGTCCTTCTGGAACAAATAACCCTCTGCATCTCAGTAGTCTCTGCAATTGGCATTTGGTTACAGTGCTGTACAGTTATTTAGCATCTGTAATCTGATAACTAGAGTTAACTTAGAAAGGTTTGATTAGGGTTAGGAAAGTATAGAGTATGAAAGTAGGAAAAAATGAAAAAATGAAAAAAATGAAAATTGATTATTTTTATTTCTAAAAACATTTATTGGTTTTTCTTTTCTTTTCTTTTCTTTTTTTTTTTGCATTGTTTCAATTTCCCCCTTTATCCTTCTTCCAGGGAGCAATTTTACATAACAAATAATTTTTTTTCAAAAGAAAAAGAAGAAGAGAAAAACCATAAAAATGAATCCAGATATGAGGAGGAAAAGCCATGAGAATATATGCAGTTTTACTTCTTGTAGATCCCCTACCTCTTGTATCTCTTCTTTGGGACTAAACTTGTTCTTTGCAGTTTTCAACAAATATCTAATATTTGTGGTGATCTTTTTATTTCCAGTGTTCTGTTTGTTGTGGACATTGTATTCTTGGCTCTGCTTATTTCCCTTTTCATCATGTCATATAAGTCTCTTCATACTTCTGTTACCATCACATAATTGGTGACACTGGAGAAAACAGTTTGATTTGAGTGAGGACAGTTGCCAGATTGCAAAGGGTCTTGGGGTGATTGAGAGGAAATGAATTTTAGGTAGTAAGTGTAGACAGCTTTTTTTGTGGACTTTTTGTGAGGAAGGGAGAAGAGATAAAACCCTATAGCTTTAGGGGAATGTAGGCTTGTTATAAAAGTTTTTTAAGGTTGAAAGCAATTTGGGCACATTTAAAGGCTGAAGATTAGAGAGGGAAAGGATGAGGGAAAATTATTGAGGATGCAGTTTAATTTGCTGGAGAAGATAGGAGGGGATTTGTTCAAGTGTACATTTATAGGGGTTGGCCTTCACAAGGAGAAAGACTGCCTCAGTGTCACAAACTATGTGAAAGGGGAACAGAATGAGGGATGATGTTAATGGGTAATGTTAGAAGAGAGGGGAAAGAATGAATTAATATTGAATGACCTCAATTTTCTCATTTATTTAAGAGACAATATCTTCAGTTAAGAAAGAGATGGGAGAGGGAGATGGGAGTAGATGACTTGAGGAAGAAAGAGAAGGTAAGGATTAGCTAGCTGCAAGGGATCCCCTACTGTGGAAATTACTTCCACCAGGGGACATCAGCAGTTCATCTGTACCTTATTTTAGAGAGTTGCCTGAGTTGCTGAAATCTGGCATGACTTGCTTACTAGTATGTAACGTACAGGATTTTGAACCCAGGTTTTCCAGTCCCTTATTCACTCTGCCCCACTACCTCTCATCTCTCTTTTACAACTGAGGAAGTTAAAGTACTTCACCTGAAATGTTTTCTCATTTTCATTAAGCCTACGGGAGCAGGACTTTCCACAGTTCTTTTGGTTTGCCGATAGAGCTATAATCTGGTAGGCTGATGGGAGGTGCATGTGGTGTGTTTCAGATGAATAATTCACTTCTGGACCCCTGCAGATATTTCTTTGGCCCTGCTTTGCAAATGGCTAAAGTCAGTTATTCATTAGCAAGGTAAAAAAAAAAATGCCTAAATAACATCACCTAATAAAGTTAAACTGATTCAGATTACTTGAGGGAGTAAGATAGTTTAACATAACTAAGAGATTTTGAAATAGAAGAGCCTATTTATATTTACAAACTAAAAGAGTAATGTATGTTTCTCCTTCTTAATAGCCTCCTGCTACCCTCATATCATGCAAAACCCAAGAAGGCAACAGTATTTTTAACATCTCTCTTAATTTGGGACTGAATTTGATGTCCCTACACTACCCCTCCCCCCTCCAACATTTATTCCTTCCAACAGCTGTGGTTCTGTTATAGGGAAAATTTAAGCATGTGTAGTTTGGATATTGGTACGTTCCTTTTGTTGTATAATGAATAATTGTATTTACCATTATAAAAATACTTTCATTTTATGAAAGGTCATACTTGATTAAAAAGAAAACTATGATTTGACTAGCATGTATCTTCAGGGTTTGTTCATGCAAAAATACATAGGCTTATGGTAGAAAATAAAAGCTTTAACTGATTAATGCCCTTCCAGCCTCACATTTCTATTATCATGTGATAGATTTAGGTTTCCTGTGTCTTTCATAATCAGAATTTCAGACTGTATTTGGCAGACTCATTAGATTTTTCTTCCCAAATTCCAGCAGCACTGCATCCAGTGTTTCTTGAACATCATTATCTCCTCACTTTATGTCATTGACACATAATTGTTAACACCTGCTTTTTATTCCTTTGAATCATAACTTCACTTTTGCTACCAATGATAAAGATACTTGCTTCTTTGGAGGAAAAAAATGATAACCCCATTGCTGTGACTTCTTAGAGAATCCCTCTTGGCTAGTCTTCTACTAATGATAGGTTGAAAGTTTGCTTAATGATTGATTTATTTGTTCTGTAGTCAACTAGTAAGGAAGATAGACATTGATTAGGTATTGGCTTATTGATCCCTAAGGATCAATAAGAGATTGGAAAATTCTGCTCAGTAGGGTACTATGACATATAAATATGTATATATGTATATAGTTTGCAATGCCTATCACAGCATTTCCATGCTCTTCCTTGGCTTTCTTTTTCTTTATCCCTTTCCTCCTTCCCTCTCTTCCCTCTTTCCTTTTTTTATGTATTTTTGCTTTTAGTTGCCTTTAAAAATTAGTCCTTATCAATAATTAGCTTCTCTTGATTGTGTGTTGGTATGAAAAAAAAACAGTAAAGAAATTCAGCCTCCAAACCGAGGCACAAATATTCATCCTTATCCTCATCTGCGCACATTGGAGACAGTTGTTAAAGGAACCAGCCTGGTTCTTGAGAAACTTCCCACACAATCAACAAGTTAACATTTACAGGGACTGGTTGTTTTTATTCTTTGTGAATATTTTACATTGTCCTATGTGCTTCTCCATACTACTTCAGTCACTTTATAGATAAGGACATTAAGGCACAGAGAAAGAAGAGCATTGTCTAGACCAACAAGGGAAGTTAGTAAAGCTGGGAGTTTTCAATCTCTCTGTTTCTAAATCCTCGCTCACTGATCTAATGTTGTTTCATGTTGGTGGAACTGGGTTAGGGTATGTAGGTTTTTCCAGACCTCTTAGTTCTGTGCCGCCAAGAATATTAAATTAATTCTTGCTGATTGGAGGGAAACAAACAAAAAGACCTAGACTTAGTGTTGCTGTTAATAGTCAAGACAGGAAACACAAGAGATGAAATTGAATGCTAAGTGGATATGCACAGGCTTAGATGAAGGATTCTCCATCATCCCTCCATCAAGGACTACTTTGTGAACCTTCTTTCTGTGTTTATGCCTGTTTCCTCTTTGCATCTGTCCCACAGTCATTCTACAGTAGGTTCAGCACCCTCTTCTTTTTTTCTTCTTTTTCCCTACTGAATAACTTCTATTATGGGAGAAATGAGGAACTTATGGATTATCGAATTAGTATTGTATGATCTTCTTTCCACTAACATTCTTGATTTCATTTTGTCCTTTTTTCCCTAATCCTCTTCCCATTCTGCATATTTGGGACCTGAAGATCCATATACTTCCCAGTATTTTCCAGAAACTGTTGCACCTCACTATGGAAGGCAGGAACAAAAAGATATATAGGTTGCCCAATTTCTGCTAAAAAGTAATTTACACTTTCACCTAAATTTTATGTGATAACACAAAAAAACCTGCAAAATGTTCCTCTTCTTAAAATGCAGAGTCAGAATCAGGAAGAAGGGTCCAGCAGGAGGAAAAATGAACATTCACACTCACTTAACTCTTAAAATGATCGCTTGTGTCAGTGGAATTTTATCTTCCACTTAAAAATGTAAGCATTTGTTGATTGTTTGTCATTTAAAAATTTTTTTGTTTAGATTTTTTGGGGTCTCTTCCTGGCACTAATACATAAAATTCCTACTAAATAGCAACTAAGAGATTTCTTAATGTTGCCATTTGAAATTTTTCAGGCTGCTATCCTTGTCCAGGGCCAAACATGAATCCCATTGCTCTTGGAAGCCGCTGGCTTGCATATGCAGAAAACAAGGTAAGACAATATATGCTTTGGCAATTACCTTTCCTGCAAGAGCCAAGTGGTATTTTTCATACCAGTCAAAGCAGTACACTGCTTTTAAGTTTTGAGTGCTAATCATTCCAGTGCAGAGTCCTTTCTCCCTAATTCTGTGCTACTTGTAATCTTGTAGGATTTTGAATTAGATAAAGAATTTTAATTTTATATTTCTTAGCAGAGAATTGGCATTGAGAGTAGGTGATGGAATGTTAAAGCTTTGGTAGTAATAAAAGACCATCTAGAGTACTCTTCTCCCAGTCACTCAAAAGTATAACAAAGATATCAGCATTTAAATATGCTCTTAGCATTTATTACCTTTAGAAGATTTGAGGGTGACAGTTCACCCCTATTGTCTCTATCAGTAAATTGGGGAAACTGAGGCACTTGTTTCAGTCAGTACTTGAATCTTTCTCCAAAGCCAATACTTTAATCTCTTGTTAAAGCTATATTCAAACAAGGGGTCGGGTCTTAAATATTTAGATAACTAAAGTCATACATAGCACTCCATCTGAACTACCTAAGGTTCTGGCTATTTCTAGGATGCTGTTTCTGAAAGTGGATCTCATATCTCTTGTCTCCCTGTCAAGGAGTTTGGCTGCTGGACAAAGTTTCTTTCTTACAGAAACTGTGTGTTTATTGTTATTCTTCCCTGCTTGGCATCTTTCCAATAGTAAAAGAAAATTTTTCTCTGAAAAATGATCATTTTCCATGGCATCTAGGAATTTGAATTCTAATAAATTTAAATTTAGGTTATAGCCAATTGTTCCATATCTCAAAGATGATCAGCAACCCAGTTTCATTTTTGCTGAACTGGAATGGTTACTCTAAGTTAGGCACAAGCAGAAGTAAAGAGCTTTTGACAAAATAAGGATGTGGTAAGGAAAATAATTATTTGGTAAAACCACAAGGCTAGTAAATCCTGAGCCTCTGAAAATGCATACATTTTTTTTAAAAAGCCCATGACTATGTAAGTTTTTTTTTCTAAATATATTTAACGATATATCCAAATTTTCATTTATGACTCATAGGCTTTTGGCATTTGACCCAGTGCCCTAGTTAGAATGTTCTTGGCCATTTCCCAGTTTAGTTTTCCTGAAGATACTCCTTTCTGAATTATTCTTGTTTGACTTTATTGACAAATGGTTTGCAATGCTGTATAGTGACATAATGATATCTTCTGATGTTCGCATCTGTAATACATTTCTGTTGAGGGCTAGACATATATAAATAGAAGGCTATACATTGTCTTTTGGCAATTATAAACACATCTTTACATGTGCCAAATTTTGCATATTCATTTTGGGGTGGTGTTCAGATAATTAAATTCTGTGTGTATGGGGAAAGGCTTGTGGACACAGTAAGAATGTGGATCCACTGTTGTAGATGTGATCATTCCTCACTATACACTGTGGTTTTTTTTCTGCAAGCTCATGCTGGGACAGACCACAGAGCCCTAATTTATGTCCATTGCTGACACTGCAGCATGATCAACTAATAAAGAAGTTGCTACTTTGATACTGGTTTTGCTTTCCAGAAGAAGCTGTTTTCTTCCTGCTGAGATGGATGGCCCTAGAACTCAATGGACCCACAATAACCAATCCTGTTCCTTCTTATGGTTGTTTCTAGCAATTACTTGTGAATGCCATTTTGACTGGGGGTTTCCAGATTGAACCAAATTGCCTGTCAATCAATCAGTGAGAAGTTATTAAGCAGTTGCAATGCGTCAGCTGTGTTTTCAGTGCTGGTTTAACTGTCTATTTGATTTTACATTTTCAGATAAACTTTTATGGATATATTTTTTGAATTATCAAAAATTTCCCCCAGTATTCCTCCCAGAGAGCCTTCCCATATATCAAATAATATTTTTTAGAGGCAAAAAAGAGAATTGCAACAACAACAAAAAATAAGCCAAACTGATCTAAACATTGAAAGGGCTGAAAATCTTTGCAAAATATCCATCTTGTATTTCCTTTATGCAATGGTAGTTATCTTTAAACTAATGACAGTAAAGATAATCTGAGAATTTCAGCACTTTCCAAAGCAGCTCCTTGATCTTGATTGATTTTCTGAACAACATGGGGATTGGTTTGCTTCAGTTTGATGGCCTCTCACGCCACCCTAGATGTGCTTTTTATAAAGTCACAGTTAGGAAACTTCACCTTGGATTATCTTGAGAGAAAGGAACTTTGTCCTTTTTAAAAACATTTTTTTTAACCCCACGCATGTTATTTTTTTAAATTTAGTTTTCTAAGTTCCTGAAACAGGGGGTGGGGTGGGGGGGCAGGGATTTTAATATTTCCAAAGTCATGTTTTTCCCTGGGTGGCCAGCAGGAGGCAGCAAAGAGATATAATTGCTCTCATGTATTTCACCCCACCAGCCCAGTGATTTCTTTTCAACTTCTCACTCTCTGGTCTACGTAATAAAACCAAACTTTCATGTTAACCTTCTTGTGTGGCAATTTCTCACCAATCGCTCTCTGGTTCTAGTAAGCAGCTGTTTCTATTGAAAAAATTTTAAATAGGCCCTTTGTTAAAGCTTGGTGTAACATGTTAAATTCTGTTCAATGATAAAAAGGTGTTTATGCCAGATTTTGTATTTTATTCAAAATTGGCATTGCTTAAAAAAAAACAATAATAACCACAATTCCTTTTCATAATAATTGTCACATGGTAGATCATGTTTTTTGCTTGGTGTCCACGATCAGGTCTGACACCCTACAGGTTCACTGTTATTTAATGCTTTCATTGGCTCTCAAGATCATAAGTTTAGAGCTGGAAGAAAGCTTAGAGCTCCTGTCATCCACCCCCATTATTTACAGAATAAGAAACTGAGAAGGCAAGCAACTTGCCAGAGGTCACACAAGGCTTCAGGTCCTCCTAGGATGCATACCCAAGTTCTGTAATTCAAAGCCCTCTAGTCTTTCCATTGTGTTTCCTGGATACATTTTTCTTTTCAGGACAAAATAATGAAGGACTCATAATATAACCAAATACATGTAATAATAAGTTGAGTTCTTATGAGGTGATTTTGAACAATGGCCATTTTCATATGTTAAATAGATTATCCAAGGGTTTATTGGGGGTGGGGTGGGCTTGTTATGTTTTTTACCCTTGTGTTCTATGACATTTTTAATTACCTCCTCATATTCAAAGGAAGAAGTACTTTGTACTGACTTAGAAAATCACTAAGAGAGTTGAATATATAAGGCACGAATAAGGAAAGTAAAGCATGTTGCAGGTATCTATCTTTATCTCTATCCCTTTTTGTTCTCATTAAGCATCAAAGCACAATTGGAAATGGGCATGTGGCAAATTCTTTGCCATTTAAAAAAAAAATTGACTTGGGGTAGTTAAAAGGAAAAGAAAACTAGCTTTATCCAAATTCCTAGAATGTCAAATATTTAATGTTACAAAGACATGGCTAAAGCCTTTGATTATATTTATTTAAATTTATTTGTGGTGAAGCTGCCAGACCCCAAATCCTACCATTTCAAAGTTTATGAATTCTTAGGGAGTACTCATCTTGTAATTGAAAACCAGGGTTGAGAATGCAGCTGTCTGGGTGGTACCCAGGAGATGATTTTTAAAAAGCTGAAGTGTCTCAGCAGGGCTTTTAAAATTTTTTGTCTGAAAAATTGTCCCCCGCACCTGCACATACATTAACATGTATGTAATATATGGTAAGTAGCCCCCATGTTAATAGCTTGTGGAGCTGTAGATTTTATTAGTGGTAACTTGCTTGCTGTGTTCTTCTAGCTGATCCGGTGCCATCAGTCCCGTGGTGGAGCCTGTGGAGACAACATTCAGTCTTACACTGCCACAGTCATTAGTGCTGCCAAAGTGAGTATCTCTACTGCCCCTGGGAGAGGTGATCATGTGGGAAAGATGCTCAGATTTCTCTGCTGGACTCTGTTGAGGCTGCCCTTTTTTCTTCTCTTTCTCAAATGAAAGAAGAACTGAAGAAGTCAGGCAGAATTGTGTGGCCCCTCATAAGAATTGCTGATTAAATGATGTGATATTTGATCCCTCCATGTTCTCAAGTGCACTTCATTTTTTCCAGTACCAATTGCATTATTTGTGTTTATCATCTTATTTTATAGTTCTTTCCAAGGTCCTCTGTTTCTTTCAGTTGATACAACTTTTGAAGAAACCCTTATATTTCCAAAACAGTGATGCTTTTTCATTTCTTTTGTCCGTGGTTTCCATGAGTCTACTAGCTACATGACAACATCTCTTTGCATCTTTGAAAATTTCTGGGTGTTCTTTATGTGAAAGAAAGAACGTCCTTTGGGAAAACTTTAGCCAAGCCACTAGTATCTAAAGGTTATTTCATATCAAATAGCCCTTTTACCTCATTTATCAAATGAGGGGGAAAAAGCAAAGGAAGGAAAAAGAAAGTGAATTTTGTATATCGACTGGCCAGATTCATGCTCATTTCATTATTTTCTTATAACTTCCATCCTTTTGATTTGTGAAGTATATAATCAAACCCTTTGAATAATAGGGACTAAAATGTGAATCTGCATGACAGCATATAATAGAAAGCAAAAATATACAGAAGAAAACACAATTTAAAACAGCCCACAGAAAAGAAATCAGAAGTCACGTAAAGCAAATTCCGTCTTGAAATGAAAACACTTTTAAGACTGATCAGAAATACATAACTGAGACATTTTTGTGTTTATCCTGTGGGTGACTGAGAAAAATGCTTCCCATTTTTAGGTCACTGAAGTCCATTTTTAGCATTCTACAATCAAGACTTTCAAGCCTTTTTATTTTTTTCTTTTCTTTTTTTTTTTTAATTTTAATTTATTTTCTTGGTTACATCATTCATTTCCACAAGGTTTTGAGTTACAAATTTTCTCCCCTTTTTGTCCCTACCCCCCAGCCCAGAACATTGATCACACTG
>CM053593.1:138072371-138094737 GCA_028646575.1 Pseudocheirus occidentalis | reverse complement strand
GGCTCTCAGCCGTTCGTGCTGCAACAGCCGCCTCCCGCTGCCTCCTTGCCCTGGGAGCAGTTTGGCCGGACCCGCTCTTCTCCTCCCCAGTTAGCAAAATCCACTGACCTTTCTCTTAGCCTTTTTGTCTTCTGGCCTGATAAATGTGGTAACTCTGCCTCCAGTGCAGCCGATCTGCTCTGCTGTAGCCGCGGTTCCCGCCGATGCCCCAGGGCCTGAGCCGGCCGGGGTTTCAGCCGTGGGTCCCAGACTGCTGCGAAGAGCCCCGCCTGCTGCGCTGCCTGTAGTGCTTTCTGTCTTGTGGAGAGTTTTGGAGCTTGAAAATCTGTTTAGCGTCCCATTTTCTGAGTTTTTTAGTGTGTTTGTGTGGGAGCTGTGGTGCTTTGCTGCTTCTACGCGGCCATCTTGGCTCCGCCCCCTGTTTCTCTTGGCTCCGCCCCCTGTTTCTCAAGCCTTTTTAAAAGATGAATCCTTTCAATCTTCCCCTCTCTCAGCCCTTCCCCAGACCCCATGTGAAAATAATAATATTGTTATTGACCAAATAGGTAATAGATTCACTTGCTGATTCTGATGATACATCATACTCATAGGGTCACAAATTTTGAAGGAAACTTAGAGATAGGTTTACCCACCTCTCTTTCCAATTTTACAGTCAGGAATTGGGCCCAGTGAGGCTGTGAATTTCACAACATCCTCATCCTCTCACTCTAGACCCTGTGTTCTTTATACTATCCCATCTTCATCACAAGTATTAGACTTTTTTTCTTTTTCCAGCTGCCTTGCATATGTTTTTTCAGGAATGCCCTTTATGGTATGAGTCAGAATGCTGTCACCTGTAGCATGGAAGATAGCTTTTCCTCTCTTTCTTGACAGAAATATTTAGATATTTTTTGGAAATGGAGAGTGGGATTGAATAGTTGACCAGCTCCTGTAAATCAATTTTCTGTGGACATGCTTGAGTGAAGACAGACAAAATATGTTTCTGAAAAGAGCAAACTGAAGTGTGTGTGTGTGTGTGTGTGTGTGTGTACGCGCGCGTGTGCGTGTGAAACTTTGCAAACTGTGAGGCAACAGGAAGAAAGATGCTCTGTACAGGGCTTGAGACCTAACTCAGAGCCATACAGAAATATGTCAGGTCCACTGTGGTTATCCCTTAGACCAGGCTCTCCAACGGTTGGATCACAATTAAACCCCCTGCCCCTGACCTGGTTAGTCTGTACAGCAGCACTAGTGGGGGGGAGACTGGGAGCAATATAACTTTGGCTCATACCTTTTAAATAACTTTAAAGGTCTCTTAATGTTTGTTTGGCCAGTTGGGGCTCAAACCTGTAGAGTTCTTTCTTGACTCATTATCCAGTCCAGTGTGAACTCCTTGGAAAATCCCCTACAGGAAAAAATGATTCCATTTTAAATAATTGGACCCACTCAGTTGCTTCCCTAAGATTAATTTGCCATTATGCTATTGATATGTCATGATATTGTTTTTAGATTTGGGCGCAGAAAACTTGCCCTCTAGTAATAAGAGTTCTTTCCCTAGCATTACAAGGACTGTGATTTGAATAGACAGCTATCAAGCTTGTACAGGAAGTTTTAGAAAGTTGAAGCAATTCCCCCTAGATCTCTGATCTGTAGTAGTTCATTGAAAGCTTTCCTTTGAGGTGTGTTAGATATCTGAAGTACAATTCAGTTCCAAGAGATTAAGTTTTAATTTTATTGGCTTTGTAAGATGGTACGAGGTACAAATACTTTGTTGCTAGGTGGCACCAAATAAAAATAATTTCTTGTTAGGGGAAATACATTTTAAATATTTTCTGACCTCTGAACATATTATGGAACATTATGGAACATATATCTTGCTCATACTTAAAATAAACTTTCAGAGACCCATGCCTTACTAATGTCTTACCAGAATGAAGCAATTTGAGATTCATACTCTTTGATCATTAGAGGTGCTAAATATCCTTAAAGTCTATGCTTTTTAAAAATTTCTGTACTCTCCTGATCAATATTTATTTTTATTTTTCCTGTCAAAAGTAGACCTCTTTCTAGTTCTGGTCTTTTTATCAGATGCAGGAGGTCACCTGCTGTGTTAGTTATACTTTCATTTTGCATCTTGTTCATATTTTCTAGTTAAAAGACAATACAGACCTCTCTACTGTATTATCAGAAGGATAGGTATTTTTTCGTAGCTCTTTTCACTTGGCTCCAAGTAGGTTTGACTTGATGGAATTTCTTTTATGTAAAAATCTAATGATGCCTTAGCTATTATAGCCAGTAGAGTGTAGAGGCTGTCTATTAAGGGCAAATTTATTTTTTAAATGATCAAAGTAGACTCTTTAAAATCTTTCATATTCATTATTACCCCTGATATTTTTTCTTGGCATGATCTGCACTCCCTCTCTTAAGTGTTTAATGCTGTATGTGAAAGCATAGGTACATTAGGAAATACTTAGTTTCATGTTCCAATGGGTTAATTTATTCTTGATTATATGAGAGTTCAAGGTGAAACTTAGACCTTTAATAATCTTAGATTCATCTTTCTACACCAAAGAAATATCATCTTATATAATACATTGTGTATTGCTCTTAAGTAGGAAACAGGGAGTAACTCTTTCTGCTAAAGTCTTTACAAACCCCTCTAATAACCCAGCTTCAAGAACTCAGAATTATGGTTGATTTTTTTTTTAACTATTATCTTATACTTGGAATTGTTTACCTAGTTTCATCAATTCTTTCTAATGTTTCTAAAGACCATTTCAAAAAGCCTTTATCAGGCTTTTCTTCATTTTGAAACCATATGAGAAATTCGGAATAATGGGAAAAGGACTGAACATGGAGTCAGGAGATATTGGCTCGTCATTTTTTTCCTTCTCTCCTCATAAACCTTTTCCCCATCAAATCATTTGCCAAATCCTATTGATTTTTCATTAGTATCTCTCCTCTGTTTTTTTTTTTAAGGGGGGAAGGTAGGGCATTTGGGGTTAAGTGACTTGTCCAAGGTCACAAGGCTAGTTTTTGTGTTAAGTGTCTGAGGCTGGATCTGAGCTCAGGTCCTCCTGACTCCAGGGCCGGTACTTTTTTCACTGTGCCACCTAGCGGGCCCTCCTCTATTTTGTTATTATGCTTCTTGAGAAGGCTATCTATAGTAGGTGCTCCCCACTTCCTTTCCTTTCTCTTCCTAAATCTTTACAGTCTGGCTTCTGAACTCATCATTCAGACTCCTCTCTCAAATGCCAAATCTGCAGGTCTACCTCTCTGTAGCCTTTGACTCTGCCAGCTGGTCACTGTCTTCTCCTTGATATTCTCTTCCCTCTATGTTTTCATCAGACTACTCTCTACCGAATCTCTTTCTACCTATCTTCCCCCTCCTTTTCAGTTTCTTTTTCTTGATCTCAACTGCTAACCTTCAGTGTCAGACAGGACTCTGTCCAGGGATGTATTTCTTCTCCTTCTAAACTACTTCAGTTGTTAATCTCATTGCCTCCCATGGATTTAGTTATCCCTGCGCTGATGATTTTCAAATTTCCTTATCCAGTTCTACACTTTCTGCTGACCTCCAGTCTAATATTTCCACAGGTCAAACTAGATGTCCTGTAGACATCTCAGACTTCAAAACTCGTATTATCTTTCAATCAAAATCAATATCTTTCCCCACCAAAACCTTCTTCTCTTCTTAAATTCTATATTGTTATTGAGGGTATTAACATCTTTCTGTTCTTACAGATTCGTAACCTAGCTGTCATCCTCAACTCTTCGCTCTCTCCTGTACCCCTTTTTCAATATATTGTCAAGGCTTTTAATTTTACTTATGTATAGCTCTGTCATTCTCCCTCTCTTTCCTATTACATGCCACACATGGTGCTGTCATCATGTCACACCTGGACTATTGCAAGAATCTGCTGGTTTGTCTCCCTGCCTTAAGTCTCTCCCCGCTCTAGGCTCTTCTCCACTCAGCTGTCAAAGTGATCTTCCTAAAGAGCAGGTCTGACCATGTTGGTCTCCCTCTCCCCCCACTTCCTTCTCCCATTTATTAAGTAAATTTCAATAGCTCCTTTTCCCTTCCAGGATCAGTTATAAAATCTCTTACTTCTAAAGCCCTTTATTTCCTTAACTCTACCACCTACCTTTGTAGTATTCTTATACGTGAAATCTTCCCCTCCCCACACCCACACCAGACTTTGTGATTCAGTGACATAGGCGTCCTTATTGTTCCTTGGATAAGACACTCCATTTCCTGACTCCAGATATTTTCACTCTCTGTCTCCATGTTAGGAATGCACTTCCTCCTCAATTCCCTCCTGGCTTTCGTTGCTTCCTTCAAGTCCTAACTAGAACCTCATCTTCTATGCTATAAAACCTATGGGAACCATAGAATCTATGGGAAGCCTTTTTCTATCCCCCTTGATTCTTGTACCTTCCCTGTGTTGATTATTTCCAATTTATTCTGTATATATGTTATTTACATTGCTTGTATGTTGCCTGTGAGCAACTTGATAGAAGAAACTTTTTGTTTTACTTTTTCTAAAAGAGGGACCAAGAATTCTGCCTCTGTGCCTTGTGCCTTCCTTCTTTTGCTGGTGTAGCGAATTCCGTGAGGGAAGGTGACAAGAGACTAGGCTGGGCATTTTCCATTTGTCCTAAAACACTTGCCACTGCACCAAAGATTGCTATCTCTGCCTCCTACTGCCACCCTAATCTGTGGAGAACCTCAGGTGCAAAGAGGAGCAACTTACCCTTTGACCCCAGACTTTCCATCTCTTGTTGCACTTGCCCTATGAGGGAAGAGGAATAGGAAAATTGGTTGGGAATGGGACTTTTCTCCTGCTTTGCAGGTTTGACCTCCATTATCTGTGGTACCCTTTTCCTTCCTAAGTCTCATCCTTCAGAGGGAAGAGGAGTAGTCAAGCAAGGCTTCTCATCTGACCATCTGACCTTGTCCCTCCCATCTCATGCTACATTTGCTCCAGCCTGATCTATAACCCTCTGTTGGGAAGAGTGGCGCTCTCCACTCAATGATGAACATTTTTACACCTGATCATATTTTTCATATCCTAGTGATTCCAAACCCCTGTTGATCATCCTCTGAACTCTATTCCTCACTCCCCCACTCATTTCTTTATTCTCTATACCCCTTTCGCCACTAAAGTTTCAACAAAATACCTCCCAACCCTTCCACTATCCCCTGTAGAATGCCTGTTTCATAGACAACATATTTCCCTTCATCCTAAATTTTTTTCCTCTCCCACTCCTTTTATGTTCTAGCTATTACTGAAACCTTTCTCTTCCCTGATGGCACAGTCTCCCTAGTCACCCTTTCCAGTACTGACTATGGCTTCACTCATTCCCCCCTCATTTCACTGAGGATTTGGAATACTTATTGCCCCCCATTACCACTTCTGTGTTCTCTCCCTACCTAAATCATTCAGTAACCCCTCCTCCTCTGAATTTCATGCTATTCATCTTGGCTACCCAATCAAAATCCTGATAGCTGTTGCATATAAGCCCCCAGGTGACTTCCTTTCCTACTTTAATGAGTTTGAGATCTAGCTCACAATTTTTCTTTCTCCTGCAACTCCTACCCTCTTTCCAGGAGACTTCAACATACTTATTGACTCTTCTTCAAACACCCTAACCTCTTAATTCCTCAACTACTAACTTCTCATGACCTATTTCTCCACCCCACTTCAGACACAAAGATGCTCATACTCTTGATCTTGCCATCACTCACAAATGTATGACCTCTATGTTTAAGAATTCTGAAATCCCTTTACTTGTCCAGATGTTTTTGACTTCTTTCTATGTTTTCCCTTACAAAACACTACTCTTCTTATATACCATGACCTTTAATTCCTTGGCCTTTCAGTTCTCTCCTAGGTCATCTCTTCTTCACTAATCACTCTTTCCTCTTTTCCTCATCTTCACTCTGAATTAATTGAATCTTACACTGTCCTCCTTTCTTGACTCTTCTAGCCCCCTTACTTTATCACCAACTATGTCTAGTCAAAGCTTTCCTTGTTCCATTTCTTCCTTCATTCAGTCAAAGATTTTCTTGAGGTACAGGTGTGCTCTCATCATCCCCCTACTCAATAAACTCTGAAGGATGGACTTGTGGATGACTTACCGTGACTGTCATTGTGTCTGGATGGTATAGGGATCCTTTGTTTCTCAACTGTTCCTTTATCTGTAACATTAAACAACAAAGGGCATGTCCCTGGAATTATATCTTTTTTTCCACTTGTAAAGACGTATTCTTTGAGATATCAGAGACTCAGCTCCTTCTCTGACCCTTTTATTGAGACCCTTACTTATTTTTTTCCTCATTCTCATTGTCATCCAAGTTATTAACTAGCACAGGTAGTCTCTCTGCAATTGGTGAAATGTCTTAGCTTCTGTTTGGTCAACTCCTTAAATCTTCCTTAATTGTGTCTTAATAATTCCCTAATATGCAGTATGTGATTGTGATAATTGCTGACCACTCTTTATAACTATTTTTTTCATTATCCCATCTTTCAGCTACTTTCCATGGGATGATTTTCCTCTCTCTCTCTGAATACCAGCCTTACTTAGTTGAACTTATACCTTGCTAAAGACATGGACAGTGAACCTGACCGCTGTGTCTTCTCTCTTCTAGCATCTCAGAGCTGTGTCTCAGGGTCTCCATTTTTTGACACCCCTAAAGTACATTTCCATGTGCCAGTTTTGATCTTCTAAATCAGAAGATTTGAGAAGTGGGAGGCAGGAAGTCTTTGGTATCATTCTTGGTAAATGTACATACAGATATACATTAAAAATGCCACATGTTGACCTGATGGAGCTTTTTGCTCAAATTTCAGTGTCCTCAGCGTGCTCAGGAGGGGCCTCTTCAAATTTGTAAGGCATTCATTGAGACTTATTTATTTGTGACAAGGGCAGGTCTTCCTTAAGTAGTTTACTCTCAAAGTCTCTGCCTTGGCGGGGATTTCAGGAAAATAGTTCACCTGCTCCCTCCTGACACCTAATGTCAGTTTCTGATTCCTGTGAATAGTTTTATCAGTTGTTCTTTCACCACAATATACTGTGTATGTTTTTCTGTCCCCTTTCAGAGATAAAAATTCTATACACACAAGCTAATATTTCTTGTTGATACTTATGGACATAAATTATTTCCACAATTGGAGCTTTGTGCTGTGGCAATATGTTTGAGTGTGGTGATTAGTTCTTGCTTGATCTGGATTTTTGTGTGTACCTCTATCTCTTGGAGTTAGATTTTTCCTCCTTGCCTTCTGCTCTCTAATCTTTGAAGTTGTGAGGATATTGACAACCCTCTCTGGAATTTCAGGATAGCATGCTAGACCACTTCAGAACTTCTTGACCTGGGATGTCCTAATTTGGTCACTCTTGTGGATACAGGTGTTCTGTACTGGTCATTGCTGTTCATCACATTTATGGTCTATGTCAGCCCTAGGTTCTCCACCCCTGATCTATATGCTATGCATTTTTGACCCACCTGATCCACCCATAAGGGAGTTCTCTGTTCTTTCTGCTTTTACATTCAAAACATTAAAGGCTCTGGTGCTCTGCAAAGATATTAGCCTGTTTTCCTGAGCTTAGGTGTAGTTTTGCTGGCAGCCCATTCCTGTTGCTGTTGGGCTTCTTGCCTATTTTTTGTTTATTTCTAGCATGTAAGAAGTTACTGTTGTTGCTCATTGGATTTCTCAGTCGTTATAAGATATGCCGTAATCTTTAGGTTTTTGCTGGCATCTGGGTGTTGGAATTTGACCACCTGTCTCAGTTCATGAGCCATCAGGGACAGAAACCCCTTCTTTTTATCTTTATGGGGATTTAAAATTTTATAAGCTTTGCTGCTTCTTGTTCTAAATCTGTATCTGAATCAGAAATAAAACTAATTTATGCAAAAATAATTTTTTATCTTTTTAAGAATAAAGCCCATTTCTAATTGGGCTGAAAAATGTTAAAGGGGACAGACAGCATAGACAGGGGTTCATTTAACCTGATCATATTTTCCCTTCTTTATCAGCAAGAAACTAATTGATTTATTTGCATAGATTGTTTACATCTTCATTTTTTCTTGTTTCTAAGATTTTAAATGGATGGAATTTCACTCTTTCCTTCTTCCTTGCCTTTCCTTTGATGTACCTACTGAAAAATTCAGTTTCACAAACTTTCATTTGGGGCTTCTTATCTGGGTTATAGTATGTTAGACATTGGGATTTTAAAGATACCTGTGGTATAGATGTTACTTTTAAGCAAGGATGAGAATGATGATGACAGAACAGGCAATGGAATAAATATAAACATGATATGTAACAAAAGTGCAAGACATCTGATGAGTGAAAGCTCATAGGGATTTGGAGATTCATGAAGAAAGGTCCCTTTGATTTGAATGTTAAATGAAATAAGGACTTTACTAGATGAAAATTGGGCTAATTCCTTCTAGTTTTGGAGAATGCACTGAATATGGGATAGGCAGTGGCAGGTTGAGAATGGGGGGGAATGTTTCATTTTGGCTCAAATATAATATATATGAATTATTATGAATTAATTTTTATATTATTAATTATTAAAATTATTTTGAATAATTATGCATTTGGCTCAAATATTATATATATGAATTACTCATATAAATTATTACAGATTAACAATCTTGACAACTCACTGTACGTTGGAAGGTGCACTAGTGTTACTGAGACCCAAACCAGTGTAGGGAACAACACTTTGCATGTGCAAACATGTATTAAGTTGCTGAAATCTGAACCTGCCTTGAGTTCCTGCTGTTTGGTTAGTGTATAGAATATTAGGAAGGCAAGAAATATATAATGAAACTGGACATGGGGCCACATGTGGAGAGCTTTAGAACCTGAACAGAAAGTCAATAGAGAATCACTGGAGTTAACAAAGGGCACTAACAAAATCAATTCTGTTCCTAAAGAGAGTTATTTTGACAACTATGTTAAGGATGAACTTTGGAGGGGAGAGTCTGAAGGAGATCAGTTAGGAGGTCTTCACGATAACCCAGGGAAGGGTTGATATGATCTTATACTGAAGTGATCAGAAAAGAAGAGAGGTGGGATGGAAGAGATGTACAAGTAAGAAATGGCAAGATTTGGTTATCAATTGTATATGTGCAGTGACTGATAGAGGGGAGCAAAGATCACACTGAGATTATGAACCTGAGAGACTGAAAATATATTGATTCTTTTCCCACAACTAGAGAAATTTTAGAAGAGGTGAGAGTTTGAGACCAGAGTGGGGTGGGAAATAAATCTATGGAAATATATTTGGAACTCTTTGGGAAAAAGTTCCTACTTAGGCAGTGTACACTGATTTGGGAGATTGTCAGTTTAGGAGGTAAATTTTTTTTCCCCCTTCATTTTCTAAATAGTATATAAAATTACTTTCCTTTATTTTTTTTCAGATAATTTCTTGAATTTTTATTGGTTGGCTTATATTAAAAGAAACAACAAAATTTGGCCTCTTAATTTCCATACCCTGAATAAAAGATACATTTTTGCTTTTTCTTTGTTCTGCACAGTCTTTTCCATAAAACTTTGATCTAGGTTTTCTGCTCACTTCATAACTGTCATAGTTGATTCTTTGTTTAGTGTCTTTAATACCAAGGTGGTAAATTGATTTGGCAAAAATGCGTCTGTTTTCTCTTGTTACCTGATAACTTCTTAATGACAACTAACAGCTTATGCGAGACAAAGGTTATTAACACTAATGAATAGAAGGATAACTGATATAGCATGGGAAAGGTTAAAGATGACCAGGAAAGTTTTGGAAAGTGTGCTTGTGACAGGAGGGCTTAAGGACCATAACAGGGTTTCACTCTTGTCATAATAGATTGAAGTGCCTTCTTTGCCTTTCTTACCATCCTTCTTTCTCACAGAGTTTGTTCCAGGCTTTCACAGTCTTGACAAAGACAGATGTTGGAAAAGTGTCTCTAATATTTCTATTTAAGTTCCTCAGTTTGTGAGCTGACCTCAGTTTAATTGAATTTATCATGATCAAACTAGGTTTTTTTCTGTAAATGCTTGTGAAAACCAGCTTACCCTGATTTTATCTTATTGTCATCCCTTGTATAGACTTGGGAGAGAGGATTTGTTTGGTTTTTTTTCTAATTGCTAGGTCTTCCCATGTTTTCCATTTTGCTTTGAAAATGCTTTTGAAAATTATAAGCCAAGGAGAATTAAATGCCATCAGTTTGCTATCTGGGAGACTGAGACTGTGCAAACTGTTGAATACTTTTAGACTGTATATTTCTTAAGTAGTCCCCAGATGTCTCTGAGTACCCATAATATTGAAAATATACTTTACTTGATTCTAAAACACAGCCACTAACTTTCTTTAGAAGTAAGTACGAAGACTCAATGCAAGAAGGCAGCTTGCAATAGGAGAACTAGTATAGTGTTGAGGGAAGAGCCCTAGCCCTTTGAGGAGTCAGTTTTGCATCCTGATTTGGTCATTTCAGTCTGTGATTGCCCTTAGATTTGTAAATCGCTTCCCATCTCCTACCTCAGTTTCTGTCTTCATAAAAAAGGCGTTTGAACTAGATAGACTTAAAAGTTTCTTCCAGATCCAAATCCTATGACTAAAGACAAGTGAGTTTCTCTCATAGCTTTCCCTATTCCACATTTTCCCAAACAGTGTTTTTATATTGTCCTCTCTAAGTTGATGAGTTGAAGAGGAGTATATCCGGCTTGTTGTTCTGCCCAGTGGATCCTTGGAGACTGTTCACTGATGGTGAACTGAGGACAAGGGACTAGTCCCTTGTCACCTCATAACTTTTTAATGACAGCAGCCTGTGAAAAGAAGACTTATGGCCACTTATTGATAAAGCAATAAAACTACAGTATTTCTTTTCTTTGAAACTACAAATGCCCCTCAAGTAGTACAAACCTTGGGCTTGTGTGATGCCCTGCTCAGCCCTGTTTTTCCTCCAAAGGAGGCCTGTCTGTCATGCGTATTAACCTCTCTTAGCATCTGGCTCTTTGCATTGGTGCATGACTTTGTCTCTTGTGTGCTTCACTTGTTTAATTATATTCCCATTCGTTGGCATGAGAGCATGAAACAAGAAGCTCAGGGGCAAATGGGGAGCTTATACAACTAAAGACTTTAAAACCAAGAGGCATTCCTTTGATAAAGGAATGGCTCCTCCGTGTAAGTGGGAGCACCTCCATTAGCATTAATGGAGTAAGTACATCAGCCAAGGCATCTCAGAGGTTAATCATGCTTCCTGGCTGGCCTTTGCCGTCAATACTGTGTGGCGCCTAATTCTGTTGCTCCTTCAGAGGCTTTCCTGACAGCACACTAACAGACTCTGTGTAAGTCATTTCTTATGAATTATTGAAACAAACGTTTGGCTGCTAATTGATGAACACTAATGTGTTTTCTAATCACTGCAGTTTGAGTTTTTAGCACTAAACAAAACAGTTACAATTGATTTGTGGCTTTTCCTGGGTTTCAGTCTGCAGCAAACTCTGCCTTTGTATTTGAATTCAGCAGACAGCTTTGTTGGTCATTTTAGTTAAGTATTTATTAGGACTCAGTATTATGGTTCTTTAGTTGTCCCTTTCCCCCCTTCCATAAATCTAAAAGACAGTTGAGGAGCAACTATCTAGCTTCCTATCCATTCCTATAAGGAATGACTTATACTGGATCCATCCTAGGACAAGTGACCTGCTTGCATATTCAACTGAATGTGAATCACAAGTAGTAATAAAAATGGAATGCCTTTATAAAAGAAACCTGTTAGATGCATCCTAGCCTGTGTTCCAGTTCTTAAACAGTTCTGAGTCTCTTCTTAATCTTTTACAAGTTACTCACCCTTCTATATATTGTAGCTTGTTTATAAAGCATCCTGTATCCTTCTGAATGTTACATATGAATAAAAAGGATTCTAATTTAATGTCTAAGATATTGCAAACATCAAGCTTTAATTGTTTATATGTTTGCTTTAAGTGGAAAATAATCTTTGAAAAAATTCCATGATATCTAATCTTAATAGTATTTTAGAAACAAATTGAAGTGTTTTTCTACTGCCATGTAGGGTAGGAGCTTTAAGGCTAATTTTTTGTAATACTCCATTTACCAGTTTTTAGCATGTAAGTGGGAGATGGTATGTTCATTGTGCCAGATCTTAGTGGTTAAGATACAATATTTCAAAACACAGTAAATTTTAGCTATGTTGAAAAGAGCAGTCCCAACTGCTTGCCAGAATTACCAATGTAATTTGACCTGATTTAACTAAAGGACAGAATTATGAGTAGAATATTTCAACAAGAGAGTGGCATATCATGCTGTCCATGTTTTTTTAATTAGGATATTTCTTTGAAAGTATGCATTTTAAGGAAAGAGAAAAGAATTATGTGTATATCTGTGTGTATGTGTATGTGTGTATGTATGTGAGTTTTAATACACAAACGCATACTAAAATATTTAGAACATTTCACATTCATACCAAGATAACATTGGATAGTGGAAGGTAGTGTGATGTTATGGCATAGTTGAAAAATTGCTAGATTTGGAGTTCCTGGATCTGCCTTTTACTTCTAATGCCAATTCTCCCTGGGCCTCAGTTTATAAAATTAGGTCATTAGACTAAGGGATCTCTAAGGTGCCTTTCCAACACTAAATCTTGTGTGTGTAATATACTCTCAAGAGGAAAAAAAATAATTTCCTGATTTTTTTTTTTATTTCTGCTTTGCCCCCCCTTCCCACTTCTATGTCAGCTGAGAGAACATTTACCAACCTTTACTTTCATACACCCCTCAATTCACCAAATCTGAAAATCATGTTAAAAGGCACTGGATCAGCCTTAATGAGATTTCATTTTTTATTGAAGTCATGAAAAAATGTAGCCTGTGGGTTTTTAGAGGGTACTTCAAATACATGAGAAGAGGTGGTGTAGGGTGTGAATATAGTGGCCATTTACATGGGAAATTCAAGTGTCATTCTTTTTACTTTTCATTGCTATAGACCCTGAAAACTGGACTGACAATGGTTGGGAAAGTGGTTACCCAGCTGACTGGTACACTGCCGTCGGGTGTAACTGAGGAGGATGTTGCCATCCATAGCAATACTCGCCGAAGTCCTCTGGTCCCAGGAATTATCACAGTTATTGATACAGAGACGGTTGGAGAAGGACAGGTAAGAAGAGGCTCTGGTGCATGTGGCGAGCGGAGATTAATTTTTTTTTTTCTGGATTTCTACTTCTTGCAGGAATTGCCTTGCCTTTATCTTGCTTCATTGTAATGGGGAGTGTCTTTGTGTCTGCCAGGTCAGCAGCATCTGCATGTTCGCTCTGCTGCCTGCGTGGTGAAGCGTCATTGAGGATCCAGCTGAGCCAACATGTATACAGCCCTTAATGCTCATTTACATGACATTTTGACAACATCGAGTGTGAACTGTCAGTTGTGCTTTCCTCACACTTGCTCAGCATTGACACTGATTTATGCTGACCAGTGGTGGTGTTGCTCTGATTACAGTTATTAATGCAGAGTGTAGCAACAAACTCTGACTAGGATTTAGAATCTTGGTGAACTGTTTGATATGGTGTAATGAAGGAGTAATTAGGAGTCCGTTGTAACTTGAGTGAGCTGGAATATTTGTGAAATAAATTTGAATGGACAAGGGTGGTGCTTGGCATGTTGAAAATAGCTATAAATTCTGTTTCTGGTAATCCATTTGCTTTAGGAAGAAAAAAGGGAAACCTTCTATCTCAACCTCACATTTAGAATTCTCTATAAGAAAGATGAGTAAAAAGATTTATTGATTCAAATATTATCACTCACTTTTTGACCTTGGAATTGGCCCTTTCTTTGTTTGCTTAGTATTACTTTACAAATATTTTCTATCTTTTATTGTTTATTTTCTATTGTTTGTTGTTTATTTAAAACATTGACTTGAAAACTTCTGCAAAAAAGTGCTAGAAGCTGAGTTTCCCTATTTAAATATAATATAAATACAGGAGCAGAAAAGGAGTTTAGAATTTCAGAATCAATGGCATGACTGTAGATCCTCTTTTATTTTAGAAATGATAGCAGTATAAGTCTACTTTTTTTCAAACTGCCCTAGTTTCAGGTTAAATGAGTTTAGGGATCTGAGATATTTTCTTCCCTTCCACAATTTATAAGAACATTATTTTCTTAAACACAAAAATGAAAAATTGTGACTTTTCTAGGATTTTGCCTTCTTTATATTTGAGTTTTGTAATATTTAACTGGAAACTGGTTTTTAGCACAAATTTGAAACATGAGATAAATAATTTCATTTCTATGACAGAGATTTACAAATCACCAGGAGCAAACAGACCTTAATGTGGGATTTATTTTTTTGTTCTGTGTTAGAGAATAACATTGGCTTTGCCCATGACATATGTCCATATGATGAATAATCCCAACCATTGTTAGAAAGTTAAAATGTTTATTTCCATTCAATTGTCAAAAATATCTTAGGTTAAACACTGGGACCCAAGATAGTTATTATTTAAAAATAATATTGCCCCAGAAATAAATATATGGGTATAATTTTTGTAACCTCAATTTGCTGTATGCTTTCTAAGATCATGGCAATTGAAAATCTTCAAGGCTTAAGTCTGATCTTATTTCATTCTTCATTTTACAAGTAAGAGACTGAATAAATGTGAGCATAATAAATGTAATATTTCAGTACAATGGAGAATTTTTATATATCAGTAATTTTAATTGAATAATTCTGCGCATAAAGAAAAAAATTCATTTTTCATTCCCATCAGTTTGAGAATGTTTCTATCAAAAAATAATATAAAATTAACTCATTGTATGAGATAAGAGCTCAATATTGGTGGAGTTAAAATTGTTTTAGCTTTATGCCATACATATGTTCATTTCCTTCTCAGAAAATACCATTTAGAAAGTATTGGGAGCTTTAAAGTATTAGCCCAAAATATCAAATGTTCCTTGGGAAAATATGCTTTTAGTATATTGTGGTAGACATCTTGGTGAAATATGGCATATGGCAGCTGCTTAGGAGTGAGATCCTGCATTAACAAACAGTGGCACTTTGAGAAAGTTTGAACTATAGTGTACTGAAAAGAGAAAGGCTTCGGAATTCTGAGCCAGTGGATCTGGCTGTCATATTTTATTTTAAAACAGAATAAAAATAATTTTCCCGAACCCCAAGTAACTTTGTGGTAAACCAAAATATGTTAACAAGGTTCATGTGCTTATTTAAACTTCCTTTTAATGAAGTGTTAGCAAACTTTTCAGTTGGCCTTAATGGCTATTTATTTAGACCTGTTAATTAGCTGAAATGGATAGAAATAAACCTATACAGATGTTCCCCTTTTAAAAATTTGAATTAAATACATAAACTTTAAGTGGTTTGTGAGTTTTAAAGAAAAAATATTTGCTTTTGACCTTTGATTCTTTATTCTTAATTAATTCATCACTAGGCCACCCACATCTAGTTTCTAGTAATGACCCCTCAACACTAGGCAGTTTTGTGACTACAAATAAGTCTGTTAAACATCTAACATTTGTTGACAGAGAGATAGGTGGTCATTTAAAAGTAGAAAATTAGATCTTTAATGTTTTCTGATGAAATAGAAAGGTGAAAAATGGCACATTAATTAAGTGCTCTCATTTATTATCTGAAGTATAGAAAAATATTGGAAGAAAATGGAAAAAGTTGCTGTATCAAAGCATAGCATTTTGGCCTTTTTGTGTTTTCAAATGTGATTGGATTTTTCCCCTGTTCCTTATTAACTTTTTATTACATTAAAAAGGAATTCTCTGGGATTTGGTAGAGGAGGTGGAGTTTTGAGGGGAAAGGAGGGAAGGAAGAACTGTAGACCTCTGCCATTTCAAAGGTTCATTTCCATTTAGTCAGGAATTGATAGCAATTGAACCAAATAAAGATGCTTATCAAGAAGTAGAAATCATAGCAATGTTAGCTTTTCAAATGCCAAAAACTGAACAGTGTTCAACACCAAAAAATTGTCCCATGTGTAATTCCCATTTAGCAAAAGGCGGTACCTTGTCATCCATGGTTGATGATATGTTCTAAAATATTGTGTTATTTTCATTCTATTGCCATACATTTTTGAAAGTATTTGGATAAAATTAGGTCTATATCTACATATATTACACAATAATTCTTTGTTTAAAAAAAAAGGAACAGGATTCCCTCAGAGCATAATTTTGTCTGCTTTTCTTTTATTGAAGGGAATCTGTTTTTTGTCAAGAAGACATTTTTGTCTCAGATAAATAGTTCAGTCTGAGCGCAAGGCTGTTTTGAGTTTATGCTGGATTCTATTAAAAGGAGTGCAGTAGTTAATGTTGTAGATTTATCACTTTTAGCCCCTTCCCACTGATGTTTGACCTTAGCTATAATGTTTTTTTTCCCCTCATACATCTTGGGAACTGAAGCTGACAATGCATTGGTTTTTGCTGTTTAAATCCATCAAGCCTTTAATAAAGATATTTTCATGTTTACAGTAGAGAGGTATAAAATCTGATACGTCATCTTTCTGATGCTAATCTGATTTGTTTGATTTTATGATGACGTGATCCTTCTTTAGTAACTGCATTAAGGACAAAAACAATTTGATTGAATTTGTACACATTTTTATTCATATTACTTTTATGTTTTATATAAAAGCATTTCTAGACCTGGATACGTTAAGTGGTGTAATTTGCCATTAAGGATTGTTATAATTGCTTTCATAATTGCTTTTGACAATTGGTCAACAGTCTTGATCTCTCTCAGAATAAAGAAAAATATATTTTTAGAGGATAAAAAATGTAAGGTACTCCTTACTCAGAAAATAAATGCTGGTTTTGATAACAAATTTAAAGATCCCCTAGGTGTTTTGTCAGTCTCTCTATTCAGATGACAAAGACTGGCTTATCCATCTTGTATCAATTATGGTGTTCTGTTGAACTTTAATACAGTCAAGTTGATAATGCTTGCTCATTGGTTCAGTGTGCTCAGTTAAGTGGTGAGTAGAGACTGGTCTTTGGAAAATTATATTTTGCTGTCTGGTGGTGCTGACGTCCTGGCAGTTCAGACAGGATGAGAAGTGATTCTGTGGACTCTCCCCAAAAGAGCTTGTTGTTGTTATATGGAATTACCTCTCTTTTAGTGGCTGTGAAATCTATCGAGAGGATATTGAAAAAGCATCTCCTTCCTGTGTGACGACATGCTGGCCTGCAGGAAACCCAAGCGCATCTGTATTTTCACCATCTGGCTTCATGGTTCTTTTTCATGTTGACATGAAATATAGCATCAAGATTACTGTGTTAGAAAGAGAAGAAAATAAAGGTCCAGTGCAAGGGCTACCAGTTCACCAGCTTTCTGTGTGTCTATAGCAGTCTGCTCAGTGACATAAGGGAAAATCTACAATATTGCATACTTGACCAGCTCTGGCAGATGTAACATTTTTCTCCCTGCATTTGGCCAGCATTGAAGTTTGGGAGGCTTGGTAGGAAAGTGGGTTCCTAAATTCTTGTGTGGCTTCTGCCTTACTTGTTTAGTGATTTTGTTTAATCCCTCCTCTTTCATTGTGCCTCAGTTCTGAGGCAATCAGTAAGAAGAGACTAACAGTCCCTATCTATTGCTAGAGCAGTGTAGCATTGTTATGGCACACTGTGGTAAAGAGTAGGCTATGTCCAGAGAGCAATTTTGTTTAGCATTCACCTCTTCATCCAAAATTTTGAAAAATACACCCAGCTGTGGTAGTTATAGGAAAGGAAATGTACAAACAAGAGGGAGAAAGATGGTTGGTTATGAGGCCTGATAAGGCAATATACACATAGTCAAAAATGCTGTAATAACCACTGAATACCACCACAGAGAGAGAAGGGAGAAGGGTTAAAGAAAAGAAGGGAAAAGCAACTCGGGTATGTCAACATGGCTGTCTCTGGTTAATTCCAGAATAAAACTGGCCAAGAGTAGTAATAATGGCATTCTTATGTCCTTAATTCTTGAAAATTAGATCTTCTATTTTTGTTGAATTTGTTAAATTTTAAAAAATAGGTCATTTGAGGACAGTTGCACAACTCATTTCTCACCACACACTAAACTTTGTCTTGTTCCCAAGGTTAAGAGAAGGTGTCATTTTCATAATTTCCTGGTAACATTTATTTACTTTGTTCCACCGACTTCTACCACTATAGTATCATAGCATCTTAATCTGAACAGTGCGCATGATCATATTGGAGCTAGAAGCCCTGGAATTTTGTGCGCTGTTGCCGAGTATCTACATAGGGTCTTGACACTAAAGACAAAGATTTAATCTGTAGGAGGGTAGAACTTTGGTTCCCCCTTCCTATAACTTGAGTCTTTTATAATTAACCCTCAGGGAACTGCAGTGCTTTATAAACCTTATTCCTGTTAAAAAGATATTGTCAAATCAACAGGCATTTTATTAAGCACTTATTATGTGTCAGGCATTGTACAAAGCACTGGAGACACAGTGAGAGGCAAAAGTGTGGTTCCTGCCTCAAGGGGCTACTCTTCTGATGCGGGAGGTGACCTATATGAACAACCATGTACGTACAGATGTATATGAAATAGATAGGGAGTAGTTTCAGAAGGAAGGTGATAGCACAGTGATGGGGCCTGAAAGTGGAGTCTTATCAAGATATCAGGATCCATGTCTTGACAAAGATGACTTTTGAGCTGATTCTTGAAATGAGTCAGAGAAACTAGCAGACAGAGGTGAAGCTAGAGAACGTTCTAGGCATGGCAGACAGCAGGTGAAAAGGCAGAGATTCAGAAAGTAGAGGGTCTTGTGACAGCAATAGCAAGAAGGCAAGTGTTGCTCGATTGCCAAGTACATTGAGGGAATTAAAAGTGTAAGAAGATACAGAAACACAGGTTGTTGAGTGCTTTAAATGCCAAACAGACCATTTTATATTTGATCCTGGAGCAACTGGAGTTTCTTTAGTAGGAGAGAGAACCTGACCTGTACTTTGGAAAAATCACTTTGACAGCAGATTGGGGGATTAATTGAAGTGAAGGGAGACTAGATACAGTGATACCAACCAGAAAGCTGTTGCACTGGCCTAGGTGTGAGGTAAAAAGGTCAGAAAGCTATTGCAGTAGCCTAAGTGTGAGGTAAAAAAGGTATATTTATCATAATAGGTCAGTAGAAAGAAGGGGACATAAGAACCACTCCTTAATTGATAAATGGTCAAAGGACAGGAATGTACAGTGTTCAGAGGAAGAAATCCAAGCTGTCAGTAGCTATATAAAAATGTTTTAAATCACTAATAATTAGAGAAATGCAAATTAAAACATTTTTGAGATACTACCTCATACCCATTGGATTTGTTAAATTGACAAAAATAGAAAATGACATATGAAGGAGGTGTTGTGGGAAAACAAGTACTTTAATGCACTGTTGGTGGAATGGCGGCCTGGTCTAGAAAACAATTTGAGCTATGCCCCAAAAGCTATTAAACTTTGTATACCCTTTGACCTAGTGATACTGCTGCTTGGTCCATGTTCCAAAGATTTCTAAAAAAGTAGAAAAAGCCTTACTTAGCACATCTGTGGTAGGCACTCAATAAATGCTTGTTGAATTACTGATATGTACAAAAATATATAGCACCTCTTTTTCTGGATTGCGGCAAAGAATTAGAAACAGTGAAATAACCTTTCATTGGGAAATTATGGTATGTAAGGGTGATAAAATAATGTTGTAATGTAAGAAATTCTATAGGAGATGGTTTTGAAAGACTTGAGAAAAATTAAAAGAACTGATGCGGAATGAAGGGAGCAGAACTAAGCAATTTATACAATTACAACAATATTGCAAAGATATGAGAAACTTAGCAACTCTGATCAACAGAATGACCTACCATAGCTCTAGAGGACTCCTGATGAAACATGCTACCTACCTTGAGATAGAAAGCTGATATAGTCACAGAATAGATTGAATAATCTTCCTTCCTTCCTTTCTTCCTTCCTTCCTTCCTTCCTTCCTTCCTTCCTTCCTTCCTTCCTTCCTTCCTTCCTTCCTTCCTTCCTTCCTTCCTTCCTTCCTTCCTTCCTTTCTTCCTTCCTTCCTTCCTTTTTTCTTTTCCTTGATATTAAAATTTGCTTTGCATGATTAATGCACATTTGTAATAAGTTTTATTTTCTTTATCATTGGGTAGGAGTAGGGAACAAGGAAGAAAGAGTGAGAGAGTTCAGAACTGAAAATAAATTAAAATTAAGTGAAAAAAAGGAAAAAATAAGAAAGAGACATATATGAGAGATGGTGTGAAGTGTCAAGACTTGGGAGTAGATTAGTTACGAATAATGAGTTCAAGAGAAGAGTTGACAGGAGACCTTTGCAGTTAATGTTGAAAACAAGCATGTTGGAGTGGTTTGCCATTTCCTTCTCCAGCTCATTTTACAGATGAGGAAACTGAGGCAAACAGGGTTAAGTGACTTGCTCAGGATCACACCAAGTGTCTGAAGCCAAATTTGAACTTGGGTCTTCCTGACTCTAGGTTTGCCACTCTTATCTACTGTGCCTCCCAGCTGCCCATTAGATTAAATTTAGCTGCACATAATTTTTTGTTATCAAATCATAGCTTGTTAGAGCTATACTGGCTTTTAAGCAATGATTGTCTTCCTCCATTTTGTAGACGAGAAAAATGAGACTCTACAAGAGAAAATGGCTTTTCCAAGGTAACACATCTACTTAGTAATATAGCTGGGACTAGGACCCAGGTTTCATGGCTGCCAGATTCTTTCTACTTCAACATGAAAAACATGCCACACACATATACACACACACATACATGCATGTATTTATATATGTATATATGTTTATATATGGACATCACCTTCATTTCTAAATATATCTTACTACCTCCTTGTAGTTGTAGTGTAGTAGTAGTAGTAGTAGTAGTAGTAGTAGTAATGAAAATAATAATAATAATAATAAAACAGTTCAATAAAACTAACTCACACATTAACTGAGTCTGATTCAGTCTTCCCCACCCATAGTCAGTGTAATGAGAAAATGTATTTCCATCATGTTTTTTAACTTGGTAGTAAACAGCCAAACCAAATGTGTAGGATCTGTGATTTTACTTGGTCTGTAGAAATCCTAGGCAGTTAGTTGCCTGATGCATATAGAAAATTTGCAAGTTGCAGAATCTGAGTCCAGTTCTCTGTCTACCATAATACTATATACTAATAAGTCAACTTTTGAAATTGTATGTTTATGTGTGAATGTAAAGATATGAAAGAAAGTTGTCTTGAGATTCTGATGTTTAAAAACCATTTTTGATGTTGTTACCTATATTAGTTTTAGATTCCCTCCTCATCTCTTCTATTTTCCTAGAATAGAACTATTTTTCATTATTGTGGAAGTTGGGTTTCAGTGAAAGTAGAAGGAGAAAGTTTATTTCCAATTTTAAACTTAGTAGCTCCATTAAAGGAGGATGTCTTAGTGATCCCTACTTTGGATTTTAAAAGACTTAAATTTTCTAGAATTTCTGGTTGATAACCCAGTTGTCTTTTGACTCTATTCTCTGTCCTTCAGAGGTGGACAAATGGAATCTTAAATAGTTAATGGTTGAGTTTGTTATGGATGTTTTTTCACATGCCAAGGCTAGGCAGATATTAGCAATTTTTGTTTGCCTTCTTAAGAATCAAGTGATGCGTTCTCTTTTCTTGGCTTCATTTCTGGGAACTAATTCATTTTTGTAGATATTCAGTTTATTTGCTGTTTTTGTATATTTGAAACAATAAATTGTGCAGTTTCTTATTAGAAGACTATTTTTAAATTTTAAAATGTTTTATTGATATATTTTAATATAATATTTCTCCCAGAAATCCCATATAACACGTATTATTTGAAAAAAAACCAGAAAAAGGGGAAAATTAGCATAACTCATTAGTACATTTTAAAGCAAAATGAAATAAATTCTTCCTTTACTTCTCTTGTTCTGCCTCCATCTTCAATCCCACTTATGATAGTAGGATACAAATCTTTAAGAAGCTTGTGGTCAGACAGAGGTTTGAAAAGCACAAGGTGGGAAAAAGCATTGTATTGTAGTTCTTGACTACAACTTTTCCTAATTGAGGTGTGAGAATGCATTTAAAAAAAAAGCATTTAGGAGTATCTCCGTATATTTGGTGAGAGGTTCTGTAATGAGTATATAATGCAGACAACTGAAAGAAAAGTAATTATTGCCCTGAGAGAATTGTGCCAAGTAACTTGAATGTTTAGCATTAGTGAGACCCATGGCCTTCATCTTACTACACTCAAAGATTTCTTTTTCTTTCTTTCTTTCTTTCTTTCTTTCTTTCTTTCTTTCTTTCTTTCTTTCTTTCTTTCTTTCTTTCTTTCTTTCTTTCTTTCTTTCTTTCTTTCTTTCTT
>CM053593.1:138044026-138071871 GCA_028646575.1 Pseudocheirus occidentalis | reverse complement strand
TTCTGGCAATTAAACAGTTTCAAGTTAGCTCAGTGAGTCTTAAGACAGGCCCAAATATAGGCCCAAATGATTTTGTAGCCAAATAGAAAAATCAGTACCAAATTCTTCATGGAAACATTCTATAGAATGAGAAAGTGACTAACTGAGAGGCATTCATACTATGAGAGCTTTTCCTTTTTGTGTGTTGTGTTCCACTTCTATACCAATTTTCAGTGTATTATATCTAAAGTGGTGATTTTTACATTAATCTAAAAAGAGAGTAGCACTTGGCTTCTTATGGATCGAAGTGTTTGCTGTGAATATTAAGTCCAGGTGGCATCATTGTTACTATTTTCAGAGTTGCAGAAAGCTTTTGTCTTTTCAGTGTATACTCAGATGTTGGTAATATTTTCAGTCAATCCAGAATGTGCTATTCATTTGAAGTTTATGGTTGAAGTACCAGACTGTCCATATTTCTCTCAGTGCATAGAAATTTATGCCTAAAGTAGAGCAGATTCCCTTACTGCCTTGTTTCTCTAATAGAATAAAATGGATTTAAATCTTAGTTCCTCCACTGCATAAAATTTCTGTTTATCTTCAGCATCATTAAAGAAACTAATTAAATCTTCATATGGTTAGTTTGTTTAATAGGATATATTTCAGTATGACCCCTTGTGTTAAGCAAACACCTTTGCTTCCATCATATTTCCGTGTGGGCAAATGTAATGGTAGTATACTTGAATGAAAATTATTTCTTGTTTTATATAGTTATGCGACTTATCTCCCCATCTTGATTATAACTTTCTTGATGAAAAGGAATTTTTTTCTTAATTAGAGCACATAGTATAGTGTTTTACATTTACTAGTCATCTAATCAATAAGCATTTATTAAGCACTTGGTCTGTGTTAGTATTCTTTATATATACAGAGATAAAATTGAAACAATCCTTCACACACAGCTATATGATGGTAACTACTCTTAACTGGTAACACTCATACAAAATGGTACATGTTCTTGAAAAATTTTTCATCCGAACGAAGATAATTGACAATGTTGGGGTAGGTGTGTACACACAATATGAATTAATATTATGTCATAAAGATGACTTCTTTCTGCTTAAAAGGAATTAACCACTAACACTGCCTTATTCTTTAACTCATAATGTAAGTTTTATGAGTCACTGTTCAAAGAGTTATAATTAATAACTAACAGTTAATAATTAGCCTTCTTAAGTATACATCTGAATTGGCAGGAAACAGTTATTGGATGGACTTTTCAAATTTTTTGTTCACATTTTTTTTGTTTGTTAACATTTGCATTTTTTGTTTGTTAACAGTATTCTCTTTCTATTCTATTTGTTTTTAATAAAACAAATTAAAACATTTTAATAAAATTTATAGTTAACTATTAAAAGCTTTTAATAGCTTCTATTTCTATTCTGCTTTGTTAACAGTTCTATTTGAAAACTGTTTAGATCTATTAGAAGCAGAAGGCAAAGTAAAAGAAAGAACTCATTGATTGCCTCCTCAAAATAATCTCAAATGGAAAATTCTCAGGAATGTCATAGTAAAAATACAAAGCTTCCAGGTGAAAGAAAAGATCCTGCAAACAGAATAAGCAGAAGCAAAGAGGGGGAAAAATCCCCTTTTCCAAATGATAGTTGGTTTACTTGGGTCACTTACAGCCCTGTGGGCCACTTGCAGTATGCCAGGGGCTTTCCTCTACATACAAAGGATGTTTTCCTCTACATTTTTCCACTGAGTGCCAGTGTGTGGTGTGTCTCAAGTGGCAGGTTGTTCAGGCCTGACTTAAAGGATCTACAGATTTAATTTAAAATTTAATTGAAACAATGACTAACTTTAGCAAAGTTGAATGATATAAAATAAACCCAGAGACTTTTTGTATATCATCAATGAAACTTAGCAGGAAAATATAGAAAGAAAAACTATTTGAAAATTCTGAGTGTGTAAAATATTTGGGATTATACCTGAGACAAAAAAGAATTATATGAATATATTTACAAAACACATATATCTTCTGCTGTTGCTGCTTCTCCTATTTCTCCTACATCCGGTTCTATGGAGTGAGTTGAGGATACCTAGATATCTTTTTTGAAGTTGATTGCTACACCCAAATGATTGTAGATATGTTTTCTATAATGCCGCATATGCAGCAAAAGAATCTAAAAAAGAAGAATTATCATTTATATTCTGGGTTGCGGAAAGTGGACTTTTAAAAAGGCATGATGATATTTGCTATTTCTAAAGATGCAGTTAAAAAGAAATTTACACTTTTGGAACACAAGTGCCTAATATTTGACTTGTAATATTGAGGATTATTCAACACTCCCAAAGAAATCAAGAAACAATGTAGCAGTTTCACTTGAAGGAAGACTTTTGTACAATGACAGTAAAGTGCCATTTTAGAATTAGTTTCCATTTTTGCATCTTAATTACCTGAAATAATGTTTTATTTTCTATTATATTCTCCCAGGAAACATAAAGGAGATGTTAATTTAAGCAACCTATCTGTGAGTGCCATTGAACTCTTTGTTGCTGATAATTTTAATAGAACCCAAGGAATGCTCTCACATCATATTTTCATGAAAACAAATTGTATTATCTGCATCCCTTGGAAAGCTGGGGTGAATGTGATGTTCATTGTTTAGAGAACTGCAGAGGATAAGTTAATTCTTGAAACTATATCTAATGGTCAGATCATAAACTTAATTCATTATTACAGTTTCATTATGGGTTCCTTGAAATCAGAGACTGTGTTTCCCTTTGTATCCCTTGCACTTAGAACTGTACTTGCTGTATAGTAGGCACTTAATACTTGTTGGCTTTACCTGCACTTGATCGCAGTTCTTAAGCATTCATACATTTAATAAACCTGTTGTTTTGACACAGCATCCGGTGTATATGTGTGTATAATTGAAAACATTGATTTGACCTCCTCAGATTGAAATTTCAATCAAGGTGTCAGTTATTATAAAACTATTATAGTACTTCAGTGTTTATTCTCCAGCTCTTCCTGAATGAAGTAAGTTGGTAATTAATAACTAATTTTGTTTTTCATTGTACATACTTTATTGAAGAATAGTAGGAATTAAATATTCAACATATGTGTTTTGTAGTACTGTGGACATTTTCAATAATGTAGTCATAATGGCAGTTTCTGTACAAAAAGTGAAGGAAGATCGTTGATCACAAAGACACTTAAAGGAAACATTGTTTTTGAGATCAAACCCCTGACATTCATGCAGAATTGGCCATGTTGCAGTAAAACTTTTGGATGATTTTTTTAGAGAACAGAAAGAAACAGATATAAAATTGGGATAGTTATTGTTCAGGGTTAGATAGTGCTAATATAGTAAAAATGTCAGTACGACTAAGATGACAAAAAAAGTGATTGTTGGATGGGGTGTAGGAGAATAAAAGCAATAATGGAATTCTGATAAAGTTAAGAATTGAAAAAGTGGAAAGTAATTTGGAAATACAACCAATGTCACTAAATTGCACAAGCCCTGTAATCCAGAAACACGAATACCAATAGCAATACACTCAATAATATGCTTAATGTAATAGCATAAAAATATACTGAAAGTGATCAAAGGATGAGGACAAGGACTTATATGTACCAAAATAGTAACAGCAGCCCTTTTTATGGTAGAAATTCATGTAATAAAAGTTAACTATTTTTTTCCTTTTCTAACTTCCCCTATCCCTTGACTATGCCCATCTGTTGTGCTTGGAAATTTGAAGGACTGAAGGAGGTTTGAACCTCATTCTATTTGGGTTCAGATGATGTTTTTACCAGTTGATTAATTTCTTATGGTGGTTAATATTTTAGTAGTGGAAAAAAAGGAATATGGAAGAGCTACTTCTCGATTGACTGCCTCTAACTTTCCTTCTCTGTCTGCAAATTGTTTATCTCTTCAAAATATGACCAAAACAGAATTCATTACATTTTCTCCAAACCTTCCCATCTTCCTAATTCTCTCTTACAGTCCTCTCAGTCAACTAGATTCCTCAGTTCCTCTGTCACACTTACCCCCACATCTAATTTGTTGCCAAGTCTTGTTTGTGTCTTCACAATATCTTTATTATATGTTCCTTTTTGAATCACATAGCTGTCACCCTAATGCAGACTCTCAAGACCTCACACCTAAGACTGTTGCAGTAGACTTCTCACTGGTCTTAAGGCTTTTTCTTCTCTATTTCTTTCTCCATTCAGCTGCTGAAATGATTTTCCTAAAACAGAGATCTGACCAAATCATCTTTCCCGCTCTCCAGTAGTCTCTAGTTGTTCCACATTACCTCTAGAATCAATTATATGATTTTATGCATAGCATTCAAAACCATGTATTATCACACCCCTTCATACATTTTCAGTTTTCCTATACATGATTAGCTCCCTTTTTGTGTTCTTCCATATAATACATTGCCTCCCTACTCTATGCCTTTTCACTGCTTCTAAAAGGTTTTCCCTTTTTACTTCTGCTTCTTAGAATCTGTTTTTTTAATGACTCAGCTGAATCTTCTATATTAAAGGTTGAGTGTTTTGATGTGCTTTAAAACTGCTCATTGATATAGTTGATATAGTCCAGCTCCATTTTTTTAAAGGTAAAGAAAATACAGCTAATAGAAGGGATATGACTTAACCAAAGTGACATTTCTCTTCTACTGCTGACAGGGAGAAATATGGCTGTGAGGAATAGTTGATTATTGTCACCATGAGAATTGATGACTTCACTAGGGAGTTACAAAGGAGTGAGAAGACTTTCTAAGGACAGGATCTAGATTCTAGAAAGATATCTACAATTAAGAAATGGATATAAATCCATCAAAGTTCATTGTCACACAAACCAAAGGAAGAGGTGTTTTCAGGTGTTAAATGCTACTGAAAAGATTCAAAAAAGATCAATGGATCTACTACAGAAGATATCATTAGTAACATTTGAGAGAGAAATTTCAACAAGTGGTGGATAAATGGGGATGTCAGGATCATAAATGTACTGCTACAAAAGACTTCAGTCATAGTGCAGTTACCACTCCCTCCTTATAATTAAAGCCCTGAGAGCTTAAATGACTAGCCTTATGTCACACAGAAAGTAAATAATAAAGCTGACATTTGTACTCCATTTTTCTGACTTTCTTATAATTTTCTTATCATTCCTTGCTGCCTCTCCTCTAGAACAACAGAGATCAAGATTCTCTGACCTTTAGTTTGTTCAACTTTAAAATGATGATAATTGGGGCAGCTAGGTGGCTCAGTGAATAGAGCATGGGCCCTGAAGTCAGGAGGAGCTGAGTTCAAATGTGGCCTCAGACACTTGACACACTTACTAGCCGTGTGATGTTGGGCAAGTCACAACCCCAATTGTCCTCCAGAAAAGCAAATAGGACTGTTACGCTGTAATGTGTATAAAATGCTTTGTGAATTGTCATCAT
Organism: Pseudocheirus occidentalis; assembly: GCA_028646575.1. NCBI lineage: Eukaryota > Metazoa > Chordata > Mammalia > Diprotodontia > Pseudocheiridae > Pseudocheirus > Pseudocheirus occidentalis. The sequence continues at coordinate 138,066,438 of CM053593.1, read as the reverse complement.
CATCATCATCATCATCTTTATTATTACTATTATTTTAGATTTAGAGCTGAAATGAATGTCAGTCAGATTGTTGACTCTCTTTGCATGATTTTCTTGCATCATTCTCATTTCTCTTCCCAATTTTTCTTCCACTTCTCTTATTTGTTTTTCAAAGTCCTTTTTCAGTTGATCTATAGCTTGTAGGCAATCTTCAAGTGTCTTGGAAGCATTTGGTGTGGGAGTTCTGACTGTGTTGTCTTCCTCCTGTTCAATGCTTTGATCCCTTTTGTCCACAAAAAAGGATTCTAGAGTTTTATTTCTGTTCTTATTTTGCTTCCTTTTCCTCATGTTGGCCAGTCAATTAATTGGTTGGGTTTTTTTTTTAGGTCTGTGGAACTCTGCTTCCAGGGGGGCAAGCTCCGTCCCAAATCTCTGGGGTTTTCCCAGCTGCCGGAGCTATTAGGAGGGTGCTGCAGCCCCCACCAGCTTTGGCCCACTGAAAGCACACCCCAGGCCCACCACCCAAGACCATGATCCAGATCCAGGCCACTCAGTGCAAGAGCCCTTGGCTCTGAACAATCGTCTCAGCTCCCCTGTGGGGTCCCCAGGCCAGGAGCTCTGAAGCAGCCCGGTGGAGGACAGATCCTACCCTTCTCCCACTGTCTTCCTTGCCCTGGGGGAATATTGGCTGAACTGCTTTTCCTCCCCCAAATTTAGCTTGAAGGCTTCACTTTCACTGACCTTCTCTAATCCTGGCTTGAGATATGTGGAGATAGCTTCAGATACTGTAGATCTGCTCCCCAGGATAGACTCATGCTGCAGCTCGAATCCTCCAGAGCGCCCTGGGGCCTGGCCATGGTTTCGGTTTCAGGCTGGGCTGGCCTCGGCTCCCAGCCTGCCTCTATGAGCCCCTCCTGCCGAGCTGCCTTCAGCACGAGATGTGTTTTCTGTATTTTGTGAGTTTTGTGAGTTTGGGAGCCTTAAAATTTGTTCAGAGTCATATTTCATGGGTATTTAGGATGGCTCTGTGGGAGCTGCGAGACCTTGCTGCTTCTACACTGCCATCTTGGCTCCGCCCAGTATCACTTCTTAGCTCCCCTCCACTGTTAAAACTTTTTCTTTTATATGAGATAATTTAGCCCATTCTACCTCTTCCCCTCTCTTTCTCCCAGTACATTCCTCTCTCAACCCTTCATTTTATTTTTTAGATATCATCCTTTCATATTCAACCCACATCTGTGTCTTTATATACTAGAATATCAGAGCATTTTTCCTTGATAATTTCCTGAATGATGATGTCTAGGCCCTTTTTTTGATCATGGCTTTCAGGTAGTCCTATAATTTTTAAATTATCTCTTCTGGATCTATGTTGGGGTCAGTTGTTTTTCCAATGAAATATTTCATATTGTCTTCTATTTTTTCACTCTTTTGGTTTTATTTGATAATTTCTTGATTTCTCATAAAACCATTAGCTTCCATTTGCTCCATTGTAATTTTTTTCCTTTTTCTTTTTTTAATTTAAAAAAATTTAAAAATGGTTTATTTACTTTTAGTTTACAACATTCAGTTTCACAGTCCCTTGCATTTCAGATTTTCTTCCCCCTCCCACCCCCCATCATGGCAGCATGCACTCAGATACAGGATCTACAAATATCTTCCCATTAGTCAGGTTGTAAAGAAGGATTGTAACTGAGGGAATGATCATTGGGAAAGAGGAAGCAAAACAAAGCAAGAAAAAGGATCAGAGTAAGTAGTTTGTTTCGTTCTGCATTCAAATTCTGCATCTCTTTCTCTGGATGTGGATATCTCTTTCAATCGTGAGTCTTTTGGAGTTGTCTTATAACCTTATATTGCTGAGAGGCGCCCAGTCTATTGAAGTCAGTTGTCACACATACATTGTGGGTGTGATTGTATACAAATTTCTCCTGGTTCTGCTCTTTTCCCTCAGCATCAGTTTATATAAGTCACTCCAGGTTATTATGAAGTCTGTCTCCTCATTTCTTATAACACAGTAGCATGCCATTACATTCATATGCCACAACTTGTTCAGCCATTCCCCAATTGATAGGCATCCCCTTGTTTTCCAATTTTTTGTCACCACAAAAGGAGCCGTTATAAATATATTTGTACATATGGGTCCTCTTTCCACTTCTCTGATCTCTTTGGGATATAACCCTAGAAGTGGTATTGCTGGGTCAAAGGATATGCACTTATTCATAGCCCTTTGGGCATAGCTCCAGATTGCTCACCAGAATGGTTGTATCAGTTCACAGCTCCACCAACAATGCAAAAATGTTCCAATTTTTCTACATCCTCTCCAGCATTTGTCATTTTCCTGTTTTGTCATCTTAGCCAATCTGACTGGTGAGATGTGTTACCTCAGAATTGTTTTGATTTGCATTTCTCTAATCACTAGTGATTTGGAACATTTTTTTATGTGCTTATAGATATCTTTAATTTCATCTTCTGAAAACTGCCTGTTCATATCCTTTGACTGTTTATCAATTGGGGAGTGGCTTGTATTCTTATAGATTTGACTCATTCTTTGTATATTTTAGAAATGAGGCCTTTTTCAGAGACATTGGTTGTATAAATTCTTTCCCAATTTTTCACTTCCCTTTTATTGTTTGTAACATTGGCTTTGTTTGTACAGAAGCCTTTCAATTTAATATAATCAAAATTATCCATTTTTCATTTTATAATGCTCTCTAACTCTTTTTTGTAATGAAGTCTTGCTCTCTCCATAGATCTGACAGGTAAACTATTCCTGGCTCTCCCAGATTGCTTACAGTATCAGCCTTTATACCTAGATCATACACCCATTTCAATTTTATTTTGGTGTACAGTGTTAGATATTGGTTTATGCCCAGTTTCTGCCATACTATGTTCCAGTTTCCCAGCAGTTTTTGTCAAATAGTGAGTTCTTATCCCCAAAACTGGGGTCATAGGGTTTTTTAAACAGTGGATTACTATAGTCATTGGCTGCTGTTTCTCTTATACCCAATCTATTCCCATTGTAATTTTTAAGGAATTATTTTCTTCAGTGAACTTTTGGACCTTCTTTTCCATCTGGCCTGTTCTGCTTTTTAAGGCATTCTTCTCCTCATTGGCTTTTTGGACCTCATTTCCCATTTGGTCTATTCTATTTTTTAAGATGTTATTTTCTTCAGTATTTTTTTTTATGTCTTCTTTATCAAGCTGTTGATTTGTTTTTGTTTTTGTTTTTTTTTAACCAATTTTCATGCATCACTCTCATTTTCTTCTCAGTTTTTCCTCTATTTCTCTTACTTGATTTTTAAAATCCTTTTTGAGCTCTTCTATAGCTTGTGATCAATTCATGTTTTTCTAAGATGCTGTAGATGCAGGAACTTTGCCTTTGTTGTCTTGTGAGTGTGTGCTTTGATCTTCTTTGTCACCAAAGTAAACTCTATAGTTTGAGGGTTTTTTTTTTTTAAGATATTGTTTGCTTATTTTCCTAGAATGTTATTTGACTTTTAACTTTATGTTAAGGTAGGGCTCTGCTTCCAGGGGGGAAGGCAAATTGTCCCAAGCTTTAAGGGTTTTGTGCAGCTGTGTTCAGAGACTAGGAACCTGTAAGTTTTTAGTTCTTCCAAAGTGATATGATCTAAGGAGAGGTTTATTCCTCTCCTGGATTGTGCTCTGGTCTGTGAATGACCACAAGCACTATTTTCTGCCCTGGAATGGTAAGGACGGTTTCTTCTCCACTGCTGCTATAAACTCTGCTATGCTGGTGCTCCTCCTTGCCCTGGAACTGCCATCCAGGACTGGACCCAGATCTATGTATGGATAAAGCAATAGAGTCCTATGTCAGAGCTAGCAAAGAGACCCCTGTAATCTCCTTCTGATGAGTTTTTCAATCCCCTTACCATCTGTGGACTTAGAGCTCTGGAAGCAGTTGCTGCCACTGCGAATTCAGTCACTCCCAAGGTCTGCTACTGATTTGTTGGGGCCGACGTGTTGATCTGTGCTGGATTGTGCTCTTCTCTCACCCAAGTCCAACGGACTTTTCATGCCTACTTTTAAAATTGTCTGTTTGCCTTTTTTTTTTTTTTTTTGGAGGGGGGAAGGTAGGACAGTTGGAGTTAAGTGACTTGCTGAAGGTCATATGGCTAGGTTTTTGTGTGTTTGTGTGTTAAATGTCTGAGGTTGAATTTGAACTCAGATTCTTCTGACTCCAGGGCCGTGCTCTGTTCACTGCACCATTTAGCTGCCCCTTTAAATTGTCTTTGAAGTCTGTAGACTGAGAAGTCTGGAAACTACCACTGCTGCCAGTGATTCAGCCCCCTGAGGCCTGCTCCAGGTTTGCTGGATCCTGGACTGTGTTCCCCTTTCAGTTTGGGGCAACAGACCTTTCCTGTTGACCTTCACGGTTTTCTAGGGCTGGAAGTTTGTTTTACTCTGAGTTTTTGTGAGTCCTGCTGCTCAAGAATTTGTTTAGTCAATTTTTAAAGGTATTTGGAGGGGTTTGGGGGAGATCTCAGGTGAGTCCCTGCCTTTGCTCTGCTATCTTAGCTCCACACCCTCCACTCCCCCCAGCCAAACAATTCTTTTAGACACGTTTCTTAAATTGAAACAAAATATATTGCTTGTGGTTCATACTTATTGGTTGATTTAATCATTTGAAGAATAAAAGAAGTGCTGATATATCTTTTCGCAAATTAAAGAGTTCTCTTTTTTTTTTGTTAATTACTTTGGAAACACTCCTTTCTTAACTTCTGCCATATCTGTTTTGTGGCTAATGACACAATCATTAGTGCCAATATTAGTTTCATTTCTTGGAAGCCATGTAATAATATAATTTGCTTAATCTCTCCTATTCATAAGATCACTACTTAAAACACTGATTGGGGTCTTTCAGACAACAGGGGAATAATTATTTACTGATGCTAGATTCTGGTGTGAGTGTATAAGTATGGATATTTCAGCTGTTTTGCAAGTGGTGGTATTTTGTTAAAAATCTTTAAAGAATCAGTCAAGTTATAAATCCAAGAGAAAAGAAGGCAAAAAGAACACAATTAAGTGCTCCATTTATATAAACAAAACTTTTTTTTCCCTTATGAGTCAATGGTTGAAAACTCTACCCCTTTCCTGTAGTGATCAGGTTGAGTTGCATAATATGCGGTGATGTTTTCCCATTTCTCCTTTACAAAAGTAATGATATGTCAGTCAGAGTTCATAAGTTTTGGTTATGTACTAGGATGGGTCCCTCTACAAAATGAAGTAATTTTTCCCCCTATTTTAATATTCTGGAATTATTTCACTTGTCTTTTATGCTTTTGTGTAGGTGCTTGTAAGTGAAGACTCTGATGGCAGTGGCATTGTGGCCCATTTCCCTGCCCATGAAAAGCCTGTTTGCTGTATGGCTTTTAACACAAGTGGTAAGTAGTGTTTCTGGCATTGTTAGTTTCTGAAGTTTCTGAAGTTGGATTACTTAAGAGTTAATTTTCTCCATCTTTAACGGAATCCTATTTTACTAGAGAATTCTGATTTAGACCCAGTGAGTAAATTGTTCTCACCCAATCCAACTTTTCCTGCCATCGTTTTTGCTTATTGTTATCCATCACTAGGTTAAATTGTTAATTTATTATCATTACTACATTAATCTTTTTCTAATAGCAAGCATTTATTTTCTCTGTAATCCACTTCTCCCTTGAGGAGTGGGGTGAAGCAAAGCAAAACAGAACCCTTATAAGAAATATGCATTAATGTAATATTTATATAGCAGTCAACAAAACCAAAGCTAGAAATATGTCTCATTTTGCATATCTCTATTAGAAGAAGGTAGCATTTTAAAATTCACAGTTCTCTGGAGTAATGGTTCAACATTTGCATCTACCACTATTCTTCAGTCTTTCAAAGCTGTCTATTTTTACAATGTTTTTACTCTAGTATAAATTGTTCTAACTTTGTTCTTTTTACTTGGCATTAATTCATGCTTATTTACCCAGCTTTCTCTGAAACCATGCCCTTCATCTTTTCTTACAGCACATTAGTTTTCCTTGCATGTATATACCATAGTTTGTTCAACCATTCCTCTATTGAAAGTTATTCACTTAGTTCTTTGCCACCACAGAAAAAGACTGTACATATTTTTGTTTGTCTTTATCTTCTCTCTTTGGGGGCATAATTATAGTAGGATCAAAAAGTGTGCAACATTTAGTAACTTCTTGGGAATGCTTTTAAATTATTTCTCAGAATTGTTGTACTTATTCATAGTTCCACCAACAGCACATTAATGTGCCTGTTTCCCTCTAGCCCAGCCATCATTTGTCATCACCTTATTGATTGATTGTTCATTAAAAAGTCTCAGGCTAATCTTATGGGTGCATGGTAGAACTTCAGAATCCCTTCATTTTCATTTCTCTGATTACTAGTGATTTGGAGCATTTTAAAAAATATGACTTAGACAGCTTGGATTTTTTTCCTTGAGAATTGCCTTTTTATATCCTCATATAAGAACTGGGCAGTACAACTCCTAGAGGAGCAAATTAGAATGAATAATTCTTCTAACTCAGAATATGTGAGAGGGGTATGTAAGTTTTTAAACCTTGTAATCTTTATTTCATGAATATTAATAGTATTGTATATTTATCCAGTTATTTGTAAACATTTTTGCAATAAGATATAATAGGAAAGTATTAACTCATTTTAAAAAATAAGTTTTTATTGATATTTTATTTTTCTTACACCATCATAGTATCACATGTATATGGCCCCTTCTAAGACCTTGTGGCTAATAGTATTTTTTTAGAATGGGAAGAAAAAAGTCATCACAATTAATTGAAACATTAATAAAATTCTAAAACATGCATAATGTGTAATGACCATGAACCTTCTGTTCCATGGTGTTTTCTCATATCTTTTCATTTGAGTCCTACTTGATATTTATAATTTTATTACATATTTTTTTATCTTCTGTTATGTTGTTCTTTACATTTACATTGTTGCAGTTATTGTGAATATTGTTTTCTTCACTCTGCTGACTTTATTCTGCATTAATTCATAAAGATCATTCCATGCTTCTCTGTATTAATCACACATCATTTTGTGCTGCACAGTAATATTCCATCATATTTGTGTACCAGTTTCTTAGCTGTTTCCCAGTTTATAGACATCTACTTAGTTTCCTATTGTTAGCTACTATAAAAAAAGTGTTGTTATAAATATTTTGGAGTATTTGGGACTTGTTTCTTATCGGTGACTTATTTCAAATGTAAGCACAGGATTGGTGTCTCTTGGTTTAAAGAATATGGATATTTTAGTCTCTTTATTTGCATGATTCCAAATTGCTTTCTGTAATGGCTGTACATTTTCTCAGTTTCCACCAACAATGCATGAGTTTACCTACCTTTCCACAGTCCCACCAGTATTGTCTCTCATGATTTTTGTTACTTTTGCCAGTTTGTAAAGTTTGAGGTGAAACCTTAGGGTTGTTTTGATTTGTGTTTTGCTTATTCGTGATTTGGAGCATTTTTTTCATATGGTTGTGAATACACTGCCATTCTTTTGAGAAGTATTTCGTTCATATCCTTTGACCATTTATCTAATGGGAAATGACTATAAATTATATATACTTTTAATTGTTTATATATTTTGGATGCCAAACCCTTATCCGAGAATTTTGATACAAAGATGTTTTCCCCCCATTTGACCACATCTCTTCTTCTTCTAGGTGCATTAATATTGTTTGTTTAGAAGCTTTTCAGTTTCAAGTAATGCATTTCTTTCCCCTAACAATGAGAGGTATATGATCTATTTTTCTTCTAATTTTTTAAAATAGCATGATGTTTGATATTAAAGTCATATATCCATTGTCCATGTAGCCATGTATCCATCACATATCCATCCGCTATCCAGATTACTATTGTAATAGTTTATTTGTAAGCAAATGAAATATTTTCTTCAATATGAGACTTAGAGTTATTTCATGTTACCCATTTCATTTATGTATCAGAGGAACTTGACATTTTTCATACAGTCACTACTTGAATCTTCAGTTGTGATCAGACCCTTTCAAACTGATATAAAAAGAAAATCCCTTTTTTATCTCCCCCTCTTTCTAGTTGAGGAATAGTAACAGAGCTTTATAGTACTTTGATTAATAGAGTCTGCTTGACAGTAACATCTTCATTAGTCATTTTTAGAGAGAGAAATATTTTGGACTTACTGACTAATGATCACCAGAATGACTGATGAGTGAATAGAACAGGTTTGGCTTAATTAATGACATCAAACATAAATTGAAATTTGATTCTGGGAAAGAAGTTATATTTCAAAAAAGTTAAATGGAACTTATATCATACCTCTGATAGTGACAAGTGATGCTCTTTGAAATTCAAAAGTTTATAGTAGTCTGAATTACTAAATATTTCTGATATTCAAAGTTGTGTTTTCCCCTGCTTCGGACTCCAAGCATTATGATGAGAACGTACTCTATAACTTTCTGAATAATGTCATTATCCCTTCCATATTATGTGCAATTTATTTTCTGTCAGAAAAAAGTTTAAAATTGTTATCTCTTCCTTTTATCTTGTCCCCATCAGCCATCTGTTACTTACACTTTTGACTGAAACTTAGAATAAATAACACTGGAATCTGGCACTTAACTGTATTCTCTTTTTTCTTAAACCTTCATTTCCTTGTCAAAATACTCTATTGCTCTATTTCTCTATTTCTCACTACCCACTGCAAGAAGGTCACTGTATGGGCATCATGTTTCTAACTTTTGATTTCTTATAAGAGTATGCTAATAGACAGAGGCCATTGTTTGTTTGGTATATGACATTCTAAAATCAATTTTATCTTTTTTTGGATTTGTCTACTCTTTGGAGTAAGGCTTTCTACCTTCCATGACTTTTTTCTTTCTTTCTTTTTCCCTCAGAATTAGAATTAGTTTTAGTTTAGTGTAAACTGTATTTACATACAATGTATGTGAATTTTGTTCAGTCATTTTTATTATATAGATCCATTCCTGTTATTCACTGTATGTGTTTGATAATTAATTGTATAGTGGTTTCAGTCCATCAGAAAACATTTTTATGCACCTACTATGCATCTGAAATTAATCTAATCTCTGAGAATTATAAGGAAAGGCCAAAGTCTGTCCCATCTCTCAGGGAAGTCACGGTGTATTGAGACAAAGTATATTTGTTTTGCAAAGCTATAGATAGGACAAACTGGAAGTAATCAACAGAAAACTGGAATTATGATTACCCATGTTTAGGAAAGGCTTCATAAAGAATGTAGGATTTTAACTGGGATTTGAAGGAAATTAGGGAAGGTAGGAGATCAAGAGCATGAGAAGCATTTTAAGCACAGAGAAAAGACAGTAAAAATGCATATGATAATATCCATCAGCATTTATTAAGTATCAGGCATTGTGCTAAGCTTGGGATACAGAAGGAGGCCAAAGACAGACAAGGAACTTACAATCTAATTGGGGAGACAGCATGAAAACAAATACATACAAAGCAAGCTATGTACAGGATAGATAGGAAATAATTAATGTAGGGAAACATATTAGAATTAAAGGCCTTCCTGTAAAAGGGTGATATTTTAGTTTGAATTTAAGGAAGCTTGGGATTTTGGTAGGCAGTGCTGAGGTAGGAGAATGTCCAAGTATAGGGAAAAAGCAGAGAAACTTTCCAGAGCTGAGAGATTGTATGTTTTATTCATAGACTAGTCAGGAGATCAATTTTACTAGAATGGGGAATTTTGGAAGAAAACTAGAAGTGTAGGAGGGGTCTTTGAGTGCCAAAAGATAATTTTATATTTGCTCTGGAGGCAGTAGTGAGCCCCTGTTCTTTATTGAGCAAGCTGGGGTGTGTGCCTCTGACATGATTGCAGTTTAGGAAAATCGCTTTACTAGATGAATGGAAGGTGTTTGGGAGTGGGGGCAGACTTGAGGCAGGCAGACCCTGACAGATGGAGTATCTTATTTGACAGACAGCAAGGAGGCCAGTGTTATTGGAGTATGTGGGTAGTGCAAGATGTAAGAAGAATGGAAAGGTAGAGGGCAGAAAGCTGTGAAAGACTTTCAGCGCCAAACAGAATTTTTATATTTGATCATGAAGATGATAATAAAAATAATGGCTAACATTAATATAGAACTATCTATGTGCTAGACACTGTGATATACATAGCTAGTCGATCTCTGAGGCTGCATTTGAACTCAGTTTTTCATGGCTTGAGACCAGGCACTCTATCTACTCTGCCACCCAGCTAGATGATAGGGAGCCTTTGGAGTTTATAAAGTGTTGACTTGATTTGACCTGTATTTTAAGAAGATCACTTTATCAGTTGAGAAGAGAATGGACTGGAGTTAGGAGAGGTTTGTGATAAGTAGATCAACCAGTGGTTTTTTCAGCAGTCCTAGTGTGAGGTGATAATATACAGAGTAAGTAGCAGTATCAATTGGACTTTCAAGATTGGAGGTAGGTCAGAGATGTTAGAGCTAAATAATTAAATTTTAGAATTATCAGAAAAGGGATTATAATTGAAATCATGGTTGTTGCTGAGGTCACCAAGTGAAAGAGTAAGGAAGGTAACCCAGGACAGAGCCCTTGGGGAAACCCACCATTAGCAGCTGTGACCTGACACTGAGAAAGAGCAATCAGATATATTTGAGGAGAAGGGAGTGATTGGTAATCAGAGGGTTCAGTGAGATCTAAGAAGGATGAAGATTGAAAAACGACCTTTGTATTTGATATTTAAGAGATGATTGGTAACTTTAGAGAGAGCAATTTTTGTTAAATTTGTTAAATCTAAGCAGCCAGATTCAAGAGTTAAAAAGAGTGAGAAGAGAGGAAGTGAGACATACTAGTTATAGATTGGCTTCTCAAGGAATTTACAAAATGCTAGCTTTCAGGGTTGATGATCATGTGAGGGTTTTCTGAGAATTGGGGAAATGTGGACATCTTTGTAGGCACTAAACAGCCAGCCAATAGGTAGTAGTAAATTGCTGATAAGTGAGAGGGGGATGATAATGCAATCTACCAGAGAATATGTGAATGTACAGGGATTTGCTTTGGTAAGGAGAAGGCCTACCATTTCGTGTGGGATGGAGATAAATGTGATGATAGCAGCAGAAGGCATCTTGGAGTATGAGATGAGGAGGAGGGGAGAAGAGAAAGCTATCAGTGAGTGGTCTCCAGTTTTCAGTGAAATATGAGTCAAGATTCTCTTTTGAGAGGGTAGAGGGATTTGAACTTATGGGAAGGCTAAGGAAGGATAAAAAGGTTTGGTAAAGCTACTGTCAAAAGTGGGATATTTCAAAACATTACCTTATGTTAATGCAGACCTAGTTAAGATAGTCACATTAATTTGTAGTTGATACAGTTAAAATGGTTTCGTGATTTTCTGCTGTCTTGGTCAGCAGCATTTGTGTAGGAGGACAGGCTGTGGATGATGAGTGTTCAAGGACATAGGCTTATTAGACTAAGATGGTTGTTAGGATAAAAGATTTAAGAGAAAAGGACAACATAGAGTTGAAATGCTTCATTAAGGAGAATAGAGAAAGATTGTAGCTAGGTCAGAGATGATGGCCTGAGAAAGAACTAAGATACTGTGGGATTGGAGGTCACAGTGAAGATAAAGAACGGGGTTTGGGGTTACAAGGCAGAGAAACAGGTGGAATGAGATAGTGATCAGATAAAGAAAACTTTCAGGGGGGTGGAGCCAAGACGGTGCAGTAAAAAGCAGGAACTTGCTTAGCTCCCACTCTGGCCACATCCAATACCTGCAAAAAAAAAAATGACTCTAAACAAGTTTTAGAGCTATAGAACCCACAAAGTGACAGAGAGAAACAAATCTCCTGCTTAAGGCAGCCTGGCAGGCCAACAGGAAGGGTCTATCACAATGGAGTAGGAGACAGGTGCAGGCCTGCATGAAGCATGCTGGCCTAGACTCACGGCCCAGACCAGCCAGAGCAGACTTCAGGAGAGTGAATCACCGGTAGCTGTGGTGATTTACATACTTTTCAACTCATAAACGCTAAAGAGAAAGTAAAAGGTCAGTAGGAAACTCTATTGGAACTGGGTGAGAGAAGAGTGTGGTGCAACCCCTCCCCCTGCAGTGACAGAGGTGGTGACAATATGGCAGCTGCTGCCACGTGGCTGCCTCTGGAATTCCTGACTTGCAGATTGTAGGGGGACCAAGCAACCATTCAGAGAAAATATTACAAGCAATCAGGAAGAAACAATTTGAGTATTGTGGAAACACAATCAGGATAACACAAGACCTAGCAGCTTCTACATTAAGGAATTGAATGGCCTTGAGTATGATATTCTGGAGGTCATAGGAGCTAGGATTAAAACCAAGACTCATGTACCCAGCAAAACTGATTATAATGCTTCAGGGGAAAATATGGTCATTCAATGAAAAAGAGGATTTTCAAGCATTCTTGATGAAAAAAAACAGAGCTGAACAGAAAACTTGACTTTAAATTACAAAAAGCAAGAGAAGCATGAGAAGATAAACAGGAAAAAGAAATCATAAGGAACTTATTAAAGTTGAACTATTTACATTCCTACATGGAAAAACAATAATTGTAACTCATGAGACTTATGAGTCTGAGGATAGTTGAAGGAAATGTGTGTGTATACATATGTATATACATACATATATACATATATATACACACACACATATATATAGACACATACATATATACATATGCACAGGAGGTATATGTGTGTATACATGTGTGTGTATATGCATGTGCATGTATACATAGAGGACACAGGAATATGAGGGGATGATATCTAAAAAATAAAGTGGTGAGAGAGGAATATATTGGGAGGAGGAAGGGAGAGATAGAATAGGCTATTATCTTGTATAAAAGAGGCAAGAGAAAACTTAAAATGGAGGGGAAGAGCAGGAAGGTGAAAGAGAATGGGTCGACCTTACTCTCGTTGAATTTGGCTTAAGGAGGGAATAACATACATACTCAATTAAGTATCTTACCCTACAGGAAAGCAGTAGGGATGGGGACAAGAGAGGGGATGATAGAAGGGAGGGCACATTGAGGGAGAAGGTAGTCAGAAGCAAACACTTTTGAAAAGGGATAGGATCAAAGGAGAAAATAGAATAACAAGGGGGTGGGATAGGATGGAGGGAAATACTGATCTTTTACAATATATCTATGGTGGATATGTATTGCATAGCTACACATGTACAACCTATATTGAATTGCTTGTCTTCCCAGTGGGGGTGGGTGAGGAGGAAGAAGGGAAAGAACCTGGGAATCAAAGTTTTAAAAACAAATGTTAAAAAAAATGTTTTTTTTTTTACATGGAACTGGGAAATAAGATATACAGGCACTGTGGTATTAGAAATCCATTTTGCCCTACTAGAAAGTTTGGGTGGTAATGGGGAAGGATATAAGAGAGAACAGATTGAGGGAAGGCACTCCCTCAATGTGCCCTCCTTTCTATCATCCCCCCTCTTGTCCCCATCCCTACTGCTTTCATGTAGGGTAAGATACCGAATTGAGTGTGTATGTTATTCCCTCCTTAAGCCAATTTCAACGAGAGTAAGGTTGACCCATTCTCTTTCACCTTCCTGCTCTTCCCCTCCATTTTAAGTTTTCTCTTGCCTCTTTTATACAAGATAGGCTTGCTATCTTGGGGTTGAGGTGTAGGGGAGAGACAGGGAGAAAATTTGTAACTCAAAATCTTTTGGAAATGAATGTTAAAAACTTAAAAATAAATAAATAGTTTTTTTAAAAAAAGAAAATACCCACTTGCAAACTGTTCTTCATGGTATATGATAAGTGCTAAATAAATATTCATTCATTCATTCATGCATGCTTTAAGGACAGCCAGTATCTTGGGTAAGTTTAATGGTAGTTTTGTTGCTAAATTATGCTTGTTAATTTAAAAAAAGAGAAAAAATTTCGAAGTTCATAAACATGAAAGTGGTATATTTGTGAGTGATAGCAAGACAAAGGTTATGACCATTTTGGTGGTTGAGTTGCCTTGGAGGTGTTGATCATGGAAAATGAGTAAGTTGAGGAACTGTGAAGTAAGGATGTTTGAGGGAGTTTCAACAGGTATGTTGAAGTCCCTGAGGATGAGGGGAAGTTGAAGAAGAGAGAAAAACTGTGATGCAGGCACTAGACTCACTGAGAAAAGAAGGGAATTGTCCTGGAGGATAGTAGAAAAAAGCTAACAGAATTTTGATTAGATGGTAGATATGGATTGAATGAATGTTAGATAGGTTACTTGCTGATGGTTGTTAGAGGGTGAGCTCCGAATTAGCAATGATGATAATAATGGTACACTGATATCAGCATAGGAATCTTCAACTCTCTCCTTTAGTTCCCAGAAGCTGTAACATGCACAGCAGCCACACCCCAGTAAACTGCCTTGGCAGACAGGCTAAACCAGGTGGAGGGTAACTGACAGGTCACATATCTGTTGTGGAGTTAGGGGGTATCTACCCCAAACATGTGAAGACTTTCCCCAGCATAATGGATGGATGAGAACAATTTTATTCCAATGACCATGAAGGCAGCTGAAGCACGCAGTGAACTTAAAGTTCAGTCTATCCTCAAAGATATCAAGGTCATCTACTGTATCCTGGGCCAATACCAGTTGTCTTGAATTTTGTTCTGCTACTGGACTTTGGATGAATCAGCAAGAGAGAGAGTAAGGCTGATGGCTTTGTGCAGCCCTTCATCACCTCTGATGTCAATTGGCCTCTTCAAAAAGGAAGGATGAACAACTAGAGCAGGGGTAGGGAACCTGCAGCCTCCAGGCCTCATGTGGCTTCTTAGGTCCTCGGGTTTGGCCTTTTTAACTGAGTCCAATAAAATCCTTTTATTAAGGGACTTTGTTCTGTGAAGTTTTGTACTGAAAAGTGTGGCCAGGGATGCTGTGATACAGTCTCTGTAGTCTATCTCTTTACATTATACTGCCACTATGTTGAAATTGAACATTTAAAAGTGAGTCAAAGGCTAAGCTAGCAAAATAAATAGAGCTGCTAATGAAAGAGGACATCATCTAGGCTATTCTGCTAAGTCAGTTGGCCCAGTTTTATGCTTTTCTTGAAGATGACTTCATTGGCAACTACTGATCAAGAATTTCTTCTGAAAAATAAAGACCTCTACAATCAATTTTCAGGTTTCTTCCAAATCTAAAGCCTATGGCTCAGTGAAATGACTAAAAACAACAACAAAAAAAATTGTTTGCTTTTTTTTGGAGGGGACAATTGGGCAGTTGGGTTGAAGTGACCTGCTCAAGGTCACACAGGTAGTGTCAAGTGTCTGAGGCAGGATTTGAACTCAGGTCCTCCTGATTCCAGGGCCAGTGGTCTATTCACTGTGTCACCTAGTTGTCCCAAGTTGTCCCAATTTAAAAAAAAAATATAATCTGTTTTCCATTAATCAAATAGTTACATAAAATGTTCTAAGTAACTCTTATCATTCAATGCTGATTAGGAGGTAATGAAAATGTAAGAGGAAAGAAAGTATTTCAATGAAATATGCCAGTAGTAGTTTTCATTGATCTTGTGCAATCTCATTATGTGAACCATAGTTAAATATTTTTTTACAGCATTTAAGCAAATAGATACAATTTACAAAAAGCTGTAGTAATAACAGTGAATGGGAAAAACATGAGTGCTATGTAATGTAAATTGACATGGGTTCAGTATGTAAACTGTGTCCAGAGTAACCTTGGCTAAGAAACTTAGGGAGGTTGGGGTTAAGGTAGAAGAGAGGTGTCATTTAATTGAAGATGTTTATGAAAAATTCTGTAAGACCTTTGTGCTAATGGTAGACTGCCCAGAATTATATGTATAAGGCTTAAAAAGAGCAGGAATGGAAAAAGATAGCTCAGTTCAGCATCAAGAAAAATGAATAGGGGCGGCTAGGTGGCACAGTGAATAGAGCACCAGACCTGGAGTCAGGAGGACCTGAGTTCAAATCCAGCCTCAGACACTTAACACACACACACACACACACACACACACACACAAAACTAGCCATGTGACCTTGGGCAAGTCACTTAACCCCAACTGCCCTCCAAAAAACAAAACAAAAAAGAAGAATGAATAGCTTCAGAATTCTCCAGAATATGTCTATGCTGGAGGCAACAGGAGATACCCAAATATCCTTTTTGCTCATGAATCAAAATAATAGCACTGCACTAATATTATTAGGAGTAGAAAGATAATTAAAGATTTTAAAAATGTACCTTTTCTTGTCTTCTACTGAAAAATGATTAAGAAGTCACAATCTGGTTTCTAAATGATTTGGATAAAAATATTGATCATAGTTAGGGGTACTGGTTATATATTTTTTGAAAGATTTCTTTACTCAAAATAATACAATAACTTCTATCAATAGTTCTCTGACCTCCTTACCACTAAGTAAGGGTTAGGTTAAGTTGTGATGAAGCATCCCAATGCAAATCTGATATAACTGGTGAGAATTTCTCTTTTGACATTCACCAAATGATGGACATGCCATAGAACATTATGAATTCTGCACTCTTTTTACTATAAATTCTATCTGCCTGCCACCATCAACAGTACATAACCATCAGGAATATACAGGAAACTATTTAAGTCACTTTGCTTCTGGGAAAGTCTTAATTCTCACAATTGTCAGATTGGTAACAGTGATGAAAAAAAGGAACAGGAGAATTGTTTGAAGGACTGTGGGAGGACAGGCATACTAGTGTGTTGTTGGAGGTGCTATGAAGTAGTCTGAAACAGAATTAATCTGATGGAAAATAATCTGTACTTATAGTGAAAAGATCAGTAGACTAAGTATGCTTCTTTTTGCATTGATACTGTACATAGAGGTTCATACCACCAAGAAATAAAAGAATGTGCCTTTTTGTTTTGCGTTTGTTCCTTATTTTATTTCTCAATCACACGTACATTTTTTTTTCTTTTTGGAAGGCAATTGGGGTTAAGTGATTTGCCCAGAGTCACACAGCTAGTAAGTGTGTCAAGTGTCTGAGGTCAGATTTGAACTCAGGTCCTCCTGACTCCAGGTCCAATGCTCTACTCACTGTGTCACCTAGCTGCCCCATAAATTTTTTTAATATTCACTTTTTATAATGTTGAATTCTAAATTCTCTCTTTCCTCCCTCCCTCACCCCCCACAATAAGAAGGTAAGCAATTTAATGTAGATTATACCTGTACAGTCATGCAAAAACATATTTCCATATTAGCTGTGTTGCACAAACCTAGATCCTCCCACACACCCCCCCCCCCAAAAAAAAATCATGAAAAAACAAATGAAAAAAAAGTATGCTTCAATCTGCGTTCAGACAATATCAGTTCTTTCTCTGGAAGTGGATGTCGTTTTTTATCACAAGTATTTCAGTATTGTCTTGGATACATTGTGTTGCTGAGGATAGTTCATTCACAGTAGGTCACCATACAATATTGCTGTTACTATGTACAATGTTCTGGTTCTGCTTACTTCAATTTGTATCAGTTTATATTTATTCCCATGTTTTTTATGAAAGCATCCTTCTTGTCATTTCTTAGAGTACAATATAGTATTCCATCACAATCATATATGTCAACTTATTCAGCTATTCACTAATTGATGGACAATCCCTCAATTTCCAATTCTTTGATCCCACAAACAGAGCTGCCGAGAATAAAAACCTTTCTAACTTCAGGTAGAAAGTCTAGACATACAGGGTGACCTTTGGAAAATTACTCTTTCTCTGTACCTTTTTCATATTTATTATACTGAGATTGGAAGTATGGTGTAGTTGAGACTTCACTTCGGAATTAGGAAGAAATGAGTAGTAGTCTTCCCTATGATTTAGGATTGTATGTCCCTGAGAAAGTAATTTACTTTTTAGTAATACTGACAACTTTCCAAGTTGATAAGTAGTTGTTAGTTTGTGTTGGCAGAGGAAGTGTCCTCAACTGGAAATAAAATATTCTTCCCCAAACTGTCTGCTGACCTTCACACATGCATTTCATGCTGCCTTTTGGACATCTCAAATTGGATGTTCTTTAGACATCTTAAACTAAACATGTCTGGAATTGAACTCATTATCTTTCCCTCTAAACCTTCCCCTCCTAACTCCTCAATTATTGTTGAGAGCTCCACCATCGTTTCTGTCCCCCAGCTTCTCAACTTAAGTGTCATGCTCAACTCCTAAGTCTCTCACTGCATCTCCCTGCCCGCCCCATATCTAGTCCATTGTCCTTCATAAAACTGCCATCTCCCTACTTTTCCACTGTTATTATACCTTTCCCTCTATATAGTCTGTGATTCAGTGATACTGGCCTATTTCGTATTCCATACAAAAGACATTCCATCTCCCATTTTTTGTCATTTTTCACTGGCTGTTTCATCATGTTTGCCTTCTGTATTCCCTGGCTTCCTTAAAATCTTTTCTATAATCCCATTTTCTACAGAAAGCTTTTCTTGATCTCCCTTAATACTAGCATCTTCCATATTTTGATTATCTCCCACTTATCCCATATATATCTGTTTGGTACATTTTTCTTAGCATGTTGTCGCTTTGCTTTTCTTTTCCCCAGCTTTTAGCACAGTGCCATGCACATAGTAGGTCATAAGTAAATGTTTTTTGACTGACTCTACACTGAACCATTTTTCTGCTGTGCCTTCTTTATTCTTTACTATTTTTTGAAACTATCCCTTATCACAAAGAGTGTTTTTCCCTCTACCATTCTTACCCTATGTCATGTCTTCTCACCCCAAAACACAAATTTATTTAAAAATTCCTTGGTATGTATGGTTAGGAATGAAATAATTTGGGTGACTTTATTAACATAGGTTAAATCTTTCTTAACTTTTTTTGGGAGTAAAGTAGCATTAACCAAGCAAAAATCGTGAAGTTAACGTTCACGGTTTTTCTCTTAAGTACTGATTATTTAAAAAATATAAGCCCTGGATTAACCATCTCCTTCCTCCAACTTTTCCCTGTATAGTATTCTGAAATTGCTTTCTTCAGTATTGTTTGGACTCCTAATGGTCCAACTCATTTAGCTCCTTAGTTATTCTGTGTGTTTGGTCAAGGTATTTTCATAGGTTATATAGTGGGGCCACTAACAACAATAATACCTATTACAATACTTTTAACAAGTTTTGGGAAGTTCATAAAAAGCTCAATGGCCACTTTACTAGGTTTTAACTTAATTCTACTATGTGATTTTTAAAAATCCCATCTGTGTCAAATAATAGTAATTCAGTTTGAGTTTTGTATATCATTTTTTTTCATTGCTGCTTACTCAGAAATTCTTTATTTTTTGAGAGTAAGTTTGGATGTGATAATTATGTTTCAGAAATGTCATTAGCTACATGATAGAAGTTCTCAGGAGCCCAAAGCAGCATGTCTTTAACAGTGAGCTGCAGACCAGAGCAATCTCCTGGGCAATGTTAAAGAATACTGTAAAATTTACATGACGGAATAATGGTACAAAATGAGTTGAAGACAAAGTGCTGGTTGGTGGACTGGCTGGCATGTATTCTGTGGTGTATGGGCTCTATTCATAGAGGAGAAATAAAGGACACTATTAAACAGAGTTGTGAAACATCTAGTCCCACAGCTGTATTTAGTTTGTTTTTCAATTTCTCATTCCCTTTCTTGTTTATTAGCTGTGACTCTGCCTTCAGAATTAAAACAAATATTTTAATGGCAGTATTTATGATTTTGGCAGGGAGGGGGAGAGGCTCAGGGTTCAGATCTGGGCAGGGGAATATGGATGATGTTAGGTAGTCTCATTATATAGGCAGTCATAATGGGTGAGCCTTTTCAGAAAATAATGCCCATAAGTCCTCTCGTTGATAAGCTGTGTAAAGTGTGCTTTTCTGTTAATATGAGCAAAATGTAACAGAATTTAATTGATTAGTCTATAATGGGAATATTCTTCTTTGGTATAAATTTTCAAGATAAATCAGTATTTGGGGCAGGTAAGTTCTGATAACAAAATGGAAGTACCTTATCAACTTTAGTATTTGCTGGGTCCAACTGTATTTTACATGTATGTGGTGGTAGCACACTAACTTTGCAGTATATAAAGTTCAGAATAATAGCAAACCGATTATTCCCAGGTAGCATGCAATTTCCTGCTACATTAACAAGTCAACTGTACTACTGAGGTTTTTAGCTAGAAAGTCTTAGAGGGGAAGAAATATTTTTTGAGCTGTAGGGGAAATGGGAAAGGTTTCTAGAGGCAACTTCTGAGTTATATCTTGAATTAAGAAACAAATTCAGAGATGTAGAAATGCAGAAAGAAATGAGAAAGGAAGAAACAAATTTATTAAGCACCTATTATGTGCTAAGTGCTTAAAAATATATCTCTTTTGATCCTCACATCAACTCTGCAAGGTCTATATTATTATCATCCCCATCATAGAGTTGAAGAAATGAAGGCAGATGGGGATGGGCCAGCTCCTCCCACTTGCAGCTTTTCCTTTCTCTCTGCCCATGCTCTTTCCTCCTTGGACAAGCTCCTCCCACATACTGGGTTCCATGTAACCCAGCCTCCATGTGATCACAGCCTTCATGTATTAGGCCTATTAATGGGCAGGGAAGATTGTCCATTTCCATTAACATTACACATGGTTGTATAGACTTGTGTTGTTTGAAAATCTATTTTGTAAGCTTTTTAATGGATTGAAGAGGAAAGGGACTACTAGTAGGATGTTAGTTAAGAGACTGTCGTAACATTTTAGGAACAAGTGTTAAATTAGGGTGGTAAACATGTAAGTAGACAGGAGAGAAGGAATATAAATTATATTGCATTGGTAGTATCCATAGAATTTTACTACTGATTATATGTTGGTGATTTAGAAGAGAATGAGTTGAAGAGTGGCTCAATGTTATAAGCTTGGATGATTTTAGATAGGAAATGGCTAACAGCTTTCATAGAACCTATCATAGATCCTGGTCATAATTTTCATAATTTCATGTAGAAATTATTAAATTTTTGCTTGTATAAAGGGCACATTGAAATGCTTTTGCATCTAGTTGAAGTTTATTTTGTATGCTGTTATGTGTGTTATACTTGCTTCTAAATATGTGATGAAAAGGAGGAATTTTCTTCCATTGAAATTCCTGAATTCAAATGGCAATCTGATCAATGACTGGAGATATCTGTAGGCAAGAGGGACAGGTGTTGGGAGTTGGGGGAAGGAGCTATTCCCAACACTTTATATACTTAAAAAAAGAGTTGTTACTAATATCTTTTGCTTTTTTTTTTACATCACTATATTTTACCTTAATATTCCTCCTTTAAAGAACAGTTAGTACCCATTTTACACAAATTATTCTCAAAACTTAAGAAAGAAAGCACCCTACTAGATTCCTCTTATAAGATAAATATAGGCCCAATACGTAAATCAGGTTAGGATAAAGGGCAGAAGGGGAACAGCTTAATATCATTAATGAATATCAATTCAGAAATTTTGAATAAAGTCCTGTCAAAAAGTCTATAGTTATAGTTACCTATTTATCCAAGCAGTCATTCAATATGGCCAAGTTGAATTTATATTAAGGCAGCAAGGGTGGTTAAACATTTGGAAAACAATATTCTATATATATATATGTATTCTCTGTGTGTGTGTGTGTATTCTATAACATTGTTTCAATAGATGTGGAAAAAATCTTTGACAGCTATAACACTCATTTATGCTAAAAAATACAAAGTATCAGCACAAAGGGATCTTATTATATCATAAAAAGTATCTATCTAAAACCAAAAACAAGCATAACATTCCAAGAGAATACATGAAACTTTTCAAGTTAAATACAGCAGTAAAACAAGAATTCTTATTATTATTTGATATAATTTTGGAAATCCTGGCAATAGTAATAAAATGATAAAGAAATAAATGGCATAAAAATAGTTAAATAGGACTTAAAGGTCTTCCTATTTATTAATTAAAAAAAATTTTTTTTGGAGGGCAATTGGGTTTAAGTGACTTGCCCAAGGTCGCACAACTAGTTTTGTGTCAAGTGTCTGAGGCTGGATTTGAACTCAGGTCCTCCTGATTCCAGGGCCTGTGCTCTGTTCATTGCGCCACCTCACCACCCTGGTTTTCCTATTTATTGATGATAATAATAATTTCTTTTTTTTTATTAACTTATTTGTTCAATTTTAGGTTACAAGATTCTGTTCCATAGTCACTTCAGTTATAGATTTTTCTCCCCTTCCTCCCCATTCCCCACCTGACCCCCCCATGGTGGCATACAATCATGTATAGGATCTGCAAACTCCTTCACATTGTACAATCGTCTGGTTGTAAAGGCGTTATAGCCAATGGAGTGAACAATGAGAAAAGAGAAACAAAAGCCAAACATCGAAAAGAATGATAGCATGCATTGCTTCAGTCTCCGTTTAAACTCTGATCTTTCTGGATCTTTCTCTGAATGTAGACATCTCCTTCCATCCTGAGACTTGTATA
>CM053593.1:137991469-138043526 GCA_028646575.1 Pseudocheirus occidentalis | reverse complement strand
GGCTTATACAAATTGATGCTAAGTGAGAAGAGCAGAACCAGGAAAAATTTGTACAGTCACAGATACACCATATGTGTGACAACCAACCTTGATAAACTGGATTCTTCTCAGCAACGCACAGTTAAAAGACAGCTCTACAAGTCTAAGAATGGAAGGAAATACCTACACTCAGAGAAAAATCTAGAAAGACCAGAGTTTAAATAGAGATTGAAGCAACACATGCTACTGTTCTTTTCCACGTATGGTTTTGTTTCTTTTCTTTTTTTTTTCTTTTTTCCATTTGGTTACAACACTTCTATACAACCAGATTATTGTACAATGCAAAAGTGTTTGCAGATCCTGTACTTGATTTCATGCCACCATGGCGGGGGGGAGGAGAAGGGGAGAAAATCTGTAATTCAAGTGATTGTGTAACTGAATCTTGTAAATTAAAAGTAAATGAACAAGTCAATAAATTAAAAAAAAAGTGGGATCCTGGGAACAGTGCTACAAATAAAAGACAAGAATGTCAATGACACACAAAAAACACACAAAGGGAAACTGAAGGGAGTTCAGACAGGACAAAGTCAAAGAAGGCAGTGTTGAAACTATTATGTTAAATTTAATATACACTTTTTGTTTGGTTGGATTTTTGTTCTTTGTTTTTTGGAGAGAGAAAGTAGGGCAATTGGGGTTAAGTGACTTTCCCTAGGTCATATGGCATGTGTGTGTGTGTGTATGTGTGTGTTAAGTGTCTGAGGCCAGATTTGAACTCAGGTCCTCCTGACTCCAGGGCCAGTGCTCTATGCAGTGTACTACCTAGCCACCCCTTCAATATACACTTTTTAAAAAATTCCATTCCCAAGGCCACTATCCTATTTCAGGCCCTCATCTCCTTTGTGATGAGCTTCTCATTGGTCTCCCTGTCTGTTTTTTCCCTACTCTAATACTCTACAGAGATGTCTAAAAGATTTTCCTTAAGCATAGATCTAATCATATGCTGACTCAATGAACTCCAAGGGCTCCCTATTGATTCTAGGATAAAATATTATTTCATCTTTATGCCCACCTTTTGTCATTTCTATTTTTGAATACGTTTTATAGAGTAATTACTATAGAAGCACATGCATATAATTCATAAATAAATAAATGCACACATTTTAAAGTACGCACTCAAAAATATTGCATCAAATACCTCTGAAGGGGGTGGCTAGGTGGCACAGGTAGCACCAGCCCTGGAGTCAGGAGAACCTGAGTTCAAATCTAGTCTCAAACACTTAACACAAAACTAGCCGTGTGACCTTGGGCAAGTCACTTAACCCCAATTGCCCTACCTTTCCCCCTCCAAAAAGCAACAACAACAACAAAAAACCTCTGAAAAAAATTCTGACATCCAAGGTACAGTAAATTAACACAAACATGTAAGACTACTCAAAAAATTTTGAAAAGTACCACTCTAACCAAGCTGAATTATATAATAAGGCCTAAATATATTCTCCTAAATCTTTGCTTTATAACTACTCTGTTCTTCTACCTCGTATATATTCTCCCTGACATCTCTGCCTTTAGAAAATCTATCCAATTTTTGGAGGCCCAGTCAAATAGCACTTCCTTCATAAAGTCTCCCAGGATTTCCCTACACGGATGCAATGTCTCCGTCAAAACTCCCACAGCACTTTGTTTATACAGGATCATAAGATTTGGAGCTAGAGATCATCTTAGAATACAACTTCTTCGTTTAAAAAAAACTCAGGTACAGAGAAAGTGGTTTGCCCAAAGTGGGAAATCTGTCATCCATTTTTTTATTCACCATCACACTTAGCACAGAGTAGATGCCCAATATTTTCTGGATGAATGAAATAGTGAATAGGGACCTTTTAGACAATGTAATTTCAAAATTAATATGAGAGTGATGGAGGGGTGAGGAGTGGGGGAGTGGATATCCACAAGGGACAAAAAGTGTTGTTGTTTTTTTCTATCCCACATAGAAATTATTCCTGTAGTATCAATATTGCTCCAGACTACCCCATACGCCAGTCAAGGGGGAAAAAATTAAGCCCACAAAAACCACCTAAAATGCATTTTTAAAAAGACTAACAACTTATAGAACAGATACTTGCTAACCACATAAAGGAGATACCAGCCCAGGCTATTTTTTCGTCTTGACACTAAACAAAAAAATGCAAGACTTGAGGCAATGGGGAAGTGAGTTTCAAGAACAATGTCAAAACCACAGAACGCAATTACTGAATGGAACTTGTAATCATATTTTCATACTTCCAGATTTCTGCCCACTTACAGAGGAGTATTTTAAGGCTCCTTTAACCTTTCCCCTTCTCCCTGATTTTCAGGAGGAAGATCAAAGACAAGCAGTTAGAAATGACACGTTCCTTTTGTTATGCAACACAGATTCAGACATTACACTTCAAAACCCCAGCCCTGACTTCAGCCCCCACCAGAGCAAACAGCATTCCAGTCCTTTGAAGCCAATCTAATGGTATCTTCCATTTGCAAGTAACACGTCTGTAGTCAAAGATCTGACTTGGAAGAGATGTTAAAGTAAAACCACTCAGACTACAGAGACACACACTCCTAGAGGCAGACTGGAAAGGTGTTTAGAAGTCAATGTAACGCCATTATGGAGAGTGTTAGCTTAGCAGCTGTCATAAACACTTCATAATCACTCAGACACAAAAACTGGACTGCCTTTGGCTCGTTATTTTATGAAGTGCTGAATAGGTGTCCAACTGAATAGAGAGAAAGTACCATAGCACAGATAAACCAGCTTTGACTTGTCAGGCTTGTTCCCCTTTAAAGTACGGTTTATAATTTTATTTTCATCATAGTCCTATGAAGTTTTAATCCTTCAGGAGTCTCTTGAGGCTCAGTCTTGTGACGGATATTTTTCACCAGAGTGAGACTAAGTAGTGACTTGTGTATCAGTACTTGGTTCTGGGTTAATTTTCTTCTTTCTTTAAATATTATGCCTCATTTTTCCATCATGGACATTCCATGCCCACCAGACACGTGTGCGCACACACACACACACACACACACACACACACACACCAGTGAACTTGTTCTTCCTTTTAACAAAGAAAAACAAAGTCTAATACTACATCATAAAAAGAGCACCAGCACTGGTGTCAGAGAGCCTCCGTTCAAATCCTACCTCTGATGATTACAACCAATGTGACCCTGGGCAAATCACAGGGCTTCAGGGGCAGTGAATAGAGTACCGCCCTGGAGTCAAGAGGACCTGAGTTCAAATTTGACTTCAAAAACTTGATACAAGTTGTGTGACCTTGGGCAAGTCACAGCCCCCAATGCCCTGCCTTCCCCTACCTCCAAAAACAAACAAATCACAGGGCTTTAGTTTCTCTACCTCTTAACTAAAGGGACTGGTCTAGATGGTTTTTGAAATCCCTTCTAGCTCTAGTTCTATGATCTTATGACCTACATCCAAATCCTACCTTTACCCTACTTTGTTTAAGAAGGATCCTAAGATTCAGAAATAGGAGGCGCCTGAAAGCACAACTTCTTCCTTTACAAACAAAAATTAAAAACTGATGCCTAGAGAAAGTGATACTGGACTGAACTTGGCCTCAGTCACAGATGAATGGGGCCTCAGCTTTCCTCTTTATAAAATAAGGAGTTTGAACTAGAGTATCTAAGGACCTTTCTAGGTCTAGATCCATATTTATCCTCTCTCCCTCTCTCTCTCTCTCTCCCTCTCTCCTTGGTGTATATCCTCATCTCTTCTTCCCGACCAAGACCAATCCAAATAATAAAACCTTTTGTCTCCTCTTTGGTATACTGCCCTCTTCTCCTATACTTCTTACTTTAATCTACATTGGTCTTCCCCATGTTTCTCTGCCTATCTGGTATTTGTTTCTTTCAGCACAATAATTGGTTTGTTTAGGCATGTCTCAATTGATGGGTACTAGTTACTTTTCCAGGTTTTTGCTACCACCAAAAGTGCTGCTCTTAATATTTTGGCATGTATATTGAAACTTTGTTTCTAGCTTGACCTCCCTGCAGCACAGCTCTTCTCAGGGTCAAAGGGCACAAAAAGAGACTTTTTTCAAATAACTAAATTGTTTTCAAGAATGGGTAGAGTAATTCGCAGTTCTAGCAATAGCTATATTTGCCTGTCTTCCTAACACCCCTCCAAAAATCAATTTGCTGATTATGAACTAAAATCTCAGTTATTATAATTGGCATTTACTGCTTCATTAATGATTTAGTTCAATCTTTCATAAGGCTTTTATATTTTACAATTTTTCTTTTGAAAATTGTTTTCCTGTCTTTTGACTACATATATTAGGGATGCCTCAATGGTCTTACATTTTATTAATTCTCTATCTCAGATAACATTTTTTCAGAGATACATGATGCAATTAATTTTCCCAAATGGTCTTCTTACACTAGTTGAATTAATTTTCTTTGTGCAAAAGCTTTTTAATTTAATAGTCAAAACTGTCTATTTTTCTCTCTTATGATCATCTCTGTCCTTTCTTTGATAAGAATTCTCCTCCTAATCACAGTTGTGTATGAAATCTCCTTCCATTCAATCCCATGGAATTCAAAAGACATATTTCTCTTCCTGATGAATTGTTTTGTGCTAAGGGCATGAAAAAAAGAAATGAAAGGTTCATCAAAATATTTTGAACTTTGACCAATTATGATAAATTCTTCTTTTCCCCAAATTTATTTAATTTAAATTTATTTTAGTGGTTAAATAAGTTACTATAGAAATAACAAAAGAAAGAGATGCTATACAAAAAAGAAATTTTCCAAATAAGTCAAGGCTGTTTGGTTTTTTTTTTATTTCAACTATTTCTGATAGACACATTTCTAAAACAAAGCACACGTTTCCCTGGCACATTAGAAACAGTAAACAAAATACAATAGTTTTTATTGATTACTTGGAATCATAATGAGGAATACCCATTAATTTACTACATTATAATATAGTGATGCTCCCAGAAGCTACTTGAGTGTGTAGAGCAAATTACAAAGTAAACTGGCATTTATCTTAGTAGGATTTAGTGCAATCTTTTATATGGTTGCTGATATTTTACAATTTTTCATTTGAAAACTAATGCCTTCTTCTGACCACATGAATTAGTAATGGCTAATTATCTTCTCAGATAGCAAAGTCAGTCCAGCTTACTATACTTTAAGTTCCTTTTTATGCCTTTTGTAGTTAGAAAAAAGATCACTGAATTTATGAGTCAGATGACATAGGTCTGAATAGCTTTACCAGAAAGACAACTAGGTGGAACAGTGATACACAACTAAGCTGGAATCAGGAAGATCTGAGTATAATTTCAGGCTCAGACACGGACTTAGGTCATGTGATCTTGGACAAGTCATTTAAAACTCTGCCTCATTTTCTCAACTGTAAAATGTGACTAACCTGTGAAATGGGGAGGTAGCTACCTCCCAAGGTTGTTGGGAGGCTCAAATGAGATATCTATAAAGCACTTAGGACAGTGCCAGGAACATAGTAGGTACTATATAAATGCTATCATCATTATTACGTGCTAGCTGTGTGACTTCAGGGAAGTCATTTAATTTCTCAGGCCCTCCGTTTCCTCTTCGATAGAGGAAGTTAGTTACACTAGGGGACTTCTAAAGAGTCTCCTAACTGTAAGTCTATGATACTATGATTCTCCTAGCTCTTGTCTCTTGGTTCAGCAGTACCTCCCCTTTTAATCTGCTATGTTCACTAGAATGGAATGGTGAGGCATTTAACAAAGCAGTTGCTATTTGGCAAGCACTCTGCTAAGCATGCAGAATACAAACAGAAAAGTGAGACAGTTCCTGTACTCAAAAAGATAGTGTTCTAACTGGGAAAGAGAATACATAGAGACAAGCCCTAGTGGTCCTTTGAGTGAGGACAGAGGCAAGGCTGATGATAATCCAGGGAGTCTTTAGATTGCACTGCTGAAAAGGGGAAGGAAATCTTGGTGTATAATCTGAGTACATGGCCTCCCTCACTCTGATTATGATTCACCACAACAGTGACTCACTACTACTTCCAGGATCAAAGAAAAGTTCTTGGATATTTAAAGCTCTTGATAACCTGGCCCCCTTTTTTCTTTCCAGGCTTCTGGAGTCCTCTCCACATATTCTATGACAAAGTGACATTGGCCCCCTGCTTGGTCTCCATGTACTTTGTACTGTCTACAATGCCTGAAATATTCTGCCTCTCAGTTCTAGGTAAAAGGAGATATATATTCCCTCTTAGTTCACCCAGCTTCCTTCAAGATTCATCTCAAAACCTACCTTCTATGGAGTGGCTAGATGACACAGTGAATGGAGCACCAACCCTGAAGTCAGAAGGACCTGAGTTCAAATACAGCCTCAGACATTTAACACAAAACTAGCCATGTGACCTTGGGCAAGTCACTTAACCCCAATTGCCCTGCCTTCGGGGGGGGGGGGGAGGGAGGTGGAGAGAAAGGAGAGAAAGAGACCTACCTTCTAACAGAGGCCTTCCTTTGTTCACTCCCCAGCTGTGTCTTCCTCTCCTTTTACCATCTACTTGTACAAACATTGTGTGTGTGTGTGTGTGTGTGTGTGTGTATGGACAAACAGAAAGACAGACAGAAGAATAGATAGATAGATAGATAGATAATTTACATGTTACCTTCTGCACTAGAGGTCAGAGACTGTTTTCCCTTTTCTTTTATTTCTCAGAGCTCAGCATAGGGACTCAAATATAGTAAGCATTTAATAAATGCTTGTCGACTGAGTGCCTGGGTGGACAGGGGGGGATCACTAAGGAAAAGAGTCCCTGGTTTCAGTAACAGAATTCTAGACTAAGACACTGAATAATCAAGCTTATAAAACAAGAGTAAACAAGGCCTGAGGGGCAGACTTATGAGTAAAGGAAATGAATTTTAGTATACCAACTTTTTTCCTTACTTTCTGATTCTTGCTTCAGATAGGTAAAGATGAAAGAAAAGTGACCTCCATAATACCATATCTAAATACAAACTTCAGGGTCAACTTGGTAGAACATCCATCCAATCTTGAGCTGTCCACATATCACCAGCCCAAAGTGGCCTGGTTTTATTCTCTCCATTAAATTTCAAATCTAAGTTTATTCATTTTTCCCCAAAACCTTATTCCCATTCTTTCATTTTGATTAATTAAAGTAGTCACTATATAAATTATTTTCAGAAACTATTAAAAATATTAAATGGTTTAAAATATACTGGTAGGAAAATCTTAAAAAGGAAAGAAGTGTACAGGTACAGAAAAGATGGCAAGATGTTTGGACATCAATAGAACAAAGACACTTTGCAAGAGTTTTAGGATTCTAGAGGGGAAGAAGCTGAAGATATTGGTGGATTAGCTATAAAATCAGTATGTTCTCTATTAATAAGCATTTTTGAACTCTCATATTTAGGGATAGCAGCTAGGTGTCACAGTGGATAGAGTGCCAGTCCTGGCGTGAGGAAGACACCTCTCCCTGAGTTCAAATCTGGCCCCAGACACTTACTATCTGTGTGACCCTGGGCAAATCACTTAACTCTGTTTGCCTCAATTTTATTATCTGTCACATGAGCTGAAGAAGGAAATGGCAAACCACTATAATATCTTTACCAATATAATCCCAAAAGGAGTCAGGAAGAGTCAGATGCAACTGAAAAATAACTTAACAAAAATTTAGAGATAAGTAGCCATTAAAGGTTCCATTTAAAAATTTTTGCATACAAATCCCACATTGAAGGATGTCAAAGGAGGAGATAGTTAGCCCCTGTGTTTGTACTTCCTCTTTATGACTGTTCTAATCTATAACTTTTGGGGTGATATAGCAAGCAGATTTAGAACGATGACAACTTTTTTTTTAAACAGAGAACTAATCAGAATTCATTGAAGAGTCAGGCAAGGTTAAGATTAAATAATAAAGATAGATACAAAAGATACTACAAAAGTTCCTTAGTTCAACGAGTATGTAATTATTCTCCCATTGAGAAAGTCAGTCAATAAGCATTTATGAAGCACCTACTAAGTGCTAGAGACACAAAGAAAGGTAAAAGACAGTCCCCACTGTCAAGGAGCTCACAGTCTAATGGAATGAACAGTAAAAATAGCCTTCAAGGTACTCAAAGTAGCCTTGACAAACTGAACTTAACTGACAAGGAACTAAATTCAATTATTAAAGGGGTTACCAGAATGCACACACTTCACCTTTTTATCAAAAGTGAAATATACTGGGGCAGCTCCGGCCCTGGAGTCAGGAGGACCTGAATTCAAATATGACCTCAGACACTTAACACAAAAACTAGCCATGTTGGGCAAGTCACTTAACCCCAATTGCCCCCCCAAAAAGCAAAAATAAACAAATAAAATAAAGTTGAGTTTTAAAAAAAGTGAAATATACTGCCTCTACAACATAAATATAGAAATATAGGCTCTTTATCCTTACTCTGAGGAAAACCTCAGGAAAAGAGTGGGAAAAATAACACTGTGATTAGAAGTAAGATTAGGAAAGGTCAAGAAAATGATAAATTCTTTAAAATGTTTCCTTCCTTTCTATGACCAAAATTAATTTTGAGAATCCTAAATGAGCATAATTTAGGAGAAAGGACCAATTTAGTTTTAGCTTTCTTCTACAGCCTTTGGGAAATCAGTAAATCTCATAGCCTTATTCTGGTGGATTTAGAGCTAGAAGGTACCTCAGAACATGAACCAATTCAATATCTTTTATTTACATATAAGGAAATCAAGGCTCAAATTGCTTTAGAGACTTCCCTAAGATGTCACAGCCCAAGACTTGAACTTATAAACTCAGAACTCTTGTCCAGTAGATCATGCTGTTCAACTACTTTTAGTTTCCCCATCAACAAAAAGTGGATACTACTGACTTATCAATCACAAGAGATATTGAACTAATCAGTGAATTCCCATTTGGCTATTACCAGAGAATATTAATTATAATATCCTATGTTTCCATAACACTTCAGAGTTTACCAAACACTTTCCTAACAATAAATAATAATTATATAACATTTAGATAATATACAATTTGATATTTATATAAAGTATAATTATATAATAATTTTAAGGTTTACAGAGTGCTTTACATATAAGTTTGTGAAGTAGGTAGCATAAGCATCCCCACTTGACAAAGGAGGAAAATCAAGAAAGTTAAGGGATTTGCCTATCACACACAGAGCTAGTAAGTAAAATAACTGGAATGGAAACTCAATCTCAAATCTTCATAGTCTATACACCATAATCTACACCCCATCTTGCTTTATCTGGAGTCTAGCATTAACTGTCACATTAAAAAAAAAACTTAAATTTTTTTAAAATTTTATTAACAAAGTCAGAGGTAAAGTAACTTCAGACAAATGTACAATAGAAACAAAAATATTTTCTATGCTTCTCTTGATTAATTTACATTTACTTTGATAAGTATTTTTTTTTGCTAAGATTTTACCTCATTCAATACATTCATTTGGAGGTTTTGTTAAGTTATTATGTTTATTTTTTAAAAAAACTTTAAAATAGTATTTAATGTTTTTCTTCTAAAAACGCAGACTGAATCCAAACCTACACATAATGTTACTATTTATCACGGACTCCACTGATTTCAGTGCACTACCCACAGCAAACCCCACTTGCTCAATGCAGTATCCACATCACTGGTCTGGATTTTCTCATGTCACACACATACTAAATAAAGTAAAAGGTCTCATCATAATGTAGAAGTGATTCTTGGTTCTCTACAACTATTCCAGCAAAGTGTAAGATCTGAAAGGTGCTAGACCAAGATGTAAAGGCTTACATAAGAGGCAGAAACATACAAGTCTATTGTCCAAGGACCAGCATGGTTAGACTTGGAAAGACTCACTGCCAGGATGGCCGTAGGGTAATGACCATCAGGCAAGAAGTTATAAAGATCTGAACCAGGCTGGTGGCAGAGTAAGAGGAATGAAAAAGGCAAATACAAGAGGTGTTACAAAAATAAAATCAACAGGTCTTGAACACAAATTGGAAACTGACGAGTGAAGGAAGAGTGAGGAATGGAGTATGAATCCAACCTTGTCCATGTAGTCCATGCCTGACCTGTTCCTCATCTGGTTAAAGAGATAGCAGTTTCAGGACATGTGGAAATTTAAATGTTTTTGCTGACTTTCTCAATGTTGTGGTTTCTTTTCTTTTTCACTGTTCTTCTTCATGTATGTACTTTTATTGACCTAGAACCTCAAAATTAAATTAAATTATGTCCTGAACAGGGAACAAAAGGTATAAAGTCAAGTGAAAGGTGAAATGGGGAAGATGTAGGTAAGCAAAAATCTTTGTCTAGCAACTAGTATGGGCTCCAGGCCACAATTCTGATAGCATTAAATTAAAATGTATTAAATCTGAATAACACTGGAATTCAACTTCAGCATTTGGTCCTCGTATACAGCTGCAAATCTGACTTGGAGTATGAGACAGAAAGACTTTTATTTGTCTCACACTAAATTCTCCCCTTTTACCCCCCCCCCACAATTTAGCATTAGACAAATGCAAAACTAAGGATTTAAAACTAACCTCCATTGTCTTGTATGTCATCTTGTGTCTATAATATTTTCTCAATTTTAAAATAAAAAAACTGATCCAATTGGAAAAAAATTTCAAACAAGATTTGGGGAGGCAGAATAGTACAACTGAATGCATGGTAGATTTGAAATTGGAGGACATAGGTTTGAAAACTAGCAATGCTACGTATTTTTTCAAATGACTATGGAAGAATTCCTTCCTTTCTCTGACTGATTTTCCACATATGTAAAATGGGGGGGTTGGGCTAAATAAAAGATCTCTAAGATACTTCCAGCTCTAAACCTAAGATCATCAGACCCTATTTCCAAAAATATAACATCATACTTAACTAGGGCAGGATAAAAAGTGGCCTAATTACTAGGGATCTACACAAGGCAAAATCAATGAGGCTGCTTTCAGATGAGCAGACAAGACAAATATCCAAAGATATAATGCCAAAGAAAATCCCAGGTACATATTGTACTGGGGACATGTCTTTTCCTCTGCAAGAATGCACTTCCCATTTGCTTCATTGTTTTGGGGTTTTTGTGCACTTTTTGACACCAAAAGTCCTCATTCAAAATTGTTCCTGTACGCAGCTTTAAGAATATACTAATACTCTTTATAATGGGAGATGCTGCATGCAAAATAAGGTGCCATCTCTCAGTTTCCTCTAATTCCTAAGGAAGAAACTTACCCAAAAGTCTCTGTACCAGTTCTTCCTGAATATTAATCCAATCAAATCACATACTTCATGTGATTTATAAGAGATTCCTAGAAACCCAGTTGGTTAAGGTAACAGGTATACTACAATGACTAGGTATAATAAATACTAATTTTATGTATAATTTTTAGAAAATATTTTATGTAAAATGTCTTTTAGTTACAGAAAAATTAATATTTCCCTTAAATATATCCTTATCATATAAAACAAACTCAAAAAGCTTTTTATGTATATTTCTAGAGCCAAAAGGCTCTGTGCAGTTGTTTAACTCAATGAGCTAGTGACACCTAGTGTCAATTCTCTATACTACATTCAACAAAGCATCAAGACAATATACACTTTAATCTTTATTCAATAAATTTGGAAAACAAAACTTATTTTGTTTTAATCAATATTAATGATAAATATAATTAAATCTGTGATTCTAGCAATGATTTTATTAAATTCCCAGAATTAAACTCTTTTGTCTTGGAGTTTAAGGAACAGCTTTAAAAATGTAAAACTTCATATAATATATAAAACTTTATATGACAAATAACTATTATATACAATATCAAATACTCAATCATCAGGTATTTTACTCTCTTTCTCCACATTATGCCTTTTGAATATCACAACAATGCCAAAAACTCCATCAAGTTTAATCCTTAAAAACTCATGGGAAAGGGCTGGGAGATGGCACCATGAATAGGGCACAGGCCCTGGAGTCACGAGGACCTGAGTTCAAATCCGACCTCAGATACTTAACACAAAAAACTAGCCCTGTGACCTTGGGCAAGTCACTTAACTCCAATTGCTCTACCTTCCCCCCTCTAAAAAAATAAAATTAAATAAAAACCTCATGGAAAGCACACCGAACCTTTCCATTAGTACATATGCCTCGGACAGGCAATAAGAATGCAAAATAAACAGAACAGCATAAAAGAACAGGCAGGACTCTATCTGGGAATTGCTTTTAACGACCCCAAACTTTTCCTAAAATAAAAACTCAACTTTCTTAACACCAAGATTTCTCAAATGCTGATATGTGGCTAACCAAATAAAGTATATAACTGTCTCTGAAGGATTACACAGACAGGTCACCCAACAGGTAATTTAAGCTGCCCCTTCAACTCAACTAGGGCTAAAAGCAAACTCTCCTTTCCAGCAGTACTGGTTACTCAGTGCTTACTAATGAATTCAACACTCTCCGAAACCAAGGCTCGAAAAAGTGCAATAATCTTCTTAAAATCGATCCTCTAATTCTTTCCACACATCTAATTAGCCACCAAGGCTCCTTAATTCTTATTTGACATCCCATTTGTCACCTTCCTCCTTTCTGTTCCTCCAGACTTTAACCACCTCATAGCTCAACTTAAATATTTATAAAGGATCTAGTAGGTACAAGACATTCTGCTAGATGCTAGAGATAAAGACAAAAATTAAACAGCCCTAGACCTCAAAGAGTTTACATTCTTGTGGAGAAGATTAAGCATCTACAAATATAAGTACATACAAGTTAATGTGAGAAGGAAGAGAACACTAATAACTGAGTGATCCAGGAAAGGTCCACAGAGAAGATATCTCATAAGATAAACCTTAAGGGAAAAGACAAGGATTCTAAGAGGGAGAGGGAGAGAAGAAGAGCATTCTATGAATAGAGAATAGCATGTGAGAAAGCCCAAAGATGAAAGACGGAATGCTGAGATTAGAAAACAGCTTACAGCCCAGTTTGGCTAGAAAACCAAGTAAGAAAGGGAAAATATAAAATAAGTCCACACAAAAGTTGATTTATATTTCCAATGCTATTTCATAATATCATTTGATATTGCAAATACCATTTGATAATGCAGATTATCAAAAGGGATATTTAACATAACTTAATAAAATAACCGCATTCATTTGTGTATGTGCATACATATACACACATACACAGAGAAATGAATGAGGTTATTATTTTATAATTATATTAGAGAGAGAGAGAAAGAATATCAAATAAGATAATGAAAAGGGGAAAGAAGTCAGGGTAAAAGGGAAAATAACACATACCTCAACCTGTATCACAGAGCAGCAATTATTAAAAACTATTACTGGTTTAAAAAATAAAGAGATAAAGAGATAGATCAATACGACAAACTAGACAAAAAAGAATCAGAATCAATCAATTACAATAACCCAGTATGTGAGAAACCAAAGGACATAAATGCCTTAGGAAAGAGCTCTCTATCTGATAAAAAAAAAAATTAAGAAAGGAGCAGATTCCACAAGGAGCAGAAGTGTACTGCAGCTTGGGGGTTGTACTCTCTATAATCCTGCTTCTGCTGCTGCTTTGGCTGGAATTCTCACAATGTGGGGCCTCATATGGACCTGGCTGATAACCTAGGAATGCTCCTCTGAGAGAAGAATAATTGCTATGAATTGTACAACTCATTCAGAGCAAATTCATTCTATGCTTGACCAGAAAAACAACTTCACAACCCAGAATTTTACAGGTGCCAAAAGCATGCCAGAGCTGTATGGTCTTGAGAACAGGTACAGCAAGCCTGAATTGATTTGGAATAATGGAGACGGGAAGCATCAGACACTTACTGGAACTCCACTAAGTTCCTAGCATGAATGTACAATGACAGACAGTCTAGTTATGATACTGTCGTTAATAGCTGGTGGGGCAAGAACAGCTCTTGTCTACACCGAGACTACTTTAACTGTCACAACAAAGCAGGACATGCCAGGGACCCTGCAAGATCGTGCATGGGAAATGTGGGCCAACCCTGATAAAGTCTCCTGGAGCACTGGTGAGATGTGGACATGGGTAATGAAGAGGCCTCAAAAGTTCACAGCCTCTACCCATATCTCTCCTATTTTCTGGACTTATGCAAATAAAGTGACTAAAATGCCCACAACTTTTGCCAACGGATTCCATTATCTGGTATTTATATCCCAAAGAAACAATAAGAAGAAAGTCAATGAGGCCAAAATATTTATTGCATCACTTTTTGTAACACCGAAGAACTAGAAACAAAATAAATAGCCATCAATTAGGAAAAAGTAAAAATTGTGGTATTTTAAAATGTTACTTGTTATATAGGATGGTTCTCTGGATCAGAGAGGAGTAGAGATGCTGGGGCAAAAAAGACACCAACAAAAGAAAATTTTTACTTTTTTTTTCTTTTTTTGCTTTTTGGAGGGCAGTTGGGGTTAAGTGACTTGCCCAAGGTCACATGGCTAGTTTTTGTGTTAAGTGTCTGAGGCCGAATTTGAACTCAGGTCCTCCTGACTCCAGGGCCAGTGCTCTATTCACTGCGCCACCTAGCCACCCCAAAAGAAAATTTTTAAAGAAAATTTTAAAAAAGAAACAAGAGGCAAAATAAGTACAGAAATTTAAACAAGTTTCAACAACTTGAAAAGGTTAAATGATGATGAATCGTCAGCATAAACCACAGGCAGTAACATTTCTCTGGGCCTCAGGCAACTCTCTAAGACATTTTAGAACAATAGTGATCTGAGTTGGTAGAAGTTCACAATACCTCTGAAAGCACAAGTCATCTATGAATGTAAGGATAAGAAGACCCATCAATCACTGCTTCTAGAGTGCTATTTCTTTCTCTGTATATATCCATATCATAATCAGCCCTAAAAAGCAAGCTAATAAAACCATAAACCAAGCAAAAAATGACACTTCAATACTTGTAGTAAAGATGAAAGACAGCACACAAAGAATGAATAGCAAACTCTTAAGTCTCATTTTAATCAAAAACTTTAAACTCCTCCTAAAAATGGCTATCCTCAGGCTGCTTCCAAAGACAGGACTCTTGTACTTCATTTTTTTTCATGTGTAGACAGAGGTGCTAATGAAAAGTATAAATGGCCACACAAAGAAATCAACCATTAAAAAAAAAAAAGTAGTAAAAGACCTGAACAATCTTGAAACTAGGTAATTAACTCTGGAACTATCCTGGAACCTAAGTTAGAAGAAGCCTCAGATATCACTGGTTCATGGGTAATGGATTATGGTTCAGCCCAAACCATACTTAAGTCAGGAATCCTCTGCAACATTAGGCAGCTGCAGGCCAGTGGGAAAAGGTCATTTCCCTTATTAGGAGGGTGACTTGAAATAAGCGATTGAATGTCATGGTCCCTCGGTTTCTTCCCTGTAAAATGGGAATAAGAATAGCCACATATAAACCTCCTCAGGGTCCTGAGAATGTTAACTGAAAAGTGTTTAGTAAATATGAAGATGTACTTTGTAAATATGAAGATTATTATAGCAGCCCTAACAAAAAAGTCATCCATCCTCCATATGAGATCATTTTATTTTTATCTTTTTGTCCCCACTACCAGCACAGTGGCTGATATATAGTAAGCACTTAAAAAATGCTTGTTGATTAATTGGTCCAATGATGGGCAATTAACTCCCCAAGAAGCCCACTTTTGGACAGTTTTAATTTTTAGCAGGTTTTTCCTCATAATGAGCCAAAATCTGCATTTGTACAATTTTAACTCATAATTCCTAATTCTGCCTCCAGACTCAAAAGAACAAGTTCATTGCAAGAAAGAAAAAAATTAATTACAAGAAACATACAAGGTTTTCGGTTTCTCTCAGAAGATTCCATTTATACAGATTTCCCAAAATGACAGTCTTCCCTGAATATTCCTACTGTACATTCAGGAAAGCTCTCAAATTCTATCAATATCTAAGCCTTCTTTGGGAAGATGAATATAATTGCAAACAAAATATATAAAGAAATGAATTTTGCTTTTTTCAAACTGATCTCCAAATTCAAGAGGCAGTAACAGGATCCTGTTGTTACCTGGATATACGTATCCAGGTAACAACATAAATA
Source organism: Pseudocheirus occidentalis (assembly GCA_028646575.1). NCBI lineage: Eukaryota > Metazoa > Chordata > Mammalia > Diprotodontia > Pseudocheiridae > Pseudocheirus > Pseudocheirus occidentalis. The sequence continues at coordinate 138,027,449 of CM053593.1, read as the reverse complement.
TGTATGTGTATACACACATGTATGTATATATGCATGTATACACATGTTTTATGTGTGTATGTTGTGTGTATATGTATATGTACATATACATGTGTGCATGTTTCCTGCAATATCTGTGTGTTTGTATATGTGTATATACACACACACACATATATATATATATATATATATATATATATTTTTTTTTTTTTTTTTTTTTTTTTTTAAAGCAAAACCTCCAGAGAGGGAGAGCCCATAAATAACCTGACAAGAAGGAAAAATTGCTGTTAGAATACAGAAAAACCCAGATCAGGCTTGTACTAAATGTAAAATGCCAATACCATAATAATTTATAGTAATCATATCTCATGCTATACATCAAAGGAATAGCCTACAGAGAGAATTTCCTTATGGCTAATATCTTTATTTTCCTTACATTCAATACATCTGTTTCTGCCATGAGGAACAAAAAGCAAAAACCCACACAGTAGAACTGCTTCTGTTCTCATCCTGCATACTCTTGGATTTCCTTTCTAAAACCCATAGTACCTGCAGAACCTACCTAGCTCAGGATTTACAAAGCATTAAGCAAGCGAAAACACTGACATGTATATATCTATACAGACATATCATATGTAATGTATCTTTTTCAATCTATAGAAGCTTCATGTTGAAAGCAGATTCAAGAAGGGTTCTAGATAAATTCAGGAATAATAGAACCATAAGTGAGAAATTAAGAAATATTGGGTGTGAGAAGGTGAGAAGACATCAGAATTTTTAAGGATGATGACAGTAAATCATGTTCTTCCTTACTGAAATATTCCTTAGTCAGGGTCATAACATACAGGACAGACTGCATTTAACCAAATGTAGCCCCACTAAGTCTTATTTAGATTTATTTCCCATACACCTGATTTTTAAAGTCACACTTATAATTTCATTAGCATGGGAAGCTCCTGGTGAAGAACTTTTCTCTTTCAAAGCAAATGTATATGTTTCCTACAATTTCTGGTGTTAGAAAGTCTCCTGTGGCATTTAGAATTTAAATGTCTTGCCCAGGGTCCCACAACCAGGATGTGTCACAGGGTTTTAGAAAAGGAGCCAAGGTCTTCCTTTGTATCCCCAGCACTTGGCACAGTATATGGCACAAAGTAAGCACCTACTAAACACTTGTTTACTTTCTAATTCCAAAGTGACCTTTTTATCTACTATACCACAGTGTTTCTCACTTGTAGACTACCACATTAAATCTCACAACAGTACTGTCATAGGCTATGACAGAAATTAAAAGTAAATTTATGAAAAAGTTCCTGCCTCAGGTCCATCAAAACTAAATCTAAGAATTTAAAGACATATCCCTGAAGATAATTAGGATGTACCCAAAATGAATTTTAATGAGTTACAAACAACAACAATCATTACAACCAGAAGCAAGAAGGCAGTCAAGACAAGCTAAGGAGGACAGGTGGAATGTGCTCAATCCAGCCATCACCCCAATCAAATAAATCACACAGCCTTCTGGGAAAACAAATGCTCCCAGCTGGCCTTTGAGACCCAAGCCCACAGGGTACAAAAGAGTAGTGTGTATACTCAAAGAATAACAAATAGATCCAGTGTTCAAAAAACCTGTTACTAGGTCTGATCAGAACCACAATCCACTGCTTCCTCATGATAGAAGAGTCAACCTTTCTCATTTCTGTCAATTTACACAATCTCACCAGGTAAGGATAATGAGTATTACATCATGGATTTATAGAGCTCTCTACACTTTTTTAAAGTCATTACTGGTACCATAGGATCAACAAACCCTTCTAGGAAGTAAAGCAGCTAAGGCAGGAATTATTTCTATTTTACACAGGAGAAAAATGAATCACAAAGATTAGATCATTACATTAAAGTATGCAAATAAGTGTCAGGATTAAGACAAGAACCAAAGTCTCCTAACCTCCAATTCAGTGTTCTTTCCATTATGTGCCCCTGCAGGCCACATGTGGTCTTTAACAAGAGTGTCTGTCACATGTGGCCTCAAGGCTGAAAGTTCTCCACTCCTGAGTCCTAGAGCATGAATCTTGGCCTATAATGAATATGTTTTTGCCTTTCTTTGTACTCCATAACCTTTGCCACAGTACCTGGTACATAATAAACATGTGTTTGTTGACTGACTGACCAAACATACAAACTGAAACAACATGACAGGAAAGGTACATGCAAAAATATAGAAAATGTCCAAGTCAGTAATACAAAAATCAAGATTCTTTCAGCTACATAAAATGAGACCATTTTGGAAATCTAAAGAAACTCCAACCTCACTCACATTAATTGTCTAGAATATGTCCATTTGAAATGAAAACAAGAGTTAATCATAGGGTATTTGTCACATTTATTTATCTTCCCCTCATATCTAATAGAGCTAAGACTCTGAACCCACGAGTTCACCACATCACCAACCCTACACAGTCATCTTGGAGGGAAGCAATCCTTGTAAACAAAGGGTCCGCAATCCTTACCACCAGCAATACCAACTAATTAACACTGATGGACTAGTGAGCTCTAGCATAACAACATTCCCCAGATCACCAGTCTCTCTGCAGCTGTCAACCAGGAAAACAACCCCTATGGAGAAGCAACACAGTAACTGCTTCTGCAGGTGATAAATCTCACCTCCTCAGAAACCACAGCTACTGAAGACCTGGAAAAGAAAAGTCTGACCACCAAAGTTCTTACTATTGTCAAACGGTTCAATATTAGAAAACAAATATGATTTTGTCAGCGAAAACAACATTAAAGAAAATGTATGACCATTCGCTTGGCCCCATCACTCTAAAGATCACGGGTCCTTTCCATCTAACATACAGCTGCAGCTCCTTATGTTTTCCCCCATTAGAATGTGAGCTCACTGAGAAGGGACTGGCTTTGTTCTTCTATTTGTATCCAGTCCTTAGCATAATGCTTTGCACATAGTAAATCATTAATAAATGTTTTCTCATCTATAAATTCAAGTTAAATTAAAATTCCAAATAAAAAGTTTTTTTTAAAACATAAAGGAAAATTTAGTCTGCTCATGAGTCAATCCTATGCTGAAACAAAAATTACAGAAGAAAAACAGAAGGAAATTCAATTCTGTGCTGAAGAATTTCCTAATTAATTTACATCAGCTTCTAGGGTGATATAGTCCAAAATTCTCAAAATGCCTGCCAAAGTCCCACCCTAAAATATTCTAGATAGCAATTATATCTATCTATACTGCCCACACAGACCTTGACTTACAAAGGGCATCCAAAACAGAAACAGTTCCTCTCTGCTTTATGACTATTTGACAAATAATAAAAAGTCTAAGTGCTCTTTATGAAATTTTGGCTTAGGAAACCATAATTTAAATTTACACTGCTCTAAGCACTACAATGAACTTAAGATGAGATCAATTCTTGCAATGTCTCCTGTCTTCACTGGCAATACAGAAGTACCCTTCTCCTCAACTAATTTCCTGTCCACATAGCAAATCCTTATGCTATCCAGAGGTGGAGAACCTGTGGCCTTGAGGCTACATGTGGCCCTCTAGGTGCTCAAGTGCAGCCTTTTTATTGAATCCAAATTTCACAGAAATAAAAGGATTTGCTCTGTGAAGTTTGGATTCAGTCAAAGGGCTGCACTTGAGAACCTAGAGGGTCATGTGTGACCTCGAGGCCACAGGTTTCCCCACCCTGTCAGCTATACTCATAAATGACTAACATTCCCTAAAGCCCTTTAAGGCCCAGTTATAACTCAATAAAACAAAAGAAATACCAAAAAGGTAATAATACATAAAGAACACTGCCAATGTAAAAGTCCTGCTTTTCAGCATAAACCATATCATGGGTTCTCTACAACTATGAAATAATAAAGCTGACAGAGGTTACCTCAAAACTGAGGGGTAGCTAGATGGCGCAGTGAATAGTGAACCAGCCCTGGAGTCAGCAGGACCTAACTTCAAATCAGGCTTCAGAAGCTTAACACAAAAACTAGTCACGTGGCCTTGGGCAAATCACTTAACTCCAATTGTCCTGCCCTCTCCCCTCCAAAAAGCAAAAAGACAAAACAAAAAAACTAAGTTTTATCAAAATGACATTTTCAAACTAAATGAAGCAACTATATTACCTTCATTAACATACATATGTATGTATATATATATATATACACACACAGAAAAATATGATATGTCTCCTATCCCTGATATGACTTATCTTAAATCTATTATGATATGATATCAACATAAAATCTTTATTATAAGTTCTAAATTAAACAAACTCCACCAGTTTTCTTTATATCCAACCCAACCAATGGACCTAGCACACTCCACACAGGATGAATCTTCAGAACACTATGGACAGGTTTAGATATGCCAGAAGAATCAACTTCCTGAAAAGGTTTAAGACCAAACAAACTTCATATACTCACAGGTATGCTCCAGATCTGCATTCCATCACTGTACCCAATCATTACAAGCAAAGGTGGTTCATTTCCAGTGCCATGTATTTCATGAAATTCCATATTCCTTGTTGTATCTATATTGGAATTAAAATATTAAGGAGGAAAATTAAAGGAAAGAAAACTCAATTAAGAACACAACTGGAAGATTAAAATTCTGAAAACAAATAGTACCAGGAAGCTAAAATTTTAAATCTGATTATCTTCTAAAGCAGAGATAGTAAAATAATAAATATAAAATTTTCATATGTTGGAAGCTGTCAATTTAAATGAGACCCCAAAAAAAGCAAACAGCACAAAAAAGGGAGCAAAGCCAAGTGCAGGTAACAGTAACCAAAAACAGAAAAATCTCTCTGATCAAAATATGTCTAAAAATCTAACAGAAATGTCAAAATTTCTGCAGTTTATAATTTCCAGATTTTTTTTAACAAATAGTGGCAATAAAAGGAGTGAAAATATGTGCATATAAAAATCAGTTCATGTGTATGAATCTTGATTATCCTCCCAAATGGAAAACTGGATATATAATGTAAAAGGAAAGTTTCATGAGCTTATAGGAATCGATGCTTTTGCATCACCTACTAGACAAAATATGCTGTAAATAATACTAGAAGCAGGTAACATGCTGCCTGTCTAAAAGGAGAAATGTAAACCTAGTTAGGAAGATCAAAGTACATACATTTCATTCAATATTCCCTCACTGAACAGGACCTTTCCTTCCTACAAAATTCAATACCATCTCTGTACTTTCCTTACTGAACTTATCATACTGTACACTGAATAACTTACATTAAGTAAATGTCCTTATAGCCCGTATTAGAACTTAAATTCCTTGAGAGCAAAAACTGTATCTCACTCATCCTCTCATAGTATCTATCACATACTAAGAACATGATAGATGCTTATTAAATATTAAATGAAATAAAAAATAACATAAGATTAAATAAATGCCCCCCAAAACATGCTGCTAGAGTTCAAAGGACAGAGAATGATCATTGTGAGATGTGGTGGTAATGAAAGAGTTAGGATCTGAATTGAGCCTAAAAGAATGAGTAGGATTTTTTTTTTTTTTGCTTTTTGGAGGAGTGAAGGCAGGGAAATTGGGGTTAAGTGACTTGCCCAAGGTCATACAGCTATTAAGTTTTAAGTGTCTGAGGCCAGATATGAACTCAGGTCCTCCTGACTCCAGGGCTTGTGCTCTATTCACTGCGCCACCTAGCCGCCCCAAAGATTTTTTGATAATCAGAGAAAAACACTGAAGTTATGAGGGGAATGGATAACAATTCCAAGAGAGACAGTGTAGGAAGTAACGAACAAGAAGAATCAGAACTATTATCCTCTAAACTTAAATATTAAGAAAAATTTTCAAAGTTTCTTTCAATGGAAAAAAAAAAACCTCCTGCTGTATAATCATCATAAAAAAAAGTACCACACTAAGGTAACTAGTAGAAATTTCCAAAGTAGGATGAGCAGAATTTTTTCATGTAATTATTTAAGGATGGTCTCACTATACCATGCTCTGGTCATGTCAAATCTGGAGCACTGCATTCAGTTCTGGGAACTGTGTTTTAAGGAAGTATGTTAATAAAGAGAAGAGCACCCAAAAAAGGCTACCAGGAGATTGAGGGGCCACAAGATCATACCATATGAGGATCAACTGAAGATCAGCTTTATCTGGTGGAGTTTAATTTAGAGCTTACAATAACCTGGAGAAGAAAAAACTTAATGGGGAAATGATAGTTGTCTTTAAGTACTTGATGGGCTGTGCTGTGGAAGAGATAATAGATTTATTCTGCTTTGCTGAAGAGGGCAGAACTGGAAGCAATTGAGGAAAGTTACAAGGAAGCAGATTTAAGGTTGTTATGTGGAGAAACTTCCTAATAATTGGAGCGTCTCAAAAACAGAATGGGCTGCCTTGAATATAATTAGTATTCCAGCCCTCTTTCCCTTCTCCCTGTCCCTAATAAGAGACCTTTAAGCAAAAGTGACTGGATGTCAGATGTTTTGTAAGCAGGATTCTTGTTCAAGCAGAATTTGAATTAAATAGACTCTGGCCATCCTCCAAAAATTAATGAAATGCAGTCAAGGCATAATTTTGATCCTAATAAAATTCATTACATCAAAGTTTTACTGACTTATAATGATAAATTTTACCAACCACAATGAATGTCTTTATGCCAAATAAACATGAGCATCAAAGATAGCCAAAGGAGCTCACCAAACTAGAACTCATAATCTTTTCAAGCCTATTCCTGTCTAACAAAATTGCATAAAAAGTAATTATGAAGGTTGAAATGTACAAATCGAGAGCTTCCTTTTCCATTTAAAAACAACATGAGACTTCTTAATCATTGGCATTTTTTTATATAATTTAAGCACAATGCTACAATAGTCTTAGGGAAGAATCCTTGGAACTTTTCAATCCACAAACCTTTTCCATAAAGAGGTTTTATAAACCATATTTCTTCCATGAAGGGAAACAGAGAAGGAGAGACAGGGAAAAGACTCCAAAAAAACTTGAAAAACTTTCATCATGCCAGGTATGGTGGCATATACTTGCATATACTCCCTGCTGCTAGGGAGCTGAGTCTCATGAATCACGTGAATGTGGGAATTTTGAGCAGTGGTAGGGCTAAACTCAATCAAGTGAACTCTTGAGGGCCATCAGGCTTAGGGAATGAGCTCCCCCAAGTCATAAACAGAGGAAAGAAGGAAGAATCTTTTGCCATGACCACATTTTTCAAAATACTCATTTTGATACTTCTAAAATATTATTTCCAATTGAAAAATTAGAAAATCAAAACCTATACTTTTAAATTTTTTTATTTTTAGTTTTCAACATTCACTTTCATAAGTTTCAAATTTTCTCTCCCTCCCTCCCAAAGACAGCATGCAATATGATGTGACTCTACACATACATTCCTATTAAACACATTTTCACATTAGCCATGTTGCACAGAATTATAATGAATAGGAGAGAGAAATGGGAGAGAAAGAAAAAACAAAACAAAACAAAAAACAGAAAATAGTCTACTTTGCTCTGCATTCCAACTCCACAGTTCTTTCTCTAGATGTGGACAGCACTTTCCATCATGAGTCCTTTGGAACTGTTTTATGTCTTTCCTTGCATTTATGAGAAGGGCTAAATCTATCAAAATCAGTCATCACACACTGTGGCTGTTTCGGTTTTAAAACAAACACTTGTGGCATACTGTAGTGAAAATGTTTCTTTATGATCTTTGATGCTCCTTAAAGTAATTTTCTAATGTCTCTTTTAAATGTTTTCTCATTATTTAGACCTAAAATAACTTTAGCTTATGATACAATTTTAATTTTCTATGGAAATTTACTAGCTGCTTTACTAAAAAACCCCATGCCTTGGCCTTCCCTGACAGTGTGCTCCGATATGCTACCATTCCAGGCATAAAGCCAGCACTGCCAAGGTGGTTAGGAAGCTAGGACACTGGGTGGATCTTCAGCACCCTGTATCTGGAGATAAAACCTAGAGTTGCTCAGATATTCAGGGGAAAACACCCTATCATTACCTCAAGGTCAAGGAGAAAGGCCTCCCTCCTTGCTAGGATATGAGAAGGCATGCCCCACTGTTATCTAAAAGGTCAAATGGAGGAACTCCCCCAAAAAACCCTATATGAATCACATGGAAACTTTCAGGAAGCAAAATAATCCCTGACAGTCCTTGGACTGCTTAATTGTCTTCCACTCAGCTAAGACCTAGAGATCTCCCTTCTTCTCTCTCAGTAATAACTTAAAACACCATAAGAGAACTCCATGGATCTCTCCTTTCTTCCTCTCCTTTATCTTCAATTAGGTTTCACTGTTGCGGCTCTAACTGCCTCTGGAACCACTGCTGGGTACCCACCAACTGCTAGTACCAATGAGTGTCAATGGGCCACTAATAAAGGTTCCTGCAGTTACTCATGGAGTCACCCCTTCATACCTGAATCCAAATGAACTGCTCAGTTGAGCAACAGGTCAAGCAGGTGCCAATGATACCTTCTCCTTTAGTCCATGAGTCACTGACCACATAAGCACTATGACTAACTGCTGTGACAACTGCATCTGCACAGAGATGGACAGGCAGCTTTGCTGCTACCTCCTATCCAGTCTGAAGTGAGCAAGAGTCAAGCCACTGAATCACAGGCTCTAGTGGTAGAGACCCCTACTCTCCCTTAACCTCAGCTCATGACCCACTGTTACAAATAGGGATCAGTCAGTCAGGGAGCTGCACCAGTATCCTAATAAGCATGATGCTATGATTCACAACTTGAAAGCAAGGACTTGGTTGAGAAACTAGAGATTCATCCCACTAGATTCATAAATTGTTGACCAAAGCTGGGATTAGAACACTTTCAGTCACACCAATATCCTGATGAACATGAAGCTGTGATTCTGAATTTGAAAGCAAGGACTAGAGGTCTCCAATCTCATGTTTCAGCAATGGTGAACTCATTTTCCTTTGAGATCTATGAGCATAGACCAAGACTACGACTAGGGGCTCCAGGTATTCATATCAGAGTCAGGATTTGAACCATGTGATTCAGCAAAAGGGAATCCCTCTCTCCTATGGTCAAGGCAAGGCCTGTGACCTCCTAATCAGTGCAAGAGACTACATCAGTAGTACTGCCACTACCAAAATATGTACTTATAACATAAACTCAGCTTATAGCTTACTTAGAAGACCCTCAAGGTCTACCAGTAGTTCTCATCTCATACTTAGAAAACCTAATGTCCTACAAAATTAGGATCATATTTCAAAAAGAAAACTGGATAAACAATGATAAAATTCAATAGGTTGGGGCAGTGGGCAAATAGGACCTGTAAACTCAATGTCACTGGGATTATAGATTGGTGCAAAAAAATAGAACAATATGTAATAAGAGAAATCAACCATAACTTTTTCACTTCGAATGTTCAGATATTATCCAAAAAAAATCACAAAAAGGAAAAGAGACCTATCTGTATAGAAATATTAACAACTGCTCTATATGTGGCAGTAAATATCTGAAAGAAACCCTATGGGCAACAACTGGAGAATGGATGAGTAAATGATGGCACATTAATGGAATGGAATATTAGGGTGCCATAAATATGAACATGGAAAGACCTAAGTGTGTGTGATGACCAACTTTGATAAACTGGACTCTTCTCAGCAATGAAGGGTTATAAGACAACTCCAAATGACTCATGATGGAGAGAGATGTCTACATTCAGAGAAAGAACTAGAAAGTACAGAGTTTAAATGCAGATTGAAGCAAACTACCTGTTCTCTTTCTTTTTCATGTTTGGTTTTGTTTCCTCTTTCCCACTGTTCATTCCATCTGTTACAATTTTTCTTTATAACCTGACTAATGTCTAATGTGAAAGTATTTGCAGATCCTATACTTGACTACATGCTGCCATGGTGGGGTGGAGGGGAGAGGAAGGGGGAGAAAATTTGAAACTCAAGGGAATATGGAACTGAATCTTGTAAACTAAAAGTAAAAAACAAATTTAAAAAGACAAAAATAAATTTTTTTCTAAAGAAAGACCTAAATGAAATTATACAAAACAAAATCAACAGAAGCAGAAGTATATATATACTCTAACAAATGTACTGAAAAGAAAGGCACAGGCAGAAAAACTTCAGACAAATTTGGAAGGGGACACAGGAAAAAACTTTTTTTTTTTTAACTTTTTATTCATTTGATTTGACCTTCCTAACTGCCAAGGGCTTTACATAAGAACTTACTCCTTGTTTCGCATATTTATTTGATTACCTGCTTGTACTGATGGCTGTTACAATGGTTTATTATAATTAAACTTAAAGGAATCTGGGGGGGAAAAAATTACAAATTTATCTAGCTAATACAATGGAAATTCAGCAGAAAAAAAGTCAGTGAATCTTAAAAACCCACTGTACAAAAGGCTTTTCTACTTCATATTTCAGTCACTTACACTGGAATCCACATGATCAAAAAACAATCATTAATAGAGAGGGATAAAAGACCATAATGAAAAAGATAAATGAAGAGGAGAAAATCATGGAGAAAATCCAGAAGGGAAGAACTGAACTTATTAATAATTTTCAAGAGGCTAAAGAGACTGACAATGGAACATAATGAAAAAAAATGCAGCATCATTCTTACATTTACATAATACTTTTGGTTAAGTACTTTCCTCACAACTGTGAGGCACTGAGGGGAGTTATCCTGTTTCTGTTATCCCCATTTTAAGAAATAGAAATTGCAGTTTAGGCACATTATGTGTTCTGTGACATTATGTGACAGAGGCAGCATTCAAATCCAGGTCTCTTAAGTCTAGTACTTTATTTTCATTTTGCCAGCCTGCCTTTCACAAACGGAAAATATAAACATTTTCAAAATGAACTATCAATTATACAAGGAAAATGTGGCAGTAAAAACTTAGAAGAGAGAAAATATACACTATCCAAGGATGTTGCCTACTTCAAATATATAGCGGAATCTTGATTCTACTCAAAGATAGAGGAAATCTTTCCTATGCCTACCTAAAAAGAGGCTAAGAAACACAATTATTAGGGGCTATAGGACCAATAGGCTGTGATGAAGCCCTGGACTGAGACTCACATCTGGGTTCAAAGCTCAGTCCTACTTCTAATCAGCTTCTCTAAATATTTTATTATCTACAAAATAGGGTTAACAATAAATATTTCTCTAACCACTCATGGGATTGTTTTAAAGATGCCTGTTTATTAAATGGTTAAAAAAAACCTAACAACTATTATCTAAACGAAACTATTATCTAAACGAAACTATTATCTAAACTATTATCTAAAAAAACTAACAACTATTATCTAAACTAAAACTAACAAGACCTATTATCATTGAGACAATCAACTGTCAGAAACTCAATTGAAGCAAATACTCAACTACCATCATAAGCATGGAATGTATTTATATCAAACTTTAAGGTTGGCAAAGTGCTTTACCTACATTATTTCATCTACCTCACAAGAGCCCCAAGAGTATTATTATTCCCATTTTACAGATGAGAATGCTGAGACTCAGAAACATTAAGTGAGGTCCCTATGGTCAATTAACCAGAGCCTTAGGCAATATCTAAAGTGAGGCAGGTCAATATTCATTCTACTGCCCTATACAGTCTTCCTGGGGAATGAATGCTGCCAATTCTCACATGAAGAGCTTCATATAGAATGTCGGTTCTCATCTTTTATGTATTTGGAAGAGAGACTTAAAACTTTTTTTGTTGTTTCAGTGTATCAATTTTTTTTAATATAAGGAAAAAATACCATATTTTATCATTGAAGACTATTTTAGAATTATAAATCCTTCACCAAAATTTTATTTCAAACAAACTTTTTATGAAAGGATATCTACTATAAGTAATCTGCGGTCTAAGGTTTCACATAGTGGTTTAAAACTGACCAGCTTAAAAGAGGATAGTCTAGAGCCAATCCAAGAGTTCTCATGAAATCAGCTCAACCTTGAACAAATATTTCAATAGCACATTTAAGAATAAAACCATACCATTTAAATCTGCATTTTCAAATCTGACCCATACTATTTTCTCCTTTTCTTCTGTGAGAGGTGTACCACTGTAAGCCTAGATGAGAAATAAAAATATTTATATTAAAATCACATTCAACTTTTAATAACCAAAAGTCCCAATAAGAAAAATTTTAATTAATACTACATTCCTTGCAACAGTCCTCTTACATTCAAACTACAGGGAACTTCCTGTATAGCAAGTACTAAAATAAAACTAGCTGTTTCCCATTCCAACTTCATTATCCCCAGATTTAGGTAGCTAGCCCTATAAAAATAGCTGTTTGAAAAAATACAGGAATTTTGAGCAGTTTTCTCCTTACAAGAAAATATCTAGAGGTCTGATCTAGAGGTGGCCTTAATCAGGAAACATTTTTGGACTACATAAAAGAAATTTTTATTATCTAGGAACAACTTGGGTAAAAATCATGAAAGAAATTTAATATGCATCAAATGTTTTTTTCAGTGATATAATTTTTTTAAATCAGCAAAAATTCTTCTCACCCTCCCATCCCAACCATCTCCAAATGAGAACAAAAGAAAAACAAATCTGCCATAAATGTGTATAGCAAGCAAAATAAATATGTTTATCAGTTGTGTAGGGGGAAAAAATGTCTCATTCTAAAACTTGAGTCCTTTACTTCTCTATTAGGAAGTAGTTTGCGTATTTCATCATTAGTCCTCTGGAATTGTGGTTGTTTATCACACTGTTAAGAGCTCCTATTTCAAAGTTTTCTTAATCATATTTGTTGTCATATAAATTGTTCTAGTTCTGTTTATTCTGCCTCAATTCATAAAAGTCTTCTCAGATTTCTCTGAAATCATCTCCCTCATTTCTTATAACTACATTATTGTCCTTATATATCATTTCTTCAACTAGTCACCAGTTTACAGGCAATTCTTTCAGATTCTCATTCTTTGCCACATTAAAAAACAGCTATAAGTATTTTTGGACACCCTCACATTATTTTGCTTAGGACTAACCCCTCCCTTAACCTACCCTCTAAGTCCTCATTGCCCCTTCTTTCCCCCTTCCCCTTCTACTTCTCTACGGAATGAAACATATTTCTGTACCCAGCTCGGTATGTATGTGTGTGTAATCTTTTTCCCTCCTCTGAGCAATTCAGTTAAGAGTGAGGTTGAAGTGTCAGCTACTCTTCCCTCCCTCTCCTCATTAGCATAGGTGTCTACTTGCAAACTCTGACAATATAAGATCATTTTCCCTTACTCTCCTTCCTCTTCTTCTCCCTCTTCCTTTCCCTGAGTATCCCTCTTTTCTTTACATTCTTCTCTTAAGATTATCAAGATCTAACAGAACCAACTACTCTCAAGCCTTGTCTCCTTGACTCACATGCAGTCTGGTGATGACAAGGTTCAGAGGGAACATATGTATCGTCTCCCTATCTTTGAAAGCAGGCATTTTATCCTTCAATCCTTTACTCATTCATCCATTCTTACCTTTTTATGTTTCTCTTAATTCCTTTATTTGAACTTCCAACTTTCTACAAAGTTCTGGTCTTTTTCAGAAATACTTCAAAGTCCTTTATTTCGTTAATGATCTATTTTTCCCCTGTAGAATTATATTGAAGTTATGCTGGAGAAGTTACTCTTGGTTATAAGCCAAGAATAACATGTCAAACTTTCTGCTTCTTGATAGTGGTGGCAGATAAATCATGTATGATCCTGACAACGGGGCCTGAGTACTTAAATTCTTTCTTTGTGGTTACTTGCAGTATCTTTTCATTTGACCTTGAAACTGTCTTTTATTTTTTTTTTTTTGACTATGATGTTTGACTATAAGTTTTCATTTTAGGGTTTCTTTCAAGAGGTGACAAATGAATTTTTTTTCTACTTTGCCTTAAAGTTCTAAGATATCTGGGGAGTGTTCTTTTAAAATTTCTTGAAATAATGATGCCTAGGTTTATTTTTTGATCACCTAAAAGTCAACCATCATGTCTTTAAGGTAGTCCAAAGATTATTAAATTTTTCACTTATTTCTGTTTTCCAGGTTAATAGGTCTTTGGTTTTTGGTTTTTGCCAGGGGGTAGCTTACTTTTTTTTCCTTAGAATTTTGACTTTGTTTCAATATTTCTTGTCTCATTTGCTTCTGTTTGGTGTATTCTAACGTTCTGTGAGTTTGTTGCTTGGGAAAGGTTTTGTACTTCTGTTGTTAAAAAAAGATATTAATTAATCTGAGTCTTTCTTCCATAGCTCTCAATGCTTGTCCATTTTTTTCTTCAAATGCTCTCATTTATAACTTTCTGGGACTTTTTAAAAATCTTATTTCATCTCTTCCAGGAATACCTGAGTTTGTGCTCAAGTTCTGTTTGTCTTTGAGACTTTGTGGATGTTTTGGAGTAATTTTCTTCTATATTTGTGTCTTGAACTTCTCTGAGACCATAATAGTTCTTCTCAGGACTATAGATAGTTTTAATTTCTTCATCTGAAAACTGCTTATTCATATCCTTTGACCATATTAGGGAATGACTTGTATTCTTATAAATTCAACTCAGTTGTCTTTATATTTTAGAAATGAGTCCTTTATCAGAGACACTGGCTGTAAAATTTGTTTCCCAGGTTTCTGTTTCTCTTCTAATCTTGGTTGCACTGGCTGTGTTTGTGCAAAAACTTTTCAATTTAATATAATCAAAATCATCCATTTTGAATTTCATAATGTTCCCTATCTCTTGTTTAATCATAAATTCTTCTCTTCTCCATAGATCTGAGAGGCAAACTATTCCTTGCTCTCTTAGTTTGCTTATAGTAACAGCCTTTATATTTAAACCATGTACCCATTTTGACTTTATTTTAGTATATGCTAACTTACACCAGTAAGATGTTGGTCTATACCTAGTTTCTGCCATACTGTTTTCCAGTTTTCCCAATAGGTTTTGTGAAACAGTAAGTTCTTATTCCAGAAACTAGAGTCTTTGGATTTATCAAATTACTATAATCATTGAATACTGTGTCTTGTATACCTAATCTATTCCACTGATGTACCACTCTATTTCTATTTCTTTTTTTTTGGAGCGGGGAAGGCAAGGCAATTGGGATTAAGTGACTTGCCCAAAGTCACACAACTAGTTAAGTGTCAAGTGTCTAAGGCCAGATTTGAATTTAGGTCCTCCTGACTTCAGGGTTGGTGTGCTATTCACTGGCCATCTAGCTGTCCCTACCACTCTATTTCTTAGCAAATACCAAGTAATTTTGACAAGTGCTGCTTTATAATACAATTTAAGATCTGGTGAAGCTAAGCCACCTTCCTTTGCATTTCTTTTCATTAATTCCCTTGTTATTCTGAAACTTTTTTCCTCCCAGATGAATTGTGCTATTTTTTTTTCCTAGCTCAATAAAAGAATTGTTTGGTAGTCTGATTGGTATGGCACTGAATAGGTAATTTAATTTAGGTGGAACTGAGAACTGATATTTTTCCAATTATTTAGATTGACCTTGTTTGTGTGAAAAAATGTTTTGTAATTGTACTCATATAGTTCCTGGGTCTGTCTTGGCAGGTAGACTCCCAAATATTTTATAATGTCTACAGTAACTTTAAATGGAATTTCTTTTTCCATTTCTTGTTGGGCTTTGTTAGTAATACACAGAAATGCTGATGATTTATATGGGTTTATTTTATATCCTGCAACTTTACTAAATTTGTTTATTATTTCAAGTAATTTTTTTACTTAATTCTCTAGGACTCTCCAACTATACCATCATCTGCAAAGAGTGATAAGTGATAGCTTTGTTTCTTCTTTGCCTATTCTAATTCTTTCGATTTCTTTTTCTTCTTTCATTGCTAAAGCTAACATTTCTAATACAATATTGAATGACAGTGGTGATCTGTGTACGTGTATATGTATCTGTGTATATGTGTGCAAATATAGATATAGATATATGTACGCATATACATATATCTACATATACATAAACATATATATGCGCTTAATTATATCCTTCTTGGGGGAGGGGGAAAAGGGCGGGAAAAAGAACAAAGGAAAAAGTAGACAGCAAAGAACAAAAGAAAATGCACAAGGAAGCAAAGATGGACAGATCTGAACACAATGTGTAGTAGATATTACATAGGCTTTCTTGAAATGGAAATTTATTGCTATATATTTTTAATCCTCTCATGTTCTGTGCACATGGTAATGTTTTTTTCTTTTCTTATTTACTATTTAAGTTTTAGTATTTAACCTTAATAAAATAAATAAATTTTTAAACAGAAAAAAAATAGCTCTTCATAGTTGGAATCTTTTTTTTTTTTTTGCTAGTTCACTCTTTCAGCCTACTTCTTTACTTCAACCTTGATATTAGGGCTGAGCTTTGTTCCACTTCTGGAAGGCAGGTCTGAGCTAGTCCTGCTTTCTTGGAGAATTAAGTGTTGTGTTATTCCAGGATCTTGGGGACCTACAGACTTTTAGTGGTCCTAAAATGCCCTGATTCAAAGTAAAGTTAGATTGCTACCCCACTGGTCTGAACTCTACAAGTTCCTGACCTAGGGTTAGATCTGAACAACAGAATGGTAATGGACAATGCTCCTATTAGTCAGCTAGTCTGCTGGTTCAGGGCCATAAAATTATAGGCTCCCCTTGGTTCCTATCCAGATTAGTCTTCTGCAGCCTGGGCAAAAAACTGAACCAGAGACCCAACTCTCCTCCTAGTGTATAAACCTCACCACTAATGCTTGCTTCTCAACTTCTTCTTTTCTTGGTATACCACTAAGAGTCTTCCTATTCAAGAGTACAGGTCCTCTTCCCAATCTGTCTTAGATCCATGACTCAGAACTGGCCAGTGGGTGTCAAAGCTTCCAACTAGTACCTTTGTGTTACCTTCCTATGGGTCTAAAAGTGCCCCAGTATGATCTCAGATCTCTTTATGCCCTACTTCACAGCATCTTCATGGACACTGGAGTGCTCCATGAGCAGTGTGCTCCTGCCCTGACCTCCATCCCCAAAGACATCTCCATCTGACTTCCTATAACAACGGGGTCTAGACAGATGGCTATGACTTTTCTGGATTTCTTCATCAGAATTTGCTCTAATACATTTTATAGATCTGTTTGGAAGTGGGTTTTTGGGGGGTTTTTGCAGGGGGAGCTCTGGAATAAAACCTGCCTATAGTGAATTGTGACAGGTCATCAAAGTGTATCTGCTTTCCTATCCAAAACCTATCCTTTCGTCCTTAGGGTTTACCAAAGTAAGGACTTAGGAACCCAAGTTCTTATAGGATTGTAGGATTTACAAATCTGATAGTTCAAAGAGCACAAAAGCTGAAACATGAGGACTAGTGGAAATATCAGCATTCCCACATTACTAACTGCACAGAGCTGTTAAGGATTATGGATTAAATATTTTCTTTAAACTTTTAAGAAATTACTGTTCCAATGACAAATGTAAAAAAAAATCATTCTCACTGTTTTCCAAGGCATATATCCACAACCTAAATCTTTATCTCCTGAACACAAGATAAAATTCTAATAGTTTTTCTCACTTACTGGATACTTCTTTATGCTCTTTAAATACAGATACACTCCAAGAAAGAGCTTGTATCTCCAAAAATTATTCCGTCAGGAGCTCATTTACTTTCATGGTTTCAACTAGGGATTTTAGGGGGATCATTCCCAAATCTTCAACGCTAGGCTTGACCTCTTATGCTCCTTACAGCTGACAAATTGTAATATGCCACCACACTGATGATGAAGCTTAACAGAGAAGAGATGGACTCAAGATTCAGAATAAGACATAAGTTTCCAGACATGGCTAATCTGGGAATCTGTTTTGCTTTACTATGCACATTTGTTACAATGCCTTTGTTTTTACGTATTTTTATTTCCAGTGAGGAGGGAGGTGAGGGAACATGGTAGGGGAATAAAGAAAAGAGAGTCACTGAGGTACCTTGTTTACAAGTGGAGAAAGAAAAAAACAGAGGGTTAAAAAGGACAGGGAAGCAGGACACCTATGAAAGCTATAGGTTGGTCTTATTATATATTCTTTAAAAGAAAAACAAGTTATGCTTAAGAGATCTGAAGTTTCCTGTACAAACTCTTTTTGTGCCCTACTATACAAAAGCAAATACTCATTTTATTTGGTGATTATTAAGAATAAAAATTTTAAAATAATAATAAAAATTCAATTCTTGAAATTTAAGATGACAAAAGTGAATTCATCAGCTACTGCCAGATAAGGCTCCTTTCTACCTCAGGGCCCTTAAATCACTTAAATTAGTTGCTTAAATTTGCTAACTTGAAATAATTTCTCTCTATTGATTCTATATGTACTGAATCTTTATTTTCATTTCTACTTCCATATCACTACCCGAACAGAATTCTAGCTTACATGTATATGTAGAGCCTATATAGGATTGCATACTATCTTTGGGAAGGGAGAGAGGGGAAAGAGGAGAAAATTTAAAACTTAGGGAAGTGAATGCTGAAAACTTAAAATAAATTAATTTATAAAAAAAAAATCCTACCTTACCGCCACAATCCTTTATTCTCATTCTAATGCATGTACATATAAAAACTACAATAATTTTCCTCATATTGCTATTTTCAACAATGGCTCACTATAAAAGCAAAAAGGAAAAAAAAGATTAATCCTGAGGGGCGTCTAGGTGGTGCAGTGAATAGAGCACCGGCCCTGGAGTCAGGAGGACCTGAGTTCAAATCCGGCCTCAGACACTTAACACAAAAACTAGCTGTGTGACCTTGGGCAAGTCACTTAACCCCAACTGCCCTCCAAAAAAGCAAAAAAAAACAATGGCTCACTATAGCCTAACATACTTTCAATGATCAATAACCTTTGTGGTATGCAACTCATCTGTGTCTTCTTATTCCCAGCAATTCTTTTTCCATGTCCATCCTTAAGTGTTCTTTACAAAATCTAACAAATGTGCTATGTGGCTTCCTCCAGTTCTTTCAGAATTTATGAATACCAGTGTTAACACTCAGGATGTCCATATGTTTTCCCTCACTGTAACTACAGCTGTCTCCCCTATTTTTCTGGTCAAACATGTCCTATCTGACTCACTCATTCTACATTCCAAACATGTCAGTCTATTTGCTATTTGGTCCTCTTATATAACATTTCATCTCCTGCCTCTGTGCTTAAAATGAGATCCATAATGGTCAAAGGATAATAATAGGCAGTGTTTTTAAGAAGAAATCAAAACTATCCATACTTATATTTAAAAACTCTCTAAGTCACTGATGATTAGAGTAATACGAATTAAAACAACTCTGAGATATCATCTCACACCTGTCAGAGTCGCTAACATGATGGAAAAGGACAATGACAAATGCTGGAGAGAATGGGAAAAAAACAGGATACCAATGCACTGTTGGTAGAATTGAAAACTGATCCAATTACCCTGGAGAGCAATCTGGAATGCTGCCCAAAGGGCTATAAAACTATGCATACCCTTTGACCCAGCAATACCACTACTAGGTCTGTATCCCAAAGAGATCAAAGGAAAAGGAAAAGGACTTATATGCACAAAAATATTTTTAACAGCTTTTTCTGTGGTGGCAAAGAACTGGAAACTCAGAGGATGCCCATCAATCGAAGAATGGCTGAGTTGTGGTATGCATGTTGATTGTGATTAAATACTATTGTACTATAAGAAACGATGAGCAGAATGGTTTCAGAAAAAAGCTGGGAAGACTTATATGAACTGATGCAAACTAAAGTGAGCAGAACCATCAGAACATTGTACACAGTCAGAGCAATATTCTAACGATCAACTGTGAAAGACTTAGCTACTCTCATCAAGACAATGACCCAAAATAATTCCAAAGGACTCAAGATGAAAAATGCTATCCACCTCCAGAAAGAAAACTGATAAATTGAGTATAAATGCAAGTATAATTATTTTTACTTTATTTTTCTTGTCTTTTTTCCCTTTTCTGTAACATGGCTAATGTGGAAATGTTTTGCATTATTTCATATGTACAATTCATATGTCACTTGCCTTCTCAATGAGTAGGGAAAAAAGGAAGAGAACTTAGAATTCAAATTTTTTTAAAGAATATTAAAAACAAATTTTGAAAATGTTTTTAAAAAGTAATAAAATGCTATAACACAATGCCTTCTTTTTTCTGCTTCTAGGAATACAGCTACCTTAAAAGCCCAGCTCGTAAGTTCAAATGCTACCTCCTATCTGAGACATTATTCAATGCCCCCAGTTAGTGTTCTCCCTCTGAAACACCAAGAAATTATTTTGTATTCACTTTGTATAAATTGTTTCTACTTATCTGTATCCTTGTGGCTTTCTCTCAATAGAACATATGCTCTTTGAGGGCAGAAACTGTTTCTTTTTTTTATTTGTAGCCATAGAACACGAACACAGTAACTAGAACATAGCAAGAACTTAATGTTTATTGAACTAAAATGAATTTAGTCTCTTTTAACTTTACATTTCCAACTCAAGTAACAGTACATCATGTATTACAACCTAATTAGAGCCACTCTGAATTTTTCCCTTGTCATTTGGATTATCTCAAATTCTGATTCTTCTCAGATCATGCCAGTTCATCATTTGTACCATTTGTACAATTACCTTGAGAAAATGTGTATTTAAAAGACAGGATTTCTTTGCAGAAAAAAACAGATAGGAATAAAAAAAACACTGCACAATTTCCCAAACTTCCCAAAAATACAATCCAGTGCCCTCTATTCTATTTTATATCTACCTCAAGGACCTATTCAAGATGTATGAATTGATAGCATAATATTTAATGAGCTGGCCATCAAACTGCATACTAAAATCTAGATTATATATACATATGTTTTTCATCCACTTCTTTTCTGGACATATTGCAAAGCCTATCACTTCTGACTGGTCAAGATTCTTGTTGAGGACACCTAACACATCAACACATCAAGTCTAAATTCTACCACCTAATTCAAGTTTCTCTAGAAATTATCTTCCTTTCCACCTCCCTCATTAGTTAGATTACCCATGCAATTCCTCTGTTCTAAACACGTGAATCCTCTTGTTACCCTAACAGACCATTTGGTAATTTCTGCTTCTATTATCAAACTAACTTTCCCTGGTTATATACCTTTGCTCCAATTTTTTTCCCATTTGCCCTTCCAAAGTCACTTATCTTTCCACCAGAATCTACCTCTCCTCTCTCAGTATTTCCTTTTCTGTTACTATCACCATCACTCAGACTCAAAACCCTGTAGTCAATTTTATCTGTTCTGTCTCCCTCACCTCCCACCATGAACAATAAATTCCTGCTGATTCTACCTCTACGATCTCTCTCCTGTCCTAGGACCCCCATTTTCTACTCCTACTACAAACACCAAAGCTGAAGCCTATATCACATCTTGCCTATACTATTTTCATAACCTCCTAATACTTCTTCCTATCTCCGGTCTCTTTCAGTTCCTGCCCTCAACTTACACAGAGTCTAATAAGGGAGAGGAGGCAGACAAAAAAACAAAATAAAGAATAACTTTTATTCTCCTTGTCATTTCATCAGTGTAAAGAAATTTCCACTGATGTAGTTTTAACAATCTATAATTATATGGCACTTACTGGAACTTGATTAAGGCATTATGTAATTATGTACAATTTTTTTCTTGTCCAGACCATGAATTCATCAGTGTGGGGCCCTCTCATTTCAGAAATTCCCTCTACTAATTCAAATCAACAATTCATACGTAACTTGTCTTGGATGGAAGTTAATTGACTTACCCTTAGTTATACAGCTAGTATGCAATTTATCCTATGATATTTTGCAATGATTCACTTACAGCTGGCTGACATTCTCCAGTTATTTTATGTGTTTAGTCTCCTTATCTAGATGTTAGCTTTTTCAGTTCTAATATAGAACTATTTTTCACACTGTGTCTGTTACCTACAAATAATATATACTTGGGGGCAGGAAGGTGGCACAGTGAATAGCTAGAGTCAGGAGGACCTGAGTTAAAATCTAGTCTCAAACACTTGACACTAACTGTATGGCCTTGGGCAAGTCACGTAACTCCAACTGCCTTGCTTTCACCCCTCCAAAACAAAACCAAAAAAACCAAATAATATATACTTACTTAAGGTTACTGATAATAAAAAAGGAATGAGATACATTTCCTGATGTGTAAGTTCTGTTTCTACTTCATTCTTACTCTTCTAATTATCATCCACTGGTACTTTCCCTTGTATGATGATTGTGGTTTATTCAGAGCAATCATAAACCATGTTTTAGGACTATTTAAAAGTCCCTCAAAGTTGGTGCAACACCAATGACCTTTTTCAACAACAGGGTTCATGACAGCATGGGAACAGGAGAAAAAATGTCACTGTCATGAAGCCTCCTCCTTAAACTCAGTAGTTTCACGACAGAGATAATTCTAGTATATATCCTAGATTGTTGTAGGATTAAGTGGTACAGCAGATAGAGAGCCAGGCCTGGAGTTCAAATCGGTTCTCAGATACTTACAAGCTATGTGACCCTGGGCAAGTCACTTAACCAGCATTACTTTAGTTTTCCCACCTATAAAACTAGGGTTAATAGTAACACCTATCTCTCAGGGTTATGGTAAAGAGCTAATAAGATAATAATTATAAATCACTCAGTATCATGCCTGATACATGGTAAAAACCATACAAATGTTAGCTAGCATTAGTACTACGATCACTTTTATTCTCTTTCCTATGCGTAAGAAGGACAAATCCCAGGATCACTAGCTCTCCAGTGGATATCAGGTAGAACTGACAACAGGAAGTATAAAAACAAAGTGGAAACAGAATTTATCTATCCAGGAAATCCAAACCATTTTACTACCGATGAGGCCTCACATTTTACAAAAAATATTCAAAAGCATTCCAATCTCTGTTACTTCTACTGGAAAAGAACAAGTGGTACACAAAAGCCTGCCTAGCTAGAATAAAGAAAAAAAAAACCAGTTGAGGTAATTATGCTTTTGTATATATAGCTTTAAAACACTATTCAACAAGAAAATAGAGGCAGCTTTGTGTTTACTTCTGATTTCCAGTTCATCAAATTCCCAACAAATTACCAAACACATTCTACAAACACAAAACACAGAGGGAAAGAAAGAAAAAAATCTATGGGTGTGAAACTGGGAAAAAAGATCCAATGCCAGGGACTCTCATTCCCCCAGCCCAACAAGTCCCTAAAGCAGAGTCGTCCCAGGAGGCATTGAGCCCTTATATTACTCCACTGGGTTCCTCTGCACCAACAAAAGCCAAAGAACAAAATCCTCCTCTCAAGACAGGCCAAACTTTATCTACCTATATTTATATTTGTATCTACACACACACACACACACACACACACACACACACACACACACACACGCACAGTCACAACTTTAGTCTTTCAATTAAAACTGTGTAAGGGAAAAGAGCAAAAGCCTATTGGAACATGGGCTAAGGTAATTGAGGCAAAATGTTTCCCATCTACATGCGGCAAAATAAAAACATTTCCAGAGCCACAGAGAGTCACTTACCTGTGGCACAACATCCTGAAGGAAAGTCACAACACTCTCCATATAAGACTGCTCCCTGGGGGAAAAAAAAGAGAATAAAATGGAGAAAAACCACCATGGAAGCTTAATATAAGAGAGAACACTGTAAATAATGGGAAAAGATCAGTTTATAAGTTCTGAGTGAGCAGAGGAAGAGTACAACTTCCAACACAGTTTTTTTCAATTATCCAGTTGGGGGAGTCTCATTTTTCTAGTTATCACAAGCCTCTCCAATAACCTAAAAAGCTTGAATGTAAATGAGACTGGAACTTTAAAAAATGTTTTTATTAAGAATAAAATTTAACAACAAAGACAAAAATGAACATATATCCATAATTCTTTCCTGGCATATTTATAGCCTCCTCTTGATAAGGTCATTTTTTTCATACCTGCAGATCCTGTTTAAAAAGGATGATGGAAAAGAAACTCAGTATTGATAGAAGCTCTAATGATTTACTTAAGCAATGAATTTACTTCAGAGTCAGGGCAAAACAATGCCCTAGTTAAAGACAAATGATGCTGATGACTCCATACTAAGTGTTCTGCCCTCCAAATTTGAAACAGTATTTTGTTGCAGGTGCAGAGGGCAAAGATGTCAAACTACATTCATTAAGGCCCCATGACTCTGTGGCAGGGTCAAAAGGTGAGAAAAATTTGTCTAAACAAAGGCACAAAGTAACACATGTAATTTGCCAATTACACTTAAAATGGGAAAAATGGAGAACCTATATTAGATTGCATGCCATGGGGGACATGAAGGGGGAAAAAATCTGTAACCCCAAAACTTGTGGAACTGAATGTTGTAAACTAGAAGTAAATAAATTTTTAAAAATTAAAAATAAAATGGGAAAGGCGTGAATATCAGCATTGAGAGAAAGTACACACAATACAAATTTGTTATAAAAAGATGAATAAACCTAAATCTTAAAAACTACCCAAAGACCTACAAGTGCTGGCTATAGGCAAAAATAATCTAAGAAAATGACCAAAGCTAGTATTAACTGTACATAAAGTACTGTTATATTTTTTCCAGATTTCTAATACACACAAGCTGATTTTTTAAATTTACTTGTTTCTCTTTGTACAACAACAAAGAAAAATTACAAGAACTAAAATTATCCAAATAATTTACTGACATAAAAGAGTATTTCAGCTTTTGGCTTTCAGAGCGGGATCATGGCGGTAGGCAAGAATAAGCGCCTCACTAAAGGCAGCAAAAAAGAAGCCAAGAAGAAAGTAGTTGATCCATTTTTGAAGAAGGATTGGTATGATGTAAAAGCACCAGCTATGTTCAACATTTGAAATATTGGCAAGACACAGGTTACAAGGACTCAAGGAACAAAAACTGCCTCTGATGGTCTCAAGGGTCGAGTATTTGAAGTGAGCCTTGCTGATCTGCAGAATGATGAGGTTGCTTTTCCTAAGTTCAAGTTAATTACTGAAGATGTTCAGGGTAAAAATTGTTTGACTAATTTCCATGGAACGGACCTTACCCAGGACAAGATGTGCTCTATGGTCAAAAAGTGGCAGACCATGATTGAAGCCCATGTTGATGTAAAAACTACCGATGGGTACTTGCTCTGCCTCTTCTGTGCTGGTTTTACCCAAAAGCACAACAACCAGATCCTTAAGACCTCTTATGCCCAGCACCAACAGGTGCATCAAATTTGTAAGAAAATGATGGAGATCATGACCCCAGAGGTGCAGACAAATGACCTGAAAGAAGTTGTCAATAAACTGATTCCAGACAGCATTGGAAAATACATTAAAAAGGATTGCCAATCCATTTACCCTCTCCATGATGTGTTTGTCCGAAAAGTCAAGATGCTCAAAAAGCCCAAATTTGAATTGGGAAAGCTAATGGAGCTGCATGGTGAAGGTGGTGGCTCTGGAAAACCTTCAGGAGATAAAACAGGCACAAAAGTAGAAAGGGCTGATGGCTATGAACCACCAGTTCAAGAATCTGTCTAAAATAAGAACTTTCAAAGGTTGAAAAATAAAAATGTATCATTGTGAAATAAATAAATAAAAGAGTATCATTAATGTCTATCACAAAGATGAAGGAAGAAGGCATGTATAGACTGGAAACCATAGACTGAAATAGCAAGAATGGAAAGACTCAGTTGTGGTAAAAATCAGCAAAGAGGTTAATATTTTCTTGAATAAGAATAAAAGGAGGGGAGGGTGGGCTGCTAGGTGGTACAGTGAATAGAGCACTGGCCCTGGAGTCAGGAAGACCTGAATTCAAATCCGTCCTCAGACACTTAACACTTAACCCCAATTCCCTGCCTTCCCCACTCCAAAAAGCAATGAATAAATAAATAAATAAAAGGGGACTTTGTGTTTTCTAAATAAGACAATGTTTTTATTTTAAATGATAAATGACTTTGGGTACGCTTTTAAGACCCCTGGAACAGAGTTGGAATAGAATTGTACGGGTCCAGTCCAACTTCCATCCTTTTACAGAAGAAGAAACTGAGGCTTAGAGAGGTGAACTTACCCAAATTGACAGTAAGTAGAAGAGATTCAATGAATCTAAAGAGGTAATGGAAGAAATAAAAGCTACCCATGTTTTAAAGCAGTGTCAG
Organism: Pseudocheirus occidentalis; assembly: GCA_028646575.1. NCBI lineage: Eukaryota > Metazoa > Chordata > Mammalia > Diprotodontia > Pseudocheiridae > Pseudocheirus > Pseudocheirus occidentalis. Next base: position 138,001,379 of record CM053593.1, on the reverse strand, counting down.
TAGTTAATTCATTCCATAAGCATTTATTAAATGCCCACTGTGTGCCAAGCACAGTATGGAGCACGGGAAATACAAAAAAAAAAGATGCTCCTGGCCTCAAGTTTATATTTAATTGGCGGAAAATAACAAAAATACAGACAAGTAAACACAAATGCATACAATATAAACACAGAGCAATTTTTGGGGAGAGAGCATTAACAACTAGGGGAGGTCAGGAGGGAAAGGAAGAATCAGGATAGAACTTATAGAGAAGATGGTACTTTAAAGGCTGATCCTTGAAAAAGCAGGGATTCCATTGAGTGAATGGGAGGAAGGAGTGCACTTCAGTCTATGAAAAGGAAAGGAGAATGTCACATATGTGAAGAACAAATAGGGGAATGTGGTTGTACTGTACCCTAAGCAAGGATAATAAGCCAGGAAAAGTAGGTTAGAGCTAGACTATAAAGGGTGTAAATAATGAAACAGGGAGATGATATTTTTTTCTAGAAGCAAGTGGAAGTCACCAAAGTTTCTTGAGCAGAGGAGTGATATAGTTAGACCTGTGATAAAAGTTATAAGAATACTGGAAGCTATTTGGAAGTCAGATTGAAACAGGGAGAGACTGGAGGCATGGAGACCAGTTAGCACAGAGCTGCAATAATCTAGGGAAGAGTTAAGGAAGAACTAAAATAAAGTGATGGCTATGTGAGTGGATAGAAGGGTACAGATATACTGTGAGGACGAGATATACTGTGGAGATAGAATCAGAAAGACTTGACAACTAATGATATACGGGTAGTGAGAGAGAGGCAAGAGTCAAGGAGAATACTCAAGTTGTGAAATATGAAATGTAGGTATCTTAACAGAGAGAGAGAACATAAAAAGAAAGGAGGATATGGGGGGATGGAGGGAAGTAATAAGATCTGTTTTGGCCATGAGCTTAAGATGCCTACAGGCCATCCAGTTGGAAATATTCAATGACAAAAAAAAAAAAAACTGGGCCGTTGGAGAAAGGCTAAAGCTGAATACATAGAACTAATAGTCAATGGCATAGATGATATTTGAACCCCTTGGCAAACATGATGGGATCCTCAAGAAAGGGAACATAGAGAAAAGAAGAATTTGCAAGGCATGAGAAGTGATAGGAGGGGGCATTCAAGGGTAGAGGACAGCATATATAGTTCAACCAGTAAATTAAAACGAGTTAAGATTGGGAAGAGAAAAAAGCGAAGTGTAATAAACAATCTGGGAAAATACTGGGGTATGATGGATTTAGAGGTAACCTTGAGGACAAAGAAGAGATCTGGGATGACTAAAGTACAGGAAAAGCTGGAAGGACAGTAAGTTCATGGTTAGAGGACATTCAGATATCTAGATCATGGCCCCAAAATGGCTTTCTCAAGGAGTTAAGAGACTATGAGCGAGAAATAACAAGTATGCAACTTTAGCACAGTTTTTATAGAGAGTATAAAGAGAATAATGTATAGAAAGCATGAAAAGCAGGAAGGGCCCAAGATAAGAGGTTTTCAAATGCTACAAAAAGAATTTTATATTGGATCCCTAAGGTGATCGGTAGTAATTGGAATTTATTGAGTAGGAAAATTATGTGGTCAGATCTACACTGCAGAAAATTCACTTTGCAGTTGTATGTAAGATGGATTGGAATGAGAAGAACCTTAAGGCAGAAAGACCAATAAAAAAAGCTATTGCAACACTCCAGGTAAGAGGAGATAAGGGTCTGTACTAGGATGCTATTTGTATGAGTGGAAAGACAGGGATATATTCGAGAAATATTTCAAAGGTAGTAATAACAAGATCTGGCAAATGACAAGATATGTAGGATAAGAAAGAGGGAGGAGCAAAAGATGATACCAAGGTTTTGAGCCTGGGTAACTGAACAGGTTACTGTTCAGTACATCCCCCGGTACATCGGCTGGGCCTTTGTGGAGATTCTGTAGCCATAGCTGCTTTCACAATACCTACTTCCAGAATAGAGGAGGGAAAAAAAACAGTGACTATGTAAGGTACTGCTCTTAAGAGTAATAGGGAAGTGATATATGATCATGATAGAATACTGTTATGATATAAGATATGATGAGCAGGACAGTTTCAGAAAAATCTGGGAAGACCTATATGAACTGATGCAAAGTAAAATAAGCAGAACCAAGAAATATTTTGCACAGTAACAGCAACATTATAAGGATGGCGAACTGTGAAAGACTTAGCTATTCTGATCAATAAAATGATCCAAGACAATTCTGAAGGGCTTATGATGAAAAATGTTATCCACATGTAGAGAAAGAATTGATGGAGTCTGTGTGCAAAGTGAAGCTTAATTTTTTACACTCTTTTAATAATGATTTTCTTTCAGACACACTGAATTTGAAATGCCTATAGAATATCTAATTCAAAATGTCCAATAGGCAGTTGGTCATACAGGACTAGAGCTTAGAAAAGAGTAGGGATGGCTATGTAAATCTAGGAATCATTTGCCAAAAGATGATAATTGAACCCATGTAAGATAAAGAGATAACCAAGTATAGAAGAAAAAAGAAAATAGGAACCCTGGACAAAGACCTGTGGGATGTGACAGTTACTGGACATGACAAAGATGAAGATCCAGCAAAAGAGAACGAGAAGTATTAGTCAACCCAAAAGGAAGAGAAACAAAGCAGTGTCATGAAAACCCAGAAACAGAATATTCAAGAGAAGGTAGTCAATAGTGTCAAATGCTGCAAAGAGGTCAAGATAAATGAAGACCAAAAAAAAAAAAAGCCATAACATTTGGCAGCTAAGAGATCACTGGTAACTTTGAAGACAGCAGTTTCGTTTTAATGATGGGATTGGAAAGCAGATTGCAGAATGCTTGGAAGTTAGTTAGAGGAAAGGAAAGGCACCTAATTAAGATGGCTTTCTCAAAGAGCTTGAGGGAGAAGAGGTAAAGAGATATAGGATGGGGCGGCTAGGTGGCGCTGGGGCGGCTAGGTGGCACAGTGAATAGAGCACCGGCCCTGGAGTCAGGAGTACCTGAGTTCAAATCCGGCCTCAGACACTTAACACTAAAAACTAGCCGTGTGACCTTGGGCAAGTCACTTAACCACAATTGCCCTCCAAAAAAAAAAAAAAGAGATATAGGATTATATCTAGCCAGCAAGCAAAGTAAGAGAAAGTTAGGGTTTTTAAGGACAGTGGAGATACAGGCATAATAGGTTGTAGGGAAAGGAATCAAAAGATAGTGAGATATTGATGATTAGAGAGAGAGTGGTTTATAACAAGTTCAAGGATGCATGCAGAGGGATTAGCCTTGAAACATTATCAGATCCCTGAGGGAAGATATATCAGGGATATAGGCAAGAAGGTAAATAAGAGCTCTCAGTAAATGGCCTCAGTTTTCTCAGTAAAGTATGAGGTGAGGTTTCCAACCAAAATGGTAGGGAAGGGAGTGATGTGAGAGGCTTGAAGAAGAGAAAGTTCCAAGTGGGATAAAGAATTGATTAGGGAAGAATAAAAGGACTGCTTTACTGCAGTGCTCCAGATGAAAGAGAACATAAATTTGTAGTGGACCCAATCTGTGGGTGATATAGAATAAATGGTCCTCCATACTTCTCTTTCAAGGGATCTACATATCTGATAAGGCCAAAATAAAAAGGACCTTCCAAACCTAAGCACTGCCTCTGAAAATGAGAAACCATTTTCATACTGGTCATAGCTAGAGAAACAAACAATCAAAGTTTTCATTAGTCAATCAGCTTATTCTGAAATTTTCTTACGTTACAGCCTGAGGACGAACCACAACTCCCCCAGTACATCGGCTGGGCCTTCGTGGAGATTCCGTAGCCATAGCTGCTTTCACAATACCTATTTCCAGAATAGAGGAGGGAAAAAAAACAGTCACTATGTGAGAAATTCTATGCTTACTCACTCAATTCTTAGTACTTTTCAGGACTGCCTACCTATTTGTGATTTTTCTTTACTGACTATTGTCCAGAGGAAGACTGGGAAAAAAGTATCTAAATTTTTATTTCATTATAACTATAATAGCTCACATTTAGATAGAGCTTTGGGATTTATAAAGTACTTTCCTAAAAGAAAACCTTATAATATAGATAGCTAAGTAGTATCATCACCAATTTACATATGAATAAAATGAGGGAAAGAAAAATGACTTGTCAAGAATCACTTAGCCAGTGCCAACAGTTAGAATCAAGCCTATGTTTGCTAAGTCATTTATTCTTTCCACTATACAACACTCCCTGATTTGTGTTTCATGTAAGCCTTCATTTCAAAAACAATAAACCAACTTCAAATTCTCATAGATTTATTCATTCCCAGGAAGAAAGGGGAAAAAACAGAATGTAGAGAGATTTATAGTGAAATATGCATCAATGTATCCAAATCATCACTATGAACCTAAGTTAAAAAATTTTGTACACTATTTTCAAATCAAGAGGAATTTATTGTATGATACTTATCCTAAGTGGTTTATTTTTTTCTATTGGAGACCTGTATTATAAATTGGACTTGGTGCTGTTTTTGTCCATAATAAGCAAACAACAGTTTTCCCACAGGTTAAATGATTTAGTACATGCTGCACTGCCAAGGAATGGAAACTGTTACTTCCTAGCAACCTTACTGTTAATCTAACATGCAAAAGGTTGTTGTGGATCAATTCTATGAAACTAAAGCAGGAAAAGTTAATCTAGGGGTCCTAGAACTAGTTCATGTTAGCTGTGTGACCCTAGGCAAGTCACTTAACCACTCAGCCTCAGTTCCTTCATGTGTAAAATGGGAATAACAGCACCTGCCAAAAACCAGAGTTGCTGTGAGGATCAAATATATACAGCACTTTATGAGCCTTAAAGTGCTTGCAAATGTTAGATATCATTATTAATGAGTTTAATAAATGTATTTTAATGTAACTGGTTTCCTTCATAATTCTAAGCATTTTATTTTATGCATTTAAAAACAGTATTTTGAGAAGAGGTTCATAAGCTTCAAAAGACTGACAAAAGGGGTCTATGACAAACAGAAATAGTTAAGAATTCCTGTATTAAAAGGTGTCTGGGGCAGGTACACGGTACAGTGAATAGAGCTCCAGGAGGACCCAAGTTCAAATCTGGCCTCAGACACTTATTAACTGTGTTACTCTGGACAAGTCACTTAAGCCAAACTGCCTCCAGGGGAATAAAAAAATAATATTGAGCATTTGTTTAGGATTTTATCATCCTGTGGAGAATATGGATATACTCAGAAGTAGGGGCATATTGGTAAGGAATACTTTCAGTTATCTAGTAAGGCATACTCAGCAACTGGAGATGATGTGATTGGTGCTGTTTTGGAACAGAGCCACTCTCTGTGCTAGGCCTGTACTGTAACCATCACACTCACTTTATGGGGGCTTCCCATCAAAATTCTGAGACATTAAGAGTTTCTGGCCCCACCCATATAGTAACTGCAGCCTTAAGCTCAAGCCTTAGGGAAAGGAACTATGTAACCAGAGCAAGGATGGGGAAACTGGGGCTTCAGTTCAGCCCTTTGATTAAATCCAAACTTCACAAAACAAATCCCCTTAATAAAAGGATTTGTTCTGTAAAACTAGGACTCAGTTTAAAAGCCACTCCCAACTACCTAGAAGGCTTCCAGCAGCAGGTTCCCCACCCCCTGGACCAGAGGATAGAAGTCCCTGAACCCTACAATTCTGGGGGAGTGGGAAGAATTCCTAGAACTGAGATCTATTACATGGCCCTGGGACTGTAGAAACAGCAAGTGACTGAGGCATGCATGACATGGCAGAAGGGGAAAGAAACCTCAACTTTGCCCTCCACTGTTAAAATGAGTTATTGGCATGGTAGATGGAAAAGGGGACTACTTCTATAACAAAACCAAGTTCTTCCCTTTGGAGGGGAATTCAAGCTTTGAAAGTAAAATCATAAGGCTGGAGACCTGATAAAAAGGAAAGGTGTTAGCTCCCTTGAAAACCCAAATAAGTTTCCCTTCAGAAGTACAAACATTCACAATAATACCATCAGGCTGCAAGCCTTTCAGTGGGTTTCCTCTTCAAAGGAAGATACAGATCAAAATAAAGGCTTGTCTCCACTAAGTTAATCAGGGAACTCCTCTTGATAAACCCCTCACAAAGCAAAGAATGAATCCTAAAACAACTAAATGCAACTTCATTCAAGCAAACTTCTTTTCCCCCAGCGTTTTCCTCTGAGCCAGGCAGAGGCCTGAAGACATAAAGAAGAACCTCTCTCCCCATGCTTCCAGGTGACAATTCTAACCTCTGACCCCTCCAAGGCCACTTCTTAACTTCAGAAACAAATGGGAACTTGGGAATGCCTCAAATGAATGGGGGGAGCATGAACAGAACACCTGGCTGAGGGCAGGGAATGAAGGAGATGGGGGGGGGGAAAGAGGGTGAGAGAGGAGAGGGCCCGCGGTGAAGAAAGCTACCCACAGGGACGACAACATAACACCTAGCTGGAGGTCTCTTTACAAAGACTCTACATCTGGAGCTGAAAGAAGGAGCCCCCAAGACCATGCATTCGGAGCAATGGGGGAGGGTATCAGCTGAGTCTGGAGAGAACAATAAAGTGGGTTCATTCACAGGGGGGAGCACCTTTCCTCCTGCAACAAAAGCGACCCCCTTCTCACCCCACCCCACTCCACCTCTGTCAACGATTACGAGCCGGAGAGGGGGGCCTCTAGTTTCCTAGATGAAGGGCTGTGGTCCCCTCGGGCCCCGGAGTCCTCCCTCCCGGGCCCCAGCCCAGGGGTACCCCAATGCTATCCTGGGGTGGGGCGGGTCCTCGGCCTCCGACTCGCAAATTCCGGGGGCCCTCTCCCAGCTTAAAGCATAGCGCCTGCGGCCACTGCTACCCCTCCCTGCCCCCAGGCATAACCTCCCACCACTAACCTAACACCCCCAGCCCCGGGCGTGCCCGACCACCCTCCCCACTCCGCGTCCCGCCCCGGAAGCCCACCCGCCCCCGGCCCTTCAGTCTACGCAGCCCTTCAGATCCCGCTGCCCCCTCACCGGCTGCCCTGCCGGTTACCGGGCTCTCCAGTAGCCTTGCTCACTGTTTAGAGTCCCCCTTCGATGAGTGACAGGCTGCGCCTCCTACCTACGCCACGGCGGAACTCGCCGACTGGCCAATCCCAGGGGCGTTTCGACCACAAGCGGGCACCGCCCCCGGGGGCCAACGGAGCCAATCGACAATGAGCAAAGTCTTAGCCAATCAGAAGCGTCTGGGAGGAAAACAGCACTGAGGGGGTAAGTTCGGCTCAGATTCGGTAGTGAAAGCAACCAGGACAAGGACAACGGTAAACAAGCTCGTTTTCCTTCAAGTCCTGGCTCAGTGGCCTTGGAAAGAAACCCACCTTCAGTAAGGTCCCTTTGGCGTCCCTTCTCCCTACCTGAGTATGTCAGGAGGGTGTGTGTGTATGTGTATGCGTGTGTGTTTGTGTTTGTGTCGGTCTATATGTTTACATCGAATTATCGCGACAGCTGATTCGAAACTCAGAGCACGTGGACATGGCAGATGCCAATCATGGGCATCGGCCATTCATCAGCGCCAAACCTGCCCTTATGCCCCGCCTCCTTTTGCCTTGTTTACCTTCCGGCTCCTGGGTGCCACTTTCTGCTGGGGGCGATTACAGAGGTGCTGGTGGGAACGAGCCTTCTTCCGCCTGCACTGAGGACCTGAGGAGGAGCCGAGGTTCCGGAACTACAGGAGGTGGGAGTGGGACCAAAATGTGGGTTAGGCTGCGGGGCTCCTTCAGAGCCTCAGGTTCCATCTTCCCAATTTGGGGGATGGAGGCGGGAATCTCCCTCCTTTCCCACTCCACCCCCTTCTTTAATAATGAAGTCTTTTCTAGTTCTTTTGTAAATACTGCTACAAAGTAACCCTTGTACAGCGTGAAACAGTGACAGAAATACCTGAGAAGCAGCAGAACCAGTCACTCTTTCATTCAATAAGCGTTTATTAAGCACCTGTTATTAGCTAGCTTTTATATACCACTTTAAGGTTTGCAAAGTGTTTTACAAATATTATCTCATTTTATTCTTACCTGGGAGTTAGGTGCTATTATTATTCCCATTTTACAGTTAAGGAAACTAAGGGTGCTGAAGTCCGGTGACTTGCCCAGGGTTACCCAAGTTAATAAGTGTCTGAGGTTGAATTTGAACTCGGCTTCCTGATCTATGTGCCAGGTTTTGTGTTTGACTGGGGGGGGGGGGTACAACTGGGCTGGTCTCTTGCCTTAAAGAGCTCGTATTCTTCTATTGGGGCCCTGGGAGGAATCACATTAAATAGAGACAAACTTTCTGGTCCTTCATTTTCCGAAGAGAACCAGTAATATTACAGAGTGATATCTTGACTTTTGGGTGAATTGTATTTAAGTGAGAGAGAGTTGCACAAAGTGGTCAGCCTCACTCTCTTCTAGAGTCATCAGAGTCCAGTGACAAAAGTCTAGATGACTAGTGATGGCCCAGGATGAAGTTGATGACCTTGACATCTTTGATTTCTAAGATCTAAGCACTAGGCAATACCTGCTTCAGCTGCCTTAATGGCCATTGGAATAAATTGTTCTCCTCCACCCATTTCTGACAGGAGAAATTTTCACATGCTTGGTGTAGACATCCCCCCAACTCATGGATGGGTTTGAAGCCTGTCAGTTATCCTCAACTGGTTTAGCCCTTCTGCCCGATGGTTTTACCAGAATGTGGTAGATATTCAATTTACAGTTTCTTGAAGTCAGGGAGACAAAGTTAAATATTAGGTAATTGATGGAGAAGGTCCTAGCCACCAAGACTTTATGTGGGAGATAGAGTTTGAGAGGAGGGAGCCTTGAGTGAATCTTGAGAGAATGAGAGAATCTTCTTGAGAGAATCTAAGAGAAGGTGAGGAAGGCTGCATTCCAAATGTGAGGTAAAACCCGTACAAAGGCACTGAAACCAAGATAGGGACTATCAGATACAGAGACAATAATTGCATTGTAGATGTGAGTCAATCAATGGAAGTTGTGACTATGTAGGAGTTGCCCTGGATCTTAAAATGTCTTTCGTCTAAATCTGTACTTCAAAACCCAGATGAAAACAGCCTCCTCAATGAACCCTGCCTGATTCATCAGATATACAGATGGAAGGCACCTTAGAGATCATATGTTCCAACTTCCATTTTATAGAGAAAGGGGCTGCCCATAAGGGGGAATCGACTTGCCCAGTGTCACACAAGTGTTAAGTAGCATCCAGAATTCTCAATCCTCCAGCTCCAAATTTCAGCCTCAAGGAGATATTCTCACCAATCAGTCATTTAATCAACAGACATTGTTGTGAACCTGCTGTGTTCCAAGAACTGTGCTAAGCTAAATTCTAGTGCCTTCTCTTTATTGATTGTTTCCAGTTTTTTTTTCCTTATAAAGCTTGTTTGTACATAGTTGAAAGCAGGGATTATTCTGCTTTTCTTTGTACCCTCAGTACTTAGAACAGTGCCTTATGTGCAGGAGGTGCTAAGACAAAAATGAAACAGCCCATACTCTAAAATAGCTTCCATTCTATTGGAGGAAGACAATACACACATCTACAAATAAATACAAAGTGGTTGAAGGAAATCCTATACTGGAAATGAGGACAAGCTTTGCCGAAGAAAATATTTGTTCAAACTGAGTCTTGAAGTTAAAAAAAAAAAAGCTACCTACCAGAGTAGAAATGTGATGTAAATAACTATAATCCATATAGAACAAAATTGGAGATGTTGTTACTGTTGTTGTCCTTCATTCTTTTTTTTTTTTTTTTTGATCTAAATAGTGACCATTAGCTTTATTTTTTTTTTAAATTTTAATTTATTTTCTTGGTTACATCATTCATTTCCACAAGGTTTTGAGTTACAAATTTTCTCCCCTTTTTGTCCCTACCCCCCAGCCCAGAACA
>CM053593.1:137909225-137990969 GCA_028646575.1 Pseudocheirus occidentalis | reverse complement strand
AAAATCCACTGACCTTTCTCTTAGCCTTTTTGTCTTCTGGCCTGATAAATGTGGTAACTGTGCCTCCAGTGCAGCCGATCTGCTCTCCTGCAGCCGCAGTTCCCTGCCCGATGCCCCAGGGCCTGAGCCAGCCGGGGTTTCAGCTGTGGCTCCCAGACTGCTGTGAAGAGCACCGCCTGCTGCGCTGCCTGTAGTGCTTTCTGTCTGGTGGAGAGTTTTGGAGCTTGAAAATCTGTTTAGCGTCCCATTTTATGAGTTTTTTTAGCATATTTGTGTGGGAGCTGTGGTGCTTTGCTGTTTCTACGCCGCCATCTTGGCTCCGCCCGTTGTCCTTCATTCTTGAAGAGAACCATGATATCAGGGAGAGGATGCCATGACGTGTAAGTGAATTCGATTTAAATGAGGGAGAGCTGTGCAAAGTCACTGCTACCCTCACTTTCTCCTCTGAAGCCATCTGGGTCCAGTGATAAGATACAGATAAGGAGGACTGGAGATTGCCCTCCTGGTATCATGGATCATTGACTCAATAGTATTTCTTAATGATCAGACCTGGTATCAGACTCAGAATACTATCAGTTAACAGTCCCATAAGGTCTTTAAATAGCAAGTTCCATTAATTAGAACATAGGTTCAGCTCTCAAGGATCACATATCCTAGATGATAAGAATTGATTATAATCTCACATTGATAACAGTAAAAGATTAATCACAGAAAAACCACAACTTGATATGACTCATGTGAAGTACATATAAAGTTCTCATTTTAAGTAGATTTTTTTTCATTTCTAAGTTCAACATTATACAAATCATTTTGCTTTAAACAACAAAGGACTCGGGATGTGTAAATATAATAATCCTAAATTGTATACAGAGAACAGATTTTACGAAATATTGTCTATAGTAAAACTTTCAGTTATTAAGGATCTTCAAATGGACATAAACACAGACTGCTGCTTTCAGAATCCCTTTAAACAATGGGAACATCTTGAAGGTGACCGTAGTTTGCATGCATTTCTACACATGTTCTAATCCCAAACTAAGTAACAAAAATAAATAAAATCAGATTTCCCACTAAGGTGACACAAGATAGCTCATAAGTTCCTACTCACTAACATAACTGACTATACTAAACTTCTGTGCCTTAAAACAAAAATAGAAGAGGCTCCTGACTTTAACCTCACAACTTAATAGATTTACATCTTTGTTTCACAAGCTTTTTACTTTGTCTAATGACCCAAAGGCTAGTTTTATTGGACCATAGAATAAGGAAAGAGTGGCAGCATATAATAAGGCTAGAAACATAGTCAGGATCCAAGTTATGAAAGGTTTTAAAAAGCCAAATAGATTATAGTTTATCATCATAGGAATAGAAAGGCACTTGAGTATAAGTAGAGGAGTGATAGGGGCAGAACTGCACATAAAGAAATCACTTTAGTAGAGTAGGAGTAGAGTAGTGTTATTGAGGAGAACTTATTAACCTTCCAGACTGAAAGGATGATGATACCTTGACAGGGGGAAAAAAAAGGAGTTTTAAAAAATGGATAAGGTTTTAGGGGGGAAATAATTAGTTTCTATTTTGGTCAAGTTGCTTTTGAAATATCTAAGGCATATCCAATGTGAAATGATAGGCAGTTAGTGATGAAGGCCTGAAGCTGTGAAAAGAATATACAGGATATGCCAAAAATCCTAGTGAAGCTAAACCATCAAAGTTTTAAATTGTTGAGCTTTAATAGCCTACCATTGCACTAAGATGTTTAGGACACTGTATTAATCTGGGAGCACAAAGATGGAAATTGATGAAGTCATCAATGAGAGAATGTAAAGAAAGAGGAGGGCCCAGGCCAGACTCTTGGGGTGAGAGGTTATGATACAGAAATTTTTCATAGAGAACCTGATTTGCAGAATGAGAACTTAGATAGGAAGAACCCAAAGAGAGAATATCCAGAAGGAAGGGACTGCAAATAGTCAAATGTTTCAGATGAATAAAGAAGGATAAGAACTAAACAAAGTCATTAAATTTGGCAGTTAAGAGTTCATTCAAAATTACACAGTTTCAATTGAATGATGAAATCTGAAGCCAGATTGCCAAGGGTTGAGAGGGGAGCCAAAGGAAAGGAAGTGACTATTAAGTATAGAGCTTTTTGTTTTGTTGTTGTTTGAGAGGGAGAGATAGGAAAGAATACCTTGAGGGTTTGTTAGGGAAGGTTTTTTTTTGTAAAGATAAGGAAGACTTGGGCATACTTGAAGGCATTAGATGAAGCTAGTCAACAAACTTTTAGTAAGCATTTACTCTGTGCCAGTATGTTCTGAGGGGGAGAGAAGGAGGAGGTATACCAAAGCTATAAATGGGCCAGTACCTTGCCCGTAAAAGAGCTCACGTTCTGTTTGGTCAGAGGGAGAGACAACATGTACTCAGATGAGTCATTATGTTATTGTTCAGTCATGTCCCCATTTGGGGTTTTGTTGGCAAAGATATTGGAGTGGTTTGCCATTTCCTTCTCCAGATTCAGGGCAGATAGGTGGTGCAGTAGAATCAAGAAGACATCTTCCTGAGTTCAAATGTGGCCTCAGACACTTCCTAGCTAAGTGACCCTCGGCAAGTCACTTAACCCTGTTTACTTCAGTTTCCTCATCTGTAAAATGAACTAGAGAAGGAAAGGGCAAGGCACTCCACTATCTTTGCCAACAAAAACCCAAACGGGGTCACAGATATGACTAAATAACAAAATAACTTGAGGTAGGTCCCTCTCTTCACTTCAACACCCATATGCCCCATAAAGACAAAGTAAATATAGGATGGGGAGGGTACTAACCACTCAGGCTGAGATAGAGCTTTAGAAGAAAGCTAGGGAGTCTAAGGAGAGAAGGTTAGGAGGGCCTGCATTCCGGGCATAGAGTACAGTTGATAAGATGACACTGAAGTTTTGAGAGAGAGATTGGGATGTTCTAAAGTGGCAGAAAGGTTGGAAACAGTTGGGGGAAGATAACTAGGGGTTTTCATTTGAAGATCATTTGTCTGTATAACACTGGTGTGGGAAATTTGAATGGAAAGAAGAAGTCTAGAATTGCCTCTAAAAGGAGAAGGATAAGATCCCTTCCAGCTCTTAATCTGTGTCCCTATTAACTAACACTTGGAATTGTAGATTAGCTGTTTGAGAGGTTGGGTATGGTAAATTCCACACAAGGATAGAGATTTTGTTATCTCTCTTTCCCCGCCCCACCACATCCACCTAGTCATTAACCCCTTTCAAGCATTCTTTAGGTGGGAAAGATTGGGGTAAATAGTCAATATTTGTAGAAGCTAGAAATTCTAAAATATCTTTCTTTTTTCCATGTTGCTTCACAAAACCTGAAACTAAAAGCAGCCCAACCCTCCAAAAATCCTGGCAGCCCATAAAAGAAAAATTATGTTAATTAAATTTTACAATGGAAACAACCGGTGGGATAGGTTTTCTGTGCTCTTCTGAGACCCTGGGTACTCAGTAAAGCTTACAAGTCTTTGCAGTGTCCCAACCCTGTTTTGAGATGCTCATTCAAAAAAGGAATTAGTTCTAGAATATGAGCTCTTCCAGCTGGGAAATTCATTTTCAGTGGAACATGTGATTTCATGACCATAGCTCTTTGTTCTTCTGGTTACCCCCACACCCCATTATTATATTTAATAGTGACTCAGATTGCTTTTCCTGTGGGAACAGAAACAAACCTAGAAAAGTACCAGATAGAAACTCCTTTGGAATTCTTGAAGATACATTCAGGGAATTCTTTATATATCCCCTCAATTTCAAGGCCAGTCCGTTCTTAGCTGTACGTTTTTGTTTTTGTTTTGGTGGATTTGGACTGGTTATTTCATCACTTACCCCAGGCTCTGAAAGCACTAAACAATCACTACATCAGGTGATTGCAGCTCTTGTGAAATATCATATTGTCATCACGGAAAAGAACTGGTGTTCCTCTTCTACAACATGGGTGCGGGTGGGGGCAAGATAAGGATTCTTAATCTTTTTAGTGTCATAGATTGCTTTGGCAGTGTGGTAAAGACTTTGGACCCTGACTCAGAATGTTTTTTAAAACATAAAAATGTAATATGTCAAATTGCAAAGGAAATCAATTATATTTAAATAGTCATCAAAATGTGTTTTAAAACAGCAGATTCTACATTAAACCCTTCTGGACTGGGGTCTGAAAAGTCTCAATTGATATAAGTGTCAATAGCAAAAGGCTGTGGTGGCAGTAGTCCAGACTAAGGTAATGAGGGCCTGCACCAGGGTGGTAGCAGTGTCCAGATGTCAAGAGTCCTGATGTCTCATCCCATATAACTAGAGAGTCCTAGCTAAAGGGGAGGGAGCCTCTTCCCTACTCAGTCATTCTGCATCATGATCACTAGATGAATCTTTCTACAAGATCATTTGCATCCTATTAATGAACATCTAGTTATTCATAGGATCAGATTTCAAGGTGGAAGAAAACTTACAAATCATCTAGTCCAACAGCCTTATTTCTAAGGAAATTAAGACCTAGACCAGTCGTTCAGTAAACATTAAACACCTACTATATGCCAGATAACATGTTGAGTCACAAGCGGTGACTTGCTCACAGTAACACAGATAGTAAATAGTAGAGCCAGGATTTGAACCTAGATCCTCTCTAAATTCAGCAGCCTTTTTCATCACACTATTCTGCCTATTGACAAGGTCCCTAACCTCTTAATATTTTCCCCCACACCCTTACCTCCTGCAAGGCCAGTCTTCTAAACTAACTACCTCCATGTTTCTATTGTTTCCCTCCTTTTCTTCTCCAATCCAAACCCTACCTAATACAGAGGCCTACTACTTGTTCATGAAGTCTTACCCTAAATACTAAGTGATCATTTCCTCATTCAGCACTGGTGAATTTTTAGGCTATATAGACATCATTCTTTAGCTCATACATTCAGAGCTGAAAGGACGTTGGGGGTCAAGTCATTCATGTCACATAAAAATAAAAGGAGGCCTGAAGAAGTAGTGAGCCATCTGTCCACACACTTCTGTTGCCTTCTCAGCTATTATCTCTCCAGCCAAAACAGTATCTGAAGATACCCTTAATAAATCCACCAAATTAAGAGGAATAAAAATAGCTTTTCTCTTTCTAAACAAAGTTAAAGTTACCTTTTTTGGCTTTTGAAGGGACTTTCACAAAGTGTTTGATGAAACTAAATTAATCAAGTTAGTAATAAAATCTGAGGATAAAAGGGGAAAATAGTGGGCCTTGGAAACCAAACTTGAGTTGATGTCAGTAGAATAGATTACATGCAATTTCCTAAGTATAAGGAACTCCTTATACCAACATAGAATAAGAGAGCAAAAATATCACTTTGTTGACCAAGCACATTCGTCAACAACAGTGGAAGGGTCAGGTAAATAAATCAAGTATTATCCTTTTCAAATATCTCTTAAGTGAGAAAAGAGGGGTATATAAAGATTCTGTAACTTCCCAGAGTCATGCAGCCAAATGTCCAGAGCTGATTTCAAATCTGACTATTGCTCATATAGTTCATGCCAGGAGAACAATGAGTAGGAAATTCCTATTCTTATTAGGATACTGAGGATTTGAGAAGTCCAAGGTAAATGTTAACAAAGAAGATGATTAGTCATAATGTGATTATCCCAAAACTTAAAAGCATGGCTTATAATTTAATATGTGAATCTACCTTAGTCACTAGCATTTATCAAGCAGGTGTCAGAGGCCTGTTGTGTGCCAGACACTATAAGTTCTAGACATGTAACAAAAGGCAAGACAGACGCTTTTTGAAATTAACTCATAGATTAGAGGAGACAACGTGCAAATAACTATGTATAAACAAGCTGTAGGCAGAATAAATTGGAGATGTCCAAAAGAGGGAATCATAAAAGGGTCTTGCAAAAGGTAGGACTTCAACTGACACTTGAAGGAATCCAGGAAAACTAGGAGGCAAAAGAGGGAGAGCAATTTGTTAAGTGTTGCAACCTGCCTGTTCACCCCACTACTTGTCTTTCTATTACCCATCCAGGGATATTTAGTTTTAATTCTTTTGAGGAAGCAATGTATTAAAGTGTCAGGGAAACCAGTTGGCAGTCACTATTGCAGTAGTCTAGGTTTGAGCAGATAAAGGTCTACACCTGGGTGATGGCACTGCCAGAGAGAAGGAGGCATATTCCAGAGATGTTAACAAAGGTAGAAAAGCCAGGATTCCATAAAGGAGTTGAAAATATTATCTAGGTATCCAGTCTAGTTGATTGGGAGGATAGCAATGCCTTCAACAGTTATAGGGGAGTTAGAAAAAAGGGTGTGGGGGGAAAGAAGATTCAGTTTGGGAAAGGTTTAGTTTAAGATGTGAGATCAAATGCTGCAGATAAGTTGTCTCTTCTTTCATAACTTTTATAAAGGCCACCCACTTAGCCACAGGTATCCTTGAACTTTTTTTCTTAATGTTTTAGTAACTTATTTCAATATAATTGGTTTCCTTTGTAACTATTTCATTTTATACTTGTATTTAGATATAAATGTGTTATTAGATTGTCAAAAGGGTCGTCCACAGATAAAAATTTAACTGTCTCAAAGTATATTCCAATAGAATGTGGATTACCTTCAACTTCATATACATAGCCTCAAGTACAATGCCTAATATATTTAAATTTTGTTTAACAGAGGAAGAACAATTGTTAGGCATAATCAAATCCTAATCACGATACTTTAAAATCCCAAGGGAAAAAAACATCTTTCAATTTTTTTTTCTAATTTGTCTTCTTTCCACCAACACTATGCATAAGTATTTTCAAAGTTCCAGCTTTGAACAGCTCTATATGTTCCTAAAACATACATCATTCACTCTTTCCAGTTAGGGAAACACTCCCCCCCCCCCCCCCACACACACACAACTTAGCAATCCCAAGGTAAAATAAAATCAAGCATAACTTAATACATTGCTTAGCACAGCTCCTGGCACACGTAGTAGGTAGGTGCCTGATAAATGTTGATTAATTTATTGGTGGCAATGTTTTCTACTTAGAAAATCATTCTATCTGGACCCAAATGGTGTAGTGTAACTAGTGCTAGACTTGAGAAGAAGCCTTGGATCCAAATTTTGGCTCTTCTGGTACTTATTTGTGGCACCTTGAGCCATCTGTCAAAGCTTCATATGTAAACTGGAAATAATGCTTTCCACCTACACTTTATAGATTCCAAAAGGGACAAAGTTTTTTGAATAAGAAGAATAATGAAAATTTTCAACAACTGTTCAATATTAGTTTGACACATTTTTTTTACTTCTGCCAAATAAACAAGTAGATCTTAGACAAACTTGATGTATACAACTATAAAAGTCATCAAAACCTTTTAGTAAAACTATTATTAAAAACATTATCCTTTTCAAAATGTCTTTAGAAAACCCCCCAAGGTGGGTGATAAGTCTTGCGCAAAAAGGTTTTTAGGGACATGGATTAAGAAAGGCTTATAACAAAACAACTCTTGTCTTGCTTATGTCATGCTAATCTCCACCCCAGACAAAATTTGGTCATTAACTTATCTAAGGACAGTCTCCCTGAAAAAAGGCTAAAATCAATGGAAAGGAAGTATTCCCTACATTTAACTCCAAAGAGTATAGGGAGTGGTCCAAGTAGACTAAGCATTAATGTTAACTGCAGACCATATTTTAAGGTTATCTTTTCTTTGTTCAAGATTTCGAAATCATCTTGGGGCTAGTTTGGACAATTCTTTGCAAACTAGTAATAGCTTGTACTTAGATAAACTGTGGCAGATTGGTGCCTAAACATGCAGTATTGTATTGGTATCAATGTTTTTTTCTTTTGACACTTGTAAAAATAAGTTTTCCAGAGAAACTGGTTTGTTATTCAGTGGTTTCAGTTGTCTCAAACTCCCTTTTGGGGTTTTCTTGGAAAAGATCCTATGAGAGTACTTTGCCATTTTCATCTCTAGTTCATTTGACAGATGCGGAAACTGAGGCAAATAGGGTTTATTGACTTGTCCAGGGTCACACAGTAATAAGCATCTGAAGCCAGATTTGAACTCTGGAAGAGGAGTCTTCATGACACCAGGCCTTGAATTCTGTTCATGGTGCCACCTGGTAAAACTGGTGGTGTGGGTATAAATTTATGTTTATATGCCCCTACTTTCTTTCCCCCCCAAAAAAAGCAGGACTACATTGATCACTGTTTAAGTTAACGCTAGTACATTTTCCAGCAAGGCTATTATTAGTCTGGTTCAATTAGTAATGGGAAAAAAAATTTGGTCTAAAGCTTTGCTACCTCCAAAAAATAAAGTTCTACTTAAGATAGTAGAAACTGAATGCAAAACTAAAGCACAGTTCAAACTTAATTTTATAAAGGATCTTAGAATTACTCAAGATTCTAGGAGGGAGCTGAACCATTCTGTCAGAGGCTCCAAACTATTAACTTTGATGAGTTGAGATCATCTAATAGAAAAAAAGGGAAATGATAACCATGAGGGCAGTGAATCTTCCTAAGATGATAAAAAAATTATACAAGATAATACCTTAACTCTTTCTGGTTACCATAATAATCTAATGTGGTAATAACACATAAACAATACATTCAGTATTCTGCAAGACACACTAATTGCCTTAGTTATCCTTCAGAGGAAGAATTGGCTGCTACTGGATAAATCCTTCTCCCTTAAGAGGCTGGGTGTGACTATAGCCATGGTAACACATAGCAAGAACTGATTTTAGCACTTTATTGTTCTTTGACTGAAAAAGTAGCTCCAAAAATAAAATGGCTCTGGTTCAAATTATATGAAATTGCATCCAGCTTTTAAAGTAATATATCATAGCTAAACACTACTAAAGCTTGATAAAGGGACATTTATTGCTCTCATCTTTCAAAGCCTATTTCCTTATCCCTAAAAATGAGAAAGTCAGGCTCAGTTTCCAGGTCCCTATTCCAGTTCTGCAAACCTGAGAATAAATATGGTCCTACTAAAAAAGATCTGAAAGATATTAAAAGATCTACTATATTGAAAAGGGGAAGCTAGAGGTAGCAGTAGAGTGCTGAATACTCTTCCTGAGTTCAAATCCAGCCTCAGATTCTTACTACCTTAATGACCCTGGGCAAGTCACTTAACCTTGCTTGCTTCATTTTCCTCATCTATAAAACGAGCTGGAGAAGGAAATGGCAAACCACTTCAGTATCTTCGCCAACCAAACCTCAATGGGGTCACAAAGTATAGGACACAACTAAAATGACTCAGCAACTGTATCAAAAGCCATTCCCTGTAGAGAAACATAGGTGTGAGAGATGGTAATCCTCATTTTTCTCCCTGCAATGAAAAGATGTTCTACCAGGCCTACAAGTAGAAACAAGTAGTAACAAATGCTACTTAAGAAATAAATTAATGAAGCACAATTTAAAAATTCATCAAAGAAAAGATATATCTTAAGTAACTTTTTTGGAATTAAGGAATATTAAAAACTAATAAATTATCTTTATTAATATTTTGGGGACAAGATAGATTTAAGATGTGTGCATTCTGAATTAGTATTTCAAATTATAATCAAATATACAAAAATAATATATTCTGTTAAAAGAAAATAAGCAACAGCAACAAGAACAGTACACTGGTTTATTAGATGAACATTCAGTGTCTATATAGCCAATGAGTACGTTGAAAGTTAGCAGCATCAGTTATTTGGGAAAAGATTTTTAAATGTCATATCCTTTTTAAGATATAATGAAAAAAGAATAACTACTTAAGACCTAATAATCATGGCACTGAAAATTTGGGATAATGGAGAATTTCACTCCCCTGCCCCCCTACACACACGAGACTTTTTGATAATTTGATGACTCGTGTCAGAAAAAATAAACCATGAGAAGAGATACTGCATAGTATTTTAATTAGGATGAACAACCTAACATCAAGTTACTGCGTGGCTCAACTGCTTCCACTAAGTTTCAGTTTTCACTTATGAAATCTAAAATCAAAAAATAAATTTTGAAGAGGAATTCTCTAAGAGATTGTTTGAGTGGAACTTAAGTCACTATGAAAATACATCACTTTTCCAGTCTGCTGAATAATTTAGTTTAAAAAGTCATGAAACTGTCATCACAAGTAATTTATACAAATTCAGTTCATTAATAAGCTTTTTAAAAAGATTAAACAGATTTCTAAAATCTAATTATTTTTATTTTCATTTTTAAAGACATTTAGCCCTGTTGTCACAATTACTTTATTAAAGGACTAAGTTTGTATGAAGGATACAAATTTACACACATTTTACAGCGACTTATAACCTAACATCTACAAAATTCACAATTATAATACAATTGAGTACAAGGCTGAGATATAAAGCTGTTTGAATACCAAGAAACAAAAGGCTTTCTACTTTTTTAAATGTTTGACTTCTGTACCAATGTAAAAAAAAGAATCTCTTGATTTTAAGATGGGAAGCATACCATACCCTTCAACAAACACAAACAGTTTTCCGGTGCTGGTGTAACAAAGGATTTCCAAGTTTCTTCTGGCCCCTAAGACTACGGCGCATAGTAAGCTTCACTGAGTTTTTTCGTTGAGGGGTTGAGGAAAGACCCTCTGATGAAGAACCACTATTCCGGTTTAGGCCACTTCGTCTGGGCTTCTTCATAGCTGGTCCAGAGTTTGATTCTTCCAGTGTCCTTTTAAAGTTAGCTGGAGGGGTCCTCTCAACTTCTTGGGCTTTCAGTTGGCCAGGAGTTGATTTCTTTAAGTTTTTTTGGTCCGTGTTGGGATTTGCTGAATTAGAAGAGGAAAGGCCAACTGTCTGGTTGTTGCTGTTATTCAAAGAGTCATGTATCCTCAAAGTCAGCCCTTTTGAGTAATTTTCCTCTACTGCCTCTGGGTTCTTTGAAGATACTGCTACAGGTTGGACACTACCCCGAGCTCTCTCAGTTGGTAACTCTAAATATTTCTCTGAGAAGGTATTACTGTGAACAAGGGTAGAGATATGGTCCTTAGAGCTCAGTCGTGGCCATGCATCCTCTTCCAAAAACTGAAAAAGAAGGAGAACCATTATCAGAAATTATTTATGTTGTAGTTTAATGAATTCCTGGTTTGTGGAAGTTAGAGTCCTGTAGCTATTACAATAAGGAAAATAAAGATACATAAAACTATTTAAAACACTTTCACAACAAACCAACTTTAACCTGTCAAACAGATGCTATGGCTGGTGATTAAGTCCTCCTAGACTCTCTTTGGAGATCTTGAATGTACATATTTCTTCTGACAAGTTTAAGGATAGTCTTATTGTAGTATAGTTGTCCACTAAGTCTGGGAGTGTATACAATTTCACTGATGAAGACAGTCTAATAATATTTCGTGGAAGGTGAAGCACAGTTAACAATCTATCTAAAACACATGTCAGATGGTCACAGCAATTTTGTGTTATCCTATAGATAACAAAACAAAAGAACGACCATTTTAAAGAAAAAGGCTTCAAATAGACTAAACAAATCTCACATGCAAGCAAACTCAGGTTAGCCTGAGTCTCGGTCACTGTTTCTGAAAATCAAGAATATAAACAGCATTAAATTGCTTAACTTTTTACTTTTATTCATGCCAAAAACAGGCTGATAAGCTTCCACACTGAATCAATTCTAATTTTAAAATCTCCTTAAGGATTGTGGAATGATATGCACACTGACACATTGTTGGCGAAGGTGCGAAATGGCGCACCACACTGGAAATGAGTTTGGAATTATGTAAATAAAACACTAAAATGTCCATATCTTTTGAATCAGAGACTCCATTACTGGGTTTATATCCCAAGGAAACCATCAATAAGAATATTCCCATATACACCAAAATATTTATAGCAGCACTTTTTGTGATAGCAAAAAATTGGAAACAAAGTTGGATGTTTTTTAATTGAGAAATGGCTAAACAAATTATAGTACATGAATGTAACAGAATGCTACTGTGTGGAAACAAATTATGTGTGTAATGAATACAGAAGATCACGGAATCTTTATGAAATATTGCAGAGTAAAGTAAGCAAAGCCAAGAAAAACCAACATACACAAAATAACAACAACAATGTAAATAGAACCACATGTAAAAAAAATCAAAAGTAAATGTAACAAAATTATAAAGAACAATCAGGACTCAAAAAAATAAAATGAGAAAACACAACCCAGATCTCTCTTTGTGGAGGTGGAAGCTACACAGATATTATACACTGAAATGTACAATCGGCTCCACTGATTTTTTTTCATCTCTAAAAATTACTATTTGTCATATGGGCTGGCTCTCTGGGAGGAAGAAGGGAAGGGATACTTGGGATAGCTATGATGGTGTAAGAAACAAAAACAGCAATAAAAATCTTTTTTAAAGTTTCTTCAAAAGACCCTTACTAGGGATCGTGAAAAGTCTTAAAGTCAACAACTGAATCATTTTCTAATAGTCAAAACAGATTTACTTGCCAACATTATAGGTATCAAATTCTCTGTCAACGGTAGAAGATATAAAGTTCAAGAAGGTTGGCAATTTTTAGACTTCTATTTATAAGAAAAGAGTAGGAAGGTTTTAGAATTGAAAAAGCTTATAAGATCATGTAAGACCTTCTTTGAAGAAAAAAAAATTATGGTTAAGTGATGGGGGGGGTAGATTTTTGTTTTTTGCCTCTTGAATATTTAGTTAACTTTAAGCAACCGAAGTTCACTTAAATAAGTTCCAGTAACTATCTACCTTTTAAAATTCCATAAAGCAGGTATAGAAATTACACTTGAGGCACATATTAGAAGACTTAGATGAACTCAACAAATTTTTGGAAATATAGTACATATAATTCATGTACTATAAATAGCAGGAAGGAAAAAAAGTCAAGTCTCTTATAGTTAACCTAATGTGTCATGAGGAATATCCAAAACAAGCAAGTTAAACACCTCTAAAAGCAAGAGAGTCATTTCTACCCATGATCATTTCTAATCTTAAAGACCTTTGTAGAACAGGTATACAGCAGAGTAGATTCAATAGAGGCTAACCTAGAAATAACCTATACTTTCTCTTGTAGCCTAAATCAAAGTAAGTCTCCTAATCTCCAGAGATACTAAAATTGCATTTACCCTGTCAAATCAATGAAGAACAAAGCCATCTAAAGATCTCTTCTAAATATATGTACAAATACAAAAACATGAATATAATTATATAAAGCATTATTTCATAAATTAGTTAGTTGGCAGTTTTCCCAGGGACAGAATCCAATGGTGGATTGGGCTTTGTGTTGAAAACTGTTTTGTATACTAGAAGTGTCAAATACAAGTGCCCTGCAAAAATCCCATAGGGTCTGAACTAGACTAAAATAAAATTGGGAAATGTTTAACAAAATAAATAAAATTACAGTACAAGAGAAATGTCAATTTGTGGCTTCTAAGTCAAATATGTGGCCTACAGGGATGTTTTTATTTGAGTGTGACAACAATACTGCTATACACACTTCCTGGAGCTCTATAATCAAACAAGCTCATTTACTACCTTTTTATGATAGTCATTACTTACAAAGATATCAATTACTCTGAATGTGCAAGTGGGGAAAAAAGTGATCACATCTTTTGTTCTTCTAACAATATGCCCAAGAGATTCACTAGAAATCATGACTTAAGAGGGGAATGATTTCTACTTGAGATGCTGCCAGCTTCAATCACAAATAAATACTAATCCTTGATGTAAAATGTACACAGTACACATTTAGGAATTAGATTTGGATAGTATTGTATCTAAAAGACCATATTTTTACCTCTAAAATTTATATTTAAGAACTTTACCTTTTTTTTTAGGCTAGAGTAAAAAAGCTAGAAAAATTAACAGTAGAGAGTTTTGTTTCTAAAATAAATTCCATTTCACATTATAGACATCAAAGTGCTTTAGAAAATAAAGCCAGTGGGGCGGCTAGGTGGCGCAGTGAATAGAGCACTGGCCCTGGAATCAGGAGGACCTGAGTTCAAAGCCAGCCTCAGACACTTAACACAAAAACTAGCCGTGTGACCTTGGGCAAGTCACTTAACCCCAACTGCCCTCCAAAAAAAAAAAAAGCACAACAACAACAAAAAAAAGAAAAAGCCAGTGGCTTGGGATTCTATGTAGTCAAGTAAAGGAACTGAGCAAAAAAGTACAGTCTTAATCTTAGTGTTCTACCCAGAAAATAAAGCTTTAACACAGTAACTTTCCTCCCTTGATCATTGGTTCACTAATTTTATATCTGTATGCCCCACTTCAAAAGCATAATATCTTCAATTCGCTTGTGAAAATGAGCAGATGATTATGAATATTTTGAAACACACCTCAAGGTGTAGCTATTATGTTTTAGATAAGGATGACAGGGCAATGAATTCCTTTCCAGTAGCAGGAGCTATATATGGAATTTGTCCTTTTTCCTATACTGAATCAGGTACAGTTCATCTTTACCCTATAAAAGTAAATTCTAACTGGAATAGCTCAGATAAAAATTTGTCCAATTTTAAAAGGATGTAGAAGAGGTGGCTAGGTGGCGCAGTCAATAGAGCACCATCCTTGGAGTCAGAAGGACCATGGGCAAGTTACTTAACCCCAATTGCCCTCCAAAAAATAATAAATAAAAAGATTTTGTGGTAATAGTGAGAATGACATCTGCTACAACAAAATAAATAGCCAAGTATAATCTAGACAGCAGCTAGATACACAACTTGTGGCTACCCATGATGAAATACAAGAAAAGGGACAGTAAGCCTCAAAGGAACAATATTAGACTAGCATGGATTAAAAATTGATGGAATCCTTTACAAAAGAGACAGACAATGGGACAAGTTCAGAGTTAACACAATTTATTATAATTTCTGTTGTGCCATTTCTTTTTAAATTCACAGACTATTATTCTGATACTACGGGTGCGAAGGCTTCTCTTCCCCCATTTCCTCCTTGCATTTTTCCTTTTCCTTTTCTTTTTATTGGCGTTCTGTGGGAATACATTGCAACTGTTAGCACAGTCAATTGCTTTTATAGATCCACCCCACATTATGTTATCTGAATTATCTACCCCCTTTTTCTAGATTCACAAAACACATAAGACATATGGTGCATAAATTGCACATTTTTAAACTTAAAAAAAAAAGTTTAAATAACATCCTATCAGCAAAGAAAGTATTTCACAATTTGAATGTGACCTCTTCCTACACTAGGCAGAGTGTTTGGGAACAATGGGTACAGAATATTGTATATATTGTCAAATGAGGTTGCCATGTCAGTATGTTTTACTCAGGTGTTTTTCTTCGTGACAAAAAAATGTTAACAGTCTTCCTTCATTACCAAGGAGGATTAACTTTAACTTTAGTTACAGAGGAAGGTTCTATGAGCGCAACACATAAATTTAAAAAGGCTTCAATATTGTAGGAATCAAGACATATCTTTCTGTCCCTATCCTGCCCCTGTAAACCATATCGCACAATAAATCCCCCTTACTCGTTAACTGTAACTACTGAATTTTTGCCTGAATAAAAGGAACTAACTAAGATTGAAAGTAGAGAGTGGAAAGGGGAAATTCCACAGCTCCATAGCAACTTAGGTCTACATAACACTTTAACATCACAAAACAGGCTTTAGTGACATCTAATATTTCTATTTATTAAGATGTAAACAGACAAGTCTTATATTTGAATGTCTGTATTCTGATGAGATACTGTCAGCAAAGCCTGTTTTGTGATGTTAGAGAGTTATATAATGCTGTAAGGTCACATGTTAGCCCTGTCCAAATATTTTAAAAGTCTTTAAGTGTTATTCATAATAAACTGAAATATCACCATACTTTTAATGGGGTCTGTTAGCCAAACAAATGAAAAATTATTGGGGCCTGTCATTAACACAAAACAACAGAATCTACAAGAAGCATTTCTGAGAGTCAGGCTCTGAAAACTTGACATCAAGTTTCATAGACAAGAAAAAGAAAGGAAAACAAATTATCACAGGAGCAAAACTTTTATCCTTTATATGCTTATCAGAAATAGTCAATGACTGCACTGTTCTAATTACTTCTTTGTATTTTAGCAGGGCAAACTGATTTTTTTGCCTGTATACTTGTTGTGACATTTACAAACCAGGGATCAAGAACTATCTAAAGTCCTGCTACATCTCAAATTAACTTTTAAGGAAAATACTTCCAGATGGCCTATTTTACTGTTTTCTTAGAATACAGACAATGGGACACATTTGCTATCTGTATTAAGATTAAATATTCTTGTCACAAGAGCTTTCCTACCATACCTCCTGAACTCACTTTGTATTAAAAAAAAAAAAAATTAGACAAAAAAGCAAGAAATGCATCCAAATACCCCAAAACCTGGAAATTACTGAAAACAATCATGTATTTATAACTTGATCAGATAAAGAACCCTGAAAAAAAGCATTTGATAAGCAAAGTTTCAGAAAACTTTGACAACAAAGGCTCTTAAAAAATGTGAACAGTGATAAATAGTTTGCCAATTTATATCTGAACATTTAAAAATACCTTTTAAGGAAAATGAAATTACTGAGTGTGTGAAGAAGCAGGATATAGCAGTATTAATCAAGTTCCAAGAATAGTCCACAATTTGACACTGTCAAACTCTGTGCTATATACTGAACCTCCCATAACTATATTGAATATAATTCTGGGGGGGAGGGCTTTTTGGAGAGGGGAAAAGCAGGGCAACTGGGGTTAAGTGACTTGCCCAAGGTCACACAGCTTGTGTTAAGTGTCTGAAGCCAGATTTGAACTCAGGCCCTCCTGACTCCAGGGCTGGTGCTCTATTCATTGTGCCACCTAGTTGCCTGAATATCACAAATCCTTATTTTCTGATTCTTTCATGAATCACATCTTAGCTTAGCACCTTAAGTGATGGTGGTTGTTTTAAAACCTACAAGAGGAAAAGCTATTTAATTACTTTGGCAAGGTATATAGTTGGGAAAAAATTATCCTTTTTGCTGAAGGGAGCAATCATAATAACATATAAGAGGGCATTATTAACAAGATTACAAAGCTAAACT
Organism: Pseudocheirus occidentalis; assembly: GCA_028646575.1. Lineage (NCBI taxonomy): Eukaryota > Metazoa > Chordata > Mammalia > Diprotodontia > Pseudocheiridae > Pseudocheirus > Pseudocheirus occidentalis. Next base: position 137,973,954 of record CM053593.1, on the reverse strand, counting down.
TGGTACAGACTATAGCCAGTGAATCTGAAATGCCACTACCTACCTGGTACTCAAATATTTCAAGGTAGTGAATTAAATTTAACAGGAAGTTGATAAACCATCAAACAGGTGTAAAGACTGGACTTTTAATGTCAATGGTTAAAGGGAACTCTCAAGTGAGCAAACTTTGTCCCTCAATGCAGGCCAGCACCTTCTCTGCAAATTAGAGACCTATCTAGAGTGGTGGTATCTAACTCATTCCCTGCAGGCCACTACTGACTGAGAAAACCACAGATTAACATTATCTAGCTTGTACAATATTTTTTCTTTATTTTACTAGATATTTCTCAATTACATTTTAATCGAGATCAGCAGAGAACCTCCTGTTTGACAGCTCTGGCCTTAAGCATTGAGAGATTAAGTGACTTGCTCAGCAACAGCATCAGTATGACTATAAAGAATTTAAACCTCAGGGTCTTCCTGGCTTCAAGGCTAGCTCACCAGCCACCATGACATGCTGTTTCTCAGACCATCAAAACATCCACCAAAATCTTTAATTTCCTAAAAACTAAAACAATGGGGAAAATGCCAAGTGAGAGAAATTCTATAGAAATTAAAACTTAATATAATGTAAAGTTATAATAATAAAAACAGAATACTGGAATATTTTACCTTGACTGGTGGTGTGGAACAAGTTGAAGGAGACATCGTGTAAGTTTCCTGACTATTGTATGAGGGACTGTCTGCCAGATTTAGATAAAGCTCATCTTCACGTGTGAAGCTGCCCTGATTGTCCACTCCAGGTGAGATGCAGATCACTATGGCACTAGTATTATCTGCACGAAGCATACGCTGTCGCCAGCGGCCTAGTGCCCTATTAACAAGCATTTTGGCACAAGATTGTCCGTGTTCCCCCTGTGTTAAAAAAAAAAATCAATGTTAAAAGCCAAGATTTTTGCCCTTTTGGGTGGGGGGGGGGGGGGGGGGGTTTAAGTTGCCCAGGGTCACACTGCTAGTGTCTGAGGCCACATTTCAACTCATATCCTCCTGACTTCAGGGCCAGTGCTCCACTGTGCCACCTCCCTGCCCCCAAGACTTGCTTCAGAGGAATTTAGCACAAAAAATTGAGCCCTCACAATAAGAAAGTTTCTATGTTATTAATTACAACATAACAGTTTCAAAAAGCATCACACAAGATAAATCCTGAATATGAAATAAACATATTCCTGAAAAAATATAAACTACTTCAATAAACAATCACTCTCTAAATGCACAGTGGGAACATGCAAACATACTTCAAATAATCTTTTTGGGAATCCCTTCCCAAAGCAGATAAAATTTTTTCTTAAACGATCTGCTTTTTAAATCTCAATGATCATATTTGCTAAGATAAGCAAGAAAATACTTCACCTACTATGATTCTTTTGTTTAAAGTTTAGATTTAGTCATTATTTTACCTGTTTAGAACCTAGAATTCAGTGTTTATCATGCCAGAAATAAAAAATTACCCATATATGCCAAAATTATCAAAACTCTGTTTTACCTTACTCTTTTTTTTTTAAGAAAACAAGGTCACAACATGATTATTTTTCATCTATTTTTAAGTATTTGGTTTGCAAGAAATTTTACTTCTGCTATTTTATAATTAGGGAGAGTCAAATTACAAATTAATAAAAGCATATTCTCAAAGGGGCAGGTTTGGAGAATTAGATTTTGTAGTATTAATGAACAGCATACATTGAGTGAAATACCCATATTTTTTTTTTTAATTCTCAGATGACCTCAAATGATGAGGACCTATTTTTAGAGAGGTTTTCATAATATAGTGAATTTCAAAAGTGGTTGGCAAGGTATTACACAAGTACATTTCATTAGCTTTCAAATAAAAGCTCTATGGAAGCAATTCAAAATATTGTGTCTTAATAGTATATCCACTAATGATTCCTCTGGGAATTGGGAGATGTTGTGCCAATGATTGACAAAACAGTTCTCTTCATAGAAGACATATTTTTCAGTACTGGAGTACTGGAACTGGGGACTAAATAAATTTATAATGATATAAAAATATAACATTAATTTTCAGATCTCTACTATCCTTTATTGTTAAGTAATCTTTTTTTTCCTTCATGAAAAAGATTCAATTAGAATTACTAATTATAGACTGGAACTAAATCAATTCAGAATTATCTTCCAACAACTGAAATTTTATGCTTCTGTGTGTCATACAATAAAAATCCTTATTAACTAGCTCTACTTAAATTACCTTGAATTTTCTTACTGAGATTAGAATATATACAGCAAAACCAAATGAGAAGAAAATAAATATGAACCGAGTACACTGCTTCTACCAAATCAATTCCTTGTAATATGACTATACTAATTCAAACATATAACAATGAGTCAAATGACAGGAAAACAAGCATGAACTGAGTAAATATTCATCCCAATTAATCCTTAAAATTTTTATCATCTCAAAATTCAAGCACAAGTAGTGGCTAGGTGGTGCAGTGAATAGAGCACTGGCCCTGGAGTCAGGAGGACCTGAATTCAAATTCAACCACAGACACTTAACTCTTACTAGCCATGTGACCCAGTAAGTTACTTAACCCTAACTGCCTTGCCTTCTCCCCTCCAAAAAGAAAAAAAATTCAAGCACAGTTCCCATTTCTCACCACAATGCAAGCCTGAAAACTACACTAATATGCCTGTATTGTTCTATAAGAATGATGCTGCAGCTTGGAAAGGGGAGTTGCTTTGTTCCCCAACAAGAATACAAAATCAAATCAGTCATAAGTCATGATCAACTATCATAAAAGCAAATCTACAGATAATAAATAGTAAAGTTACTCTGTGGATATAAGATATGCTACAGAATGATTATTCTGAGGAGGAACAATGTACCAAGCATGATGGGGACGTACAAGACAGAAGGACTTCATGCTAAGTTTAACCCAAAGCTAATTTGCCATACCAAATACTTGGTGACAACTATATTACCTTCTTTAGAACATGGAATAGACCTTTTTAGTGACTTTTTTAAAAAGCACAATCCTCTTTTTTTTTTTTAAAGATACTAAGAGAAAAGATCTCTATAAAAAGCTGTCTAGCTTTTTCTTTTTCTTACTAACCAGCCTAGGGACTGTTTGAGAATAAAGTCTGAAGAGCAAATCTGTAATTTTATTTCTTTTTCACTCATTTTTGTCAAAAATTTTTAGTTCACAAGAAGAAAATCCTAGGCAACGGAATACAATTAGATGATTTCTCATTAATCCAAGTTTTATTCTATGTACTGCTCTCTTCAAGATCCTATTCTCAATATCCTGTAACAATTCCTACTGTTATGAGAAACACAAAATAGTGAGCTGCCTTTATTTTTCCCCTAATTACCCTATGACAAAAGCATTCAACTCAACGTTCCATTACTATAGTTAGTACACAAGATGCTAAAGTGATGATTATAGTATTGCTTCCATGAAAATATTTGTCTAAATTAAAAGGATCGTTTTCACCTAGTTACTTTTGCTTCCTCAATTTATTTGAAGTTCCTCAGTATCAGACTAAATTAAAGCCACAAGACTAACTGGTAAGTCCTCCTACTTCTAACACTGAAAATAGAAAAGGTACTGAAACAGCAACCACCTCATTAGCATCAACAAATTTCAAAGAATTCTAAGACAGCAATAATACATTCTAATCGCTCACGTATATTTATGCTTTCAGATAAATCTCTGAATGAAAGAGAGAAGAAAAACAGAAGTATTAGTGTGAATTAGGTAACAAAATAAGTAGAATACTGATACTGGAAACAAAAAAGGTGTTATCACAGTTTATGTTCTAAATATTTACCAAGACATGAAAGAGTTTTAAGAATATTTTAAAGTTTTTTAAATTCTAGTTAACCAATTAAAATGACTGAATACCATTAAAAAAAAACCACCACCACTACCAAAACAGATAACTTGAATTAATATAGAGCTTTAAAAGTTTACAAAGCACTTTACATAAACTACCTCTTTTGAGTTTTATAAGATCTGGAGTATTATTATCACCACTTTAAAGAGGAGAGAATTGAGATCTGGAAAGATTGAGTGATCTGAACATCTTTTATTATTTTTTTTTTTAAAGAGACTTTTACTAAGAATGCACCGAGTCATAAAATTAAGAAGCTCCCCTTCTAAGAAAAACGTACAGTTCCTACTCCCTAAAGAGCCTTAGGACTTTGGTTTTTAAGTTACCTCCAAACACTGTGGTGACTCTTAAAATGCAAGGAAGAGGGGGGAAACATTTCACTCTATATATCCAAGTCAAAGCCAAACTCTCTGCCATGTACCCCACCTCCCCCAAAATGTCCACCAATCTTTAAGTGCCTCACCCGAACCTACTGCAATCACCTCCTTGCAGATTCCCTCCCTATCTTCAATTTGCCCTTCACATAACTTCTAGGGCACACTTCTCACTGCTATCCCCATGCTCAGCAGCCCTCAGTTGGCTTTGGGAAACATGCAAATTCTTCAGTATGGAATTTAAAGCCCTCCAACTTCTGGCATTAATCTGTCCCTCACGTCTTATCTCATTACTGTTTCCCTTCTGACTCAATATTCCAGTCAATCTGAAATATTAGTTATTCTTCAAAATCAGTACTTCACACAATCTAATCCCCCTTACAAATCAACCAATAACTATTAAGCACCTATTATGTGCCAGGCACTATGCCAGATGAAGAGGATAAAAATTACAAAGAATAAAACAAGCCCTGCTCTCAAAGAGCTTCCATGTTAATAAGGGAAACATACTGCTAACATAGTTTGGAGAGTACCAGCAATTGTGGGGATCAAAAAAAAGTTTCATATAGAAGGTACGTAGTACTTAGTACTTAAAACTTTTTCTTGAAGGAGCAGAGGGACTCCATGAGGCAGAGCGAGGAGGGAGAACATTACAAGTAAGAGAAATGGCCAACAAAAAGACAGACAAATGGGAGGAGTGATGTGTGTAAAGAACAGAGAGAAAGCTATTTTTTGCTGGATAACAAAATGTAGAGGTGGGAAAGAGAGGAGATACACATTTATTAAGTGCCTGCTATGTGCCAGCCACTGTCCTATATGAGAAGGGATTGTATAATATCTAATGGAGCTGGAAAAATAGACTGACAGGTTGTGAATGGCTTTAAAAGATAAAGTAGGTTTGGTCTGGTTTTATCCCTAAAAAGTAATCAGAAGCCACTGGAGTTAAATGAATACAGAAGTGACTTTAAAAAGTCACTTCAGCAGCTTTTTGGAGGATGGACTAGAGAGGGGAGAGACTTGAGACTGGGGGAGCAATTAGTAAGGTATTGAAAAAAAACTAGGAGATAGATAAAGTCCCTGAACTCGACAGAAGCTGAATGAATAAAGAAAGAGGGTCGGACATGAGATGCTTTGAAGGTTTAAAAAACAAAACAAAGCACAAAATCTGGCAACTGAAGGCACATGAAGGATGAGAGGGAAGATAGGAGATGAGGTTAATGCTCCAAGTTACAAATGTGGGAGAGAGAAAAAGGGAAGTCTGAAAGAAGGGTGAGTTTGGGAGGGAATATAGTGGTTCTGTCAGTGGACATTATGAAGACTTAATACATGTGGAATCTCTCTGTATGGATTTCTGTTGCACAATCTAAATTTGAAGGTATAGTTAATTTCTATTCAAGGCCTCTGACAAATGTACTAAAGACTAAAATGAGGACAGCAACATCAAATTATCAAGGTCTCTCTCCTCACCATCAAGTACTTTTTCTCCTCCTGGTCCTGACACATTGCGATGGCATCCTGAGGAGGGATCATGTTCCATAGTCCATCACTGCCCAAGATTATATACTTGTGTTTCCGGGGATCAAGAGTATGTACACTTGTGTCTGGTTCTGGGGATACCACAAACTCTCCAGTGTAAAAGTCATAACTCCACAAGTCACCTGGTTGGGAAGAAAGCAAGAAGCATTGTTATAGAAGCTGGTCATTTTCATTAGTAACTTCTAATGCTAAAGTAATTAATAATTCTCAACTGCAAGCAAAGTATTACATAAGAAACAAAATCTTATGGATCAGGAAATCATGGCACAAAGAACTAAGCAAAGTTATCTTTAAATTTTCAATACAAGATAAGAAAATTCTTTTGTTGGTATCACTGAGAATTGGTGGGAATAAAACTAATTACCAGAGTATTGCAACAGAAAGATCTCTTATTCAAAAGAAACCTAGGAGAAATGGAAAGGGAAACATTTGGTCTATAAATCTAAAAACAACAAACCTAAAAAGGATGCTCCATGTAGGTGAAAAGAAAAACAAAACAACTGATGAATGTGGAAGAGCAAATTATAGTAGGAAAACATTGTTAATAACCTCCTTAATACAGACCACAAAGTAGCACAGAAGCAAGATATCGTAGTGATAGGGCAACAGGGATGAGAATGGACATGGGGCAGGTATTGCAATTATCTGGATATATGCATCAGACTCATCACATTTTTTTAAAGCAAAACTATTTAAAATTCCCATCCTGCCTGACAATTTCATTTCATATATCAAAAGGAAGCAACACAAGGTAATTGCTACTCTAGACTTCTGAGCAACACTGAAGAATGGTTAGTGATAGGAAAACAGCAAAAAGTTTTAGAGAAAATGATATCTCAGAGTCTAGAATAGCAAAGGAAGAAAATGCTAGATATCCATGTGCCATGGATTTTAGGAAAACATTTCAAAAAGTTCAGAGAAAAGAAAAAAATTTGCATTCCAAAGATTTTATGAGGAAATGTAGCTATAGAGTCATGAGATAGCCTAAATGCCTCATGTATTAGCTATATAATATATCTGTCTAGACAATATATAAATAATCCTAGTTTGGAAGAAAGGAGAAAATACCTAAATCAATGTGATAAAACTAAGAATAATGCTGAAATCAGACTTGAAAAAGAAGCATACAACAAAAAGAGAGAAACAAAACCAGGAAAACAACATCACGATTAAGTCTAAACCTAAGAATAAGCTGAAGCTTATGAAAATTACCAAAGCCAACAAAAGGACCTTTCTTCGCCCAAGAACAAAAATCAGTTAGGTGCTTGGAGGAAGATGGTATACCCGCGTCCAAAAAAAAAGCCAAACTAATCTTTATTTTGTTTCCAATTTTTCTGTCAAGGATAATAATCTTAAATCTACAAAGAACAAAGCAAATCTACCATAAGGATGGATATCCAAAGCAAGTGAGGAAAGCACCTACCTACTTAAAATGAGTTTAAGTCTCAAGATCTAGCAAATTTTATTTTTCTGGGTAACAAAAGAATTTGGAGACATTTCTTTGATGGTTACAAAGTGTCCTAAAAGTCTTAGTACAGTTTAAAATTTTTCTTAAACACTAAGACTCTTGAGACCCCTTGTACTTTAAGAATCCACGATTCAAGGGGCAGCTAGGTGGCACAGTGAATAGAGCACAGGCCCTGGAGTCAGGAGGACCTGAGTTCAAATCCAGCCTCAGACACTTGACACACTAGCCCTGTTACTTTTGGGCAAGTCACTTAACCCCAATTGTCCTCCAAAAAAAAAAGCAAAAAAAAAAAAAGAATCCACGATTCTGTCAGTATATACACTCTCCTCATCAAGTCTATTCAGAATCTCATCAAGTCTGATCAGAATTTATGTCTGAATAAGGTGCTATTCTTAGTTGACTCACCCCTAAAATTCAGCACAAGTCAACTAGTGACTGGTCCCTCCAAATTTAGCAAAGGTTAGTCCTCAAACAAAAGATATACAATCTGACCGAACACCTGTGATCACTCTTTCCAGTTTCATTGGACCTACCAAAATTTGAACAACATAGCCTTCAGAAATCTGCCACACACCACCAGGATCCAGTGTCAGAATGAGTATAGGGTAAGTAACTTGATGCCTGAAAAATCTAGAAAAAAAAATAACCAAAACACCCTGATTTTCAAAATGGGGAAGGAGTAGTTTCTGAAAACTAGACAGCTAGCTATCTTTAAGGTCAACTTAAAATTCCAAACTATGTTATTAAACAGATGACTACAGAGCACATACAGAATTATTTTCACCTATCAGAAAGCTAGGCTTTGATAAATGTGAATAGTTTCACTCTTAAAGCGAGCCAAAAGAGAAGAGAGCTATGGAGATGTTCTTGGATAAGCTTCTTTTTTTAAAAAAAGCCAAAGCAGGCAATTTCACTTTTTTAGATGTTTTGCTTGCATTTGAAGGAATTTTAAAACACTTTTCATTTCAGTTTTATCTCAATTGAGAGACATCAAGTTTAGAATCTTAGAATGATGTAAAAGAGAGTCAAATCCTGCCCCTTAGGTATAAATGACCTTAATAATTTCTCTGAACCTCAGTGCCACAACATTGGCATTAAGTAACCCAATTTCATATGGTTGCTGATTATCAAATTAGAAAATGTTTATTAAGTACATTAAACTTTAAAACATTATGTCAGCTATCATCATTAAGTTTGAAAATTACAGTGATGAGGAAAACAAGAATCACTATACTATTCTCTAAAGTATAAGACCAAGTATTACAACATACAAATACTCTTTTTAGCCCAAAGAAAGTTAAACAAAGTTAAGACATTAATTCCTACTTCTTTTGTTCTGAAATACTTTGGGAATCAAAAGAACTAAATGAATTTTAAAGTAACTGGCTTCTAGACATAAGGTTTCAATAAGTATGAGTAGTTTTTTCTTTTAATAGTTCCAACATTTTGCTAAATAATAAAAACTTCTTTGTCTCTTCCCCTTCCTGAGTTTGAACTTCTCCACTAATTCCCATTAAGTGATACTGGCCAATTAAAATGTGCTTAGAGCCCAAAGAATACTTCAAATAAATTACCCTCCTGCACTGTAGTAAAACCCACTGCTGAGCTAGCCTCATTAGCTAGAAAGTCAATTCACCTTCCCAGCAGAAAAGAACACAAGCTACCACTAAATGCTAATTATAACCCAAGCTTGCTTACATAGTTAGTTGCATTTTCCCCCTTTATACCAGCACAACAAAGATTACTGACTGATGTCAAGATCAAATGAACATGGAAGGTAGTTAAGATAAAGTTAGGACAGCAATTACAGAATACATAATTGACACTAAAAAAAAAAAAACCTTTAAAAACCAGATTTTGACTATTAATTGGATTCAACATTGCCACTCCCAGTAAGAATACGATTTATGGAAGAATTGTGACCCACAAGTCTAAACTCAAGATCTGAGGAAACAAGAACTGTGAAATCACATTTAGGTGGGGATTCACTACACATCCTTGAATAAAGTATAGTATTTTTCACTTTTAATAAAAGAAGAACTTAATACCACACAACTTATATTCCATATGAATTTTAAGCTACTGCTGCTATTCTCTTCAAACACTGGCTAAGCACCTGTATGCTTTAAACCAGGGGAACCCATGGCTTCAGGCCACATGTGGCCTGCCAGGTCCAAAGTTAGGATTCAGTCAAAGGGCCGCACTTCAGGACCTTCCTTTAGACTCTGCTAAGTTCTGTTTTGAAAAACAAAAACAAACCGAAGACATGATTTTAAGGGAATATGACCCAGGAGACAAAAAGGAGAGGGAAAATAGAGGAAGACAGAGACAGAAGCAGGGACAGAAAGAAGAAGATTGGAAGGGAGATAGAGACCCTCAAAGGCTGACATGATACTGACATGACCAGAGTTGGAGAACTAAGAGTTAAAAGATTGTTCCTTTAAAACCAATCAGGAGACTTCTATGGACAGTACAGTCAAGATGGTAGCGTGATCCTGTATTAGGTGGAGACAGGAGGAATAGAGAAAGAGATATTCTCCCTCTCTCATATAACTTGGTAATAATGGAATACAAGAGGCTTGGCGAGAGGGCAGAGTAAACAATACATACAAATAATATTGCTAATAAGAACACTAAGGAGCAGGTTTTCAAGGAAATTAATAAACTGAATTTTGATTATGTTAAGTTTCAATGTTTAAAAATATTAACCAATCATGGATGCACATTCAAAATTTGTTTTCCTTCTCTTATTTTGGATAACCTGGTTAATGAAAGACAAAGTTCTTGGCATTTCTTGCCTAAAAGAAAATCTGAAACACTTAAATATCAATTATGAACTTTTTTGCTTCTTCATTTTCTAATTAACCTTCCACTTAGATCTCTAGTCCTTTCCTCTCTGGGTTAACAGAATACCTCCATTTCTTTGCATACCTTTACTTATCACTCTCCCTCCCTTTCCTCAGGGTCCAATATGATTCCCTTAAAGGAGGCAACATAAAATCTTCTGTACTTAAGGACAGCAAAGCTTATGCTTCAAACTTTTACAAAGTCAGTGCTATTCATTGTAAACAAAACAAAAACCTAACAAACTTCTAAAAGCTCAAAGTCCCTGACAACATTCTACCTGATTTAACTAATGTCGATTTTTCTATACTCCCTGACAAACTTCTTGAGAATGTGGTCAGTATTGCTCCTATTTCGGCCTAGCACCATCCACTTTCATCCCTCTCTCAATTATCACCATATCAAATGAAATAGTATTTGTAAAATACTTAAAACAATGCCTAGTGCTTTTCCCTTTCTTCTTTTCTCCAAGGTCAGTCTTTCAAGCCAAATTCAACCTTAATTTAATTTCTAACCCTTTTCTCATTTTTCATCAACCTCTCAAAGACCTGACAGTGCTAACCATTCTCTTTCCTTAGTTACTCTATCTCTCCCTATTTTTCTGATGACTTTTCTAGCTCCCTATCTTCTTTTAAACCTCTCTTTAAAAGCCCCCAAAGCTCAAATTCTTGTTTTTCTTCCCTTTCCTTCTCTTCCAACTTCATTGTACTCCCCTCCCCATCACATAGAGAAATCATCTCATAACTTCCATTATACCTCATTATTACCAATTCTCCCAGCTAAATCTCTAGTTACAGCACTCCATATTCAAGCTCCAATCCTGCATTTCCAACAACCCAAAAGCCAATTTCACTTACTTCCCCTTATCAACTCAAACTTTAAAAGTCTAAAACCAAATTCTACCCTTCTTCCATTCTAAACTGCTCCCAAATTTCTAACTTGTTTTGAGACTAAAAGTCTCAAAAACCCAGACATCTTTGACGCCTCCTCTCTTTCACCACCTACATATACATTTTATCATCAAAGTTCCACAAATTCTTTCTTTAAAATGTCTCAAATTTGTTCCTTCATTCTTAGTATCAACATCCTGTTCCAGAATGTGGCACGATGAAGGAGGGGAAAAAATAGAGAGTCAAATCAGTCTCTGTATGTCTCTGTCATACAAATCTCTTTTTGGGCCTCAGTTTTCTCCTCTGGAAAATGAAGGGGGTGGACTCAGATGATCTCTCAGGCCCTTTCTAACTATAATCTTACTGTTTTCTAGATGGTCTTTAAGCCTCTAGTTTCTCTTCCCTAGAATCCATCCTGTGGCCCTATGTTAAATTAATGTTTCTAAAACACTCCTTTCAATACATCACTTCCCTAATCCCCAAAATCAAAGAGATCCTAGGATTTTTTTAATATTCCACATAACTTTAATACTTAAAAAATTTTTTTTTTGCTTTTTTTGTGGAAGAGGGCAGGGCAATGCCCAAGGTCACACAGCTAGAGTGAAGTGTCTGAGGCTGGATTTGAACTCAGGTCCTCCTGACTCCAGGGCCAGTGCTCTATTCACGGCACCACCTAGCCACCCCCACTTTAATACTTTTAAAAATGATTTATTGTTCTAAGATTTTTAAAACATTGATCTACAATAGCCCAAACTTGTTCTGTATCAAGTGAAATCAACTTAAATTAAAACAAAAATTTTAAGTCCTTTATCAGTTTTTATTTACATATGGAAGATGTCCCAAAAACATTAGTGCATTTTGGGGTTTTAATCACTTCAGAACTATAAATGCTACTTTTAAAGGTTATTTATATTTCTTAAATTTCTATTTTCTTATTAAATTCAACATAATCATCTTGTAATATATTCAGTGCTGTAGCCAACTTTGAAACTTTATAAAAACTCTCACCAGCTGATGCTCAGTGAATGAAAGCACTGCACCTGTAATCCTAGTCTTAACACCATCCAAAGAACTAGGGTTTGATTCATACATTGACAGTTGTGAGATGACCCCACAAGAAAATGTCTACTGGAGGTAGATCAGGTAACTGAAGAGATAAAGAGGCCAACCAGGAATATGCCTCTACTGAGAAAGTGTCATCCAACAACTGTCCCACATGATATGCAATGACAGGATGCCTCATCTTGTTAAAACTAAAATTTTATTAAACAAAATTCACAAAACTATACAAGTATAAAAGAAATTTCAATAAACTTTCAAATTTTGTTCTTTGTCAGTCTGTATTATTTACATTTCTGGTTTATACTTATATTTCTAAATTTATATTTATAAAACTGAAAGCAGCACTAAGACTTTTAGTACACCCTGTATGTGTATACTATTGGACTCAAATGACTAACCATCATAACAAAGTTAAGAATGTTTCATTATAATAATTCAAAAGCAAATATAATTCAAAGCAAAGTGCTGCCAAATGCCACTGAACTCTAATAAAATCTTCTTTGAGATATTCCAAGAGCAGCCAAAGTCATAAATAGTAAATGTTTAAAGAATTAATCACCATAATAATACATACAAACGAGGCCTTTAATATTGGTACAGGAAGTTCAGCTGGGGAGTCTCCAAATAGGTCTGCCAATCAAACATAATTCCATGTACACATTCATATACAAAATACCATGCTTTCTATAAACAAATGACAAAATGCTGTTGAAATTTTTAAAATACTGAATAGGTTAATTTGCTTAAAAATTGGTGCATTTCTTGCTATCTTCTAATTTTTACCATTAAGAGAGCACTGTTGGGGCGGTTAGGTGGTGCAGTGAGTAGAGCACCGGCCCTGGAGTCAGGAGGACCTCAGTTCAAATCCAGCCTCAGACACTTGACCTACTTACTAGCCACTAGCTGTCTGACTTTGGGCAAGTCACTTAACCCCAACTGCACTCCAAAAAGCAAAAAAAAAAAAAAAAAAAAAGAGCACTATCAATAAATAATCAGTAGTTTATTTTAGAATTGTTAAAAAGAAATATAACAATTCTTGGAATTCATGGAAAAGCCAAAATCATTTATACAAAGTAAGAAGTAAGACAATTTAAAGCCATCTTTCCACCCCAACTAACACAAATCAATGCAGAAAGAAAAATAGGAAAATTCTCATTAAATAAATTGTAGTTCACAATCTGATGATTTGACATAGAGAACATCAAGGACTAAGAAAAGGTGAGGATAAACCTAGAATTTGCAACAGAGCTTGTTGTGAGGTTTCAAGGTGGTTTTGCTGATTAAAATTTTTGCTATGCTATGTTACTGTTGGGCAATCCACTTACTTTCTCAGTGCCTCAGTGTCTTCATCTATAAAACAGGAATAATGTCTATCTCTCACAGTGTTACTGTAAAGACTTAGAAATATGGATGATGGCTTTTGTTTATACTTATTTATACTCTGAAAAGGTTTTCAACAAGGATCTCCCATATTATGTAATTGCTTAAGTTCCTGCTATTTATTTTTTTAATAATATTTTATTTTCCCAATTACATGTAAAGACAGTTTTAAACATTTTTTTTTAAACTTTGAGTTCCAACTTTTCTTCCTCCCACCTTCCCTCCTACATCTTTCCATGAGAGGGTGAGTAATTGATATAGGTTATACATGTGCAATTATTTATGCTATTTATTTTAACCCAAATGTTTCTTATAAGCACCTATTACTGAATTTATAGTCCACTAAAATCCCAAAACCTTTTTTTCAGAAAAAACTGCAGACTAACCATGCCTCCTTCCATCTTGTACTCAGGAAACTGATTTCTTTTAACCCAAAATAGCATCTACCCTTATAAACTTCAACTTCTCGTTCAATCTGGCCTGATTTGTTTATGGTTCCCAATTCTATTGTTTACTGAGTTTGAGACACATGCAAATTCTGTAAGCATTACATCTATGCCTTCATCCAATCAATAATGCTACAATGATAACAAGGCTAAGAACAGAGCTGATTTTAGGCAGTTACCTTCATGCTGACCTAAGACAGCTCTCCATCTAATCCACAAATATATCATTAGAGGGGTGGCTAGGTGGTACAGTGAATAGAGCACCAGCCCTGGAGTCAGGAGGACCTGAGGTCAAATCCGGCCTCAGAAATTTAACACTCACTAGCTGTGTGACCTTGGGCAAGTCAATTAACTTCAATTGCCCCTCCAAAAAGAAAAAAAAAATCATTAGAAATATTTTACTGAAATATAAATCTAAGTCTAAAATACTTCCATCATCTACCAGACCCCAGTAAACCCTATCAAAAGAGGATATGAAGTTGAAGCCTATGGCCTACGGGGCCCTAACCAATACTGGTTGGGGAAGGGGGGGTGGTGAGGGGAGGAGAATAGGGTTTGACAAAGAGGACATGAGCACCAGATGAGGTACAGCAGTCACTAAAATGACTGACACTTACCTAAGGTCTCACAAATCATACCTCTAATAATACATTCTAGAAAGTTCCCAGAACTTTGAAATCAATCATGCTTCACGTACTCAATATGTGATCTTGACACCAAATCACCTATCACCTTTTGCTTGAGTAATCTCATCAGTAAAATAAGGGATTTAAACAAGAGGACCATTTTTAAGCTTCTATGAATCTTGGACTTTATTCTATGAAGGGAGCAGTGTGGTCAAGTGCAAAGATCAGTGGTCTTAGAGTTATGACCTACATTTATATCCAACCTCAATCACTTATTTATTGAGGTGCCCTTGGGCAAATCACCACTCTGGCATTTAGTTTCCTCACCTGTAAAACAAGGGAGCTGATAAGTAAGATTCCAGGTGCTACCAACTGCTGATAGAAGTAAGAAACTCAAGGTGCCGAATATAACATTTTTTGAATAGAGCCAACGTATGAATCTGTTCTGCCTAACTATGCATACTTGCTAAAGTATTTTGTTGTTGTTGTTTTCAGTAGGGGGCAATGTTAGGCAGGAAAGAAAGAAATAAGAAGGGCTTGGGATAGGATAGATTCTTTCCCCCATCATTACCACACACAAAAAAACAAGGGTCACTGAGGCAGAAAGGAACAGAAGGAAACCCAGAAAGAATCACAGACAAAAACAATTTAGAAAATTATGTGCTGAATTTATTATTTAAGAAAAGCAAACTGTATATAAGAGATGTAAAAATCTTAGAATAAAAAGTCATGTATTACAGAGGAAACTGCAAAAATAAAACAAAATGAAGAGGTTGGATTAGATGGATTCTGAGATTCCGTCCAGTTAAAAATCTTTCACCCTATGACCCAAAAACATACTGAAAATTTAACTGAACTTTCATTTCAAAACCACAAGAGGGCAGCTCTGCTATAATTTTATCAGTCAAAATTCATGCTAGTATTACCGAACTATTCCCACAAAATTTTAATCTACTCAATGCCCTTAATACAGTGGTTCTCAACCTTCCTAACGCTGCGACCCTTTAATACAGTTCTTCATGTTGTGGTGACCCAAACCACAAAATTATTTTCGTTGCTACTTCATAACTGTAATTTTGCTACTGTTATGAATCATAATGTAAATATCTGGTATGCAGGATGTATTTTCATTGTTACAAATTGAACATAACCCAAAGTTTGAGAACCGCTGCCTTAATATAACAGGGTAGAAAATGGCTAACAAGCAGAAATTTGGCAATGTACATGTGAAATTTATCAAGAGTCAAAAAAATAGTAACATGATACATTAGATGATATAAATACTCAAAACTAAGTGTCAAACTTAAAATAAAAAAGGAACTAAAAGTATCTATAGAAATACATATATATATCTTTCTTGGTCAATAAATTAGTATAACACTCAAGAGGTCAGTGGAGAAGGCAAATGGTGGGTGGGGAGCAGAGGTGGGTTGAGCAACAAATAATGAACTTCAAAGAATAAAAGATGTCAGTAAGGTATAAGTGAAAACTGGGATAATGTGGATTACTCAAGAGCTCCACTGGCATCTTTTCCAAGTCAGGAGAAATTGAGGAAGAGATCTTCACATAAGATGAAAGAGTAAGTTACCTTGAAAATAAACTACAGTTAGACTATCAACTACCACTGCCTCTCCTGAACTAAGCCTAAAAACAAGAGATGAGATACAAAACTAATTTTCAGTAGAATTCATGTTACTAAGTTACCCAGAAATTTGGATTTGATTCTCAAGAGAATTGAAATTCTGATTGCTTCAAAACTATACAAAAGAGGTTACTAATCATTTAGTCAACAAATATTTATTGTGTATTTACTGATTTTTGTGTACCCATAAGAGATTTTGCTTACTGTTACAGAGGACAAATAATAAGGTTGTTTCCTGCCTCTTAAAGGCTTAGTAATCTATGAGGGAGGAAAGACATGAACTAGGCAATATGCTGTAATGGTAATGTAATTTGAAGATCCCTTTGTATTGGCAAAGGTACTTAGCACTTAGTAACTGATCAAGCCTTTGTTGGGGAAACAGAAGGTATGAATTCCTGTCTCCTGTTTCTAACTTAACAGGAAGGAGTTGGCTGAAACAGGAAGCAACTGATGTGTGTATATAAGGAAAAGCCTCAGAGAGGGACAGGCAGAATTTCTTGGGACAGGCATCTGGAGGCAGAAACTGCTGCAGCTGGGGAGGCTGTAGAGGAAAGCCTCCTCCAGGTTGGAGAGAATGATTTTGATTTTGAAAACCTGGATGGAGTGATTTTTTTTTTTTCTGGGAACCAGCTGAAACTTCTGATGAGTCCAAGAGCCAGCTGGAGCTGCAGGAGACTAAGAAAAAAACATGGCTGTGGTGTTAGAATTTTGCCTGTTTGTAGCTTTGTTACGCCTTGACTTCCTAGGAGCAGAGATTGTGGAAGATTTAATGTGGACTGGATGCTGTGAGCTTCAGCATGGAACAGAGACTGCATGAAGAGCTGGACAAGGACCTGGAAGCTGTCTGAGCGTGAAACCAGGTTACAGTTTGGTGAATCCAGGTAGGACAGCAGTTCTCAAGTCCCTTTTCACAGGGGTCACAGGAGTCACCTAAGACCATCAGAAAAGATATTCCTGATGGTCTTAGGAACCGCGACTCCGCTCCTCTATCCATCTCCAGGCAAGTCCGCCCACATGCAGATATATCCATATACAAGTACTAAAGGGCCAACGGCATTAGGAAGGTTGAAAAGCACTGAGGTAGGATCTGAGACCATGGAACGGAACCCAGGGAATCAGAGAAACCACCCCGAGTTAAGCTGAAAGAAGACTTTACTTGGATACTGTGTTCTAAGAAGACTATAATTTACTAGTGACCTAGAGGTGGAGGGTCTGTGTATTTTCTGATAATTGAATAGTCAATAACGAAGGATGATTGATTGACTAAATGACTGTACTTAGTGACTGATGACTGAATAATTGATTTGTAACCTAATATGCCCCATGAGTGGAAAACTTTGGCTACTGTACTTTCTGACTGAATTATGGATTTTGTGAATGCTTGAGTTACTAAATTTTTCTTTGTTCAAAACTTTGTGACCAAGGTAGTGGAAACTATGTGGCCATTTTCTGTGATAAGTTGTTGTGAATGCTATATTTTGATTTTCTGTGATAAGTTGTAATACTGTGAATGCTGTACTTTGATTTACTGCGAATATTTTGCTTTAATATGTTATGGAATAGAGTGTTCACTATACTGTGTAATCAAAATCTTAAAAGCTGTTCACAGTAGCATTCTTCTGGAAATATGCTAGCACTTGGCTTTACATATGCAATAAGTTTTATGAAGTGTCATAGGTATGCAGAAGAAAAGATAAATTCTGACTATCTTCAAACTGAAGACTTCATGGAAGAGTTGGCAACTGAGCTTTGACAGTTGGCTGGTTGAAATGGGAGAAGAGACCAGAATAAGGGAAGACACACAAGCAGGAAGAAGAAAGATTTGTTTAGAGAAAGCAAATAATGCCACATGGCTGTAGAGTACACATAGAAGGTAGTAAGACCCCTCCGGTTTTTTCCATTGTATTTACCTGGCAACAAATGTACCTACACTGCTCTCCTAAATTAATCAAATATTTTAATATCTTCATGTCTTACACCTGTACATTTTTCATACGTGTATGAAAAAAAAGTAGAAAATTGATGCTTTTTATATGATACTTTTTATAGTCAATAAGCTTCCTGAGAATAAAAACTTCACCTCTGTGTCCTCCATAGCACACAGAAAACTACCCTGACCTTGTATTCAGTAGTCACCCAAATAATGAGTTGGTTGAAGGAACAAGTTATACTAAAATGTTCTATTAGAGAGCCACAATTCTAACTAACATTTTTGTCAAGATAAGGATAAGAAAAAAGACATAGAAAGTATTCTTGAGAAATATGCTTTAGACAAAAAGGTAAATGGATTAGTATAGATAACAGGCTGAAGATATGAAATTATCTTAAAAGGTTTGTCTTGAAAGTAGCCACCTATTATTTGAATGGTATTAAGCCAGTCCAAGTAGATGGTATTATGACAAAATATATAGTACAGTATAAACAGTGCTGGGCTTGAAGTCAGAAGATCCAAATCCAAATCTCCGTTTTGTCACTGACCATATGTGTGTCTTTGGTAAAGTCACTTTACCTATGTCTAGCTCTGTTTCCCCATCTGTAAAGAGTGATAAAAATACTCGTAAAATATATCTTCACAACACTGCTGTGATAAATGAAATGAAGGATGTAAAAAGCACTGTTCTCACTGTAAGGCACAACATGAATTTGAGCTATTATAAGATTTCACCTTGGTTTCAGATAATAAATGCAAGGCCCTGAATTTTTAGTTCACACCACACACACACACAATAAGCCAGGAAATACCAGTTTTTACAACACTTCTTATGAAAAATTTTTGGTAGTACAAGTAGACCCCAAAATTAATATATGATATAAACCCTAAAAAAACCCTAATAGTATTAGGCTGCATTAATGGAAACAGAGATTTGAGACATCATTTCATTGCTTACATTAGTAATGTTAAGCTTCGTTCTGGAAACCATACTTTTAAAGAAGGATGCTAACAGACTTGAGTATATACATAAGGAGACAATAAATAGTAGAGTCTAGAAATTATCTTGAGAAAATTATGAAGTGATGAAGTAACTGGACATGTATAATCTAAAGAGAAGGGAAGACATGGCACACTGACTTAAAACTTTAAAAGCTTGACAGATAAAAGGATTAGATGTGTTCCATGTGACTATAGAGTACATAATTAAGATAGAATGTTATCAGGAAATTAAGGAAGTAAACTAGTCTTCAAATCACATTCCTTTCCATCAAGCTTATACTGAACTAGAGGGAAGAACTCTGCAACAAAAGATCTCTAGAAATGGATTTTTAGGAAATGGCTTATGAAGTGGTCTGATCACTATCCCTAAGAGGTATTCAAGTAGAAGCAGATTCTAAATAGAGAGTAGGAGGTTTGACTAAAGTATCTCTAATGACCCTTTCAAAATGTAAGATTTAACAAGCTAAAGTAAAATTTTCAAAACATATGATTTAGTGGCTCTTAGTGCGAATGAAGCACCAGAAGTTTCAAATAAAATAATGAGAATACAACAATGGCAAAGAAACTAAATTTTACCAAACTTGATTCCTAATCTAATACATGAAAGAGACTTGAGACTGGATTTCATCCAGATATGAACATCCTCCATTGACAGACTGCATCATGCTCCCCCAAGCAATCCCTTCTCCCTCTCCTCTCTCAATCTTTTAAAAGCTTCTTTTTATGTGGTGCTTTTCTCAAACAGAATATACATTCTTTAAGGGGAGGTACTGTTTCTTTTTGTTTCTATTTGTATTCCTAATGTTTAGGACAGTACCTGGTATTCATATAGTAAACTGGGCTTAATTAAATGCATGTTGATTTGACAGATTACAATGCCCATCACTGGTCTTCAAAACTGTAGGAGATGAAAACACCAAAATGTGGCAAAGTTCCTGAAAATACACCTCATTCTTAACTAACCTGGAGCTCAGATTATACTCCTTTCACCAGATCCCTATTTAACTCTCTTCCATCTGGACCTGCCAGAGCTTATATTGTAGGGGTAAGCAATGCTCTAATAAGACCAGAAAATTTAAGTCAACTAAACGTCTGTTCTTGTCACAGATACTGAACTGCCCTTGCCCTCCAGACTACAGAATTCCAGAACTGTATTCTCCTAACATGCTGAAAAAATATAGTCATTTTACATATGTATAATCTATATCAAACTGCTTGCCTTCTTAAGGAAGGAAGAGGAATAGAAAGAGAAAATTTGGAATTCAAAAAAAATTTTTTAATGAATTTTTAAAATTGTTATTACACATAATTGGGAAAAATGTAAAAATTAAAAAGCAGTAATCATTCATGAAAATTCTACGGATTTAATGATTAGCTGTTCAGAAAAAGCCATTTTATGCCATAGAATGGTCTAGGATTGTGTGTGTGTGTGTGTGTGTGTGTGTGTGTGTGTGTGTGTGTGTGTGTGTGTGTGTGTGTGTGTGTGTGTGTGTGTGTGTGTGTAGGTGGGTATGTTTATATCTGGTAATGAAATAGGTCTCCCTGGACTTATTTCTCATCTACAAAATGTGAGTGAGGAGAGCAGCCTTCATATCTTTGAGATCACAGGATGAAATGGTTCCTCCTTTCCCTTCCCACCCCACCTTCACACACCATCTGTAAAACCAGCTCAACAGCTCTGTTCAGTTAGCATATGGACACCAGTATAGCTTCATATCCCTAACTAATCACACCCAAGCCATTTATTTCCCAAGAATAATTGTTCTACCTATCTTTGTTCTATAAGCAAGAAGCCAAAACTGACATTGTATAACTAGTGCCAGAGAAAATTATATAGGTTAGGTTTCAAATAGAAAAATAGGAAACAGTCCATTCAGTCATATGGAAACTCTATTACTCATAAGGTTTTTCCATAAAGAAATGAATGAAAAAGTATTTTTTAAGAACTTACAACATGCTAAACACAAAGAGAAGTCCTTGTTCTCTCCACCTGTACTTGCACAGATCAGGGCTCTGGTTGGCTGAGATATATAAAGTAAAACCCAATCTCCGCAAAAGAAGCATATCCTTTGGATCTTCGTTAAAGAGGGTTTGCAAAGTACATAGCCCCTCCAAAAACCATCTTCCATCAGTCCCACACAAGTTTAATTGTTATAGGTCATTTAAAGAAAAAGGTATTATGAATACAAGATCTTATGGTACTGCCAAGTGACTGTTATTCTCATTTTCTCCTTCTTGGATTTAGAAGGCCTTAGAAATTATCTTCATACATTAAGGAGCTATCAGGACCATGATGGGTAATGAACAGGTGAGAGTTTCCAAGAATCCGTTTCTGAACATAGGCAGCAGCCAAAAGTTTTCATTAACTTAGTAAGAGAAATTAGACTAAAAGTTAATCGGGCTTTTTAAACACTTTTTAAACCCAAGAGACACAATGGAAGAGAAGTTAAAAGTACAAAAATTCACCAACTGTAAATCCATACACAGCAATGAGAACAAAAATAATTCACGGAGAAAAGCAAAAGAGAAAGCTATTTATTGAACATTGGGCCTTATCCTCACCTAGGTCACTGATTCACTGTATGTTCGTAAGTATTTTAAGCTCACTACTGCTTCAGTTTATCAATCTTTAAAACAGGGTAATTATGGCTTGTATAATTAATCCCTTGCAAAGCATTTAAGATCTCTGGGAAAAAGACTATACATTTCAAGTCTATTCAAGAAAGCATGAAAGGGACTGGTTTTGTTTTAATTACCACTCTGTGATGGAATCAAGTAAATGTCTGGGTTTGCTAGAGCCATGGATAAAGAACTACATGCTAAGAAGGTGTCTTCCTCCAGCATTTGTTACTCTGCCAGGAAATAGAAATCAATTACATATATATGTCCCATAACCGAAACAAAATAGCACCTCACTCCATGAGAAACAAACAGCTATCTAGTCCACAGATCTCATCCTCCCTCAAATGAACCCTGCCCTGAGATAAAACTAGAAGAATATAATAATCTGTACTTTTACTTCTACTCTGAAAAAAAATCGCAACCTCCCCAGAAAACAGATTTTGCTTTTGACAAATAACCTCCCTAATAAAAGTCTAGATATCTTATTCTAAAAGCTACAGAGAGGACTAACAATACTCAGAATCTCAAAAGGTTTTGCCAAAAGAGACCAAAACTGGAAAGTTTCAAGAAGTAACTTGTATTTAAGTATTTTCAATGAGAAAATATATTTAATAAATAAACACTGTTCATCCATACCACTGCTCCCCAACACATAGACAACTATCTCCTATGGCAGAGAAATGGGTAATACTACCAGGCAAGAATTATTAATATGATGTCATATGCTTTCATGAGCTTTTGCTTAACCGTTTTTGGTCAAAAAAGAAAAAAAAAGATTTAATCTGGAAGAGGAAAGGCTGAAATATGACTCATAAAGAAAAAAGTCAGGGTAAGGCCTATAGAAAGTATTTTTTTTACTACCAACACAGAAACAAATTTGCATTAATTAAGATGATAAGAAAATTGCCTCCTTCCTCTATTTAAGTCAATTCATCTCTGGCTAAAGACAAAAAGACACTTGTAGGAAGGAACCTATCGGGGGAAATCTCTTAATTAACTGAGAGGATAAAATAGGGAAGGCATTGCTAAGTAGATTTTAAGTCTAAACAAGGTCCAAATACCTGCCAATGAGACAATTGTCTTCTAAAACACTAACAATTTTATGATCTAAAAGACTGGGATAGCAAAGTTCTGATGAGATTATACACAGTACCAGGTTAACATAGTGGTCTTCATCTTCTCTTAACAATGCATTTTTAATAAAGAGTTCAAAATGACAAGTTATTCTTTCCAAAACATGCCAGTTTAACATCCGCCTCCTTCACAGTCTACCAATTGGTAGTGAAGCTTATGAGTCCTGCTTACCAAGTGCTCTTGCAACTGCTAGGAAGGGGATCTGGTCAATAACTGTGCTTCTTCGAACCGGACCATTATGAGTAAGTCGAGGTCGTTTCCAAACAACACGGTTAACCCCAGATTTGTTGATCACACTGAAAAAAAAAAAAAGGTGACTAAAGTAATATGAATAAGCTACTTTAATTTTTTTTCCTCTTTCACTAATTTTACTAGAGCAGTTAATACAAACTTAAAAATAAAAATTGCCTTCACCAAAATAAATATTTGAGTACCCATTCCAAGTAAAAATCTAGACATCACAGGGGATAGAAAAAGGATCCAATCCATATTCTCAAGAGAAATATAGGACTACAAGAAAAATTATTAAGTAGTTGGTGAAGACTATAACATTTAGACTTCATTATGCATTCAGCCAGGAGCTCCTGACTCCATGCAAACATGACAGTAATATGAAGAAACATTATTTTAAGATTAACCTGGTGATGATATATGAATGAATGAAAGGGGCATAAAGGCTGAATACAGGAAGCTATATAAGAAGCCCAAGAATAGGATGAAAAGAACACAAATGAAAAATAATGACAATAGGAAAGGAGAAAAGGACATAATGAGATATTATCAGGAATACACATGAGGAAGGTATGTGACAGGTCAAAGTTCATGATGACTCCAATATTTTGATCCTATGTGATAAAGATGATGGATGGTTCCATTAGCAGAAAAAGTTATTTCTACAGTAGAGGGATTTCCATTTTACTTATACTGAGTTTGCAGTGATGGTGGGACATTTTTTGACTTGGATATCCAACAGGCAATAAGAAATGCAAAACTGTACTCTTTATGGACAAATCAGCACTGAAAAAAATATACACACATATGTATACATGTATGTGTATGGAGGAGACAGACATAAAAGTGTCAAAGCCAAAGGAATGAATATGAGCTCTGCATCAGAATCCCGAGACCAAAGACTACACTTAATCACTGTTTAGATTTAGAAAAGAAAGAAATAAAATCTAAGGAACAGAGGCATAACCAAGTGAATGTAGTATCATGAAGGCCAAGTAACTAGTATTTCAAAATGGAAGGAGTAGCACATTATCAAAACTGCAGAAGAAATTCAAAGAGGCTGAGGACTAAAACAGGAAGTGTGACAACCATAAAGTGCTTTCAAGAGTGCAATTCTTAGGAAATTAAGATATACCGGCACTTGGGTATGGAGATCCATCTTGCCCTACTGAAAAACCGGAGAGGATACAGGAGAGAGAAGACTGGGAGAGGGGGTATTCAGTGAGATTGTTGTTTTGGAATGGGGAGTAGGGGAAAGACAAGGAGACAATTTGTAACTCAAAATCCTGTGGAAATGAATGCTGTAAACTAAAACAAATTTTAAAAATAATTTTTTAAAAAAAGTACAATTCTACAACTGCACTACAAAGTTGAGTAGAAGCTGGATTTCAGTGAGTTTTACTCAAAAGAGCAGTAAAGAATGCAAAGATAAATGTAGACAATTCATTCTAAAAAAAATAGAAGAAGAGACATAGCACAATAGAGAACAAGAGGATAAATATTTTTCCAATATGGAAAATATGTATTTTAACTTAATTCTGAACTTAGAAGAATAGATCCGTCTACAGGAAACTGCAAATCTATTATGCACAGCTTGATTTTTTAAGCATAGAATAATTTCAGCATGTAGTCTTCAGGGTTGTCCTATTTCTTTCTGGTCAGCCTTCTGTTTTTTTCCATTCATTTTTTTAAGTGTCAATGACCCTCTTTTCTTTCCTTTTTTTGGGGGACATGTGGGGCAACCCTAACACTACATCTTCCTCCCTAGCTTCCCTCAACCCATGGGAGTGCAGAAAAAAGATTTTGTACCAAATATGGGTAGCCAAGCAAAACAAAAAATTTCCACATCAATTATGTCCACAAATGCACAACTCGTTCATCATCTTGAATCCATTGACCCTCTACTAGGAAATAGGCAGCATGTTTTATCTTTGTTCCTTCATTTGGAGTTTATCTTGATATACAGTGTGAGATATTGGTATTTACCTGATTTCTGCCAGACTGCTTTCCAGTTTTCCCAAGAGTTTTTGTTAAATGGTAAACCCCATTTCCTTATGTATTTTGTGTACCTAACCTATTCCAATGGTCAACCTCTCTATTTTTTTAACTAGCATTAAACAGTTTTAATGATTATTTTCAATTTTTTGAAGGCAAAGAACACAAAAACAGGCAGTGTATCAAGGTCCCACAAAAGTTAGCTGAAGAGAACAAAAGTATATGTCAGAGTGAATCCTGAAAAGAAAAATGTCTTCCTTTGAAGCACAAGGAAATACACAAATACACTGGTTTAGTTTAAGAAGAATGGTTTAAAAAAAAAACCTGGCTTTGCTCCATATTGCCTATGCATCCTTGTTACTTCATTTCTTTGAGGTTCAATTTTCTCATGTTTAAAATGACAGTGGAACTAAATGATCCCTAAAAGTCTATTCTAGGTCTAAATCTATAAGTAGTTAAATTATAAGATGCTATGGAAAGAAAAAGGGATGCATAAAACAAGAATAAAGATGTCATGCTGAATGGCTTCAATCTATCTATAATGATGGCCTGCTATAAATTTAGGAGTAAAGAAGGTTATGGCACTTTATGGTTGTCACACTTAGTTGCCTGTTTTAGTCCTCAACCTCTTTGAATTTCTTCTGCAGTTTTGATAATGTGCTACTCCTTAAATTTTAGAGACCAGAGAGTCTATGGATTTTCTGAGACTTCCGAAGGTTTTCTAAGTGTCCTTACAGAACAGAAATATAAGACTGAGGTCTCTTTTAAGTACTGCTTTAACTTATCTAACACTCAATTTTAACAAATGACTCTGCCTGTAAGGATTGGAACACAGAATGCTTTAAAGATGTCATGATCTCAAAGGCAGTCATTTCTCTGCAACTGTTACTTCTTCCATGTCAGTTTTCTTATCAGCAAAGTAAATTTTGGATCTACCAGTAATTTGATTAAATTTAATAAATATCTGAGTTAATATGCCAGGCACTGGGAAAATAAAAAGAAATCTGAGTTCCAGCACTCAAGAAGCTCACATTCTACAGGGAAGGAAGGATAAGACAAACACACAATGAATTACATAAGGTATGTAATTATGGGACCAAAGGAGAACTTTCAGGCAAAGTACTCTAGGACAGTTTGAAAAGGAAAAGATCACTTTCAGACTGGTACAGCAGGAGATCAAGAAAAGCTTTAAGAAAGAAAAGGCACTAGAGCAAAGTCTTTTTTTTCCTTTTGGAGGGGGGAAGACAGGGCAATTGGGGTTAAGTGACTTGCCCAAGGTCACAGAGCTCGTTAAGTGTCAAATGTCTGAGGCCGGATTTGAACTCAGGTCCTCCTGACTCCAGGGGCCAGTGCTCTATTCACTGTGCTACCCCGCCATCTTTAAGGGAAAAAAAGGACTCTGAAAAGCTGAGAAAAAAAGGAAGTATATTTTAGCTATGGAGGATTATAGAGAACAGATGCAAGATATATAGTAGTGGTAGACACAAGACTGTATAAAAGGGTCTTTTATACATACTTCAGTTTTGTGCATATACTCTCCAAAACAAGTGAGGTATATTCCAAAGATAGAGATACTAAATTAATCCACTACTCCCACATTAGCTGAATCAGCAGCCACTCTTGGTTCTAAATACACCAAAACAATCACTGCTAAAAATATTATCTCCCTCCTAGAATCCAAAAAACATCTGAGTCTATCAGCTTGGAAACAGCCACTGAAATATCTATTAAGTATGTGAGCAGAGGGATCAGAAAGTACATTCCTAAACAAATAAATAAATAAACCAAAAACTGGTGCTTTTGCACCATGCTTTCCTACTGCTACTATTACATGATTTTTTCTTTGTTTGCTTTTTTTAAACCAAAATGCCAAAGAAAGATTTCAGTAAATGTTATTCAAGGGACCAACCAAGGAAAGGCAAGAGACCAGAATAAACAAAACTTGGGCCAGTTTACTATTCCTCATTACTTCATTCCTCTAATTAAATTAGCAGTTTCACCACACTAGTATCTTTCATCTGTTCTCTCTACTCCCACTGCAATGACCCAACTATAAACCATCATTACTATTGACTGAACAACTGTAACCATCTCCCTAACAGATCTTACCTATACTCCATCAAAGGGGATATAGGTAAAGGGAAAGGAAATAAGCATTAAGTGCCTACTATGTGCCAAGTGCTTTATAAATATTATCTCATTTAATTCTCACAGACACCCTGGGAGGCAGATATTATTTTCCTCACTTTACAGTTGAGGAAACTGAGGCAGTCAGAGTTTAATTGATTTGCCCTGGGTCAAACAGCTAGTAAGTGTCTAAAGCCAGACTCGTCTTCCAGACTCCAGGCCTACCACTCTATCCACTAAGCCACATAGCTTGCTTGGGCCTAGATCTGTGATTTCAATGGTATAAGAAACTCCCAGACACAGAAACTTCCTCTACCAGTGAAACTCAGGAGTTCTGCAGCTTATGCTCAGAACACAGTCTATAATACTGAGAGGCTAAGTGACTTGCCCAAGGCCACACAGTCATAACATGTCAGAGGAAGCCAGGTCTTCAGGGCCTCTAGGTGAACTCTATTATCACACTTTCTCTACCCCTCATATTGCTGAAAAAATATTCTTCCTAATGGATTGTAAAGCCAAGCACAAGCAACTTTCCATTCCTGTATGCAACTTTCCACAACTAGATGATAATTCTTAGACTACCATCAGGAACTCTGTGCATCCAAACTCAAAATAAAAGGTGTAATACATCAAGAAAGTATTACAGTATAAAACTCAGGTAAACCCACCAACATATTTTAATTGCATCAAAAACTTGTATCTTTTGGACTGCAAAAAAGACCATGCAAAAGAGACACAAGAGAATACCAACGTGAGATCCTCACAAGGAATATAAATAACCATAAGCACTATTTTTTTTATTTCATAAATTTTTGAAAGTTTTAAAACAATCTCAATGAAATATATTTAACTATATTCCCATGTTATTACTTTACTACTTGCTTATAGCTGATCTTACATTTCGATTTAGAAAACTGGGCTCCAAAAACTTTTTTTAATATACTGATGTCAAAATAGTCAACATATATGTATGATGACATATAACCGGTTTCCTTTACAATCGTTTACATGCTTTAAAACATTATTTTTTAGTATCCTTAGGCTTTACCAAAATGCCAAAGGGATCTGCAACATAGAAAAGTTAAAAGCCCTTGGTTTAAACAATGAAAATACAATAATAAAATTAATTTAAGTTTTAAGTCTCAAAAATGCCTGCTTTTAGATATGTAGTTGGCAGAGACAGATAGAAAGAAAGCAAGAACCGCAAAATTTGGCTTCAGCAGGCAAGAGAAAAAATATCTGAAGGTTGATTTTGGCTCAACCCTCCCTCCAACCTCAAACTGAACTCTGCCATTCTACAACCCCAATCACTAAGACTATCATGCAACCTTTAACAATGACTTGAGAGAGTGGAAGTAACAATTTTTTACTGAAAGACTTTCAGGTTGGTATTATTATCTGCTCATCTACTGCAATGCTAATGGTAAAAAGAAAAGGAAATATTCCATCTCTAGGGCAAATTAAAAAGGAAAATGGACAACATATGCATTATGATCTTAAATCAGAGAAAAGTGATGAAAGTAAAAACCTGATAAGATAGCACAGAAAGTCATCCAAAGGGCATACAAGGCTAAAATTGAAAAGAAGGCAACAAAAGAAAAAAAATGAAAAAATAAAGTGCAAAAAACAGTGGAACCATTATACTTGGACTCTAATATCACAGAAGAAAATGACACTTAAAAGAAAATACAGATGGAAAAATAAGGTGGATTAGACTAAGTGTATATACAGAGAAAAAAACTCATGCCAGATGTAAAACAATTGTGAGACCACTGAGAAACAAATACATTTGCAAGGTCTCCAAAGGAGACCAAAATAGAGCAAAAGTTTACAAAAATTCTTGGACCTTATTAATATACACACAAAAAAAATACCAAGTGAACATCAAAAACCACAAACTTATTTAGCTACTTTTCCAACTACATAAAACCTTTAACAGAGTGATCCATTAATACACAAATCAAAGGCACACTCGATGAGGCTATTAGTAAGGAACAAAGCAGGCTTTCCATTCAACAAGAGACCAAATTTCCCCAGTATGCAATTAACTGAAAGGCACTGAGAACATAAGCACTATGCATATATATTTGTTGGTTTTATACATACACACAACACATATACACATATGTATGAACATATGTATGTTAAAACAAAATGCTACCTTATGTGTTTTTGGGTTTTTTTTTTTGCTTTTTTTGGAGGGGCAAGTAGGGTTAAGTGACTTGCCCAAGGTCTAGTTTTGTGTTAAGCATCTGAGGCCCCACTTGAACTCAAGTCCTCCTGACTCCATGGCAGGTGCTCTATTCACTGTGCCCGCTAGCTGCCCCTTATGTGTTCTTTTTTAACAAAATGTTTTTCTTCATAAATCAACACCATTAGGGATACCTTAGAAAATACAACAGAAATAATAGCATTCAGTGATCTTCTGATCATAAACTTCAAGTAAAAGACATAAAACAGGAAGTTATTATTCTCTCACTAACAGTTATTTGCCACTGTGATGGAAGAGAAATAGGACAAAGTTCAATTTGAAGAGGGCTTCCCTGTGGGTTAGAGTCATCCTTACTATAAGCTACAGATAACACTATGCTGATTGTATCTCGCCTCAAGACACTTTAAAGTCTCCTGGAACAGAGCTCCATAATCATTCAAAGGAGTCTGGCGGATCCATCTACACAAGGAAGGTTAAGTGAATGAAAAAAATGTCAAAAGTCCACTTTTCATCATGCATTTGCATGGACAACCTAAAAAGTTTGTCCAATAAGTAGTGTATCTAAGATAGAAAAGAAAGGTAGCCAACAAGATGGGCTAAGGGTTGAAAAGGAGAGCAGTTTGGATTGCTTTCAGATTTCAGAGCCTAAACTTCCCATGAAAGTCAAAACCCATTTTTCTAACACTACCATTTTCCAAGTGGCAGCAAGATGCAGAACACTGTAGCCTGTGAAAAACTAAATGTAAGTGCCACACAGTGGGGCAATGGAGAGGCATAGTAGGTGTGACTAGGAAGCAATATCTAAGTAGGAACTGTAAAGAGAAGGAATAAAAGATATCTCAAGGGATTATAGGACAAGAAAAGTTAATCACAGACAACCAGAGAATTCCTCTGATGTAATAATAATAATAATAATAAGCATTATTATTATAGTTAACATTTTATACAGCACTTACTATTTGCCCAGAACCATGCTAAGTATTTAAAATTATTATTTCATTTGATCCTCACAACAACCCTGGGAGGTTTCCTTATTTTATAGAAACTGAAATAAAATAAAGGTTAAATGATTAAATGCCCAGGGTCACACTGCTAATGTGTCTGAAGTCACATTTGAATATAGGTCTTTCTGACTCCAGGCCTGGCACTATTTCCATTGTACCACAATGTAGGGAAGAAAGTGAGGAATGCCTCTAACATTAGTAAAAGAAAAATGTGCTAAGGATTTTGATATATGCACACACATCTGTAATACAACTAAGGTAACAGAAACTGTATCCTTACTAAAAGGTAAAACAGAAAAAGAAAAAAAAAACTTAACAATACACTACCTCCCACCAAGTCCTTCAATCCTTTCTCTTTCTTTAGGAAGTTCAGGTTTGTGGTCCTGTGTCACTTCCACAGCTCTGACAAAATCATCTTTTGGGTCATCCTGAACTCCAAGGACCACTCCTGAGTCTCCCACATGAGCCACATACATCTTTGTTCCTCGGATGATAACTACACTTGCAGTTGTGCCCGATGTGCTGGGGAGGCCAGTCATAGTCTTCGGCCATTCTGCTGTAATGAGAAATGAAATATAGGTTTTATTCTTGTATATTTAACACAAACTTAACAAAAAACAGCAGATATGGTACATTTTAGAATTTAATCACAACAGGTATAATTTCCACAAAGCAAAGAAATTTAAGGAAAAGTCAAATGTATTCAAATGGCATATTAATACTATCATATTTGTTAAGTATCAAAAATATCTAGTTCAATCTTCCAGTGTTTCTACCTCAAAATAAAACTACTCAATTTTATTTCTATTACTTCTGCATATTCTTTTGGTTTTAGAGTATGTTTTTATATTTAGAGGCCAGTATATGTAAACTATGTTAAATTACTTACTTTTGATAGCTTAGACAGATCGTTTATTGTTTCCTATTCAATCTTAACTTTAGAGAAAGCTGATTTATCAAACATCTACAACACATAAGATGAGCCAGAAACTTAAAAACAAAGAAAAAAAATCACAGAAGTGAAGAAACGATGCCATAGGATGCCACAGTATAATAACAAATACAAAGGCTTAACTATTTTAAAATCCCACAGAGAATTAAAGAACCTAAATGTTAACGATGACTTGATGGATAAAGTTGGATCCATTGATAATAATGTAAGTAAAAAAAAAAATTCAACCAACAACCTTGAAGGAGTTTATTAGATGATTAGAGAATATGTAGGAAGAAAAAAATAACAGCTGTGTTTTATATTCATATGAATATCCTGAAAAGACACAAGATACCTAAGAAAGTTTTCTAGAACAATAAATCTAACAATTTAAAAAGCCTTGAGAAATACTAATAAACCCTACATTTTTATATATACTGCCCAAGAGAGACAAGTCTAACCTTTATATTTGTCTTTCCATGTGTCTCCCTCTTTTTCTGCCCAGAATTTATTTATTTAATCATCAGGAGCTACAGATGTTCAACTAAATTACAAAAGACATTTATAAAACAAATAAACTTAAAAGATTTTAAAAGATTTAAAGTTAAGAATTCTAACATGCACCAATTTTGAAAAACTAGACGCTTCTCAGCATCGCACAGTTAAAAGACAACTATACAAGTCTCAGGATGGAAGAAGATGTCTACATTCAGAGAAAGATCCAGAAACAACAGAATTTAAAAGGAGACTGAAGCAATGCATGCTATCATTCTTTTCGATGTTTGGCTTTTGTTTCTCTTTTCTCACTGTTCACTCCATTGACTATAACACCTATTCAATCAGACTAGCATACAATGTGAAGGAGTTCGCAGATCCTATACATGATTGTATGCCACCATAACAGGGGTGGGGGGTGCGGAGGAAGGGGAGAAAAATCTGAAACTCAAGTGATTCTGGAACTGAATCTTGTAACCTAAAAGTAGACAAATAAGTCAATAAAATTCAAAAAAAAAAGTCAAAAAAAAAAAAGAATTCTAACATGCTTTGCCTCTTATAAAAAGACATTAGAAGTAGCTTCTTCACTAGATCCAACTTATTTATAATTATAAAAATAAAATTAATGTATAGATGCATTCTCACTTAAAACATCATCAAAGGAGAGCGTAACTCCAGGGAAAAATTATAGGTTAGGCAGCAGATAAATGAACCTTAAAGTGTTTACCAACTTTTCTTTCACACTAAAGCCTATTAAGCTTTAACTGTACAACCTGTTAATTTTAGTACCTGCTCTGTCACTAACTAGCTTTGTGACCTTCAACAAATCATTTAAACTTCTGAGTCTGTTCCCGCCATTATAAAATGAATTGAAGAGAAGGACTGAATTAAATTAAGTCTAAGATTCCTTCCAGCTCTGAGTCTGACATCAAAAAGGAGATTTTCTCTATCACTTTTATCATGTTCTTAAATTAGGTCCACCAAGCGATATTATTAATAAAACTTCCCTAAACTAAGTAATACAACATTAATTTTCCTCTAAAGTTTTATCATGATATAGTTGTATGAACATAGTGCTTGTTTGAAATAAGTCATATAGATGATTGAAGCTGGATATTATTCTCCTAGATTCCTCACCCCATCTTCTTTGAAAGTAATTGGGACAAGGAAAAAAAAGCACTGGATCTTTCTTTCTTAGGGCACAGAGAGGAAAAAGAGGCTCAAAAGGGAGGCAACTGGGGTTAAGTAGCTTGCCCATGGTCACAGAGCTACTAAGTTTCTGAGGCCCCATTTTAACTCAGGTCCTCCAGAATTTAGGGCTGGTACTCTACTCACTGCATAACTTAGCTGTCCCCGGATTTTTTTTTCACAATGAAATCAATTTCAGATAAAACCTGTTTTTCAAGAAAACAGAGATTTATGAAATACTGCTCATATAAATGGAGGCCCAAATGAATTAAACAATAACAGATTTCTAACATATGGGCAAGAAGGAGAGGAGGAATTAAAATCATAAGGCTTATTAGTAAGCAGTAGAAAGAAAAAGATTTATTGGTACTTAGTCATAATACCTCCCAGTCCTCTCTTCTAACAAAAAGAAACCTAATAAAGAATAAGAGTGCATGTACCATTCATTCAAATCACACATGCTATTCTACTTAACTATTCTCACAACCTTATTTATGCTGTGAAGGATTTCATTGTACCCTAGAATTTGTATGATAGCTAGACACCACTTTATTTATTTAATGTTTTCTCTCGAGAAATTAACTAGGAGGATTCTTCTAATATTATGTGTTAAATACACCTCTTTTAGTGTCAAGTCTTTTGATACTTCCTTGTGTACTTTGCTCTAAAAGAAATTTAAAGAACACAACCATTTAAGTGAATGAGGTTTACTTTATCCAAATTTGGGAACAGAAGCCTGTAGTTTATGGTATAAAACATACTTTGCCTTATTTTTCCCAAAAAAGCCTAGAAACATTGAAGAACAACTCTAAACTCTAACAAAGAAAATCTCTCTTCTAGAAACATAAATTTATAAACAAAGGCCTAATCCACGATTTATAAAAATAAAAGCAATAGTGTTTCTAAGCAAATTAGTTGAGTCAATTAACTAGAAAGTTGCTAGGGTGGTACATTTTTATTTAAATACTAAATGTGCCATAATTCCACCTACAACAAAGTGCTTTAAGTGTAAACAGTAATATTAAATAATGCCTTATGTCTCAGCCTCTTGCACCTTGTTACAACTGAGTACAAAGTGTTATACTTCTAGAATCAACTGTAGGGCTCTCAACTCCTTTCTTGATACTCAAAAATAAAACACATGTATAATGGAGCCTCTGGGATTGGTGGGGAAATAGCTCTCAACAGCTGACTGATTGGTCCATACCTCAATCAAACAACTCTGGGCAGAAAGCCAGGCAGATGGAAGACTGACTTTGGGAGGCGTTTTCTTCACAGCCACAACTTGCTATACCAGCGTTTTTAAAAATATCTCATATTTGGCTAATTAAGTATGCTACTCCAGAAACATTAAAAAGCACAAACCTAACAGGGATTTTTTTTATCTTATATTTACTTAAAACACATGCGCAGAAATTAATAAGCAGTTAAATTTCCCTGACCTTACATCTTGAAATTGTTTTGCAGATTTCCGCTATGTGGAAACTCCCTCCCTCCCCTCCTCCCCCATCCTAGTTCACAGCCTATTAGAGAGATGCCAAAGGTTCAATGGGTGTCTTACCACTGGTGTCTAGAGGTAGGATTTGAACGTAGATCTTCAAAACCAAGTTCAGACTTCTTTTCACTAAACCTCCTGCCCTTTCTTGCATTAAGGAACCAGCTCTAAAAATTACTCAACAAAGTAATCTCAACTATAGGCTCCTTTTGCCTGCGGCTGTGGCTTACACTCCAAAACCAAAATTTTTGCAAGCATTTTCTTAAAAGACCTGAGCAGATCTATTTTAGTTATATTGTTATTACTCAATTTATGTGGATTGTTATTCTTAAAACTAAGAATTCCTAAAGGAATGCTAGGCAGCAACTGGTAATAGTATTCAAAACATTCTGTAGTCCTTTATCACAGAATTTCCTCACATTCTCTTAGTTCTTTAAGAATTAGAGATGTTTAACCTGGAAAGGCGTTAGAGAACGTTATAATAACTCTTCCA
Source organism: Pseudocheirus occidentalis (assembly GCA_028646575.1). Lineage (NCBI taxonomy): Eukaryota > Metazoa > Chordata > Mammalia > Diprotodontia > Pseudocheiridae > Pseudocheirus > Pseudocheirus occidentalis. The sequence continues at coordinate 137,938,939 of CM053593.1, read as the reverse complement.
AAAGGCTGAAGGAATGTCAAAGGAGTTGGACTCGTTTTGCTAGAATCCCAAGTGGCAGAAGTAGGAGCTAAATAAAATGAGTCTAGGCTGTAAAGAAGCAAATTTAGATTCCAGGAACGGAAAAACTTCCTAACACTTGGAGCTACTATTCAAGAGGTCTTCGAGAAGAGATCTGCTGGGCCGCTTGTCGGGCAAGCTGTGGGGAGAATTCTTTTTCGGATACCAATTGGGTCTACACGGCCTCTGAGGTTCCAACTCTGTGATGTGGGAGCACCCCATTCTACAATTCTGAATCCTACTCTGCATATCCACCCCCTGCTCCCGAATGTCAAGAACTCAGTCTTACAGAACATACATCGAGTGTGGACGAGGGGAGGACCCCTGCGCGCCCAGTCCTCCAGAGAGCAAGCAAGCAAGGGGAAGGATGGTGACACATTGAATTGAAATCATGTCCCCATCAGGGACTCAGGGAAGCGGGAAGAGAAGGCGGGATGATCGAGTCGTTTCATCTTTAGACCAAAACTTGGCGCCGGGTTTTAAACGGTCTGTTGCCGCTTGGGGAAGCCGAGGATGAAGAAGACGCGTTGCTCCCGACCCTCGGAAAACTGGGGGCGGAGGGGGGGGGCAGCAAGCAGAGAGGAATCAGACTGCAGCAGGGAAGGCGGGAAGGCAGCCCGCGCGGGATAGGGATGGGTGGGAAGTGGAGGTGACGGTCATGGTCACGGTCACTCACCCAGTTTCTTCCACATGGCCAGGTGACAGGCAAGAAAGCCCTTACGGATCGCGGCGCACACTTCGGCCGGCTCTACCGAGCCGAATCCTTTCTGCTTCTTGATGAAGCCCCACAGGTGCTCCCGGGCGAACTGGGCGGCCTCTCGCCCGCCGTGACCGTCGCACACCGCGAAGAAGGCCACTGAGCGGCGGCGGCGCCGCGAGTAGCCGCGGCCCGCGGGCGGCGACGAGGCCCCGGCGCCGCCCGCAGCCTCGCGAGGTCCTTCCCGGGCCACCGCCGAGGGGCCCTCGCCCCCGGGGTCTGTCTCATCCCCGAGGAGCGGCGGCGACGACCCCAGCGAGAGTTCATCGTCGGCTGGCGGCTCCGGCTCCACCACGATCTGGGTCACGTCCTCCATGTACTTCCTCCCGCCTTGGTCGGAAAAGACGCTCACACCGAGCGAGTAGAGTCCCGCCATGGCCGGATGGCCAGGACCCTCCGGCCCCACACAGCCCGCCCGCCGAGCCCGGCCGCGCGAGGTCCAGGCTGCGCGCTCGCCGGCCGCCAACTATTGTTTATCTTCGACGACGGCGAGCTGGGGGAGGGGAAGAGCGAAGAGGAGGAGGCGGGGGAGGGGGCGGGCCCCGAGCAGGGCTGGGGAGAAGGGGGAGGGAGGAGGGCGCGCGGGGTCGGGACTTGTCCGCGCTAGCTGTACGTTGAGCTGAGGTAACAACGATCCCCAGGCGCGGACCCGGAGCTGCGCCTGCGCAACCCCCTTCTGGCCACCTCGCCCCGCCCTCCCCACCCTACTTACTCATATCCGTCATTCCCCTCTGCTGTCGTCACTCTCCACTCTGGGTCTCTTACTCGACTTCGGGCCAATCCCAAGCCAAGGCAGGGCTACTTATCCACTCCCCCTCCCCCCTGTCCGACACAACATTCGTTCCACTTCTCCCTTCCCCCCACATCCCGTGGGGTTAGAGAAGCTCTCGCGAGAGCGTTCTTCAGTTCTTCCTCCATGGTGCAGCTCTTTACCTTAGACCTCGGGCTCCAAGCTCTTAGGTGGTATTTGTTCTTCCATGGGTACTCTAGGGAAGGCATGGGTGGGGGAGGCATTGCCAACAATGGGAGGAAGAGAGCTAACTGGTCTTGGGAGAGAGAAGTCAAGAAATCTCCATGGGATCTAAGAGAAAGTTGTGGGGATGTGCTGAGGAACGTCTCGCTGTCCATTCTTCCCTGGGGATGGACCCCTCACCTTGTTAGGCTCTCGGCCCCAATCCCCGGCTGTGTTTCCCTCTTTTCTTTCCCGATCCCTCACAGTTTTCTCTCATAAGCCCTTTGGATGAGTTTCTCTCGTTAGAATCCTAAACCCACCCTGCAGTTTATAGACTACATACACTCCCGATGTCCTTAATGGGAAAGATCCTTAATTTTGGTCAAATTTAACCTGTTTCTTGGGCTTTTCCTTCTTCAGTTCCACAGTACCCTTTTCATTTAAAAAAAACAAAGGTATGGCTATGAACTCACACAAGCGAAGTAATTGGAACTTCTTAAAATCTAGTAGAGTGACATTTAGAACTGATGCTGTGTTAAAGAATGGAGACTGTTTTGTTTCTTGGGGGTAGGGCCATGAAAGACGCTTCTCCCCCAAATTAAAAAAAAAAGGATGAAAATAGGATAGGTTTTACTCAGAATAGTTTGGGGGGAGGTGTTTACTGGAAAAGTTATGGTTAAGAAATGTTAGGGCAAACAACTGGAAATCTTTCGGCTTTGAAGGAAGCTTTTTTTCCCCCTCCTTTAAAATACAATTACTATTGAAAAGGATAGCACTTAAGCCTCTTCACTGAGGCTTCAGTGTGAATTGTAAAACCTTTCAAAGTCTTTGGTATCTTTCTCCCTTCCTCAGCCAAACCCCTTGACAAAACTGTCTATACTCTGCCTTTCACTTCTTAGCTCTAGTCTGGCTTCCCACCTCAACCCTCAACTGAAATTGCTCTCACATAAGTTTAAAATGTTAATTTAATTACCCCATCTCAATATTCATCCTTTTTTGTTTCATTTTTTGGTTGTTTTTTTTTTTTGAGGGGGGAAGGCTACTGGGGTTAAGTTGGATCACACAGCTAATAAGTGTCAAGTGCCTGAGGCAGGATTTGAACTTGGGTCCTCCTGACTCCAGGGTCTGTGTTCTATTAACTGCACCACCTAGCTGCCCCCAATTTTCATCCTTGATGATGTGAGGGATAATTTATAGTGAAGTTTCCCCATTCTGGAAAATCAAATCTAGAATGGCTTCAGTATTCACTAAGCCTACGTTTGGGTCATCTGACCTTCAAGCAATCTGGGGCTTAGAGCAATGGAGACCCTCTCCCAGAGCCAACTTAGCAGAAGATGAGCCAAATAAGGTTAAGACTGCTTTCATTGGACACCCACATGTCTGGGTCCTTTGTCTCAGAGAGGTTCCCCGTTCTTAGGTTGTGGGTCAGCCTCCCAACCAATAAGACTGAAGGCCAGTTGGGGGGGGGTTGGGTTTCTGCATTAGAAGATGATATAACCATGTGTTGGCTTCTACCTGTTGCTCTCTCCCTGCCACCATGTGGGCAACAGGGGCAGAGTCCTTTCTCATGAGAAAGAATAAAGACTTTTTCTGACCTTAGATTCAGACTCTGAACTCTTTCATCTCACACAATGACAAGGCAAGACATGAAGCATTTATTAAGTATTTTGTGTCAGGTACTACTCTAAACTGAGAGTACAAAGACAAAGCAGAAAAGAAATGGCTTCTCCCAGGGAGCTTTTATTCTAATGGTGGGAAGACATACAAAAAGGAAGTTGAAAAACTAGACGGTGAGAGCAGAAAGTAGTTTGGGAACACCATTCTTCAAAAGGGAGCCCTGAGAAGGAACTCAACAATGGGAAAGGAGGCAGGCACAGTAGAGGGATGTTGCAAGGTGAGAAGGCCACAGGGAAAGATTTCTTGTTTCAAGGTGTGAAGGCTGAAGTGAGTGAAGGAACTTCCAGAGTAATAAAGCAGTAGACGCATAATATTGAAGTTCACAAAAGTCAGAAGTGTAGCCAGGGAGTGGAATACACTCTTGAATTTTGAAGAATCTCTAGTTTCCTTGAAGAGTCAGTTCCTGAAGTCTGTCTTGGCAGTCCCTCTACTCTCCCTTCCTTAGCTTCTGGAGAACCCATTCCCAAAACTACCTTGTATTCATTTTGTATGAATCATTATATACATACATATATATATATATATATATATATGTTCATACTGTAGAATGTAAGCTTCTTGAAAGCTCACACTTCATCTTCAGAACTTAACTCAGAGCTTAGCACATAATGAACACTTTATTGATTGATTTGAATACAGCAGAGCTGGAGATGTATGGGTTATTGGAGTAATACCTCATTTGTGAGTTCTATATGGTAGGTTATTGCTGCCATATAAGCATATCACAATGCAGAAAATTGTAGAGGTAAAAACCTAGGTTTTATAGTGCTAAAGTAGTGGTTCAGAAGGTTGAAAAAAAAAACAAACCCTGAACCAAGATTAGGATTTCTGACAAGCCTTTAAAAGAAAAAGTTGTTAGCTAAATAAATTTTGATATGTAGCAATCTCATATGTTCTCTTAGGCCATAAAACTTAGTTAAACAGAATCATAATCTTAACCCCCAAAAAAGATAAATCTAGTGAAACAAATTTAGTAAGCAAACTAAGTCATGTTACAGTTTAAACTACATTTAGAGAGTTAACAATAGGCTGATTGAGAGATTTACATGCCTCAAAGATAACTGTAGAGTAGGATCCAGTAGAATTCCTTCATAAACAACTAAATCACCTTGGGAAACTCAAACTCTCCTTTGGTGTCTTAACTGAGGAATATTGGAAAGTCTTCCCTTAATATTAAAATTCCAAAAGTCAGGTTTTAGCTTTTACTGTGCAACTAGTTAATCTAACTTTTCAAAACCCTATTTGGCTTTTCTTTTTTTTTTTTGCAACGATATTGGAGTGCTTTGCCGTTTCCTTCTCTGGCTCATTTTACAAATGTGAGGAAATTGAAGCAAACAGGATTAAGTACCTTACCCAAGGTTATATAGCTAGTAATTGTCTAAGGTTGGCTTTGAACTCTCCAGGCCAGCACTATCCACTGTGACACCTAGTGGTATTATGAATCAACTAAACACTTGGAAGGAGGACATCTCCAGTCATGCTGATATGTTTTTAGCCACTGGACTCAGATGTCTCTAGAGGAGAAAGCAAATGTGATTTTTGCACAGCCCTCCCTCACTTAAATCCAGTTCACTCGGAGGTCATTGCATCACCTCCATGAGAAAAAAAAGGACAAATAGCAACACACACTTGCAAGCACCAGGAATCTTTGTCAAGCCTATCAGATATTTTCAAGAATTGGAAGTGGGATTGTGGGTGGGATAAAAGGGATGCAGATATTTCTGTTAGAAAATTCTACAACTCTGCTGGCTCCGCCACATTCCAGTGAGTTGCCAAAATGACAGATACAAAAGTAAAAAGGAGAGGGACACGATAAACATTTTCTAGACCCTTTTGAAAACATGGTGTCCCCTTGGCTACATATATGCAAATATACAAGAAAGATGATATGGTAGATATCAAGGGTATGGGCACAGTTTAGCAAGGAACATCCCATAAATGTTACCATGGCAAGACTGGACGGGTCAATAATGTTACTCAGCATGCTGTAGGCATTGTTGTAAACAAACAGGTTAAGGGCAAGATTCTAGCCAAGAGAATTAATGTGCGTATTGAGCATATTAAGCATTCCATGAGCAGAGAAAGCTTCCTGAAGTGGGTAAAGGAAAATGATCAGAAGAAGGAAGCCAAAGAAAAAGGCACTTGGGTTCAACTGAAATGCCAGCCTGCCCTACCCAGAGAAGCACACTTGTGAGAACCAATGACAAGGAACCTGAACTGTTGGAACCAATCCCCTATGAATTCATGGCATAAGTAACTGTAAAAAAAAGAACAAAACAAATCTTGGATTATAAAAAAAAAATAAGAAAATTCCACAACTAAGCTTTCTCTTAATCATGAGAGCTCAGCCTTCTTTGATCCTATTTAAAACCTGGCATTTTTACTTTAAAACTAATATCACAAATCTTATACCTCTTCTTTAACATATATCAACTTCTGCAGCACCAGAGTACTCTCAATTGAATAAATGAAGTACTTTATTACTTACTGTGTGTTAAGCACTGGAATTTAAAAAGTAAGACAGTCCCTGCCCTCAAGGAACTTACATTCTAATAAGGGAAACAACACATATGAAAGTTTCAGCTGCAAGTCAAATGGAAAAGTTCCCTGGTGCATCAGCAAAACATGTTTTATGGTATTTAATGGTATTTCCACTGGGGAAAAAAAATCAATATCTAATGTTAAACCATTTGACAGTGCCAAGGACTTTGGTGGCAATAACTTTGTTTTCTAGGTCTTCAGTAGCTGTGACTGAAGCACTTCAGGAATACTTGTCAGGCTGCATCTAGGGGTTGCTTCCCAGGATTATGGCAGAGGGCAATAGGATCTTGGAAACATTGCTGTTCCCAAGGCTCTTGTGTTCAGATCCAGGGCTCTCCCAATCAAGATACTTGGATTTCATAGGATGAAATTGTAGCATGCCTCCTTGCCAAAGTTATTCTCTCTTCCTAGTCCCTTTAGTTACTTAGTCCCATCCTTTTCCCTCCTGTATTTCTTGCAAGGATCATTACCTTGTCTATCTTTAGTTTTCGTTTCCATATTATTTCACCTCCACAGCCAAAATATTTTCAAGAATGTCTTATCCTTTATTTTTTTAATTTTTTTTTGGAGGGCAATTGGGGTTAAGTGACTTGCCCAAAGTCACATGGCTAGTTTTTTTGTGTTAAGTGTCTGAGGCCAGATTTGAATTCAGGTCCTCCTGACTCCAGGGCTGGTGCTCTATTCACTGCACCACCTAGCCACCCCATGTCTTATCCTTTAAAAAAAAAAACCAAACCTTCCATGGACTTTGCTATACCACTTAAGGTAACAACCTACTGTTGAGGTTCAAGGTGTATTGCAGGGTCTTCTCAAAGAATTCACAGACTCAGATTATCTCCAGCCTAAGCAAAGGCATTTATTGAGGATTATGCAATTATATCATTACAGAATATAGAATATTAAAATATAGGAGGGGTTTCTTGATACAAGGAGAGATCCTAACCTCTATGGAACTGCACCATGAGACGTATGAGGAAGCCAGGATACTGGGACTGGGGGCAGTGGCTAGACTCCATCATTTGCCCCCCCAAAGAGCTGGGATGGGACACAAATTCATTTGGGAGAGGGACAAAGGTCTTGGTTTCTGTAACTTCTTCAGACCAGCAAGAGGGTTAGAGTTGGTCCTATCTCAGTGGGGCACAGAGGGAAGGTTTACTGGAACTGAGCACAGCCCACAGCCATGGCGGGGTATGGACTAGTACCCACAGTCCACTAAATGGTCTGTAGTCAGGAAACACAAATCTGACAGTCAAATTCAATATGCAGGGCCCAAATATCAGGGAAAGTGGTGCCAGTCATGATAGAAAAATTCTGTCAACATCCAGAAAAAAGAACTATGGAGATCAAAGTATATTATTTGCTTTTTTTTTTTCATTCTTTCTCATGGTTTCTCCCACTGGTTCTAATTCTTTAAAATGTGACTAATGTGAAAATATGTTGTAAAAAGAAGTGGTGTCAGAATGGGGAAAACAGAGAAAGAAATGAAGAGCCTCATTAGAATTATTTACAATTTGACATATAGGACTAAATTATCTGGTTCCAATTCCTTTAGGAGGATCAGATGCTATTGAGGATCCAGCCCTGTATGTGAAAATATAAGTAACAACACTCTTGCAGGTCGAACCATTCCACCCCAGAGTTCAATAATTATACAAATGAATTTGCTTTTAAGAGGCTAACTCTACTCCAATTATATTAAAAGACTTGGGAGGATACTTAAGTAATTAATTCCAAAACAGTGCATATCAATAAGTTGTTTGTAATAAAATATTTGTAATGAAATTGACTTTTATTCCTTAAGTTATTTCCCATTAAGAAAATTGATTACACTGAAATTCTCTTTCCCAAACCAAACTGAAGGTGTTTCTGATTTAGTTTCAGTAATTAATAGAATGATAGCTAGACCCCTCAATCAATTGTACCAATACTCAATTATTCTTATATCATTTTTGAAACATTTAAGGACATTATTTTATCTTTAAATTCCTTAGGCAAAACCAAAATAGGTTCCTAACTTTAACCTCACAACTTAATAGATTCACAATCTTTATTTCACAAGCTTATTTACCCTGCTCAAATTATTCTCATTATTCTGAAAGAGTGATATACTTCAGGAATTAAAGTTTATACATATAAATTTAAATACCCATTTAACTTTTGTTTAGGTCATGAAGCGACTGCAAATTCCGATCAAAACAGCAAGATCTCACATACTTACAGTATGCATATATCTTTTACTGTCTACTTGCTCTGATTATAGAAATGTGGTATAAAAGGAAAATGCATGAACATGATTATACCAGTATCAAATTATTCCTTCAGCCTTAAGCCTAAGGGCACATATATAACAAGATAAAATATCCTTAGCTCTGTTTGATTTTAGGTAAGAGTCACAGTTTTGCAACCATCCATGCAGTAACAATTCTACCTCGTACCCAAATTCAAGATAGCCAGGCAGGCAAATTCCATTTCAAAGGAACACAATAGGGAAACTGAACCAAGAGGATCCCACTTTAGGTTAATCCCACTTTAGGTTAATATTATCTCGACTTCTTCCAGCAGCAAACCTCTACCTGTAACAACAGTTCACAATCACATTCTCTCTGAGCAGCTTGTGACATTTCTCTCAAATGATAGATTACTACCACCAGACAACCATACCTAAATTCAAACTCAAAACAATATTAGTTACTGTTCTCAAATGGCAAGTTTCACCAGTCACAGCTTAGGGCTATATTCAATTATTTTTATTCCTAAGGAGATGTGATAAGCAATAAAAACTCACCAGGACTTACAAAAGATATTTCAATGAACATCTTTTACTTGTTTTCTAAAATTTCAATTTATCATGGTGTAAAGACCAATTGTTAGAAATTATTTCTATATTATACATAAACTTGCAAATTTTGAACAAGCCAAGTTCATTGTTTAGGAATTCCATAATCCAAACAAGCTCTTTTCCAGGGCTGATGACCTTGCCCACACAGATGATTTCCAGTAACCTGGCAAATTTACAAGATAAGGGGATAAGTTTTAAGTGTCCGAGGCAAGATTTGAACTCAGGCCCTCCTGACTCCAGAACCGGTGCTCTATTCACTACACTACCTAGCCATTCCTAGGTAACTTCAATCTTGTTGAATGTATTTCCAAATTACCTTACACAGAAAATTGGGCATCTTATCACCATTGGCATTGTATATTGGTCACATCTAATTAAGCAACTAAAAATAGTAGTTAACATTTATAATATTTGCCATTATTAGGCACTTTATAGCCACTGAGGTAATTGCTTAAGGTCACCCAGTTAACGAATTTTAGATCTATGCATTTTCCCAATTTATCTTAGTGCCAAATAGTATAATAAATTCTGACTTATCTTAAACATCACATTAAGAGAGACAGTATTTCACTTAAAATGTAACCAGAATAGGGGCAGCTAGGTGGTGCAGTGAATACAGCACCAGCCGTGCAGTCAGGAGGACCTGTGTTCAAATCCAGTCTCAGACACTTGATACATACTAGTTGTGTGACCTTGGGCAAGTCACTTAACTCCAATTGCCCTGCCTTCCCCCCTCCAAAAAAAATGTGACCAGAATGAATTCAATTACCTGGATCTATGTCCCAAATGGTATTACAGAGAATCTGGGGTTGTAATTTTAATGCTGACTGTAATATTTTATACAAGTGCAAACTTCCAAACACTTCATATTATGGGGTCTAATATTTCCATCCAATCCACTGTCACAGATGTAAAAGAGGCAATCAGCTATTACAATTTAGTCTACCCCAATTATTACACTTAAGAGAATGTTTTAATTAGTTCAAATCTGGGTTTCACAATTTTGGGAGGAAGCCTTAGTTTATCAATTTACCCATAGCTCTCTTTGATTTTTTAAAATGAATAGGAGTCTTATATAATTTAGTCAAGTTTCTAATTTTAACACACATACTGATTTTGAAAGTTATTTTAGAGTTAACCAATACTTTACTTTGTAAGACTCCCTAAATTCTAGATATTCCAATCAAATTCAATTCCCTTTTGATTGTGTCCTGATTCACACCAACCTTTTCTCTTTTTGTGACCCAGGAAAGGGTTAAGTACCCATTCTTTTCCAAAGAACAACCTTGAAACTTTAACTGGCACAGTCCCCAACTCTGCCTCTCTTTGATCAATGAAATTGTTGTGATTTCATGATGTGTTATGGTGACACCATCTTGAAGAATTCAGAGGCAGGCCACCTCTAATTCAACTATAAGCATTTATTGGGAATGAATCCTCCAATGGGCTAAGTTCCAAGAGGAAACAACAACTTAGTAAGACAAGACTGCAATTTTGTAGAGTAATGATGCTGATTACACAACAGAAATTATGAATATTAAAAAGGCAGGAGGAATTTGTCAAGGGATTATGTAATGGGGAGGGGTCCCAGACTTGGTAGAACTGCGCATACAATTACCCACAATACATACAGAAAAATCCATTGAGGGGGCATTAATATATCATAATTATATTACGCTAAGCTGCTCTACACCATAAATTTACCCTAGGTTAGTTCTTTACTGTTATTGCAAAGGCGATATTATTTGTTATTGCAAATGACCTCTTAGCGGAGGCCATTTCTGTGATTCAGTGGTCAAATATCTTGGTTTGCATCCTGGTGATGCTGCTTTCTAATTGGCTAGCTATTGTGGTCCTATCTGGTCAAGATGGATAGTTAGGTATTGTGGTCCTATTTTGGGCTAAATGGATGATGTGATTGTGATTAAGCGCATGGATGCACCTGTTCAAATATATGAATTGGATCTGGGGGTAGTAGCTAGCTAGAGACCATGGATATATCAAGTTTGGGGGACCTGTGGTGGGGTTAAAGCCAGACTGTGTGGTTAAATCAGGACATGCCTCCTGTTCAGTGGGTACCCATAAGGAGCTTAGAATGTTGGGGCTGCAGGCGGCTTTATTATAACAGTTATCAAGTTGGCACTACAAACTCAAATTTAGCTTGTCCAAAATGTAATTCATCTGTCTTCTCATTAAAACCAACCCAACCTCCAAATTTCATTATTTCTATTGATTTCTCATTCACTTAGGCACAAACTTTATAGTTACTCATTTTGGACTCTTTCTTCCTTTACCACCCACATCCAATCAGTTTCCAAGTCTTATAGAATCTGTCTCCAAGATATCTCTCCCAATCTAACCCTCTTTCTTCTATTTTTATTAATCAGATCCCCCTTACTTCTTGCTTAGATATTAAATTAGTTTGGAGAATTTTGACAGGAATAGGTAAGAGAAAAATTCTATCTAATAATATATAAGAGCCCAAAAGTAAGAGGGCATGTCTAATCATGCATTTATGTGTGTGGGTGTTCTGAGCAAATAGTATTAACCTGTTCACATTCATAAAGGAAGTATGTAGCACTTGCATTTACAAAAATCATAAACTTCATTTATATTGTTGAAGTCACTGATTATATTGTATTCTTTGCTTTGTTTCCTTTTGCATCATTTCACATAAGTGTTTGCATGTTTTCTGTATTATTCATTTCTCAAAACACTATAAAGCAAAACTGAATATTGCAAAGGCAAAAAAAAAAGGGTTTGGGCTCGAAAAAGATATAAAAGACCCCTTTCCCAACTCCTTTGCGGAGATGGTGTTGGCAGAGACCCACAGGTCTCTGATCTTTTTATATGTTGATCATTCTTGCAAAAAGATTTTTTTTTTATTTTTGAAGGGTTGAAGGTAGGGCAATTGGGGTTAAGTGACTTGCCCAAAGTCACACAGCTAGTTTTTGTCTTAAGTGTCTGAGGCCACATTTGAACTCAGGTCCTCCTGACTCCAAGGTCAGTGCTTTATTTACTGCACCACCTAGCCACCCCAAGAAATTATTTTTCAAAAATTGTATAAAAACTGGCTCTTTGGGAGGAGGGAATAGAGATACTGGGAAAATATAGATGCTATAAAAAGAAAAGATATCAAAAATTTATTTAAAAAAAGATCCCTTATATATACATTATTGGTAGGGTTAGAATAGCAACAAACCAAACGTTATGGAATGAATTGACAAAATATTTTCCTGATACCCTCTTAACAATTCCCTCTTAAGTAATCACCAGATTGCCTTCAGTCTCTCCTTTCCTATCCATTTTCACACAGTTGGTCACATAACCTTCCTAATACATTTATCTGAATATATTACTCCCTGCTTAAAAATGCTTCAAGAATAATTTGAAAGTATTTGAAAGAGCTATAAAGCTGTGCATGTTATTTGATTCAGCAATACCAATATTAAGACTTTCCTAAAGAGATTTTTAAAAAGGAGGGTAAAGGCCTTATATATACAAAAATATTTATAGCAGCTCTTTTTGTGGTGGCAAAGAATAAGAAATTATTGGGATACCCATCAATTGGGGAAAGGCTGAACAAGCTGTGGCATTAGTTGTTGTCCTTCATTCTTGAAGAAGACCAAAATGATGTTACTATGTTAGAATCAAGTTACAGTGTGTCCAGCTGTGGCTCATCAAAACAATATGAGCTCAGAATGCTCTCTCACAGGTCAGGCACTAATAATCCATGTGAACATTTGGGGTGGATTCTCTAAATCTGCATATTTTACATTTCTTTTGAACTACCTAAATTCTGCTTTGCTCGTAGAGCACAGCACTTTCTCTGATGAGAGCATGCCATGCTGAGCAGTCCTGTGCCAGTGTCTCCCATGTTGCAAATCAATTCAGAAGTTCTTAAGAGAGACCTTGAAAATGTTCTTGTATAGCTTTTTCTGACCACCATGTGAGTGTGTGAGTTATTCATAAAATAGTCTTTTTAGCAAGCATACATGTGGCATTCAAATAACATGGCCAGCCCCTCAGATTTAGGTTCTCTGCAGTAGAATTTGAATGCTTGGCAGTTTCATTTGAGAAAGGACCTCAGTATCTGGTATCTTACCCTTCCAGGTGAACTTCAGAATCTTCCTAAAACAATTCAGTTTCTTCTCATGGCACTGGTATACTGTCCAGGTTTCACAGGCATACAACAATGAGATCAGCACAATTATTCCGTAGACCTTTAGTTTGGTAGTTAATTTAATACCTTTTCTTTCCCACATTTTTTTCTTTTTGGAGTCTCCCAAACACTAAAGCTAGCTCTAGCAATGCATGTATCAACCTCATTATCAGGGTGTACATTCCTGGAAAGTATACTGCTAAGGTAAATGAACTTATCTGCAATATTCAAAACTTCATTTGTTGTAACTGATGGTTCCATATATGGATGGTGTGGTGTTAGCTGATGGAGTACCTGTGTTTCTGGTGTTAATTGTTAAGCCAAAATTAATACAAGCAGCAGAGAATCAGTCCATACTTTGTTGCATCTCAGCTTCAGAGACAGCATTGAGTGCACAGTCATCCGCAATCAAAAAATCATGCACCAACACACTACACTCTCCACTTTAGTCTTGACTTTATAACCTTTTCAAGTTGAAGAATTTACCGTCAGTGTAGTAGCTGATTTTGATGCCATTTTCATCCTTATTGAAGGCATTTGACAACATGACTGAAATCATTATGCTGAACATGGGAGCAAGCACATAACCTTGTTTCACTCCAATGGTGACTGGGAAAGCGGGGTGAACAAGCCATGGCTTATGATTGTGATGGAATGTTACTGTGTTATAAGAAATAATGAGCAGGATGCTTTCAGAAAAAAACCTAGGAAAATTAATGTGAAATGATGCATGTCCTTCCCTCCCTTCCCTCTTTCCCAAGATGGCATGCAAGTTGATATAGATGTTGATATAAATATATAGATGTACAAGTCACACTGGTTCTTAGGTAGATGATCATTTTGCAGGTGAAGGATCAGCCTATTAAGGAGGACTCTGGCAAGACTCATCACATCACAATTGGGCTATTACAGTCGCCTGTGCCTGCCCCAAGTCCCTTCCTACTATTATAATCCATCCTTCCCTCAGCTATCAAATGGATCTTCTTAAAGTGCAGGTCTAACCATGTCACCCTACCCCCAATGACTCCCTATTATCTACAGGATCAAATATAAAATTCTTTGTTTGCTGTTCAAAGCCCTTTTCAACCTGCCCTTACACACACAATTTTCTAGTCTTCTTACCTCTTTCACTACCCTCAAATCATCTGCGATCCAATGACATTGTCCTCTTGCTGTACCTTGAACAAAAGACAAAACACTGCATCTCCTAAGTCCTAGCATTTTTAATGGATGTCCCTCATTTCTAGAATTTTTTTTTACATGGCCAGTGTGGGAAATATGAGTATATTTGTTTTACTTAACTATGTATATTTGTTAGAAGAGATTTTTTTACTCCTTTTTTTCTTCAAAGGAAACACAAGATAGAATGGATTTTAAAAAGATTTTTGTTCACTGAAAAACATTAAAAGAAATTCAAAGCTTACACTTGTGGTTACAAGCAATAACTAGTCTTTAATCGTGAATCTTTTTAAAAATACGTCTATATTTTATTTTCATTCCAAACAATTATCATATTTTGAAAAAATAAAAATATTACATTTTGTATTTGTTTCATTTATTCTAAGTACTTATGTGATTTTTTATGGCCAAGACTTTTTTTTTATCTGAGGCTATCCTTAGACTTCTTTGGAAGTTACTTCTTTTTTTCTGAATTTGTACTTTGGGCTTCTCTTAGTCCCAAGGTATTTCTTCCATGTTGGTGTTTTGTTCTGTCCAATCACATCTCCATGCTCATTTTCTGAAATGGGGTTTTGTGTTTAGGTCTGTTTCTGCTTCCTCTTGTATTCTTGCATGGTGTGGGCAGGCCTTGCTTGGTCCTGTGTGCCAAGACCAGGCTGTGCCCTCTGCAGAATTACTATGTTTTGTCTCATTCTCCTGGTAGTCACTTACTAGGGGTGTTCTGATATATGTTCAACAACTGGCCCTCCAAAAATAAAAAACAATAATGTACACATAACATACTTTTAAAATTTAACCTGTAATGTTAACATTTTCCCCATCACTTATGTCTATACAATCAACAAAATCTTGATTTGTAGCTTTGCCAGTTTCTGGAGTGTAAATGCTCACACTAAAAATTTAAGAATTGGTCCTCTCAGAGGCAGTTTGAGCTGGCTCCAGCACATACCTGGTTCTTACCCAATTATTACTAACAGCTGATAGCAGGTCCTCTAGGAGATCCTAGGTGTCTTTCTTCCCCAAGTACTGCCCTGTCCCTTCCTACTATTGTGGCTCAGACATCAACTGCCCTGGAAATAAGCTGCCTGGACATTGAATTACTGAAGTGCTCTGGGTGCTGGACTGCCCTTGTATCCTTATGAATCTCAGATGTGGCTGCCCAGTGACGGAGCTACAGTCTGTGAGCCGTACTGACTGGATACTACTATTCTGGCTCCATCTCCTCCTATACCTCCTTTGCCATCACTGGGCACTGAGTTACCCTGAGCCTAGATCTTATCTTGTCTCCTACTATATCTTCCTTGAGGCAGCCTGACAGCCAGGTGCTGAGATACTTAGATGTTGGTCTGGCTCTTTCTCTTAACGTTCCTCAAATGGGGCTACCTGGGCACTGATGACTCTATCACTTTTCTTTCTCTGGCCTTGTCTCTGTTGAAGCTTCCCCAGGATTTTGATAGTCTTCTTTTCTAGGCCAGGACTGAATGAAGGAGGACCTTAGAGCTGTTTCCCTTTAGTTTTCTTTATCATTTTTTTTTTGTGACTTTCCCGAATTCCCTAAACTACTAATACTTTTATCTTGTATATATTTATATAAATGTATATGTGCACAGTTGACTATAATAAAATATAAACTTCTTAAGGGTAGGGATTTTTACTTTTATCTTTGTATCCCACAGGCTAGCACAATAATAGTAGCATAATAAATGCTGGTGATAGAATGATTGATTGATTTCTAAAAAATATCCTAAAAGTAGGAAAAAGAAATACATATTTTATTTTAAAGGGAACTTGTAGAATCTCAGATTTAGATGGGACCTCAGATGCTATCTAGTCCCCTCTACAGCATACTGGAAGTAGAAGGAATATGCACCATGACAAAGCATTGTGAACCCGACTCTTGTCCAAAACGAGAACAATTTGACAGACAATGCAGTGGGAAAAGTCCTAGAGGGTTATAAGGTTTACCTACCTCAGCTTAACTCCTCTGCCAGATCTAAGACCTTAGGCTAATTCACTGCACCTCCCTAAGTTTCAGTCTCCTCAGCTTTAAAACCAGGACAATAATAATATATATATATAATAATAATGCTTGTACTGGTTCTTACCTACCTCAAAGGATCATGAGGATAGCACTTTGTAATCCTTAAAATGTTATATAAAGACAAGATATTATTGAAGGTGCCACTTAACATCTCTCCCCAGTTTCCTTATCTATAAAATGGGATTAATATTTATATTGTATACCTCATAGCATTGTTGTAATAATCAAATGATGCGGTATACATACCAGATGAATCATTAGAAAAATGGCAATTACTATTATCGATAAATATAAATTATTAGTAATTAAACATATCTAGATTTGAAGATGGAGATCCTTGATTCAAATCCTAGCTCTGCCACTTACTACCAATGTGGTCTTGGACAAGTCATTTAGCTTTCCTAGGCCTCCATTTCTTCATCTATAAGAGGAAAAGATTGGATTAAAAGATGTTTAAAATATGTTCCCATTCTAAATCAATGATTCTGTGACCTGTTTATAGTTTTGTTATAAAGGATGACCTTTGTTTAGCTTAAGTAAAACCTTATAATTTGATCACAAATCAAAGTACTTACTTCTTCTGGGATGCCACAACATTTATTACATCACTACCATATGCCAGTCACAATGCTAGTCTTTGGGGATATTGTGGAAATCCAAACTAGACAATGCCATGTAATGACTGGCAATAAATAATAACTTTAATGGAGCCAGAAGAGGTTAGTTCAAGTAATCAGGCTTGATAAAAGTAAAAATAGAACCCTGCTTAAACATTCTTCTTGATTGCCATATATCACCAACATTTATTAAGTACAGTTCTCTTTAATTATAGCTCCAGTGTGTTATTTAGAACATGAGGTAACAATCCTAGCAGGAATAACCAAAGTTAACTTACATGCCCCTGTTATTATTATAACCATTTTGTTTCTACAATCCATGGATTTAGCAAAATAGTAATTGTCTAATCTGGCTACTCACTATACATTTGTTGTCAATAAATATAAATCATTGAAATGGCAGACTAAGAAGCACATATATCACAGCCCCCAAGGTATCAAACTAATATTGATTGCTAACTCCTGTTTTCTTTAGAATGTTTAATTAGACATGGAAACTCAATCTGTCATATATTCTTCAAAGAAATGGCTTCAATGCCATTAATTCAGAGAGAGCTATCAACTTTCCTCTTTAATTATCTTTTCTTAAACACTTTATTCAGAATTTTCTTTTCTAAAAAGGAACATTCCTCTTACTTGAACTCTTATTCTCCTTAAATTAAGACCCCAAATCCATTTTGGTAGGTGAACAATTATGTAATCATTTAAAGTAGGCAATTTTAACATTTACCAATGGACTTCTGAAATTAGGCAGACCATTGTTTCTTGAAATGATTCATATTTTTTTGCTCATCTTATCAGTATAGCATTTTTTAAAGTTTACTTAGAGAATTATAATTTCCTCTTTGATCAAAATAGTAGTATATTCAGTCTACTTTTTTTTAACAGCTGGGCCTGTAATTTCTTTGATTAAAGAGAGAATTCTCACAATGGAAACTCCTTTTATTAATATGAATCAGCAACTGTTCTACAATTTCCAGTTTGGAGATAGTTGCCTAAAGCAGTGAGAAGCTAAATGACTTAGGGATTAGAGAGCCAGTATTCTTCCTGCCCTTCTCTCTAACCATAGCTCCATAATATTTCTCATTCTATTTTCTTCAAACAGTCCCTTAGTTCTCATAGAGTACAACGTACTATTTAAAGAAGGCTCCAATTTGAAGAAATACCCCAAACTTGACCCTGAGGACTCTGGGAAACTAGGCAGGAGCTGATTCCTACTGGCCCCCAAAGAAGAACTAATGAAACTAGAAAGAGTTAAGTTCCTTTACTACATCAGCTAGGCCTCCAAGAGACAAGCTAAAGGGCCTACAAAGGAGAGCAAAAAAGGGAACTGAACAAGTAGGCTCCTTAAAAACAGAGTGACAGAACAACAGAATGACCTCTTCACCAGGCCCTTTTTCTTAAGCAATGTCCATGTTGTTGCTATCTATGAAGCTGGAATTCCCCTATCTATGTCATCTAGGTAGACTAGTAGATACCAGGATGCCTACCAACCTCATCTATTATCCCAAAGGGAGAGGTATTCAACCTGCCCTTGAGGTACACCAATAGATATTTGTTTCAATTCAATTCTGTTCATCATATTTTAAGCAACTTCTTAGCTAATTGCTGAGAAGACAAAAATAAAATAAGAGAGCCCCAGTTAAATATAGTAATTCATGAAATTGGTTCTTTAGCTTCCCACATTGGTAATCACTGGGAAACCTTGATTCTAAACCTAACCAGTGCTCCATTTTTCCCAATGGTACTTAGGATCCAATGTCAAGCACCACATAATCTGCATATGGATTGACA
Source organism: Pseudocheirus occidentalis (assembly GCA_028646575.1). Lineage (NCBI taxonomy): Eukaryota > Metazoa > Chordata > Mammalia > Diprotodontia > Pseudocheiridae > Pseudocheirus > Pseudocheirus occidentalis. Next base: position 137,920,323 of record CM053593.1, on the reverse strand, counting down.
CATAGATCAAAGTCCCTTTAACTACCAGTACAGCATCCCAAATTGCCAAGCCACTGGCCAAATAGCTATAAGTCATTTGCAAGAGCAAGAAGGTGGAGGTAATCTGGAGTTACCCTTCCAAACTCATGATTTTATTGATGTGGCCAGGGCCAAGGAAGCCAAAGCCTTGACTTCACACCATGGCTTGGTTTGAGTATGATTCACACCATGATTACTACTATGGGGCATGTATATTTTGTGACCTGACTCAAGAACTATGTTGTTTAGGAGCTCTCAAGGTCAACATTCTGTAGTAGTTTGCCTGACCACACACTTCTTCAAACAGAGTCCTAGTAGAGAGTCCTGGAAGAAAAAAGGAAAGAAAAATGAAAAACTAAAACTATGCTATAATTACTCGACCTTGAACGTACTCATGGTGTGAGACCAATATTCATCTTCTACTGATCCCTGACCTCTTAGATGAGTTAGGGGAGCCTTAGAACTTCACAAAATTATACCTAATTAAAATTGTATTCATATATACAAGGGCAAATGAAGACTACATTTTAGACCCAGTAGAGGCAGTGTTTGTACTGTTAATACTATCTAATCTATGTAATACATTGGCTATGTCCCAAGGTTTCAAAAACACAATCTTCTAATACTCACTCAACCAAGGATTATACATGGAAAATATCTCAATTTATTCTGTTGATTTTGTACAACGTGTGCAGTTAAGATAAGTACAATTACACAGAGCCAAATTTTATGCTAAGCTGGAGAAGTATTAGATCAGTTGTGATAAACTAGCATTCTTAGCAAAGGTATTTGTTCCAAATGAAGTAACCTAATATAATTTACCTCCATTGGTTTAACATAGTTGCCAGATGGTAGTACTGATTCATCAGTAAATATGTGAATCAACAAGCTTTTATTAAGTGCTTTCTATGTGCCAGACACATAGTGCTAGGGATACAAAGAAAAGCAAAAACAGTCCCTGTCTTTAAGAAGTTCCCATTCTAAAGGGAGAGACAATGCACAAACTATATAAATTCAGGATTTATACACACACACACACACATATACATACATACACAAGGTAAATTGGAAGTAATCTCAGAGGTAACATACTAATTCATACTATCATTAAGGGGAATTTTTAAAAACGAGATTTTTACCTGAGACTTCAGAAAAATCAGAAAATGACCAGGAAGGAGAACATTCCAGGCAGCCAGTGAAAATGCATGGAGTCTAGAGATGGAGTGTTCAAAGGAACAGCAAGAAGGCAGGTATTACTGGATTGTAAAGTACACAAAAGGATACTTTAAGAAGACCATAAAGAAGGAAGGTGCCAGGTTATAAAGGACCACCACAAAAAGGAGGCTTCTTATTTGATCTCAGAAGTAATAGGGAGCCACTGGAATTTATTGAATGAGAGGGAGGGGGGAGAGGGTGACATGATCAGAATTATACTTTAGAGAGATCCTCTTGATAGCTGAGTGAAGAATGGATTGTAGTGAGTTATCACTGCATTATCTTCCTTAATAGCCCTTCTTACAAATCTGTTTTTTAAAAGGTTCCAGTGATTCATAGCTACAAAGGAAGCATTCCAGGAACTTGAGACAGTTCATTATCATGCCTATGCTAACCTACATCCTGGTGAAACTAGACACTTCCAAGTACAATCATTAAGGCCATATCTGGGATCAATCCACACACCAACTGTTTCTCCCTGCACATCCTTTTGTTGTTGTTGCTAATTTATTTATTTTTCGTTTTCAACATTCCCTTCCATAAGTTTTAAATTTTCTCCCCCTTCTTTCCCTTCCCCTCCCCAAGACAGCAATCTGCTATAAGCTCTACATATACATTACTATAAAACATATTTTCAAATTAGTCATGTTGTATAGAAAAATTAAGACGAATGGGAGTAACCATGAGAAAGAAAAACATAAAACAAAACAAAAAAGGAAAATGTTTACTTTGCTCTGCATTCAGACTCCGTAGTTCTTTCTGTGGATGTGAATGGCATTTTCCATCATGAGTCCTTTGGAATTGTTTTAGATCTTTGTATTGCTGTTAAGAGCTAAGTCTATCAAAGTCAGTCATTGCACACTGTAGCTCTTACTGCATACAGTGTTCTAGTTCTGCTCACTTCACACAGGTTTTTCTGAAGTCGGCCTGTTCATCATTTCTTATAGCACAATAGTATTCCATTACATTCATATACCACAACTTGTTCAGCCATTCCCCAACTGATGGGCATCCCCTCAATTTCCAATTCTTGGTCACCACAAAAAGAGCTGCTATAAATATTATTGTACATGTGGGTCCTTTGTCCCATTTTCGTGATCTCTTTGGAATACAGCCCTAGAAGTGGTATAGCTAGGTCAAAGGGTATGCAAATGTTTATAGCCCTTTGGGCATAGTTACAAATTGCTCTCCAGAATGGTTGGATCAGTTCACAACTCCACCAACAATGAACTAGTGTTCCAATTTTCCTACATTTTCTCTAACATTTATCATTTTCCTGTTTTGTCATGTTAGCCAATCTGATAGGTGTGATGTGGTACATCAGAATTATTTTGATTTGTGTTTTTCTAATCAAGAGTGATTTAGAGCATTTTTTTCATTATTATAGATACCTTTAATTTCTTCCTCTGAAAATTGCTCATTCATATCCTTAGACCATTTATCAACTAGGGAATGACTTGTATTCTTGTAAATTTGATTCAGTTCTCTATATATTTTAGAAATGAGGCCTTTATCAGAGATACTAGTTTAAAAATTCTTTCCCACTTTTCTGCTTCCCTCCTAATCTTGTTGAACCCTTTACAGAGCTGCTCATGCACTTTTGGTGTCTACCTTCTCCCAACTCTCCCCTGTGGATCCTAGAAGCTGTAGCATGTACACTGGCCACACCCTGGTAAACCATCTGAGCAGATGGATCCCTGCACCTTTCATATTAAATGCTGATTTCCAAGCTTCTTGGCACAAAGGAGTCAAGGTGTCACCCATGATATCATCAGTTCCCTTCAGAAATAAAGGAAAAACAACATTACCTACTTCTAGTACCAAATCTATTGTGTGCCAGGCACCATATTAGGCTGGTAATACAAAGATAAAAGGTTAGCACAGTGCCTGGCACATTGTAAGTATTCAATAAAATTTGCTGACTTGACAAAAGTGAAAGTCCTTGCCCTCAAGTTTACATTCTAATAGAATTGAAAACATGTATGTATGTATTGTTCAGTGATATTATACTCTTCAGAGACCTATATGGGGTTTTCTTGGAAAAAATATCAGAATAGTTTGCTATTTCCTTGTCCAGTGGATTAAGGTAAACAGAAGTTGAATGACTTGCCCAGGGTCACACAGATAGTGAGTGTCTTAGGTCACTTTTGAACTCTGATTTTCCTGACTCCAGTGCAGTGCTCTAGGCACTGAGCCACCTAACTTCCTCGTGTGTATGTATGTGTGTGTGTGTGTGTGTGTGTGTGTGTGTGTGTAGGTGTATATAAAATAGATGGTGTGGGAAGGATTGTCTAATATTGTAAGGGACTAATTGAAATTGAATAACATAAATCTATAGTGCACCCAGTCAGCGTATCTATCTAATACGTTTATCTAATTTCAAATAGCTTCTTTCCAAGAGCATGACACTCTCTTCTCCAGACAGAAAGTACAGCCAACAATCTTCTATACCCTTCACTCTGGTCTTTGTATACCATGGGGTAAGGCTAAATAAAAATACTAAGGTTTTGCCATGGTAGTCAGTCAGAGACCTATGAGAAGCATGGAAAATTCTCTATCTAAATCACCTGGGACTTTTGGTAGCTACACATTACTTGTGATTTGAACCAGGATCTCTGCACTTGAAAATTCTGTGTCTGGGTTAATAACCTAGTTAGGAAGCCTCCATGTTTTTTTCCTGTGCTCTTTATGCCAACAAAGCCATCACAGTTCAAAGTGACTCTGTTTCTGGTTTTTATTGTTGACCTATTCCTATCCCAAGACCAGGAATTCACTATATTATATAAGGGCTGCCTGTGGCTGAGAAGAGCAATTCCAGACTGGTTTCCCAGCCTAAAGGCATGTCTGATTCTTACAGTCAATCATCACTTTTTTTTCTGTGTGGTGTTATCTATCCTTTATACTTGGATCAGTTCACAGCTCTACCAAGAACATGTTACTAGTTTTGTTTTCCAGCACCTTACAAACTTATATTTGTAAATTTTCTCTTTTGTCATCTTTGCCAGTTTGATGAGTATAAGGAGCTAGATTTCATTCATTCGCTCATTAATTTAATAAATGTACACAGTGCGGAGAACATTGTTCAAGGTTCTAGAAGCAATACAAAATTGAAACAAGCCATTCGTTACCCCAATAGCACTTACAGTCAAATAGAGGATAAGGCACAAACACAGATGCATGCAAGTATGATAAATACATCAGACAGATGCAAACCAAAGTGTGGATGTGCAAGGTTAAAGAAGGATTGTCAGCATCAAAGTGAGGGCTGTCAAGAGCCTCCCACTGTACCCAGGGCCATCTCCAGTCCTCCTGATCTATGTATCTGGCCACTGGACCCAGATGGCTCCAGAGAAGAAAGTGAGGCTGTTGCCTTTGCACAGCCCTCTCTCACTTAAATCCAATTCACTTGCATGTCATGACATCACCTCCCTGATGACACAGTCCTCTTTGAGAACAAAGGACAAACAAAAACCTCTGTGAGTAGTAGTAGGAGCTCCCCCACTGGAACTGGTCAGTTGAGCAATATGGCTCTTTCTTTCCCTCCTTCCTTCCTTCCTTCTCTCTCTCTCTCTGTCTCTCTCTTTCCCTTCCCTCTATCCACACAGGGTATCATACCCTTACCTGCAGATACTCTGCCCAAAGGATTATAAATTTTAATCACTGAAACTTCACAAGTTATCTTGGGGTTTATAGGCTAGATTCCTCTCTTATGGATGGTGTCTTAAATCCTAAACACTCTGGCTCTCATTGATTGGCCAGCAAAACCAGGTCAAGTCCTACTTGGTCATTGTTTGGACTCGGATTGGCTCAGAGTGAATGTAAATAGCAATTATTTTTATTTTGGCCAGAAATCCTGAAGGTTTTCCCCTCTCGCCCCCACTGTTTGTTTTTTGACTAGATAAAAGACCACATTCTCTGCCTCATTTCTTACCTAGCCTTAATTACTGAATGGGCATTGCCTCAATCAAACTGAGACCTGTAAAAGACCTTAGCTTAAAAGGGCCAAGGCCTCCCTTGTCCAGGGCCATCTCCACTTGTCCTGATCTGTATCTTGCCACTAGACCCAGATGGTTTTAGAGGAGAAAGTGAAGTTAGTGACTTTGCACAGCCCTCCCTCACTTAAATCCAGTTCACTTGCATGTCATGGCATCACTTACCTAATGGCATTGTTCTCTTTGTCAATGAAGGACAAGCAACCATCACAAGGGCTGTCAAAAAAGGCTCACTCAAAAGAGCTGCATTTGACTTGGGCTTTCAATTATAGTGAGGAAATTGATTAGCAAAGAGGTGAAAAGATAATCTAGCCTAATAGAGCACTGTAAGGAAAGCCTGGATGCAGGTGAGTGGAGAATATGCTCTAAGACAGTGGTTCTCAACCTTCCTAATACCTCGAACCTTTAATACTTGTATGTAGGCGTATTTGCATGTGGGCAGACTCGCCTGGAGATGGATAGAGGAGCAGTGTTTCGGTTCCTAAGACCATTGGAAATATGTTTTTCCAGTGGTCTTGGGCAACCCCTGTGACCAGTGTGAAAGGGTGGTTTGACTCCCAAAGGGGTCGTGACCCATAGGTTGAGAACCACTGCTCTAAGGCTAGATAAAAATCCAGTCTAGCTGCAGTGTAAAATACACAAAGGGGAATATTAGAAGAAAAAACTGTACATATAGGGCAAGGCTATGTTGTGAAGGGCTTTGAATAACAGAAAAAGGAGCTCGAACTTGGTTCTGCAATTTATGGATCCAACAGAGATTTTTGAGCAGAACTTTTAACATGTTCAGATCTGTGGATAGGGAAGATTATTCCAGCAGTAGTACGAAGAATGGCATCTAGAATTTCTAGTAACCTGGAGTCCTGTTGGAATCAAGAAAACAATGAACCCATTAGCAGGTATCTATGAGGCAGAGATACACAGAGAGAGAGAAAGAGACAGAGAGATAGAGGCAGAGAGACAGAGACAGAGAATGATTTTCTGTATAGTTACTACCTTTGTGATCTTGGGTAAGTCACTTTTTTTAGGTGAGAATTTCTCATTTATAAAGTGAGGATTAAATATTCTTTAAAGGTCCTTTAAATCTGTTTCCTAAATCCTATGATCCTATGATTGCCAAACAGAAAAAAGGACCCACCTAATCAATCCTTAACAAGCATTTATTAAGTGCTTATTATATACCAGACACTACTCCAAATACTAAGGATACAAAGAAAGCAATAATGGCCCTGCCCCAGGAGGCCTCTAAGGGAGAGTTCCCATCCTAATGAAGTTGAGCTTAGACATCATGAATCTATGCTGAATAAAATCAGTCTAACTAATAGATAATGCAGGGTCCTGCATCCTAGTGACTGGAGTGAGGACCTCAGATGGAAGGGGCTGGCCATTGTGCAGGAGAGAGGACTCCCATAATTATAAGGAATGGGGCATGAATTTTTGGGAAGTTGCCATTGAAACATTAAAATGGAACTTGGTAGTATTTTGAAGAATTGATTTGAAGAATTTTGAATAAGAGAGGGGAGGACAAAGTGGGAATGTTGAGGTTTAGGGTTTAGATTAGAAGTGCTTGAGACCCCAAAATACCAACATGCCAGGTCCTACTGATGAATTCGACTCAAATCTTCTCTCAGCCAAAGTAAGACAAAGTTTATTAAAGATTTGCCCTAATGGGTAGACTCATAAGGAGCCTAAGTATATATACAGCTTGTATTGACAAGCAGGGCAGAATAATCTGACACAGAATAAGTCTGTGCTAGATTGAATTCTCAACCCCTTCACAGAGGCAAGATGCATCTTACATACAGAAAGATTGTGGGAGGGATCTAGGGGTGGTCTAAAGGAGGAGTTTGGGAAAGGTCTTGAGGAGTAGTCAAATGAAGTCAGACTCCAGATTAAAGGTGGGAAATATCTAAAGGCTACCTAAAGATGACAGACAATAGAGGGCTAGGCTAGTTTAAGGGTAACAGATTTGGGTATAGATATTTTGATAGGATCAAGGGTGAGAAGTAGCTGGACAATGGAAGGATAAGAGTAACAAAGATTTGGGCCTAGCTATAAGGAAAGCCTTATAGTTTCAGGCAAATACCTCATCAAATGGGAAAATTCAGAGTTCAAGGGGTTTCTTAGAGCCTGTACCCAACCATTTCCCTCTCAAACAAATGGGACCCAAACTCCTTTGGGGTAAAGGGTAAAGGTCTCAGCTTCTGAAAGTGCTTCCTGCTGGCAAGGGGCCTAAAGCTGTCCTGCCTTTCTGGGTCCTGTTCAAGGGGTCAGACTTCACATTCAAGGAGTCAGACTTCAAACATGGCTGATGCCAGGTCCACTGGGCTGAAGACCTTGGATTCAGTTAGAGGCTGGTATATAGCCTGAGTGTTCATCTGGAGGTTGATAGTGTTGAGGATTTAGAAGTTTGGTTAAAGAGACAAACAAATATTAATATAAAAATTACAGAATTTATTCCTTATTATTCTCTTAAGGCTAGCATTACTTGCTCAAGGAGTACAGGACTAAAGTACTGACTGATGAACAGAGGAATCATAAGACTTTTATACATTTTTAGAACCATCCCAGTTCAGGATGATTATGTCAAAAAAACTTTATGACTTCCATTTGTTACCATCCATATGTGACACAGAGTTCCTTGGTTGTAAATGCAAGTTGACAACAACCAGAGCAGGGTCTTTTTACATTTTATGGTCTCAGGTTGTCTGTTTTGCTCTCATGTGGAGTAAGTCCCAAGACAAGGGGAATCTCACCTCTGGTCTTTGAAGTTGCAGACCCAGGGAAGGCCTTTTTAGATCAATCAGAAAAGTTTGTTTGATTAAATCATACTTTAGCTAAAATACGATATTAAATGATTATCATTACCCTGCTTTTGGTCAAGAAGAAATCTGAGATTTAGTTCTAAGAACAGAGATGGTATGGAAAAAAAAATCTCTCTTGTTAGCTTTTCCAATATTCTTATCTAGGTGAATTTAGGTTTTTCCCAATCACTTTCTGAAATAGGGGGCACTAAGGATAATAGTCAAGCAGTTGGATATTCCCAGATAGGTAAGTCAATTGCAATACAAGCAAGAGGACCAGGCTGTAAGGGGGATCAAGGTAGCACAATGAGAATATAGAACAATAAGCTAAAGCTGTAGCAGTTCCTGTGCAGGCCTGGTCCAGATTCTTGGGAAAGCTGTGTGCATCTGATGTCATCTTTTTCAGGTCCCTTGGCTCAGATGTTCACTCAAGAGCAGGGGCATTCACAAGCTGGAGTAGTCAGGCAGGCCTGACAGGGGCTCCCAGAAACATATGATTTGACACCAAAGGCACATAGAAATGGTTCAGTTTCCCAGCCATACAAGGCTAGGTTCACACAGTATCACAAACAGTTCAGTTTTCTAGCTACACAGGGCTAGGCTCAAACATTATAATAGATTTTTCCTCACAATTTATAAAATTGCATAATTACATTAAGTCAGGTACAGATTAAACTACTTAGGTGGCTCACATTGGACTAGTTTTGGAAAGGCAGATTACATCATCAAGATAATCAAGAAAACTTACACATGAACCATACAAATTAACAAAATCATTATTACTAGGGTTAATTAACATCAATTCCTTATATCCCAATGACCAATATCCATTTAAACAGCACTTTTTTGAATGACATGCTTCATGTACTTATTCAATTAGAAAAAAAGGAGTTTTGTTTTCTGGTTCAGATCTAGAGGTTACCAGATAATTCTGACTTAATATAAATTAGTACAATTACTTAAAATTGGTTCCACATTTTTGAAACTTCAGAGAATTTTCAGTTTATTCATTCTTTGTTATTCCTTTCCATACCTAAATCCTGTTCTTGGTATGATAATCCTTAAAATATGAAGATCTATCCAAAATGAGTTTATCTGCCTTTTAAAATCATCAGACAGATACTTTAATAAAGAAGAAATAATTCTACTTTTTCTACTACATTATACAATTTTGTGTAAAAATCCAAACTTTTGATCTTAATACCAAACATGCTCAAAGTCTGAATTTCCATGATAGAAAAATTTTTGGAAGCCATTCTTATAAACCTATATATCTAACACATTACATCTTTCTCTTATTACTTGGTCTAATTATTTCCTCCTTTGGAAGATGTGATTTCTATATTTATTTATTTATTTGACCATGAATATAACTTCTTGATAAATTTGCTATAAAGGAAAAAGAGACGCAATGTCATAAATCTTGCCAAAAGGAAAACTTCCTTAGCCCTGTTGATTCCAGGCGTGAGTCATCTCTGATAGGCAATCACGTAGCTACTAGGTGCTGAAAGCAGGGCTTAGGCATAAATAGTTGGGGGTGGGGGTGGTTTCCTTTGCAGAAAGAAAATCCACAATTGGGAAATAACAGAGAGATCCCACCTGAACAGTGTCCAAGATTGTCTTCCAACTTTTCCCAGGTACAGACATCCACCTTTAGCAGTTTTTAGCCTGCAGCCCATGCCATTCCATTAATAAGCTTTTATAACAACTATTCCTGTAATCGAGGCTTAAAATAATAGTAACTTTTGCAGTCCCCAAAATTCTTAAATAGCAAATTAATATAGACTGGTATCCTTCAGATAAGACCATCTAAAATTTGATTAAACTGCTAATTATAAAATCAAGTTACCAATCTTTCTGCCTTCTAAAAATACTTCCACACTCTCAACATACTTAAACCCTTTAAAACTGATACAAAGGGGCAGAGCCAAGATGGCGGCATAGAAGCAGCAAAGTGCCACAGCTCCCACACAAACACGCTAAAAACTCATAAAATGGGACTCTACAACAGATTTCCAAGCTCCAAAACTCTACAAAAGCCAGAAAATACATCTGTTGCTACAGGCAGCTCAACAGGTGGGGCTCTTCGAAGCAGTCTGGGAGCCTTGGTCAAAACCCCAGCCAGGTGAGGCCCTGGGGCAGACAGGTGGAGCCCAGTCTATAGAGGAGCAGATCGCCTGCACTGGAGGCACAGTTACCACATTTATCAGGCCAGAAGAAAAAAAAGCTAAGAGAAAGGTCAGTGGATTTTGCTAAATTTGGGGAAGAGCAGGTCCAGCCAAACTGCTCCCAGGGCAAGGAAGCACCGGGAGTTGGCTGTGGCAGCAGGAACAGCTGAGAGGAGCAGCAGCCTCCACTGGGCCGCTTCAGAGCCCTCGGCCTGCAGATAGCAGGGGGGCTGACGCGATTGATTAGGGCCAAGGGCTCCTGCATTGAGCGGCCTGGATCTGGATCATGGTCTTGAGTGGTGGTCCTGGGGTGTGCTTTCAGTGAGCCAAAACTGGGGGGGGCTGCAGCACCCCACTAATAGCTCAGGCAGCTGTGAAGGCCCCAGCAATTTGGAACAGAGCTTTCCCCCTCCAGCAAGCAGAGTTCCACAGAGTTAAAAAACCAAGCAATTAATAGACTGGCCAACATGAGAAAAAGGAAGCAGGTAGGAACAGCAGCAAAACTCTAGAATCCTTTTTTATGGACAAAAAAGATCAAAGCATGGAGTGGGAGGAAGACAACTCAGTCAGAACTGCCTTACCAAATGCTTCCAAGACACTGGAAGAATGCCTACTAGCTATGGATCGCCTTAGAAAGGACTTTGAAAACAAAATAAGAGAAGTGGAGGAAAAATTGGAAAGAGAAATGAGAACGATGCGAGAAAGTCATGAAAAGAGAGTCATCAACCTGAGTGAAAAAAACAACACTTTAAAAAATAGATTAACTCAAATGGGAAAGGAGGCCCAGAAAGCCAATGAGGAGAAGAATGCCTTAAAAAGTTGAATTTGCCAGATGGAGAAAGAGTCTGAAAAGCATTCTGAAGAGAATAATTCCTTCAGAATTAGAATGGAGCAAGTGGAAGCT
>CM053593.1:137893460-137908725 GCA_028646575.1 Pseudocheirus occidentalis | reverse complement strand
CCTGCTACACCCCTGCCCCTTTTCTGCATCCTCCTGCTCCCTGCTGATCCCTCCCCTCCCCTTTCTGCCCACCGCTCTGTGCTGAACCCCTCCAGTCTTCACCCCTCCCCAACTTCCCTCTCCTGCTGCACCCCCAGACCCTGCTGTGTAGTTCTTCTACTTGACTCTTTAGCACCCTGATCTCCCGGGCCACCTCCTGGGCCATAACCCCGTTGTTTAGTCCATTTTGGCTCGCTCTCCTGCTCCGGAGCTCCCTAGTTTTCCTTGGGGATTCCCTTACATCTTCTCCTCCCCCTCGTTCTATGTCTCCCCTGGCATTTCCGGGACCCCGCACCCCTACCTTCATCCCTGCCTGTCCTCATCCCCTGCTGGACTTAACTGCTCCATTCTCCTTCGGCATTCACTGTCTGGGGTTCCTCCCTTCCCTCTGTGTGGGGCTGGGGAGGGGGAGGGAAGGGGTAGAGTAGTTAAAAGGCATGTGAGAGTCTCCATGTTTTATTTGAAAATTATTTTCAGCATTGATTCGCACCTCTTAAACTTTGTTGACCATTCGCACCCTTAATCTGTGTTGACCATTCGCACCTTTTGGTAAGAGGAGGGGGATCAACTGGTGGGGAGGGGAAAAGGGAAGGGAAACAGGCCTGAACTGCAGGGCCTTGGAACAGTTTAGACGATACTGGTGTAGTTTTACTGTGTCCTTTAGAGAAAGGGAGCTCTTGCAGGGTTTGGGTGGTGTTTTTTGCCTTTCTCGATAATTGCCTTGAGGTACTTTGTGCTTTAATAAATGCTTGTTGATTGATTGTTCCGAAGTCTCTTCTTGTCTTCCCCCCACCCCGCCAAAGTTTGCTTCTAGTAGAGTTTAAGGTTAAGTGCCCTAAGGCAAGGACACTTTTGCCCTGTTTTGTGGAGAGACTGCGGAATCCCAGCCTATGTCCTTTTTCTTTTCCTCCCAGATTTAAATGTGACCACTAGATTTATTCATATAGCCTCTTTTTTACTAGGATCATTTAAAAATCTGTACTTTATAGTGCAAGTAAATAAATGTGTTTTCCATCCATCCATTGACTTTCTCTCATGTGGTATACCATACTTAATTTGTAGGAAAATGTTGCTTTATAATCTAAGTTTTAAACTCCTATAATCTTTTATTTTTTGCTTTTTTGAAGGACAGTTGGGGTTAAGTGACTTGCCCAAGGTCACACGGCTAGTTTTTGTGTTAAGTGTCTGAGGTCGGATTTGAACTCAGGTACTCCTGACTCCAGGGCCGGTGCTCTATTAACTGCACCACCTAGCCACCTTAAACTCCTATAATCTTAACTCGATTTTCTAAATCAATCTGTCTCATTAGTGTATACTCGGTAAAGAAAAAGTACGGATTTTGTTTTCTTTTGGGGGAGGGGGTGGTCTTGGTAGGTACTCCTGCTTTCTCCACCCCCTTAATGTTTCCATTAATTAGCAGCTGGCTTGCAACGTTCTGCTAAATTCAGTTGCTTTCTGCCATAATTAAAGATGAGTTTTTCTAATTATTTGACAGTTTCATTTTGGTCCTGCATAGTAGCACTTTTTTCATGCAATATGTTCTCTTACTCATCCTTTAACATAGTTTGTATCTGTACAGCTAAAGAAGTTTGGGATAGTTAACTCTACCCTAATTCTAGATTTTTAGCGCAGTATTTCTCTAATGGCTTCCAGTGAATTAGAGACTACTTTAGTTGCCTAGAGTACTGTGAGGTGTATTGATTGGTCCCAAATCACTGGGTATATCAGGGCTTTAATCTGATAAAGACACTAGGGATAGTTCTTCCTATTTTAGTTCTCTACCTACTTTGCATTCTAACTTTTAAAACATTTTTAAAGAACTTGGCAATTGTAATCAGTTTGGTTGGAAACCCAATCCTGTTTTCATTAGTGTTAACTGTATTTATTCATTTTCTGTTAAGTAGTTTAGATAAGTATTTGTAGGATCAATAATAATCTTCCAGTCACTTTAATGTGACTGTTGATTTCTATTTATGATTTCACATTTTTTTACTTTCTAGATACAGCTTTCTTCTGTAATTATTGATGGCTTATTACAAAAAGGTTTAAACAAGTTTAAGATCTGCAGATTGGTTCTAAAAATGTGTGCAAAAGCTTTGAATACTAGTGTCCATCCTGAGTTTCAATAAGCAGCACTTATTAAAAATAGCATGTCACCTTAAATGAAGTGTAGTTCTGTTTTGTGTTATAATTTGAGTGCTCTGTGCCTTATAGATACATCTCTTATGAAATTAATGAATTGAAAATTCCCATTTTAGGAGGCTCAATTAAGGAAGAGGAAAAAAGTAAGGAATTTTGTATAGTAACCTTAGCTATCTGGAGGCCTACAATATTACATATATATGGAGAGTTTTAATTTTTAAATTAAAAAAGTAACATTCTTTTATGCTTCAGTTATTCCTGAAGGCCCCCTCCATTGTAGAAACTTTCCTTATAAAGTTAAGCAGCATTCTATACCTATAGTCCTCCTCTTTGCTGAGAAGAGGAATGTTTTCAGCACTAAGATTGGACATTATACTCTATAGTATAGTGTTTTATAGTTGCATATGCTCTTATTTTGGTTCTGCTTACTTCACATTTCATGACTTTGGTTCCGTATGGGAATTTTATTTGTCACTGACTTCCTTGGTCAGTGTCTTTAAACAGTTCAATTACTTTTTAATTAATTATAAAATTGGCAAAATTACAACTGTTGTTGATGGCAGTCACTTAAAAGTGTATAAGAGGGATGACCAGGAGTAGGCTGGTCACTTGAACAGGATTAAGAGATTTCTTCTGGATTTTATAGTGTGAGTATCTCTTTGACATACCATAGGTACTTAGGAGTGTAGATTTAGAGATAGAAGGGGCTTTACATGTTATATTGTACAGGCTTCCCCTTGTTTTACTGATGTGAGTGACCCAGATAGAGGAAGTGACTTATTTAAGGTAGCACAGGGGTAGAGCCAATATTCAAATCCAGTTTCTCTGATTACCAAACCACTATTTTTTACTGTACAAGTCTGTGGACATAATTATATTAAAGATGATTGAATCTTGATATTTGGGGGAACAACTGATTGAGTGATGACTGAATCTGAGCCTTGGAATAGTATGATGATAGGAAGTAGACCAGAGCTGAGAATAAGAATAAAAGAGGGAACCTGTGGCCTGCTTTTTTGGGTAGACTTCTCCAGGAAACTTTTTTGCCACAGACATGGCAGCTTTGGAGAGGCTGTGGCAAAATATCCTAATAATTTTTGGAGGATGAATTGAAGGAGCTCTTGGAGTATGCCTTCTTGAAGTACAAGTGGTATTGACACTGGAGTTCAGAGAAATCTCTATGTGGAGAAGCTATACAAGCAGTAAAGGTCAAGGATATAAGGATGTGTAGAAGAGCAAACCTAGATCTCGCCAACCACAACTATTATGTGACACATAGAAATTTTATTTTTATATATATAATTTATTAGGCACTTATACTAGGCATTGTGCTAAGTTCTGGGAATACAAATTATGAGCAAAGACAATACAAAAGGGAGCAGCTGAAAAACTTGAGGAAGGGCAGGAAGGTAGAAAAGTGAACCATATTGGAACTATGATGGATTATGTAAACCCATTATTAGGAAGGGGGATAGGGTGACCCTTGAGTTGTCTAAAATACTAAATCCCTCCATTTCATATTGATATTTCCATCTTTCTTCATGGAATTAGCATTTATCATTTTATGGCACTACAGTTACATGAACTTGTTAGCTGTTAAAATAATGTAGCTGTCATCTTTTTTCTATAGATAAGTCCTCTTTTCCTTTTATCATTCCAGGGTGTACTAGAAACTTTTTATTGATTCTACAGGGTCATAATTATAAGCATAATATAGTGAGTCTCTTGGGTTGTTTAATTGTATAGGTTGCTTGTCCTTTCACCGAATGCCCCCATTGTTCTATGATGTTTTAGTCAGGAATTACCTCTTCCCTCTTCCTTCCCTTTTTCCCCTTCTAATTTGCTTTAGGAGTATTAGAAAACTTGATACTAGGCTTGTTAGAATTGAGTATAAAGTAAGACTGGATTTTGAGTTGATTCATTGAGTTTTGCTCAGACTTTAAGACATGGACTTTGTGATTTGTTTTAGTTTCCTAGGCTCCTATTTTGCAAACTTGGTCAATATCACTGTCGTTTCTTAATGACTTCCTCCCTCACAGCTCCCCCTAAAAGCTTCCTTATGGACAAATAAGTACAGTCAGGCAAAACAGATGAATAGACTGGCCACAGGTCTGAAAATGTGTATACCCCATTGTGTACCTGTAGCCCACCCACCTCTCTACTAACAGGTGAGGGGCTTGCTTCACTGTCATTCTCAATGAATAGAATTTTTAATAGAATTGGACTTTGTATTAATTAACAAAACATTTTTTTGCACAGACATTGCATTCTAAATTGCCATTTAAGAAGTTATTACATTGTATGTTTCCTTTGACCCAGTCATACCACTACTAGGTATATACCTCAAAGAGATCAAAGGAAGAGTAAATGAACCTATATATGCAAACTTATTTCTAGCAGTTCTTTTTGTGGTAGAAAATAATTGGAAAGGGGCAGCTAGGTGGCACAGTGAATAGGGCACCATCCCTGGAGTCAGAGGAGGACCTGAGTTCAAATATGGCCTCAGACACTTAACACGTAATAGCCATGTGACCTTGGGCAAGTCACTTTACCCCAATTGCCCTGCCTTCCCCCTCCAGAAAAAAAAAAACAAACAAAAAAGAAAATAATTGGAAAATAAGTGGATGTCCATCAACTGGAGAATGACTGAACAAGTTATGGTATGTGAATGTATTGGAATGCTGTTGTGCTGTTAAAAAATGATGGATTCAGAGAAATCTGGGAAGGCTTGTATGACCTAAGGTAGAATGACATGAGCACAATCAATAGAACAACATATACCATAACAATATTGTACCAGTCCACACAGTGGTCAACCACAATTCCAGAAGATTCTTGATAAAACATGCTATGTGTCTCCAGATGGAGAAGTGATGGACTGGAGTGCAGGTTAAAGCACCTTTAAATCTTTTCTTTTTTTCTTCCTTTTTTCATTTCTCTTATTTCCTTTCTTAGTATGATTAATATGGTAAATTTGTTTTGCGTGACTACATATTTGTAATGGGTTTTATATTTCTTGCCTTCTCAGTGGGTGGGAAAGGGAGAGAAAGATTTGGAAATGAAATAAAATTGGTAAAAAATGATGATTAAATTCTCAGGTTAGCCCACAAAGCCTATTTATTGTAGTAGTATTGATAATGCCACTTTTCCCAAGGAAATACTGTCATTAGAGTCATAACCCCTGAGGGAATGTCCAATATGTATTATTTAAGAATTTAAGGTGAACATTAATAGTAGTGAAGAGATGTAGAGATGGAGCATAGTGACTTTTTACCAGACAGGAAAAACAGCCCTGGCTTGGGTGCTTTATTCTAGTTGCTGTTTACTATCCATATGATCTTAGGAAAATTATCATCTGTAAAATGGCCTACCTTTCTAAGAGGATCAGATGAGGAATTTACCAAGTCCTAAAGAATCAGCTTTAACTACATCTCTCTCACTTGTCTTGCAACTATTCCTGTTGTTATTACCCTCTTGGACTTTAGGAACTGCACTTCCTTCTTTTCTCTCTACATACCAAATTTGTAAATAGAACTAATCACGTCACTTAAAATCATCAGTGACTACTCCTGGTCCATCTAGACTTAGCATTTAAGACCTTATGAAGTCTCACTACTGAGCTTTCCCAAACTTGTCCTCATATTTCTGTGCCAGAATTAAACTGGTCTGTCCTTTACCCCTTCCCATGATCTTTCTCCTTTTTCCTTTTTTAAAAAAATACTTTTTTTTAAAAAGGTTTTTCTTTGTTTGTGGGGGAGGGAGGCAGTTGGAGGTTAAGTGACTTGCCAAAGGTCACACAGCTAGTTAAGCACCCGGAGTCAGATTTGAACTCAGGTCCTCCTGACGTCAGGGCTAGTTCTCTATCCACTATGCTGTCTAGTTGCCCCCTCTCCTTTTTTCTTACTGAATTTTTATACAATCTTTAAAGGATAATTCAAATTCTACCTCTATGCAGCTTTCCTCGACATTTCCTTTTCTCAAATTGGCAGTGGCTTTACTTTGGACTTTATATTGCACTTTGTTTTACAGTTCCCATAATATATTTAGTTTATTTTACATATTATTATTACCTGTGTTTTAATCTTGAAAAATTTTAAATCATTTTTGTTGTGAAAACAATGGATATGAGGGCTGCTAGGTGGTGTAGTGAATGGAACGCCAGCCCTGGAGTCAGGAGGACCTGAGTTCAAATGTGACCTCAGACACTTAACGCACTATACTAGCTGTGTGAACTTGGGCAAGTCACTTAACCCCAATTGCTTTGCCTTGCCCCCTCCAAAAAAAATATAAAAACAGTAGATACCTTCCAGAAGAGAAGATTTAATCACTTCCTTTCCATTTTCCCTCCCATTCCTCTTCCCAGTATAATAAAAGTTAAAAAAAGAAACCAAAAAAGTTTAGCATAACCAACAGAACCATCAACCTCTCAGCCAATTCTTTGCTACTGCAAAAAAAGAAACTATGAAGATTTTTTTATGTATGAGACCTTTCCCCTCTGTCTTAGGCTTTAGGATTTATGTCAAGTAGTGGTATTGCTGAGTCAAAGGGTGTTTATTACTTAGTGACTTTTAAAGAATAAATCTACATTGTTTTCCAAAACACTAGAATCAATTCATGACTTCATCAAATGGTGCATTAGTTTCATGTCTTTTTATAGCCCCTCCAACATTTACGCTTTTCATCTTTGCCAGTCTGATAGGAATGAGGTAAATCTGCATGAAATCTATTTCTCCCACTCTCCCATTATAATATTAAACTCTCTGAGGGCAGGGAACTTGTCTTTTCAAAACACTATCTCCCTGAGCAGCTAACATGATGACACAGGGTTTGCTTATCCTTAAATGAATATAGTGGTACCTTACCAGTTTAATTAGTTCCCTTACTGAACTTGTAACTCAATTTGCTACTGTATCAAATAAATTTTCCCCTTTGAAATTAATTGAAATGCCTTTAAATGCATTCCAGCCCCCAAAATGCCACCCCAGTATTTTTTTTACGTGTTTTTAAATAAGAAAAAGTATAAATAACAAATATTGTATAAAAACATAATAAAAGAGAATGTAAAGATATAAACTGATTTTATAAAGTATATATTTACCTTGAATATCAGACGACTTGAACTAACAAGATACTGGTGGAGGAGATAGGTGGAGGAGGATAGAGGAGTTTTGTTTCCTGCTCTTTTGGTCACTTTTGTTCACTTACTTGCTATACTCTTAATGCTACACTTTATTGCTGAACTTAATTGCTACAATATCTTTTTTGCTTTCACTTAACTTAATTTTCTTCACTGGTGAGGTAAACATGTGGACTGAAGGAGTGAGCTGCAGGATGCTGGGTGGGCATTGGCTTGTGGCGTTTGCTGCGCCAACTAGTGGGCAGCTGGACCTCAAATTTTGGCTCACAGTTCAAAGCAAAAAATCGACCAATATCTTGGAAATCTCATAAGTTGGTGCACTCATATCAAGGTACCACTGTACATGGATGAAGTATGTACTTGGTGAAGAAAAATGTTTATATAGGTAGATATAAAAATATCACTCATAATTATCATAAATTATGTAGTGTAAATAATCATATAAATTATGTGTATGGCACAATGGCACTGGGAATACGAAGATGATCAGTGACACTTGCCACCAAGGAACTTATAATTGGGATTTAAGGTTCCAACATGTACATACAGAATCATAATTGTATTGGACAAATGAGACAGCCAGAATACTCTAGGAATGTTTAGGAAGAGAGACATTTTATTCTAAAGAATTAATGTTTTACAAACTACTGTATATCAGTATTGTATATAGAATATAAACTAAAGGCCACATAGCATAGTGGAAAGAAGATGTGGATTGTTTACTTCATCTGTTAGATACTGTCTCGGGGACTATGCAAATCATCTAAACCTCATTACACCAAGCAACTAGTGAGTTAAAGATGAGTTTGATATACATTAGTGGAGGAACCAATAGTTCCTAATATTGATTAAATCACAGATCTGAACTTAGTTTTTTTTTTAAAAGCTCAGACTAGAAAGTCCCCAGCTTTTCAGTCAACAGTCATTTATTAAATGTCACCAAATGTGCCCTTACCCTGGGGCAAGTCCCTTTAAATCAGCTTTTTAATCTTCATCAACAAGCAATTATATAGTGAAAGCCAAAACAAAACCTTGACCCTGCCCCTTAACAAGTCCACATTCTAATGGGGAAGACAACATGCAAACTGCCTAACTGCGTATACACAAAATAAATGCAGAATAGATAAGAGAAGTAAAGTACCAGAAGTATAGGGAACCAGGAAAACTAGGCAGTAGATATGAGGAGGAGAGAGTATTCCTGGCATGGGGGGACAGCAAGTGAGAAGGTAGAGAGGCTAGAGATGAAATATATGATGTATATATAGCAAGAAGACAGGTATTGTTGTATTATAGAGTACATGGAGGGGAGTAAAGTGTAATAAGACTGGAAAGATAGAAAAGAACAAATTTGTGAATGCTCAAATAAGCATTTTATATTTGATCTTGGAGATAATAGAAAGCCACTAGTTTGTGGAGGGAGGAGGGATGATATGCTATACTTTAGGAAAAATCACTTTGGTAGCTGTGTGGAGAATGGGTTTAGAGTGAGCAGAGAGACCAACCAGAAGACTTGTAAGGCATGAAGGTCTGAACTAGGGTGGTGGGTGTGTGAGTCAAAAGAAGAGAGAAATTTTGAAGATAAAAATAGCAAGATTTGGTAACAGATTGGATAGGTGGGGTAAGTGACAATGTAGAGTTGAGGATAACACTAAGTTTGCAAGCCTGGCTGACTGGGAAGAGTATGGTACTCTTAGTGGTAATAGGGAAATTGGGAATAGGGAAAGGTTTATGGAAAAAAAATAATTGTTCAGTTGTTTTTAATCATATCCAACTCTTCATGACTCCATTTGGGAGTTTCTTGGCAAAGATACTGGAGCAATTTGCCATTTCCTTCTGTAGCACACTTTACACAGGAGGAAAATGAGGCAATCAGGAGGGATCAATTGAAATTATTTAACATAAGTGTATATGGGACCCAGTTAACACAGTTTTTATATATTTTTTAGCTCTATTCAACAGTATGTGAATAGTAGTAAGAAGGTGGCAAGTAGTGGAAGTAATCTAAAATTGAGGTATGACTGGGTATGATTAGTGAGGGATGAGACAAGAGGACAAAGCATTAGAATGTTAAGAATAGTATAGTGATTGCTCATGTAACTGAGTTAGGTAAAGTTGAGTTTGAGTTAGCGCAGAGGTGATGGCCTGGGAAAGAATTGAGGTGGAAGGATTGGACATTAAGGAATAGGCACCACCTCCTTGCCCAATTCCCCAGTATTTTAAGGGAGTAGGAGGTATGTTAATAAGATTTAAGGCCACACTGGCCTTCCTGGGTCTGGGGATACTAGAGTATCCCCAATACTTTAGTTACTGTATCAGGTTAACTTAAGTTACTGTATCAGGTTAACTTAAATGGTTAATGTTCTTCCTGTTCATTTTCATGTTCATGGCCACATACTCAACCTTTAATTCCAGGGAGCTGATTTTAGAATTCATAGCAACGACCTACATTAGGGAGAGGGTAAGAATGTGTTTGTTCATCAGAATGAATAAATCACCACTGCTGGAGGGAGAAGAACTCAGTATTTCTTCTATGAATAGTGACCCAGTAGCATCATTTTCATGTATAAAGGACAACTTTAGATTTTAGTGTTGCCATCATATTTAGTTAAACTGTATTGAAGATAGTGGAAGATGGTACAGGTTGCACCTGTCTGAAAAGGAGCATTGTAATCTGCAGAGACAGACATGTACTCTCTTGTCTTAAACTAGAATTGAATAAAATTAGATCATGCCTCCATTGGGGCTTTGGTGTAGAACAAGACCTTTGGGGAATTAGAATGAAGCAATGTGCCTTTTTTTTTTTTTTAAGTACACCTCTGCTTAAATACATTGACCATCATTTTTTTAACTAAAGTTTTTACATTTTGTTTCTATACCACTTTCATATTACCCTCCTCTACAGGATCAACCATCCCTTTAAACAACAAAAAAGAAAAAAAACAAACATCTTAGAAAAGCTAAGCAACATAGCCACAAAGTCTGATGACATGCAATGTATCACACCCCTAGCTTCCCCAGACCTACAAAGAAGTCAGGAAGGTGACTTTTCCTTTCTTATTTCTGGACCTAAGTTTGGTCATTATGACTTTTAACAGTTCGGTTTCATCTTTTTTATAGTCATATGTTTGCCTGATTCTACTTTCTTTATTCTGTATCAGTTCATTTAAGTCTTTTTATTGCTTATGGCATAGTAATATTATATTAATGTACTATAATTTATTTTAGTCTCTCTCCAGCAATCCACTTTGTAGTACTCTACTACCATAAAAAGTGCCATTTGAATATTTTGATTTATAATGGAACCTTTCTTTCTTTGATCTCTTTGGAGGTCAAAGGACCTAGCAATGGTATCTTAGTACCTAAAGACTCAAAACATTTTGTCGCCTTTCTCATATAATTCCCAATTACTTTCCATCAATAATGTATTAGTGTGCTTGTGTTATACACAC
The DNA here is from genome assembly GCA_028646575.1 of Pseudocheirus occidentalis. NCBI lineage: Eukaryota > Metazoa > Chordata > Mammalia > Diprotodontia > Pseudocheiridae > Pseudocheirus > Pseudocheirus occidentalis. Next base: position 137,897,958 of record CM053593.1, on the reverse strand, counting down.
TCTAACACTTACACTTTTAAAAATGAAAACAGAAGTTCAACTCATAGTCAACAAAAGAAAGTAATACTTCAAAAGTTTTCCAACTGCAAAATAGCAGATGGCAGAAGGGAAATGTGTGCCATCCCAGGGAAGTGGTCTAAGGAGGACCTGCTGTCTTCCGAGGCCCCTGTAGCAGGGGGAAAGGGTTGACATCTTCTGCTGGAGAGAGGGGAGTAGGGCTCATTGGGAGTTATTAAGTGCTTGTTATATGCTCTGAAGATACAAAGAGAAAAATAAGATGTTCACATTCTAATCAGAACATATTTAGGAAGTTTTACCCTTGAGTTAGATGGAAAGGCCTAACAGTCTTTAAGGTGCCACTAGAAAGCAGATGGTAATGCAGTTTTTAAAAATGTCATTTCCACTGGTAAAACCAGGTCCATTTCTATTATTGACATTTAACAATGTCATGGACTTTTTTTTTTTTACCCTTTTTTTTGGGAGGGCAGTTGGGATTAAGTGACTTGCCCAAGGTCACACGGCTAGTTTTTTGTGTTAAGTGTCTGAGGCCGGATTTGAACTCAGGTACTCCTGACGCCAGGGCCGGTGCTCTATTCACTGCGCCACCTAGCCGCTCCAATGTCATAGACTTTTGTTTTTAAGAATGCTGAACATAAGTCTCTCAGCAGCCCCTATGCTCTATTGGGTGGAACCAGAGCCTATATTACTCTTACTCCTACCCTGCCTCACCTTTCTCTCCCAGCCATAAATGTGTGGAATGTCTTGAACCTGATCGTGAATCTACTAATTTCTCACCCTTTCCTCCATCTTCCAGTGAATGTGATTCCTAGGCAAGTTTATCTTAAGAGTATTTATGGGGAATGTGACCGTTTTTTTTGTAAAAGAGGTGCTCCATACAGTTTGAAAATCACTGCCTTAATCATAAAGAATGCTAACAATTGAATATTTGTGCTAAAATAGATAGAATTGATAGGAATGAAGAAAGGGAAGAACAAGTAAGAAATTATAATATTAACAGCTAGGAAGGAATGGCAATACTAAATCATCTTAAGTAAAACGTGTTTGTATCTTATATACGTCATTCAAAGTACTGTACAAAGGGAATACAAAACTGTCCCTAGTCTAAAAAGATAGAACAGCCATGGATATAAACCTGCAAAAGACATTACAGATGGCAAATAATAAGCAATACAAAGTTAAATGTAATGTATGTGCACTATATACACATCTGTGATAATTTTCAGTGGGAAGCACAAGAATAAATGCATAATTGGGCAGTTCTCAGCTCATTAAAGATTTAAGCGGAAAAAAATGCTAAACCATAGCAAAATATTTTGTTTTTGTTTTCCTAATGAAGTAACTCTATAAAAGCTTGTGTAAATTCTTCAATCTTGGGGGGGGGTGTATGTGTTTGTGTGTAGTTCCTTGGATATGCATGAAAGAAAGAATAAAAATCTGTTGAGAAAGCTAGTGGAGTTAAGTGAGCTACCAACTAGTACTAAAATGTCAATTATATGATTTGCTAATATTTGATGATTTTGGGCATATGACAGTATGCTGATGTTTACTATAGTTTTGTGTGCCCACTGTGATTAAAGATGGCAAAGAATATTTTTAATTTGATGCTTAATGCTTCATGAATTCTAGGTTCATTAAGACAAATTCTTTAAGAAAAAAGTTCTACTTTGTTAACAGAAGGCAAATGTCTCATCTGTTCCTCTTTTTCAAATACTGGTCTTTATTTGCTAATATATTTGTTCGGTTTTGGACCTCTGGAATGTTTAAACTGTAGTTTGTCTCCTTAGATTACTTTTTTCTCCCCCAATCCTTTATCTAGTGAAAAAATATCTACATTAATAAAGTTCTATATGTACTGTGCTTTTAATATCCAAGATCAATACACCATTTTAAACAAGTTTGCTCTCCAAATTGTGATCCAGCAAATACTTCACATGGCACTAAGCATTCTGTTTTATACTCCTTTCTTTTGGCCTATCCTCTGCTGATGACACTGGATATAGTGGATTATGGTCAGTAATAGTGGGTAAGTGATAAGGAAAAGAGAAAACTATGCAAGGGTAGAAATAATAAAATTTGTTTTTACATTTATTTAGACTATATGGTAAAATCTCACTTGTCCTTTTTTTTTTATACCAAAAGTAATTCTGTGCCCAGTTAAATCAATGGGGCATTCAAACCATAATTCTAGACACATACTAAATGCTTTTTTGATGTGACAGAGCCATGGGTTGTTTTGTAAGACAGTAATATAGGATTTGTAATTTAGGAATGGAACTGGAAACCATTCTTTATCTTTTAAGTAGTCATGAAAAAGAGCATATTTTAAGATACCAGGACTGATGTTGCAATTTAAAGCTTTTAATCCACAGTTTTGGTTAGTCATTTCATAAGTGAGATCTTATTCAGCAGTGAGTATCTAGTAAGATACTCTGCTGGGCACCACAAAGGGATGAAAAATGTTAATGTCCTGATCCTCAAGTTTAGAGTTGAACAGATTTTGAGTCAGAACTAATTCAATCACAGAATGTTAGAAGAGGAGGAGACCTTTGGAGATTATTTAGTATCGCTCATTTTACAGACAAAATAGATCTAAAGCAATGAAGTAATTTGCCCAAGGTAGTAAAGGGCAGTCCACCAGGGACTCCCAACTCAGATCTTCTGGCTTCTCAAGTTTAGTAGTCTTACTATTTAACTCTGACTCTCTCTTTCTCTATTTATGGATTTCCATTTTTTAATTGTCCTAATTTCGGTGAGGTTTACTTGTTCTAGATTTAGTGCTCTAAAAAGCATTCTTTAATCTTGAGTACATTTATTATTCATCTGATTTTTAGTTTTTGAAATTTTCATTCATCCATATTTCTCAAAGAGCAGTTTGTAATAGAAGACTTGCTTGTTCTAAAGCCCTAGTTTGCAGAAGAAATGAAAATGAGCATACAGGTAATCATCATGATTGAAATTAAGCATAGATCCTGCGACTATACAGAGAAGAGGTGACAAGGCATGTAATGGGAAACAAAAATTTGATGTGTCGGTAGTTATCTGAAATATTTTTTACCTTTGATGTTTTGAGAACTATAAAAAAGTTATTTTGAGCAAACCTGGTTATTGTTTTTTTGTTGTTGTTGGACATGTTAAGGAATTTTTAAAGGAATATTGGCTATGAACATAGGAAAATCCACAGTTTTGGTCCAGGAGAATTTTAATAGTATTTGGAATCTGTTCTTGATTTTCCTGTTTTGCCACTGAGATAACTGAGGTGCAGGGAATGCATGTTCTTTGTGTTCTTGGCTCATTAAATTTGCATTCAGATTGCTACTTATCAGTCATCAACAGCATTCTTGAGCACTTAGAGTTTTTAGCTTACTGTTCTTGGCATTTTGGGGGTGGGGGAGGAGTGAACAACTGTGAGGAAGAAGAACTTTCCCTACCTTTATTTCTTTCTATTTGAGGAGAGAATGAATATACACAGAAGAGTTGAATGGGGCTTTCCCCAAACCTGTTAAGTAAACATTGAGTAGGAAAGGTTGAAGGATTTAAAGAAATAATAATTTTATCTTAAATGCCAGTTTCTGATTTTTAATCTTCAAACTGTGGAATTGCCATCTAGATTTATTTAAAATCTTCCTCTGGTAGAAAGGTCTAAACAGTGTAGATTCTTTTTATATCATTTTGATTTCTGAATGTATTCTTGCCCCTGAATGCCCTTTCCTTTCATTCCCTCATTGAGTGATGTATCCCTTGAAACAAAGAAAAAGAAGAAAATTGAGTTGTTCATCAAAACTAATCAAAACATCACCCAACTCTTGACAGAGCCATTTTTTACACCTGTAGTTCCTCATTTCTGCAAAATGATGAGGGAGAGGTACATTAGGGAAAATACTGGAGGCACCTGGAGTAAGAGGGTCTTTTCAAGGAGTAAGCTTGTGAGACATAACACTTTTTAGCAAAGGAACCAATAGATGACTATGGATAGTGATGGGGACAACCTTCTAGAGAAGAGAGAGGAAGAGACCAAGGGTATATTGGTTTACCTTGGTAAACTGGAAGGGGCATCTTATCAGAGGTCACCTCATCATCAGAGATTGGAGTGAAGAAGGAAATAGCATGGGATAATGTCAGAGTGATATGAAATGAGGAAGGGAGAGGAGGGAGCTTGCTGAGAATAGATGTAATTTTTATTTTTTATTTTTTTGTTAAAGTATGAATTAAGGGCCTAGCTGAGGTGGGATGGAGTTATTATGAGAGTATTGAAGATTGAAACAACCTCTGGTGAACAGAATAGGGGATCAGTTGGGATCAATTACCTTACTATTTTGAGGGCCTATTTAAAATTAGCCAGCATATATTTAACCCTTTGCACTCCGCTGTCCCCTCTCAGGGGACATCGGAATTCTAGCATATCACTTGGATGTCCCCTCTCAAGCACTAAAACAGTTGCATACAGAAAGAATAATACTACGCTTCTTGCGTGGAAAGA
>CM053593.1:137871126-137892960 GCA_028646575.1 Pseudocheirus occidentalis | reverse complement strand
TATCATTATAATACGTTACTTGGTTCCAAAATTATACTAAATAATACGAGAGTCTGTAAATGCACGTTTTTGCTGCAAGGTAGCGTCGAGTAGCTGGTAGCCAATGTCCAGAATGGTTCGGAGTGCAAAGGGTTAAAGTGAACCCAGCTCATTCAGCAGCAAGTTGAGGAAGAAAGGGAGAGAGATTGTGGGAGTAGTCCAGAGTTATGATTCAGGGCAGAATGGGACAAGGGCACAAAGGAGCCTATAAAAGAGTCGAACTGGTTCACCAAGTTGTATTGCACATTTGTTATTTTTTTCTGTGAGATGGCAAATAATAAGAAAACAACCATTATTTGTCTCTAGTACCTCTACCTACAATCTTATTTCTCTTCCTTTTCATGTCATATTTCTCAAATTAATGGTCTGCATCTATTATGTATTTTTTCCTGTTCTCTTAAAGGTCAGCATTGATTTTCTTAAAATCTTTCTCTTTCCTTGGCTTCTGTGGCAATGGTATTTAGTTTCTCTTGTCTCAGTTTCTTTGTCATCTGCTGTACTGACTCTTCCTTCTACTTCTTAACTGTGGTGTTTCCAGGCTCATACGGACTAGGCTTTTGTCCATTCTATGTGCTTTCCTTAATGTACTGCCAGATCTTTTTATCTGCCTGTCTGGTCATGAAAGTGAAGTTAAAATATCTAAAATTAAACTTCTCCATCTTTCCCTTTCTTCACCTCCCCCATGTCTTAAAAGGCAGGCTCCCCTTCCTAATTCTCTTGGTTTTTGTTTTTTTTTTACAATAATACTACCATTTTCCCTGACTTCCAGTTTAAAACTGGAGCCCTATCTTTTGACTCCCACATCCTTTATGTTCAGTTAATGAGGAAGTGCTCTACATTCTTACTTTGAATCTTTATCTCCTATGTATTCCTTTCACTCTATAACCTAGGCTTCATGCCTGGATCACTTTAGCCTTCACACTGGTTTTTACCTTCTCCCTTCCATTTCTACAAGACAAAGTCACATATTTAATCTCCCTGAAAGATTGCTTTTTCTATATCATTTCTGCTCAACCCTCAGCAGTGTTTAACTGCACAACAATATCAAGTCTATACCATTCTTTTACTATACATTCTCAGTCTGTCTCCATGTCATTTTTTAGTCTTATCAGGAAACTTCTGTTAGACCCTAGCCAAATACTTTACTTCTGCAGTCTTGCCCAAGTTATTTTCTTCTACTTAGAATGCAGTTTTATCTTTCTCTTATCCTACCACCCTCAAGTCTCTCCTACTTTTCCTTAAGGCCCAGATCAGATAGCACACCCATAGCTTCTAAATTTGAAGACTGGAAAGAATTCTCTCTATTGTAATCCCTTTATTTTACAGGTAAGGTAATTTAGGCAGAAAGAGGAAAAGGGATTTGCTCTAGGAAAATCTAGCTCTTTCTCCTTCATTTAATATACCAACCCTCATTTTTTCCCTCAAATCCTATAAAACATGAGTCACAACATTCTCAAGTGTAGCCCAAACTAGATTAAAATATAATTGAAAAATATTTAACAAAATGAATAAAAATACAAAAAAGTAATATTACATTTTAAAACTAAGTCATTACAGCCTACAGGGGATCCACATGTACAGTTTAGTGGCCTTGTTTGTATTTGAGTTTTACAGCACTGCTATGGCACATTTAATATGTACCACGACAAAAATTTAGCATTTCATTTACCCTTTATTTATTCTCTAGCTACTTTATGTGATGAAATCTTATTCCCCCCCAAAAAAAAGATGATAAATTTTTTAAGAGTAGAGAGGATATTTTATACATTTTAGATTTTTGATAAAAGTTAATATGTACTCATTGATTGATATCAAGGATATATGCCAGAGAGTGTCATTGGACTGAATCATTAAGTAATCTTTCACACCTTAAGTATTTACAATATTATGTACTGATAATTGATATGTATGGTGATGACACTGAGGTCAAGATCCTAAAATATTTTCTGAATCATCAAAGAAAAAAAAAGTCAGCTTAATTTGTGCTTAACTTATTTTTTTATAATCTTATTCATTATGAATGAGCCTCGTGATGATTCTTAGGCATATTATTAACATAAAATAGTAATATTATAATAACTATCCTGTTTCCCAGACATTGTGAATTTACAGAAATTTTTTGAAATATATTTTTGTTATCTTTAGTTGCTACTCTTTTTTTAGGGCTAATTAACCTGGCCTGAATTGTAAATCAATGTAAAACAGATTACTGAAAGCAACTTCCTGGAACAGTACCACCCAGGTGGATTGATAGATATTACTTTAAAATAATTTGGTTGGGGTAACAAAGAATTTAAATTTGAATTTATACCTAAATTATACCTAGTTGTTTATACCTAAATTATTTTAGATTGTTAATTAGAACTAATTTTTTTTTAAGAGCATTTTTAGAGGCAGAGCCAAGATGGCAGCACTTAAGCAGGCACTTTTCTGAGCTCCTCTATGAATACTGTCACTAACCTCTAAAAAGTGAATCTGAATGGATTTTAGAATCCATTGTAAAAGCTTGGAATAGTGGAAACAGCTGCAGGCCTGGGAACCCTAGAGGAAGGCTATGATTGAAGCTGTGCCCAGCCTGAAGTGAAGGGTGTGGGTGTCCCAGCAAGTCCCACCTCAGCTGACCAGCCAGGAGATCCTGAAGCCCAGGGGGGAAGAGCCAGCAAGCACTAACCAACACAAGCCCAGGTGTGCTTTAGCACAAACCAGGGGAATCTGCAGATACCAGCTCTGCCTGAGCTGTAGCCCAGGGGCACAGAGCCAGAAAGCTGAAGTGGCCAGACCACCACTCCCCCACAGGTTCCTCTGTGAGCCTCAGGGTAACTCAGAAGCACTGAGAGTCCTGGCCTTGGCCTTAGTCTAGACACCCAGAAGCTACAGCACACAAAGTCAACAACTAAGCCTCTAGTTCTCAGCTTGAGAAGCTTGGGTCAGAGCCAACTGTACCCCAGAAGCAGAAATCCACTCTTAAAGGCAGGAAATAGGTGATCACAATGTGCAAGAAGGAAGCTGTGAAATCAAAAGCAAAAATGATCCAGTACTATTATAGCAAGCAAGAACAACCAAATTCAGAAGACAGCATGGACTCTGTAGTCATACCTGAGACCACAGAAGGAAATATGATCTGGTCTCAATCCCAAAAAGCATTCTTGGAGGAGCTCAAGAAAGATTTATAAAGCCAAATTAGAGAGATAGAAGATAAATAGACCAAATTGGAAAAAAAAAACTCACTGAAGAAAATAAATCCTTAAGAAGTAAAATATGTGGGGGTGGAGCCAATATGGTGGAGTAGAAGCACAAACTTAGTGTGAGCTCCAGCTTCAGTCATTTCCAATACATGTAAAAAAAAAAAAAGACTATTAACAAAATTTAGAGCTACAGAACCCACAAAGAGACAAAGAGAAACAAAGCTTCCACTGAAAGAAGCCTGGCAGGCTGACAGGAAGGATATATTGCACTAGGTTAGGAGCTGAGCGCAGCCCCACATGGAGCCACATGGTTTCCCAGCCCCAGGGTGGCCATGACCAGCGGTGGGCCCAGAGCAGACTTCAGGAGAGAAAATCACCAGCAGCTCTGGTGGTTTCCAGACTTCTGAATCCATAAATGTGAAAAAGAAAAGGTCAGTGTGGAACTCTGTGAGAACAGGGGGACTGAAAGCATGGTTGGGTCCCTGCCCCTGGAGTGAGAAGCGGCAGAGGGGCTCTGCAGCCACTGCTGCCTGGCAGCCTCAGGAGCTCCTGGCTTGCAGATTGCAGGGGGACCAAGTTACTATTCAGAGGGTGATTGCCGTTGCTTTAACCTGAATTGCGTTCTTAGGTGGTGGTCCTGGGGTGTGTGACCAGTGAGCCAGGGCTTGCGGTGTTGGTAGAGAGGGTGCCCAACTAATAGTTCCGGCAGCTGCGAAAACCCCAGTGATTTGGGACAAAGCTCTCCATTCTGGAAGCAGAGTTCTACTGGGGCAGAGCTCAAAAGTCAAGCAATTCACTGTCAAGATGAGTAAGCTCAGGAAACATAATCAAACCATAGATTCCTTTTTTGGGGGCATGGAGCAAGAGGAAGACAGCATAATTAGAACTCTTGCATCAAAAGCATCAAAGAAAAATATGAACTGGGTACAGGCCATGGAGGAGCTCAAGAAGGATTTTGAAAATCAAGTAAGAGAAGTAGAGGAAAAATTAGAAAGAGAAATGAGAATGATGTAAGAAAATCATGAAAAGAGAGTCAACAGCCTGTTAAAGGAGACCCAAGAATACACTGAAGAAAATAACACCTTAAAAAAATAAACTAACTCAAATGGCAAAAGAGGCTCAAAAAGCTAGTGAGGAGAATACCTTAAGTTGAATTTGCCAGATGGAAAAGAAATTTTAAAAAACTCACTAAAGAGAGTAATTACTTCAAAATTAGATTGGAGCAATTGGAAGCTAATGACTTTATGAAAAATCAAGATATTATTAAACAGATGCAAACACATGAAAAAATAGAAGGAAGTGTGAAATATCTCATGGGAAAAACCACTGACCTGGAAAATAGATCCAGGAGTGATCATTATAAAATTATTGAACTACCTGAAAGCCATGATCAAAAAAAGAGCCTAGACACCATCTTTCAAGAAATCATCAAGCAGAATTGCCCTGATATTCTGGAACCAGAGGGCAAAATAGAAATTGAAAGAATTCACCAATCACCTCTTGAAAAAGATCCCAAAAAGAAAACTGCTAGAAATATTGTAGCCTAATTCCAGAATTCCAGGTCAAGGAGAAAATACTGCAAGCAGTCAGGAAGAAACAATTTGAATATTATGGAAACACAATCAGGATAACACAAGACCTAGCAGCTTCTACATTAAGGGATAGAAGGGCTTGGAATAGGATATTCTGGAGGTCAAAGAAGCTAGGATTAAAACCAAGAATCACCTACCCAGCAAAATTGAGTATAATGCTTCAGGGGAAAATATGGTCATTCAATGAAATAGAACTTTTCAAGCATTCTTGATGAAAAAACCAGAGCCGAACAGAAAATTTGACTTTCATATACAAGAAACAAGAGAAGCATGGGAAGGTAAACAGGAAAAGAAATCATAAGGAACTTATTAAAGTTGAACTATTTACATTCCTCCATGGAAAGATGATAGTCGTAACTCATAAGACTTTTCTCAATATGAGGATAATTGAAGGGAATGTGTGTGTGTGTGTATACATACATATATGTATGCATAGGAGGGTGTAGGCATGTATATATATATAAATAAATATATGAGAATGTGGGCATATGTATGTTCATGTATACATAGAGGGCACAGGATGAGTTGCATATGAAGGGAGGATATCTGAAAGAGGTGAGAGAGGAATTTATTGGGAGAAAGAGAAAGGGAGAGATAGATTAGGGTGAATTATTTTCATATTAAAGAGGCAAGAGAACACTGTTACAATGGAGGGGAAGAGGAGGAAGGTGAGGGGGAATGGGTGAATTTTATTCTCATTGAATCTGTCTTAAGGGGGGAATAGCATACACATTCAATTGGGTATCTTACGCTACAGGAAAATAAGAGGGTAGGGAATAGGAGGGGGGATGATAGAAGGGAGGGCAGATTGGGGGAGAGGGTAGTTAGAAGCAAACATTTTTGAAAAGGGATAGGGTCAAAGGAAAATACACAATAAGTGGGGGGTGAGATAGGATGGAGGGAAATACAGTTAGTCTTTTACAATATAACTTACTGTGGAAATGATTTGGGTAACTACACATGTATAACCTATGGTAAATTGCTTATCTTCCCAGTGGGGGTGGCCGAAGAGGGAAGAAGGGAAAAAAACTGGAACTAAAGTTTTTAAAACAAATGTTTTAAAAAATTTTCTGTTTTTGCATGCAATTGGGAAATAAGATACACAGGCAGTAGGGTATAGAAATCCATCTTGCCCTACTAGAAAGTTAGGGGGGGTAATACGGGAGGATATAAGAAAGAATAGATTGGGGGGAAGGGAAATGCAGTAGGCTTGCTTTTCTGGGGTGGAGGTAGGGGAGAGGTGGGGAAAAAATTATAACTCAAAATCTTGTGGAAATGAATGTTGAAAACTAAAAATAAATAAATTTATTTTAAAATGAAAGAAATAGGGAAAAAACACTTAGATCTTGCAAACTCAATAAATATTTGTTGAATAAAAGGAAGAAAAATTTGTGAACTGGGACATGAGGTTCAAAATCTTAACTGGAGAAAATATCTCCCTAAAAAAGGAGCTTCGAAAACTAACCAAGGAAAATAATTAATTAAAAATTAGAATCATTCAAATTGAAGCTAAGGACTCTATGACACATCAAGAATCAGTCAAATAAAGCATAAAGATTGAAAAATTAGAAGAAAGTGTGAAACATCTTAATTAGAAAAACAACTTACGGGGGGGAAAAGGGAAGAAAATTTGAAACTCAAGGGATTGTGGAACTGAATCTTGTAAACTAAAAGTAAATAAAGCAATTTTTAAAAAAAAGAGGAAAAAAAAAACAACTGACCTGGAGAACAGATCAAGGAGAGATAATCTAAAAATTATTGGTCTACTGGAAAGCCATGATGAAAAAAACAGCATCCTCCAAGAGATGATTGTCAAAGAAAACTGCCCTGAGGTCCTAGAATCCAAGGATAAAATAGATTCCTCCTAAAAGAGATCCCAAATTGAAATCTCCAAGAAATATAGTAGCCAAATTTCAGAATTATAAGATTAAGAAGAAAATACTGCCACCAGCCAGAAAGAAACAACTCAAATATTGTGGAACTACAGTCAGGATTACACAGGCCCTAATAGCGTCTACGTTAAAAGATTAGAGGGATTGGAATTTGATATTTCGTAAGGCGAAAAAGCTTGGACTGCAACCAAGGATCAACTATCCAGCAAAGATGAGCATAATTTTTCAGGCAAGGAGATGGTCATTCGATGAAATAAGGGACTTCTGAGAGCTCAAAGGAAAATTGGATCTCCAAATATAAGACTCGAGAGACATAAAAAGGTGAACAAGGAAAACACACACACACCCCTTTTGATTCATCAAGAGCAAACTGTTTACATCTCTATGGGAATTTGCTACCTGTCAATATTGAGATTTATGTAATTATTGAGAAATTTAAAAGGGATATACATAGTGGATGTGGGTATAAATGAACTAATCTGATGATTAAAAACCTTATTACGGCATACAAAGGGACTATAATGAAAGAAAAGGAAAGGAGGCAGAAAAGGGTAAATTAGGCAACACGAGGAATCAAAAATATATTAGAGGAAAAGAAGGGAGGGAGATGAACATCATATGAACTTTATTCTCATTGGTTCTGGTTCAGGGAGGGATCAGCAGTCAGTTAAGTTTAGGATTCTCATGTGAAAAGACACAAAAGCTCATTATAATAGAGAGAAAGGAGGGAGAGGAGCAAAGGAGCATTATATGAAATTTACTCTTATCAGTTTGGGTTCAAGGAGGGAATAACATACTCCATTAAGTATAAAAATTTTTTTGTGCCCTACAGGCAATAGGAGGGGTAAGGAGGAAAAAAGGGAGGGGTGATTAGAAGGGAGGGAAATAGTAGTAAGGGGGAAAGGTAGGTTAAGGGAGGGAGGTGCATAGGGAAGGAATACTGAGGGAGGCAGTGGTCAAAAGGAAAAACTTAAGGGAAAGGGAGAAGGAAGAAATAACACACTGGAGGGAATAGGATGGAGGGAAAGACACAGATAGTAATCATAACTGGGAATGAGAATAGGAGGAACTTTCAGAAGCAGATAGCAAAATGAATTAAAAACCATAATCCTATAATAGGCTGTCTACAAGAAACACATTTGAAACAAGGGGATATTCACAGGGTAAAGGTAAAAGGTTGGAGTAGAATATATTATGCTTCAGCTGAAGTAAAAAAAAAAAAAGCAGGTGTAGCAGTCCTTATCTTAGATAAAGCAAAAGCAAAAATAGATCTAATTAAAAGAAATAAGGAAGGAAACCGTATCCTGCTAAAAGGAACTAATCAAGAATGAAGCAATATCATTATTTAATATATATGCACCAAGTGGTAGAGCATCCAGATTCCTAGAGGAGAAGTTAAGGAAATTAGAGAAAGAAATAGATAGCGAAACTATACTCGTGGGGGACTTAAGTCTCCCCTTATCTGAACTGGATCAATCTAACCTCAAAATAAACAAAAAAGAAAGAAGTTAAGGAGGTGATCAGAATTTTAGAGAGGGTAGATATGACATAGTACATACGCAAAAATTGACCATGTACTAGGGCATAAAAACCTTGCAATTCAGTGCAGAAAGGCAGAAATATTAAATGCATCCTTCTCAGATCATGATGCAATAAAAATCATATGCAATAGAGGGCCATTGAAAGAGACTAAAATCTAATTGGAAACTAAATTATTTGATCCTAAAGAATGAGTGGGTCAAACAAGAAATTATAGAAACAAACAGTAACTTTAAGAGAATGACAATACTGAGACAACATACCAAGACTTGTGGGATGCAGCAAAAGCAGTTCTTAGGGGAAGTTTTATATCCCTGAATGCATACATGAATAGATGAGAGAAAATGGAGGTTGATAAACTGGGCATATAACTGAAAAAGCTAGAAAAAGAACAAATTGAAAATCCCCAATTAAATACTAAATTAGAAATAATGAAAGCTGAAGGATAGATTAATAAAATTGAAATTAAGAAAACTATTAAATTAAGGAATAAAACTAAGCTGATTTTATGGAAAAAAAACAATGAAATTGATAGATCTTTACTCAATATGATTAAAAAAAAAACCCAAATTAAGAGTATCAAAAATGAAAGGGGTGAATCTACCACCAATGAAGAGGAAATTAAAAGTTATTAGGAATTATTTTTCCCATTTGTATGCACATAAATTTGACAATCTTAGTGAAATAGATGAATATTTACAAAAATAGATGTTGACCAGATTAAGTGAAGAGGAAGTAAATTTCTTAACTCCATATCAGAAAAAGAAAACTAACAAGCCTTCAGCCAGCTCCCTAGGAAAAAATCTCCAGGGCCAGATGTATTTACTAGCACATTTTATCAGACATTTAAAGAACTGTTTATTTCAGTACTTCACAAAATATTTGCCAAAATTGGAAAAGAAGGAGTCATACTCAACTCTTTTTATGACACAGATATGGTACTGATACTTAAATCGGGAAGAGATGAAATGGAGAAAGAAAATTATAGAACAATTTCCCTCATAAATATAGATGCAAAAATTTTAAATAAAATATTAGCAAAAAGTCTACAGCAACTTAGAATAATACACTTTGATCATGCAGGATTTATTCCAGGAATGCAAGGATGATTCAATGTTAATAAAATTATCAGTATAATTGATCTTATCAGCAACAAAACTAGGAGAAACCATACTATTGTCTTAATAGATGCAGAAAAGGCTTTTGACAAAATACAATACCCATTCTTTTTACAAACACTAGAGAGAATAGGAATAAATGGAGTCTTCCTTAAAATAAGTTGCATCTATCTAAAACCAGCAGCGAGTATTATATGTTATAGGGATAAGCTAGAAACATTTCTAATAAGATCAGGGGTAAAACAAGGATGACCACTATCACCTTTCTTACTTAGTTTGATACTAGAAATGTTAGCAGTAGCAATATGAGAAGAAAAATAAATTGAAGGAATCAAAGTAGGCAAAGAAGAGACTAAGCTATCATTCCTTGCATATGATATGATATACTTAGAAAATTCCAGAGAATCAAGTAAAAACTACTTGAGATAATAAATTAATTTGGCAAAGTTGCAGGATATAAAATAAACCCACATAAATCCTTGACATTCCTATATATTTTAAGCTGTCTAACAGCAAGAGATAGAAAGAGAATCCCTTTAAAGTTACTGTAGACAATATAAAATATTTGGAAATCTATTTGCCAAAACAAACCCAGCACCAATATCAACACAATTAGAACACACTCTTCATACAAATAAAGTCAGATCTAGCTAATTGGAAAAATATCAGTTGCCCATGGATAGGTTGAGCTAATATGATAAAAATGGCGATTTTACCTAAATTAAATATTTAGTGCCATATCAGTCTATCAAGAAATCACTTTATAGAGCTAGAAAAATAGGGAGCAGCTCAGTGGTGCAGTGAATAGAGCACTGGCCCTGGAGTCAGGAGCACCCGAGTTCAAATCCGGCTTCAGATATTTGACACATTTACTAGCCCTGTGACTTTGGTTAAATCACTTAACCCCTGTTAACCCCCTCCAAAAAGCAAAAACAAAAAAACAAAATTGATTTGGAAGACCAAAAGGTCCAGAATATCACAGGAATTAATGGAAAGAAATGCTAAGGGAGATGGCCTAGCCATACCAGACTTTAATCTATATTGTAAAGCAGCAGTCATCAAAACTACTTGGTACTGGCTGTGGAACAGAGTAGTGGATCAGTGGAATAGATTGGGTATATGAGACTCATCAATCAATGATTATAGTAATCTGTTGTTTGATAAACTCAAGAGACCCCAGTTTTGGGGATAAGAACTCAATATTTGACAAAAAGTTCTGGCAAAACTGGAATATAGTATGGCAGAAACTGGGCATAGACCAATATCTAACACCATATACCAAAAATCAACTTGAAATGGGTGCATAATCTAGGTATAAAGGCTGATACTGTAAGTAGTCTGGGAGAGCAAGGAATAGTTTACCTGTCAGATTTATGGAGAAGGGAAGATTTTATGACGAAACAAGAGGTAAAGAGCATTATAAAATGCAAAATGGATAATTCTCATTACATTAAGTTGAAAAGTTTCTGTACAAAAGAGCCAGTGTAACCAAGAGTAAGAGGGAAGTGAGAAATTGGGAAAGAATTTTTGCAACCAGTGTCTCTGATAAAGGCCTCATTTCTAAAATATACAAAGAATTGAGTCAAATCTTTAAGAATACAAGTCATTCCCCAATTGATAAATGGCCAGATTATATGAACAGGCAGTTTTCAGAGGAAGAAATCAAAGATATCTATAAGCATAAGAAAAAATGCTCTCACTATTGATTATAGAAATGCAAATCAAAACAACTCTGAAGTACCACATCTCACCAGTCAAATTGGCTAAGATGTCAAAACAGAAAAATGATAAATGCTGGAGAGGATGTGGAAAAATTGGAACACTAATGCATTACTGGTGGAATTGTGAACTAATCTAACCATTCTTGAGAACAATCTAGAGTTATGCCCAAAGGACTATAGAAGTATACCACTTCTACACTTCTATCCCAAAGACATCATAGAAGTGGGAGGAAGACTTGTATGTACAAAAAATATTTATAGCAGCTCTTTTTGTGGTGGCCAACAATTGAAAATTAAGGGGATGTCCATCAATTGGGGAATGACTGAACAAGTTGTGGTAAATGAATGTAATGGAATACTATTGTGCTGTAAGAAATGAGGAGCAGACAGACTTCATAATAACTCTGAGGACTTACATAAACTGATGTTGAGTGAGAAGAGTAGAAATAGGAGAAATTTGTACACAACAGACAACATGTATGTGACAACTAACCTTGATAGACTGGACTCCTCTCAGCTATGTAAAGTTATAAGACATATAAAGCTCCAAAAGACTCATGATGCAAAGAGATATCCACATTCAGAGAAAGAGCTCCAGAGTCTGAATGCAGATAGAACAAAACTACTTGCTCTCTTTTCCTTGTTTTGTTTCCTCTTTCTCATTGTTCATTCCATTGGTTATAATCTTTCTTTACAACCTAACTAATGTTTAATGTGAAGGTATTTGTAGATCCTGTATTTGACTGTATGTGGCCAAGAGTGGGGAAGGAAGGGGGAGAAAATTTGAAACTCAAGGGATTGCGGAACTGAATGTTGTAAACTAAAAACTAAATGAAAAAAAAAAAAAAGAAGAATCAGTTTTGCTGTGTTATTACCATCCCCCCCAGAGTTAATCAGTGTTAAAGAATTTTGGAGTTGGAAGGGGCCTCAAGGAAGGTTGACCTCTAATCTGAACCCCACCAGAATCCTGAATTCTTAAGTAAAACAAGCTGGATAAAAATGGCCTGTTAGCCTTCAATTAAACACATCCAAATAGTACTGTATTCATTGAACCTCCTCTCTTTGGGCAGTCTAACCTATTTTGGCACACCTTTTATTGTTAAGACGTTTTTCCTTACATTGAACTGAAATTTTCCTGCCTTGCGTTATTCACCTTTTTGGTCCTAGTTGTGCCTTCTCCTGCAAATCTTTTCTAGATAGTGCCTGAATATTTGAAGATTGTCATGTCTTCTAGAGTCTAAACAATTTTTGTTTAATTCATTGTTTTCTCATTTCATTATTGTCATAGTTGTCATCCTCCAGATACACTTTAGCTTGTCTATATCCCTTCTACTATGTAGCCTCCCAAATTGTTCCATTTCACATATGGTCTGACCATAACAGTACAGTGGAATATCTCCCTTGGCTTTGTTGTGCTGAAAGAAGCGAGTGAGACCCCAAGTGCATATTTTGGAAGTGGATTTTATTTAGCGCATTCTGTTTGGGGCTACATCTTACCTTGCCCAAATCAAACAGGCCTGACCAAATCACTGATATATATAGGGTCTCCCCAACTCTCAGTGGTCAGGGATTGAATAATAAGAGGTTTACAGCAGGGATTGGCTAGTACACATTGGCGCGCAAGGAAACCTTGGGGGGCCCTATAGCCAACTTTCATGAGGAAACAGGAAGAAGATGGCTGGCTAGGGCAGAATGGCGGGAGGGGAAAGGATCAAGGGAGCCAGGTGAGGCCATGTACAACAGCTTCATAGATGATAATTCTGTTAACGAAGCCTAAAATAACAATAGCCCTCATGTTTCATGTTGTACTTTTTTTTCTTTGTGAAGAAGAGGACTGGATCAGATTGCCTCTGAGAGGTAATCTAACTCCTAGAGCTCTCTTTATAAGCTTGTAGCTCCCCAAGGCTTAGTTAATATCAAACAATCAGCAAGCAGTTATTAAAATTCCTTCAGTATGACACTTAAGACTCCTATACTTTGCATAGTTGGCTTTGTCTGAAAAATTCATCACTCTGTGGTCATTAAGATAGATAGATAGATAGATAGATAGATATATAGATGAATAAATAAATAAATAAACCTATCTAAACTTGATTTGGAGCCTTTGAAAAACTATTGGGCCCATCTGTGCCTTGATAAGGCATTGAAGTAGAACTGCAGTAGAAGTTCTTTTCGTAGCTTGGTTAAATTTAGCTTGCTTAGAAACTAAATGAGGGTGTCATGCCTTTTGGTATTACTGTACCTTCTAGTTTTTGAAAGGTTCTAATATTTAAAATGGATAACTAGATACAAATGTTGCTTTCAGAGAATAACTTAAATGGTGATTATCATTTTATAGAGATTTATACCTTAGAGTAGTTCATCATGTATGTGCTTGATGTTCTCATCAAATGTGTTGATTCATTGCAATAAAAAAAACCCAACTATTCAAAACAATAGGGTATCTAAATTTATGCCAAGGTGGTGATAGTAATACAGCCAATGACAGTCACAGTTTTTCCACTGTAGCAGTAGGTCAAGTTTTGAAAGCAAAGTGTGGAGTAAAATTTTTTTAATATAGCCATTAAGTATCATGATGAGACTAGTAGGAACATTGTAGCCACTGTCTTAATCTGATAACCAAATTCTTAAAGTACGCACTTAGAATAAAGAATAACTTGATAGGAATATGAAAGGAGTAGCTTAAGTTTGCATAGTAATGAAAATCACCCGGTTTTTTTCTCTGATATTACACCAGAAACTGATAGCCAGTATCTTTATAGAATTATCTGAATAAGAACATTTAAAGACTTAGGCCTTAATTTATATACTGCCTATCAGGTTGATTACTGATTGAACATTTTGCCTGAAAAATGCTCAGCATGTAAGCATGTCTGCAAAGTACCATCCCATAGTAATCTTTGCACTGAATTTCTATGGCATCTAAAAATCAGTAATTTGCAATATAGAAATCATTTTTATTATTATCCTTTATTCTTCTTGGATTGTTTTAGGTGTCTATTATATCTGTCCATCTTGACCAGGGGTTCTCAATCTTTTTTGTACATGGATACCTCCAGCACTCTGTTGATACCTAGTGGCTTGTAATATTTTAAATTAATGAAATAAAATATTTTGAATAGTTATGCACGTACATACACACACAAATTTATATATATATGTGTGTGTGTATATGTATGTATATTTGTGTGTGTACATGTTTAAAAGCAAGTTCATAGACTCTTAAGTTAAGAACCTCTGTGCTAAACTGATGTGGGGATTTGGGGCAAGCTATGGAAAAGCAGACTTTCCTCTCTAGCCAACCTCTCAGCCATAGCTTGTCCAAAATGGTGTGATCCTTCTTCCTCCACCTACCCCTATGTCAGGCTTCACCTCAGGCAAGCAAACTTATGTCAGTGAAATTGAATTAATTTACTGAAAATTAAATTACTGAAAGAAAACAGGAACTATTTCTGGTATTCCTTTATATCCCTAGTACATGTCACACAGTAGGTGTTTCTACTAGATACTTATTTAGTAAAATTTTTACTTTCACCTGGAACTATGATTTTTGGAGTCTTCAGTGTGACGACTCTGTTGTCTTTATGGTAAAAAAAAATTTGCATTTTTTGGTATCCTGATCATTTTTTAATAGAATTCTCCATTTGTATTTGGTAAGTAGGAGAACCTATGAAAGCTTATAAAAATTTTGTTATATGTATTCCATTTTTCAGAATGTTCTATTATACTTTGTGAATATTATCACTCAAGGACATAGGTGCATGTCTTATTTTAGTACTTTCCAAGGACCCTTTGTAATATTGTTATACAGAATTTTATTTTTCAAAATCTGAAGCAATAGGATAACAGACCTTTTTTGTAGTAATCTTACTGTACATTTATAAAGGTGTTATAGAATTAAATGTTTATTTTCACAATTTAAAATTTAATTTTTTTTTTATTTTTAAAAATAACTGGCAACTGAACTGACTAAAGTAGTAGGATTTGAGTATTTTAATTGATGTGAAAACTTTTTTGGAAATACACGTCTTTTGACTGAAGTAGCAACTTTTCCCAAGTTCTCTTGCCTGCATGTAAAAGGGATAATGTCATTAAAGAGGTATTATTAAAGGTGGAAAGCTTAATTTTAAAAGCACTATATTGGTTGTGAATGCCTAAGAGTGAATAAAGACAAAGTGCAGTTACACAGCATATTTTCATGACTCATCTCAAATTCTGAGCTCTGATTATACTGATGAGAAGCTAGGCTTTCTGTTATCTGTTATACCCCTTGTTTTGAGTGGCTTCTTTGAGTCTGCTGTCCTTATTCAGAAATATTTTATATACAGTAGAAAACAGGTTAAGTTAAAGCAGACTTGGTCTTGGCATCCTAACCTTTTTTAGTTGATTTATTTTATTTGATAAAAGGAGAAGTGAGTGTGACTTGGGATGGGTCTGTCATTGTCAATACATGAAAAACATTTAGCTCCTTGGAAAGATTTTTAGGTTTATAATAATGTTGGCCCTTTAAGATATTTTATCCATGTGTTCTAAGTTACTGATTTTAGTAGTGCTGATGAAGAAATGTAAACAGCAAGATTTGGAAACAGATTGGATATATAGTGTAGAAAAAATGAGAAATCAAGGTTAACCCTGAGATTACAAACCTGGGAGGCTGGGTAAGTTTGACGAGGGATGAGTTTGGGGCCACAGATAATGAGTTCTGTTTTGGATGCGTTAAATTTGTGGTATTTCCGGGCCATCCAGTTGGAAATGTCCAATAGGTAGTTGGTAATGCAGAACTGAATCTTGAGAAATTATGTGTGAGTATTAGATATATAGATGTGTGAATCATCAATCATAGAGATGATAATTGAAACTATGGGAGTAGGTGAGGTCTCTGAGTAGGATGAGAGAAAAGAGATGAGACCCCAAGATGTGTAATTCCCACAGTTAGAGGTGGTATGAATAACAAAAAGAAACTGGACTTAAACAGATAGATAGGAAGGAAGAAAGCCAAAAAGAGAAGTGTTAAAAAAAACCCATAGATGAGACTATCTAGGAGGAGGAGAAGGGTGATCATTGTCGTGTTGCTAAGAGGTCAAGAAGAATAAGGACTGGGGGATGATCATCAGATTTGGCAATTAAACATTCATTGGTAACTCTGAAGAAAGAAATTTCAGTTGAGTAAGAAGCCAAGACTACTGAGGTATTGAAGGGTTGTAAACCTACAGTTCTTTAACTAATTTCAAAAGTAATAAGTAGACTCATGTTTGGATTACAGAACATTTATCAGGGACTTGATGGGCTCACAGCAAAAGTATATTCTGTGCCTGGATAGGGCTATTGGATAACAAATATTCTACCTCTGGGGAAGATACTATTGTAACATTGTAAGGTGGGTGTTCTTACATACTGACATGCAGGTCTTTCTCATAATAGCCTTAACTCTAAATTTCCTCTTGGATTACTTTCCATTTATACTATATGTACATTTTACATGTACAGTGTTTTGCTTGTTGTCTGTCTGTTTCAGCTGCAAGTACCTTAAGGGCAAGGATCCTGTTTTTGCCACCCTTAGTATTCTCAGCACTTAGCACAGCACAATGTTTACATAGTAAACACTGAATAAAGGCTTAGAAAATAACTGAATTTCCACCTAACTTAAACTCCAGCTCCTCTGTGTTTGGAGATGCAGACAACTTCTGATCCATCAGGTGTGGAGGCTAGGCATCTTCATCATCTTATGTGACAGATAGCTGCCTACTTTCCTGGAAGTTGTATTAGTAATCCGTTGGTTGTTTCAAATATTACTCCTTTTTTTTGCCATTTGCTCTCGTAGAGCAACTTGGCTGTCAGTCAGCTGACTCAGTTTCTGGTTTCAAGCCCCAGCGAATCTGCTTGTGGACGTGAGGGCTTTTACAGATGCCTAGGTAAATTTCCCCAGTTGGCTGAATTAATAATGAAAGTTAAAATTACTTCAGCCCCTTAGTGTGTATGTGGCTACGTTTTATGATTCAATCAAACTGGGTTTCTCTCTTTTTATATGCCACTCTTATCTTTTTCTAAGCTCCATGCCTCTGGATTAGATCCTTCAAACTTTGATTACTCTCCTTCCTTAACTCTACTTCATAGAATTTCTTACTTTCTTCAAGCGTCACCACTACAAGAAATCTTTTAGATTCTTCAACTATTTAGGTCTTCCTCCCCTAATTACCTATTACTCAGCTGTCCTTTAAAAAAAGCATCCATTATGTATATGTTTATGTATGTGCATGTTTTCCATGGCAAAATATAAGTACCTGGAGAGGAAGGATTATTTCATTAGGTGCATAATATAGATTTCCTAATGACTTGATATATTGTAGACCCAATGTAGACCTAATTGTACTACCAATTGTAGACCTAATAAATATCATAGGGTTTTTAAAAAGTATTTGATTAATTTTTGGTCATGTTGTTTCTTTCCATTAAGTAAAATATTACAATGAAAGTGAACCCTGGAATGAGATTTTCAGTGATCACAGACTAGGAATTTTCATTATTATGGTATATTATTCAAGAAACTTCTGCCAGTAAAATACTACTTAATGGGAATGGCACTGATTGTTTAATAGGTAGAATGTAATTCCAGTTGGAATTATTAATCCTCTCCCCAGTTGCAAAAAGTTTCTTGATATCTGCAATGCATCAGACTACTTTTGTATGTTAAACATTTGTATTCATTACTTTGAACTACGCCAACTTTGATCTTATTTGTATTCTGTATACTAGAAAGAGATGAGGAAATGCAGAAGTTAGGAAAGACAAATAAGTAATGGAAGGAGGGCTTAGAGAGGAGTTGGACTCTATTTCATAGAGAAGGTACTTTGCAAAAACCTAGCAATAGCACATTTCTGTGAGGTAGCTATAATTTGACTTTGTAACCAATACATACTTTTAATAATGGAAGTAGAAAAATTATGCTTTATTTTATTTATTTCAGCTTTACCAACAAGGCCGTTTATGTCAACTGGGTAGTGAATTTTGTGAATTAGAAGTTTTTGCTAAAGTGTTGAGAGCTTTAGACAAAAGGTGAGTATTTTAAATATTTCCTAAATATAATTATTTGTTGTATAGAACATTAAACATAGATTATAAATTTTTTTAAATTAGCATTAAAAACTTAATAAATTAGAGAAACATGATTTGGGGTTTTTTTTTATATAAATACTTGTATATGATATGTTCTAGTGTGAAGTTGTTCAAGGATGGTTTTTTCTTGTGAATCCTTTCCAGATTACAAATTATTTAATAGTTATCACAAATTGTTTTTGGAATCAGTTAACTTGATCTCTTTTTCAAAAAACAAAGTTAAGTACCTAGAATGCTTAATAAACTGTATGAAATCATTCCTCTTACTTTTGAAAGTAGGACTCTTATCTGTGGATCTGTGAAATATTATTGAATGAGAAGCACTAAATAAACTTGATATTTTTCCCTTTCTTTTTTGTTATGAGTATTTTAATTCTATAGTTCCAGATATTTCCTTCTATACTATTATTTCCATATGATCTTTGCTGACTTAAAGTGCTAAATTGTGAATAGAATCTCTAGTTCGCTTAATCCATAAGGCGTATGTTCAGAACCAAATTGTTATTTTTAACCAATAGTCTGCAAATTATTATTTTGATGTTACTTACTGTATTCTGTTTACAGCTCTGAGTGATACAGTGAATTTGTACTTTTATTTAAAAGTAGCAACTTTTTTTGGCTCAGAACTTATAAAAAGGAAAAGTATTTTTAAAAAACAAGCCAGTATTTTCCAAAGGAATTAAGACATGATGTTTTAATTGAATACCTTTTCCCCTTCTTTTAGACATTTGCTTCATCACTGTTTCCAGGCTTTGATGGATCATGGTGTGAAAGTTGCTTCAGTGTTGGCCTATTCATTCAGTAGACGGTGCTCTTATATCGCAGAATCAGATGCTACAGTCAAAGAAAAAGCAATCCAGATTGGCTTTGTTTTAGGTAAATAATGGGAAAAATAGAACAATATGTGTTATATAATGCTGTTGTAAATCAGAATCAGACTTGTCACTCTATAACAACTTTCTCCAGGGTCTTGCCAACTACTCTGTTCCACTGTGTTACGAAAAGTGCCATCTAGTTATGTAGCTCTTTGCAGTTACAAAGCATCATGCATACTTGGTTTAGCATCTAGGTAGTTCAGTGGATAAAGCATTGGACCTAGAATCACGGAGACCTAAGTTCAGTTCCAGCCTCACACATTCACTAGCTGTGTGACCCTAGACAAGTCACTTAACCTCTTCTACCTCCATTTCCTCATCTGTGAAATGAAGATATCACAGACCTCCCAGGGTTGTTGTGAAGATAAATGAGATAAAATTTGTAAAGTAACTTGCAGACATTAAAGCACTATATGAATTCTAGTTATTATTGTGAAGGACCTGATCAGGGAAATAGCCTTAAGTTATTAGTTCCAATTTGTAGGTAGTGAGTAGGAGAGTTATGATGTAAACCTCATATCTTTTGACTCTCAAATTCAGTGGGTTTTTTTCCCCATTCTACTTTGTAATTTACATAACATTTTTAGATGACTTGCATAAATCAGTATACAATATTGTATTGAGGACAATTTTCTAGCTTAATATTTTGTCATTGCAACTTATCATTCCTTGATATTTTTCTTTCCCAGTCACCTTTTATCTCAGACCAGAGATACCAGAAACATAATGCACAGATGCTACGGAATGTGTGTAGGGGTGGAGGGTAGGGAGAGAGTTTTTCAGCTTCCATCTCTTGGGGAAGAAAGTCTTTGGAAACCTTTCATCCATTTCAACCTTTTCAACCTTTCATCATAGGCTAGCATAGTCAATATAGTTTCTAAAAGTCAGGCTTTTAATATTTGCCAAAACAGCAATTTAAACAATGAAAGTCTCAGAAATGTAATACAAAGACTTCGTTATTTAAAAACTTGTTTAAGATTTCATAAAATGAAGCATTTTCAAATAAGAGTGTTATTATTTTGCCAGCTTTTATAGCAGTTTTTTTTTTTTTAACCCACTGTAGGTCTAGAATGTTGCTGAAATTAAGGGTTGTAATTTTCAAGGACATTATAGCCAAATCTTAGTAGCATTGTATAATAATGAGAAAAGGACTAGATTTGGAAACAGAAGGCCAGACCTTGGATCATAACCCTGCTATTTACTATTACCTCTGTGACCTTGGACAAATCATTTGGCCTCTCTGTGCCTAAATTTCCTTATCAGTTACAATGAGAGGATTGAACCAGATGACTTCTGAAACACCTTTCAAGTCTAAATCCATTAAACTAGAGATAAAAAGCAGCAAGCAGATGAGTAGCAAGTACACTTTTATATAATGATAGCTCATGATAACCTTTTCATTCTTAGTCTTTACCTTGCTTTTACCATGAATCTATTTGTCGAACTTTTTCCCCTTCATGAGAAGCCTTAAGAGTCTGAAGGATGAAAATGTTACCTAATTACTTGGTGTTGATATGTAATTATCTTGGAAAATGTAGATTTTGACCTCTATAATCTTTGATTTCTTAAACTATAAAATTATTTCCTAATTCCAGATTATTTCAGAATTAATGCAAAATATTCCACTTTTATGTCATTAATTTTGTTTTATAGAATGCAAAAATAGGTATTTATAGAATTATCTGAAAATAATTTGGTGTTTTGTTTTTTTTTTAGGTGGCTTTCTCTCAGATGCAGGTTGGTACAGTGATGCAGAGAAAGTTTTCCTGTCCTGCCTTCAATTGTGTACCCTACATGATGAGATGCTTCATTGGTTTCGTGCGGTAGAATGTTGTGTGAGGTAGGTTTTGACTGCCTTCCAATAAGCTGTATTGATGTTGAAGGCTACAGTATGGTTTGAATACACCTATGTCCTTGTTGAAAATTAAATAGAATTTTGTAACATTTGTATTATATATCTTTACTACTCTGTCCCCAGATATAGTTAACTTCCAGCAGATATTTTTAAAGTGTGTTTATAGTATATTTAGAATACTTTTAAAATTTGAGATAGGTACTATTCACTTGGAAGTTCAGAAATTTAAGTACTTCCTTTCTTTTGGGAAAGGAGAGGTAATGTTTTCTTTAGCCTTCATATACTAGTTTCTGTTTTCTTTTACCACAGTTTAGCTATTTATAGTTCCATAGATATAATAAATCTGAGCAAATTCAGGAATGTAGGCCTCCAATTATGTTCCAGGCATCAGAAATAATAAAAAAAGACATAAAATATAAAGTCCCTGCCCACTTAATTCGTAATCTTTTTTAAAAATTTAATTTGTTTACTTATTTTCTTGTTCATATTTCCACGAGATTTTGAGTTACAAATTTTCTCTCCGTCTTTCCCCTACCTACCACCTCAAAACAGCCATCCTACTGTATAGCTCTTCCCGCAATCTGCTCTCTCCTTTGTTGTCCACCATAGCCCCTCTGACTTTCCAGTAGGGCAGGATGAATCTCCCTACCACAGTGCCTGTATATCTTAATTCCTAGTTGGATGGAGTTAATTATTATTATTATTATTATATTATATATGTATATGTGTGTGTATATGTATATATATATTTTTTAACATTTGATTATTGAACTTTAAATTCTAGATTCTTTCCCTTCCTCTGTTGTCATCCACCCCCACTGGAAAGACAAGCAATTCAATACAGGCTATACATGTGTAGTTACACAGAACATCTCCACAGTGGACATATTGTGAGAACCTGATTA
>CM053593.1:137843670-137870626 GCA_028646575.1 Pseudocheirus occidentalis | reverse complement strand
ATGCATGCCCTTGATAGCCTGGGCTGTTTCACGGGTGTTCTTGAAGTGGACCTGGAGATTTGAACCCCTTGAACTGCATGATTTTGTGGGGTTCTCTGGATCAAGAGAATACCTCACCATTTTAAATGATTACCTAGGACAGCTCAAGGGGAAAAAAAAAGCGCTTTTAGATAATTCTTAAATGAAAAAAAGTAACTTATTGCTTTAAAATCTTAACGCATTCAGTAGTATTTTGTGAGATTGGATAACTTATATTTAATAATTTGTTACTATTTTCTTGTTCTCCACTGTCAGTATTGAACTTCATGTGGAGAAATATGAACTTAGAAATATGAGGTGGTTGGTTGCCTCTTTTCTTTTGCTTGTCTGTGAAGTTTTCTTTTTCTAATTATTGCTTAAAAATCTGATGCATCATTCATATTTTGGTTATGTTGAATAAATAATTGTGCAAATTATGGTGATAAAGGTAGCTTGATGATAGCCTTGAGAACCAGGAAAACTAAGTTGGAGAATCTTTTTTCTATTAATGACGGCATAAGTAAGTAGTTTAACCTTTTACCCATTGATTCCTCTGTTAGGAATATTTCTTCACAGTGATATAAACAAATTTAGTTGGTTTTTCATTTTACAAAAGAAAAATATATGAAATTCTATTCATCTACTTTTTAAATTGGTAGACAACACAATCCCAATTGATAAATGGTCAAAGAATATGAACAGGCAGTTCTCAGAAGATGAAGTTAAAGACATCTGTAAGCATATGAAAAAATTTTCCAAATCACTAGTGATTAGAGAAATGCAAATCAAAACAACTCTGAGGTGCCACATGTCACCAGCCAGACAATCTGGAACTATGCCCAAAGGGCTATAAATAAGTGCATATTTTGACCCAGCAATACCACTTTTAGGGTTATATCCCAAAGAGGTCAGAGAAGTGGAAAGAGGACCCGTATGTACAAAAATATTTATAGCAGCTCTTTTTGTGGTGGCAAAAAATTGGAAAACAAGGGGATGCTTATCAACTTGGGAATTGTTGAACAAGTTGTGGTTCATGAATGTAATGGAATACTGCTGTGCTATAAGAAATGAGGAGCAGATGGACTTTAAAATAACCTGGAGAGACTTATTTAAGTTGATGCTGAGTGAGAAAAGCAGAACTAGGAAAAATTTGTACATAATCACAGACACAGCATACGTGTGATGACTAACCTCAATAGACTGGGCTCCTGTCCGCAATACAAGGTTACAGGATAACTCCAAAAGACTCAAGATTAAAGGAGATATCCACATCCAGAGAAGGAGATGCAGAGTACAGATTGAAACAAACTACTTGCTCTGTTTCTTTTTCTTGTTTTGTTTAATCATTCCTACTGAACGTTCCATCAATTACAGTCCTTCTTTACAACCTAACTAATGATTAATGGGAAGATATTTGTAGATCCTGTAACTGAGTGCATGCCGCCATGATGGGGGGTGACGGTGGGGAAGAAAATCTGAAACTTAAGGGACTATGGAACTGAATGTTGTAAACTATAAAAGTAAATAAAACAAAATTTAAAAAAATAAATAAATTGGTAGGCAACAGTACTATTTCATATATGCAACAAATGTGATTTATACATACACACACATATTATACCTTTGTATACACATGCTCTCTCGGGCCTTCATGGAGGATCCATTTTATATTCTTTCAGGATGACTTTGTTAAAAGATAAAAGTCTTGGGGGCGGCTAGGTGGCACAGTGAATAGAACACCAGCATGGAGTCAGGAGGACCTGAGTTCAAATCTGACCTCAGACACTTAGCACAAAAAAGTAGCTGTGTGACCTTGGGCAAATCACTTAACCCCAACTGCCCTCCAAAAAGTAAAAAAAAGGTAAAAGGCTTACTTGCATTTTTGTAATTATAGATATATAGATGGGACTTTACCATCTTGTTTGCTCTTAAGGACTGTTATGAAATCAAGCCCAGTGCCAAACATATTTCATGGACTGAAATCTTTCCTTATTACCATTAAATGGGTTTACTTCTCCTTTCTCAGAAAAATCTTCCTCTTGTGAACTAACCGCTTAAAGTTGTAGGAGTTAAAGAAAACATAGATATGATTAGAGCCATAAATAATGTCTAGGTGTTTGAACTTTCAAAAGAATAAAATGAAGGCGCCTAATATTAAAAACTTATATGTTCTTAATAAGTACACAATTTTAGTTTTGCCAGTTTCTTATTTTGGTTTTTTTTTTTTCTTTTTTAGGGAAGAAACTTTTTGGTGAAGGC
This sequence comes from Pseudocheirus occidentalis, assembly GCA_028646575.1. Taxonomy (NCBI): domain Eukaryota; kingdom Metazoa; phylum Chordata; class Mammalia; order Diprotodontia; family Pseudocheiridae; genus Pseudocheirus; species Pseudocheirus occidentalis. The sequence continues at coordinate 137,868,349 of CM053593.1, read as the reverse complement.
TACAGTGGACTAGAGTATGATTATCGAGGTCTCATTAAACTTTATAATTCAATTGGCAATTATGAGAAAGTATTTGAATACCACAATATTCTTGCCAATTGGAACCGCTTGCGAGATCGTCAGTTTTCAGTGACAGATGCTCTGGAAGATGTAAACACCAGCCCTCAGTCCACTGAGGAAGTGGTTCAATCTTTCCTGATGTCTCAGAATATTGAAGGACAGAGCTGCTGAGGGTCAACCTCAATTAACCAATTTACCTTTTCCCAGATTCCAGGGGAATTCATACTGTGAAATCAAAACCATGTAGTTTTCTGGGGCTGGAATTTGCATTGAAACACTGGTCTAGTCCATTGAAGACCCTGTTTGGGTAACCCCTGTCTCACAGAGTGCCCGTAGGAATAAGCGCGTATTCAATTTCTTATCAGCATGTACAGCATGTGTAGTAGTCTGGCTCACATTTTCAACCTAGTAGAACAAACACCAGAAGATCCTATTTTTTTCTTTTTCAAAGGAAGTCATTTTGCAGAGAGCCTGCAAGAAAAACCCTAAATAAAACTATTTAAGAGTTTAAAAGAGTTGCATTCTTATTATGAAAGGATGATTTTAACAACTGTTTTTAACAAATAATTCTTCCATGTGGAGGTATTCAATACTGTATTGTAAAAAGATTTTATGGAAAACAGTCTTTATATGCAATATAGAAAAGTTAATCACAAGTACTAATGAAAGAGGGCTGTCCTGACTTAGGTTTGCCTGCCTTACCAAGGAAAGTAGAGAAGAATCATTCCAGAAACATGTTATGAACCACATACTATGTTGCAGGGGAAAGACTGTTAAATCATCTGAACTGGACCAGTGTTGAGCTGTAAGTAATAGAAGATCTGGTAAACCAGCAATCTTAGATTTGGGGGGAGGTTGGGTGGAGAGGATTGTTGCTTTTTTTTTTTTCCTTTCTTCCTTTCTTTCTTCCCTGTTTTTTTTTTTGTTGTTGTTTTTTTTTTTTTTTTTTGGTACAGCAAAAGCAAGAAACTTTAATAGTATTTCATGACAGGACCAGGAGGATCTAAAGAGGACCAGTCTTTATAGCCTGAGGTTATTTGGACCAGTGGCTTTAATTTAATATTTCTGCCCCTGCATATACGCTTTACCAGTAGGGTGATTTCATTTAGATGTATGATGATCAATGATATGCAAAAAATTGTATTCATGTAATAGATTTTTTTTAAAAAAAATACTAGGAATGAAGTTGGCAGTGGCATGTCTTTAGTAAAGGTACACTAATATTGATGCCATAAGCAACCCTAGAGATGCTTAGATATCTACTACAGCCACCCCCTTCCCTGCTACTCACTTTAAATAAGCTTACCAGTAATTGAGGCAGTAATATGAGGCAAATAATTTTCTGGAAAAGTCGAGTTCTGTGTAGGGGGACTTCGTATCACTGTACATTTTGTAGCAGAAGGGGTCATTGAGGAGAGGGAAGAATAGAGGAAGGAAAGAATACCCCCAAAGCACAATAGGTCTTTTGGTGATGCTTCACTCCTGTAGTGAATAATCATACCACGAGAAATATTTTTGCTACAAAAGCATCAGTCAGTTATAAAGTTCCCCTAACACTATATGCCTGTTTCACTAGCTTGTCTTAATTTTTGTTTGTTGGATTTCAGAATGATTTTTTTTTAATTAAACCAGTCAGGTTATTTAATATTGAGGTAATATACAAATTTGAGAATGTTGATGTCATGTAGCAATTTAGATACAAAAAGATCTTTTGCTATTACCTCAATTCTTATTATAGTGGCACAGATTGTGCTTCTATAGTTAAGGGTCTGAGTTTTTCCCCCTATTTTCAGGGGTTTTCATGATTTGGCTGTTGAGATTTTATTCCTAGCTGAAACTTGGAGTGAAGCTTGTATGAGTGGTTGTATTTTTGTTTTAGCATTAGGGTGGGGTGGAAATCTGCTTAAGAATCTCCCAAGTTAGGTGCAAAAAAACCAATGATTTCAGACACTTTAAATTATTCAGCAAAGTTTTGTTTTACATTAGTGTTTTGCAGTCTTACTAGTTTTTCAAGGGATTGGAGGTCAGGGAAAGATTCCTAATAAGAATATTAGTGTTTAATATAGAAATTTGGTTTTACTAATTGCAGAAAAGTCTTATATTTTTAAAATTATGGATTGATTGCATTGGCATATTAGCAAAACAATGTGAAACTGGTTCTAGTCATGCAATCTGATGTCAAAAGCTAGCTTTTTATAAAACCCACTAGTTGTACACCCAAGGGCTGTGGTCTATTCAAGCTCTATCCTAATGAATAATAGTAGTTATTTAAATTTCCCCAACACTTGCTTTGGTCCGTAAAGAGTCATTTGTTGTACTTGCAACATAGGAATGACTCATTTTTCAACATGATATTCCCATGCTTCAATACAAAGTTTTAAAATTAACCAGTTTGGGAGGTGGGCGGGGGAATAGAAGGAGAGTTACACACACACACACCACACCACACCACACCACACCACACGAATTTCATCAAAGCAAAAGACAGTTTCCCCAAAATTCATTGTCACTTCAGAGGGTGACATTTCAGGTAGTAGCACTCAAATGGCACTTCCATTCAGAATAGTGTCGCATTTCTTGGGATTTTTGCCTTTGTCCTCAAAGGATATAAAACTGAGCCCTTAACATCACTTTGATATAGGTTTACATGAACTCATTAACCTTCATGATTAATGCAAACTTTCCCATTTTCAGAGAAAGAGAAAAGGTGAAAAAAAAAAGAGGGACTTGTCAATATTTTTTAGTATTTTCTAGTGTTAATGAAGAGCTATTCCCTGGTAAGTGTAAGCAAGGTTTCTCCTTTAATAAGAGAGCATTGTATGATTGAAAGAAATGAATGTGACCATAATTTAAAGAGTGAAGGAAGGCCTCAATGAAATGAATAAAACTGTCTATTATGCTTAACTCAGTTCTTGGAAAACATTTCACTTTTGTGAATTCTCTAACGGTTATGTTGTGTTCAAAAGCTTTAGGGTTTTGGGGGACATTCCTACTCATGAGTGGACCTAGTTCTTAACTTTCCCCTAATTTATTCCTTCTCTTCTCCAGTCATCCATTTGAGGTATAACACTGCTGAAGTTGAGTGTGTTGATAAAACACTCATTTAACACTAGCCCACCCCATACAGCCCTGCATTAAGATTAAAGGTTCACAGATGTTTTCTTAGGTTGTAGGCTGTTATGGTTCCCCCAAGCTGGCTCTGCTTAGAGCATTTTTACCACCTATTACCAACAAATCTCTGCCGCTGCTTTGTAGAAGGACACTCACTACTGTTTGTTATCTAGATACCTATTGTTTAAACTTATTGCACACAAGGTGGATTTTTATTTGTGAGGGTGAGAGGGAGGGAAGGATTTATAAAGTTTTTGTTGAGTCTAACTTGTTAGGAAAACTGGGTCATGGATTACAATGTTATAAAAATGATTCCCCCAAATGCTGAATTGTGCTGCTTCTATAGTACAGGACAATGCATATTCTACTTCATGTTATCCCACGTGCTGGAAAAGTAGTACGCAAAAAACACAGACCTAAGACACCCAAGCTGCTCACATAAACTTGATTTGAAACAAAGATCCAGTGAGTAGAAAAGTGTACCAACTGCTCTTTGGTTTATAAATTCATGTATTTTGTTGCCTGTGTTGCCTATAAGCTACTAATTCTTGGCAAAGCTTTCTGCCCAAAAAAATGCTTACTTGTAAGTCCAGATTTCCTTTTGGGGTTTTATTTTCTTGTCATAGAAATAAATGCATATTTAAACTTTTGGCTTCAGAGAAACTCAGTTCTTGCCATTGTAAAAAAAATGTTTGAAAAAACCCTGAAATCTAGATTAATCACCACATTGAAGAGCACTAAGTATGCTTTTGTGCCCAAAATCTCAGGAACGTTTCAGGCAGTGAAACCAGTTTTTCCCTGTTGGTGATTTTGAAGGAGTGTGCTTTAGGATTTTGTTTTTAACAATACTGTACTTTAATTGCAATCTTAGGTATCTATAGCATGAGTGGCCTTAGTGAGTTTGTTGAAGTGCACATTTTTTTCAAAGGTAAATTTTAAGATGAAAATAAATAAATATATATATATATGCTATATATATAGATATCTAGAAAACTTGGTTTGTGGTGCACAAGTTAAGTGTTGGATCACTAAATAACTGTTGCAGGTACCATTTGTGTAACATTTTTCATTTATGTACCTTCCTCTTATGGGAATCTGTTGCCATGGTAACTAAAACTTTACAGTTTAGTTCTACTCTTACGGTGTGAATGAATGCTACATTTATTAAATATTACCAGGTTCAGTACTATTTTTATACTTTATTGCTACAGGGGATTTTAATTTAATGGGAATCTTTAAAAAAAAATAAAAGTAGTTGCTTGACTATTAAAAGCAACTTACTAAAAATACCTTATGTGAGAATCCCCACTAATAGTGCCACAGTAATTTATATAGACATACCTAGGTTATTACAAGATTTTGAAGACAATTCTTTGTTGTGTCAAGAATAACCTTTCTTATCATACTTCGCACAGACTTGTAGTGCCCAACATTATTTGTAACCATCAAACCATATTGAGTATGTTTGTAACCAGCATTGTGATATTCTGTAATTGTATTGCTAAAAATGAATTATTGACCTAATAAATAGAGTGTTCCTGCATTTATAGTATCTGTTTCCAATTTAGTTGTGGTTGTCTGGTTTGGGGGCCCCTCTTTTATTTTTCATTATTGTTCAGAGGCAGTGTAGTGTAGTGGAGAGAGATCTGGCCTGTTTCTTATGGTCTCTGAACCTTAGAAGACTATTGGCATGGTGAGTAGAAAGTTGGCCTAAGAGTCAGAGTTCAAGTCCTGCCTCTGACATACAGAGTCTGTATGACATTGGCCGAGTCACTTAACTTGTCAGTTTCCTAGTCAACTCTCTAAAGGGTGCAGGATGCTGAGGTAGTTTTCTTCATCTGGGAGTTCCCTATAGGTCTTAATGCCTATCTCTTCTTACTGTTCATATCATAATTACTCAACCTTAAAACTGTCTTTGATTTGAGAGCAGAGGGTAAAGACTGCTGATTGGGGAGGGAAAGGAAAGAAAGAAAATAAGCATTTATATAGCACCTACTATGTGTCAGGCAGGCACCATGCTCAGCGTTTTATAAGTATCTCATCGGATCATCACAGTAACCCTGTGAGGTAGGTGCTGTTATCCCAGTTTCTCCAGTTGGGGGAACTGAAGCAGAGGTTAAGTGATTTACCCAGGATCACACAGCTAGTAAGTATCTGAGACTGAATAATTCACGTCTTCCTGACTCCAGGCCCAGCACTCTATGAGCCATCTAGCTCCTAGCAGAACAAATGCTCCACTGTAATACAATGGTGTTTGTTGGACTGAAGGTACATGGCAGCATCAGAAGGTGAAATGTAACAGGCAGCTGAGCAGCACAATGGATAGAACATTGACCTGGAGTCAGGAGGACCTGAGTGCAAAGTAGGCCTTAGTTGCTTACTAGCTGTATGACCCCAGGCAAGTCCCTTAACCCTGATTGCCTCAAAAAAAAAAAAAAAAGTGATGTGTATATGCAGACACCCTCAGATTGAGAATGGGAAAGTGGAAAAAGCACAGGTTCAGAATTCCCTTGGGTTGAATAAATTGAATATCATATCAAAAACGGGTTGGTCATCTGAAATAACTTCAGATTTTGCACAGAGCTAGGCCTTCTTGGTTTTAACTGATGATGTGGTTTCTGTATTTTCATTGATCTCTCATATGAGTATATCCCACCTCTACCTCCCCACTTCTCTTCACACGAGAGAGAAGGACACACTGAAGGGAAACTGACAATGCCAGAGTAGTCATAGTGAACACTTGTTTTTCAAGAGCTTTGATCTTGGATCCTCTCTGACCTAGAATTTTACCAGAAAGCAAGGGAGGGAATTTAAAGATGGTAGTAGATGCTGTACCACTAGTGACCAGTTAGAGCCTTCCAGAATAATGAATGAGACTTCAGTCTAATCCCTGGCTTTGTATGAATCAGACTCATGGGTCTGTTATCAGGGAAGGAGCTGGTGGGTCGGATTGTCCTTTTGAAGGTCAGTTCTAATTATACAGAAGCAGCTTCAGGTGCTTTGCTTTTTTAAAATGATTTTGCTGTGGAAATACAAAGATCACAAGGTAGGAAAGAAGAGACTCAGAGGTTCCTTTAAAAAAAGGGAAAATCCTTTTTTTCTATGAATGGAGCCTCCAGACCTATCCTGCAGTTATACTGACTCAAGTACTTTGTTACTTTGTCTTTGTCACTGACAACCTGTCACAAGACCATGAACTAAATGAAAAAATGTCAATTCAGTTTTATTTTTTTTACTTCAGCAAAAATAAGTTATTCTTCTGCAATCTTGTTTGTGTAAGTACCCAGGTCTTCTGATCTCAAGCTTCTCTTGAGCTGTCTTCTCCAAACCTTTAAAGGGCCACAGGTTTTGCCTAGGATTATATAATTAGTTGGGGGCATGAGTATAGAATATGAGACAACAAGAGCAAGAGTGGTGGGTGGAAAAAATTCTTCACAGAATTTCTCCCTACCAGTTACATTTTAGGTGCCTTCCATCCCCTCTGTGTACCATGGGTTCTCAAAATGAAGTGAAGCTGACCTCCTTAGAAAATGATTTATTTAATATGCATATTTAACAAGAAAAAAAAGAAAATTACTTACTTGAAATTTTTAAGCAGGTGGGCGATATGGTGGATAGAACACTGGACTGGGAGTTAGAAAGATCTGAGTTCGATTCCTACTTTTGACATACTAGCTGTGTAACTTGGAGCAAATCACTTAGTCTCATCTGTAAAACTAAAATGTTAGTACTTATCTCACAAGCTTGTGAGGATCTAGCAAGCCTTTAAGTGCTATGTAAATGATTGCCGTTATTATCATAAAAATTTGCTGGCTTATTACAGTACATATCAAAATCCTATATCTTTGGAACTCTTTCATGAAGACTTAGGTTTTCGTATATTCTATTTAGACATGAAAAACCTCTGAGCAAAAACAACAAACTAAGAAAGGGTGTTCTGTGAAAGTTTGTTCCTCAGCTTGGGACTCCACAAAGAGATTTGTTCCTGTCCCCCAATTCCTCCAGAAGTCTCCCTACATGGGTTTTACATTGCATTCAACATGTTACATGAGCCTGTTATATGTCATAAAACTTTAAGGCAGTATTTCCAAACTGGGGACAGTACTGGTGTCTTCCAAATTCTCAGCGTTCTGAGATACAACAAGAGTCAGCTCCTTTTCTACTTTTCCTTATGTCTCTCTTGAAATCCAGTGGGTTCCAACCCAACTTTTTTTTTTTTTTTTTTTTTTTTTTGCTTTTTGGAGGGTGGAATGCAGGTCAGTTGGGGTTAAAGTGACTTTCCCAATGCCATGCAGCTAGTGTTATGTGTGTGGGTTCGGATTTGAACTCAGGTCCTCCTGAGTCCAGGACTAATGCTCTGTACACTGCGCCACCTAGCCACCCCAGGGTCCCAACCTTTAAGGTCCTAAATGACATGTCTCATAAAGTCTCAAGAAAAAGGAATTTTCTTAGAACTTTGTGACCTCTCCACCTACCTCAGTGAATTGGAGATGTCCTGAACAGAATATGCTGCACCCTTATACAAGAAGTTTTATTTCTACCAAGAATCAGTTGACGGAAGGTTGGATAAGGATTGATATATTCTCAACTAGAATCCTAATTAAATCCTATACCATTCCTTCAATCTTTAAGATATCCTTGACTAAGTTTAGAGACCCAGGCTAAAAAGACTTATAATATTCTACCAGCTGGATGTGTTTGTAATACATCCAATATTTGTAACAGATTTCAGTATTCCATGAGGGAAACATTTTTTTCCTTTGACTCAAGAGTCTGCTCTGATACTATAATCAAGGTTAGTTAACCAGAGGAGAGCAAATGAAAATCACTCAAACCAGGTTACCTTGATTCAAGAGAAACATGAGGGAAGTATCTACATTGGTTGCAAATTGTGTACCCGAGAAAATAACTAAGAAAATTTTTCCCTTTTTCTGTCCCAAAAAAGGGAAGTCTCTCCTTTGGCATCTTTATAAGTGGGAAAGGCAACTTGGATAAGTAGTCTGGACTTCTGCAAAGAAGAATCTTCATGGATTATGAATGGAATGTTAAATGGTTGATATGTTTTCTGTGTATGGGGAGAGGTAGGAGGCAACAGTATTTTGTTATAAAATTAAGATTAAGAGGCCTTTCTGTCAGTTCATTGTTGAGTACTGTGCCTTGGACATGGTAGGTGATTAGTAAATGTTTCTGAAATTGAGTATCCATATACCTTTGAACCAGAGCTTCTGTTACTGGGCTTCTACCCCCAAGGAAACCATCAGTAATTTAAAAAAAAAAAAAAAGGCTCTGTAGGGTTCCAAAGTACCTATAGCAACACATTTTTGTGAAAGTTAAGAACTGGAAACGACATAGATACCCATTAATTTGGAAATAACTAACCAGGTTGTATATGAATGTAATGAACTATTACTGTGCTGTAAGAAATGTGTGTGATAAATATAGAGAAGCCTGGGAAGATCTGAACTGATGCAGAGTGAAGTAGAGCCAAGAAAACACTACACAAAGCACCTAAAGATCAAATGGGATTCAAATGAAGAGATTAAGAAAGAATCCCCAACCTACCCATTCGTGGAGGTGGGAGGTCCTCAGGTATTACATATCGCATGTATTTTTGGACTTTTCATTATGTTGATCAGTTGTACTGACTTTTTCTTCCTCTAAAAAAATAGTTTGTTGTATGGGATGACTCTCTGGGAAGTGGAACAGGAGAGATACATAGGATACTATGATGATGTAAGAAACAAAATATCAATAAAAACATTTTTAAAAAATCAAATGAGGGTACTCATCCTCCTACCTGGAAATTATACCTGGAAATTATTGAGTGTTGATGTATAGACAGAGGAAGAAATCAGCATAGGCATGATTTGATGGGGTTTAGGAAGGCCAATCAGAATGGAAGCTCTTTGAGGGCATGGATATTTTGTTGTTTTTTGTCTATCCCCAGTATCTAGCACAGTGCTTAGTAAATAATTGTTGAATTTAATTAAAGACTCCTGCCTTATACCACCATCTTTTCCTCTTATAAGTTTTAATAATTCTTTTTTGTCAGATTGTTTGCTGCAAGAAATAAGATATTATGCATTAATCATCATTTTCACTTTTAATGTAACTGAACTTATCAGGGCCTTTCTAAGTGAGATCAGGTAAAATAGGAGAGCACATAGTATAAATGACAGAGGACAGATACTGAAAAAGTGGGAGCACAAGGCTGTAGGTACCCATGCTACCTCTGGGTGGTGGCATTGCAAAGGGCTCTCTCTCACACCATATTATTATGAAAAAGATCCTGAACCTTGCTTGACCATCATCCCTCTTTACTTTCTTAGGAGATCTCTTCCTTCTTTCCTTCCTCACTCCCTCTCTTCCTCCCTCCCTCCCTTCCTTCCTTCGTCCCTTCCTTCCTTTCCTTTATTCTTTTCCTTCTTCTCAAAGACCAAACCTTAAACCCATTTCACAGCAGAGCTCATAGATTAGACAATAATAGGTACCTGCCCAAGTACCACTTCATGGCTATTTTTTGGACCCTCCTGACTTAAGAGTTAATGTAAATAATAAATATTTCTTTTTTTGGCCAGCAACCCTGAGGGTCTTACCTTCCCAGTTTGAATTTATTTTTTTTTCATTAAAGGGGCTGTCCCTTGACTCACTTCTTAAATAGGCCTATTCACTGAATGGCCTTTACCTTACTCAAAGTGAGAACCTGAAAAGACCTTAACCTATAAGGGCCAGAGCCTCCCATTCTATCCTGGGTCACCTCCAGTTATCCTAATGAGTATCCAGCCACTGGACCCAGATGGTTCTGGAGAAGAAAGTGAGACTGGTGACCTTGCACAGACCTCCTTCAAATCAAAGTCAACTGCAAATCATGTCATCTCCCTAATGTCATGGTCCTCTTGGAGAATGAAGAACAAACACAACAACTTATGAAAGCTGTCTCCAGGGGGTGTGGGCCAATTGTCCCTCTTCAGTTAGGAATACTAGCTCCATTGACAGCCTTTTGTCTTCATTTGTCAGTACCCCACAATCACTATCAGCACTTCAGGAAATTGAAAGCCATTCTTAACCCTGCATCAGCACCATCTGAACCAGACTGGTGCATAGTGACTTAGGTGACAAGAGGAAGGGAACAGAGGACAGGTATTCAAAAGACCTGAAACTTAAGCACTAGTAGACTGGAAAGAGTACTGAAGGACCTTTCTACATTCAACACTTTCATAACTTCTTTTGCTTTCGTAAGCTAAATTTATTTTAATCTCATTTGACACAGCTGAGAACATTGAGGTGTGGTTTTTTTCTCGTTGAGAAATGCTTTACCCTCCCCTGTCCACTTTCCCCCAACCAACTCATTTCTTTCCTTCCCATCTCCTGTGACTAAAACAGATTGGCCAAACTAAAGATGAATTTTAGTATGTTTATTTCCCTCCCTGTCTACTAATTGCCACTTCCAATGATCTGTGAATAAAGATAATTTTGTCTTCTCTCCCTCTCTCATATCTCTCCCCATGCCCTCTTCTCCCCAAAACCAAGAGCTTTGAAATAGAGAGGAAGATTCTGGGGTAGAAGGGGTTGTAGGTGTTGAAGTAAGCAGAGTGATTTCAGGACAATAGGGAAACTGGGTTCACTGTCCTTGGGTGGGTCCTCCTATGGGTGGCTCTCAGGGGTTCTGAGGGCTTCCTTCATTCTCTTTCTCTTCAGTTTTGGTTTGTGGGAAGGTTTTTTTATAGAGTCTGAAAAAAAAGGTAATAAAGAAGATCTTATCAGCATGAAATCCCAGCCTACAGAGCAAGGGGTGTGAAGAATAAAGGAATTGTTGGTTATTATTATAACTTACTTTTCCCAAAACTATTTACATTTGGTTTTGAGTTCTAATTTTTTAAATGAACAAAAATGTATTTTCTCTCCCACCCACCCCCCATTGAAAATTAAAAATAAAACCCTTTAACAAATGTGCATAGCCAAGCAAAATAGTCCTGCATTGGCAATGCAGGGCCCTGCAATGCCTCGCCAGTCCATTACCTCTTGTCCATTACTGGTTCTCTAAAATCATGACTAGTCACTTTGTTGATCAGACTTAGGAAATCCAAGTGTTTTACATTTATTACCTCTCCCTTCTTCAAAGCAACTCCATTTTATAGACAAGGAAACAAGTCAGACAACTCAAAGGTTAGCAAAGGTCACACATGTGGTTAATGGCATAAGGACCAGAATTCAACCCCCCTGACTCCAGATCAGTGCTGTTTCCCACATGTCTCCTAGCAGCTCATCCAGGCCCCACATGATGAGCCTGTTTTCTTCATTTCAAGACACAACTTTGGGAATAACTTTTTTTTTCCTCCCCCTCCCCTCCCCACTTAATAATATTTTATTTTTTCCAATTACATGCAAAGATAGTTTTCCACATTCACTTTTACAAGATTTTGAGTTCCAAATTTTTTTCTCCCTTGCACCCCTCCTCAAAATGACATGCAATTTGATAAAGCTTATACATATACAATCATATTAAACAGGAGAATAACTTTCAATCCTCCTCTTCATGACTTAAATAATAAGAAAATGGCTATTTCAAGCAAGTTTAAAGCAATATGATGAAATGGAAAGAGCACAAGAAGTTCTGTTATGCTGACAAAAACTAAGTGAAGAGGGTTGTCCTTTTCCTGAGTCCTGGTTCTGCGGCTTTTCTTGGACTCCATTTTAACATTTGCAAAATGAGAAGACTGGGGGAGAACAGCCAAAATGACCAGACTTTTCCCCACAACTACTCCACAAATATCTCGAAAGCACAAGAAAAGATAAGAACCTGTCATTGGGCTTTGGATACAGGAGAGAAGAGAGTCCGTGGAGCAAAGACAAATTGCATCAAACCTAGAGCACTCCCTCTTCCCACTCTCTTCTTTATAGAAAGAGAAGAGGAAACTGACCAAACACAGGGACTGACCACAATTTCAGAGGACCCATGATGAAATCTACTGCACATTTCCTGACAGAAATAAAGGACTCAGTGTGCAGAATGAGATATTTTTGTATATGGCCAATGCAGTGATGAATCAGGAAGACTTGGATTCGAATGTGACCTCAGACCCTAGCTGCGTGACTGGGCAAGTCACTGAACCTCTGTTTTGGTTTCCTCATTTGGGAAATGAGAATAATAGTAGCACCTTTCCCTGAGAGTTTTTGTGAAGATAAAATGAGAGAATATTTGTTAAGCACACAAACCTTTAAAGTACTATATAAATGCTAGTTACTATTATTACTATGCATATTTGCCACAGAAGTTTTGTTTAAATTTCTTTTTCAATGCAGGAGGGACATTAGAGTAAAAGGTTAATTTTTATCAATTAAAAATATTTGTTTAAGTTGTACTTTGAATGCAGCTAAAACTAGAAAGGAAACAGTTAACTGGAGGTGGAGTGGAGAATCTTTGCAGCATTTCTCTTATATGAGTCTTATTTCCAAGATATACAAAAAAATTATATATAAAAATAAGAGCCATTTCCCAATTGATGATTGGTCAAAGGACATAAGTTGTGTTCAAAAGGGAAAAACTAAGCTATCAGTAGCCATATGAAAAAGATTGCTCCAAATCACTAATAATTAATGAAATGAAAATTAAAATAACTATGAGCTGCTCAGATTGGCAAAGCTGACCAAGAAAAGTGACAAATATTGGGGGAACCTGTACAGTAATGCACTCTGGTAGAGTCAGGAAATGATTCAGCAATTCTGGAATCCAACTTGGACCTGTGCCTCCCAAATTACTAAACTGTACATACCCTTTAACACAGTGATACCACTACAGAGATTATACCCCTGAAGCAATCAAAGAAAGAAGTACCCACTTTGACAGTGAATGGTGTTAACCTGGGTCAAATTATTTCGTATATCAGGATATGAGATCCTGTAAAATAGGGGACTAGGCTAGCTCTAAGAAGTTCTCTTCCAATTTAAATATCCATAATACTTTATCTTTCTCTTTTGGTGTGTGTGTGTTAGCACTGAGGATGGTGGTCTGTACACAGGAGATGCTTAATATATGCATATTGCTTTGATTCTTTTTTTCTCCTCAACCCCTAAATTCCTGTGTGGGTCAGATTTTTTGCTCACAGTAGAGTTGCTCTGTGGACTGAGACTAAATGTGGGAGTAGAAAAGGCTTATGTTGGCAGATCCAGTGGAATTTGGGATGAAAAAAGTTTTTCTTGAGGCTCTGAGCTGTAAGCTCTTCAGAACAACATGCCCTTTCTCAAATTCCCTAGCTATTCCCTAGTCAGAGTTCTAAAAATAGAAATGACTAGCCTTTATCAACTCTTGTGAGAAAGGAACATGTAGTTTTAGGCTTATATCAAGATATCCTAGGTTTGAGTCTTGACTTAGACACTTATGTGACCCTGGGACAAATCATTTAAATCTCCCTGGGCCTCAGTTTCCTCATCTGCAAAACAGGGATCCTAGAGTACCAGCCTCTGAGAACTCTTATCAGGCTCAAAGGAGACAATATATATATAAAAGCTCTTAGCAAATATTAAAATATGTATCAATGTCAGTTACTATCATTATTATGATGATTTAAGGGCCTCACCCAGTCCCAGGCAAAGTGGAAGAGCTGGTATTTTGCCCCCCACTTCAACTTCTTAGGGCTGGTCCCTTTATTGGAGTAAACCTAATTTTGTAATCCCACAGCTTCATTATTCTCTTTTGGAAGGGATCTTGGGAGTCATTTAGGACAACCTTCCACCCTTTTCAGGAATCTCCTCTACAGCATCCAGAGTTCATTTGAACACCCAGAGAGCCTGAACTAAGCCATCATTGGTTTTGCACTGCAGCTAATTCTTCATTTCTCGCTTCTTTTTTTCTCTCTAGGGGAGAAAGATGTCTGATGTTGCACTCCAGCTGCCTGGATATACTGCCCTGATTTTGAGTAGCCAGCATTGGGGCCAATTCTCCCAGGGATTTCCCTCCTAGAGCCATGTTGGCATTACCTCTCTTGACTGGGCCCCCATGCTTCTGCTCCCCAGAAAGAGAGACTTCTGGGGCATGGCCCTGCATCCTGTTGAGCTTTTCTTTTGTACAGCTGGAGTCCCGGTGGAGGCCCCAGGCATTATAGAGCTTGGGCAGGCTGTTGCTTTGCTCAGTAGGGGAAGTGACTGTCTCTGAGGTGTCCAAGGGCCGGAATGCCACCTGTAAACATACAGGATGCCAGGCAGCTCATGAATCAGGGAAGGAAAAGGAGTGACCAAATTCTTAGTCTCTCTTACTCCACCCTCTGAGCATAGACAAAGTTGAGGAAAGAGACCTAAAGCTGGCCATTAAGATCCATAGGTCAGACACTGCTGCCTCCCTCTCTGTTCTTCTCTCTGAGAAAGAAAATCAAGGCTCTAATTCTCAACATGCCTTCTAGAGGAATCTCTCCCCACTTCACCCTTGGTCCTTTAAAAATCTGACTGAAGGCCAAGGGGAAAAAAAAAAAGGTGAATCACCTTTTGAACTCTGGACTCCAGGCTGGGTCCTTTACACCTTTGGTTTCTACCAGACTGTTTTGTATGGGGAGCTAGAGATGGGAAGGAGCTGACTTTCCCAGTCAGACCTGTGACTGGTGTTCACTTGGAAGGGGAAAGTTCCATTACTCAGCCTACAGGCCTTGTTCCCTGTTCCCCGGATGTCCCAAGAGAGAAGAAACAAGAGAAGGTATCCTGAACATCTGTCACATTCCTACCAAGGATCCCTAGTTTCTTCTATGACCAAAGTTAAATCAATGAGAAGAACACTGCTCATGTCTCCCCAAGGAGCCTGTGGGACGGGGGAAGCAGGTTGCGGGATGAGGAGGAGACCTTTACCAGGAATTTGGCGTTCTGGTCGCTCTTGCTGTACTTGTACAGTCGACGCAGTAATCTGGCATCCAGCTCTGAGAAGAGGGAGATGAAACGCCAGAGCATCCTGGGGAGAAGAGACAAGAAAACAACTGAGCACTGATAACAGCTGGGCCAAAGGGGAAGCAATCTCCCTCACCGGGGAGTCAAAATGTCCTGGGATCAATTGACCTATCCCAGATCACAAAAATAAGGCTGAACTATTTGGTAGGTGTTGGAGAATGGGTAGAAAGTGGGGGGGGGGGGGTAGGAAGTGTCAATTTAAAGATACCTTGGTTTGCCGAGCAAGTCAAGAGCTCCCAGCTCCTCTCTTTGAATAACTTGACAAGATGTGACCCTTGAAGATATTAGATTTTAAGTTCCTTGAAGACTGTCTCTTTTTATATGAGTTATATCCCCAGTGCTTAGCACATTGCCTAGCACATAGTAGACACTTAATGTTTATTGACTGGTTGAACCTTCTAGGATAGAGTTCCGAGTTCAGGAGAGTGTGAAGTAAGTACTCTTTGTGGTCAAGAGATGTTAAGATACCCAGCATGATCTTGTTGGGAGCAGTGCTGCCCTAAACATGTACTCCTCACATTCCCCTTACCATTTTCCCCAGTCCCTGAAATCCTCAAGGTTCCCCATTGACCAGACTTCTCCCAAAAAGTAAAGGATGCTGAACATTTTTTCCCTTGTTTCCTTCAAGACCCAGCTCCTTCATACCATTTTACCTGGAACTTTTAAGATTTGCCCAGCTACTAGTGCCTTCTCTCTCCAAACTACCTTAGATTCATTTGTATGTATATATTTATATATGTATATATTGTCATCCTATTAGAATGTAAGCTCCTTGAGAGTTGGGACTGTTCCACTTTTGTACTTAGCAAAATGCCTGGCACATAATTTAATGAATGCTTGTTGGTTGGTTAATTGGTTGAATGGAGTAGGGGTAGCCCAAAGACCTACTTGATAAAAATAATCTCAGTCTTTCTTTTCCTCTCTCCCTCCTTTTAGCCCCACAATGATTCTTTGAAGGAGGAAACTCAATAGTAGGACATTTGGGGAGGGAAGTGCCATACTTCCTCCAATGCTTGATTTCCCAAGCTCGGCAGTAATGCTGCAGGAAGGTATTGATGTGGTCCCCTAGAACCATCAGACTCCTCTTCATGTACTTAAGTTTCTTCTTTTGGGGTAGGTCCCGGGGCAAGTGCAACTTTCGAAGAAACTTCTTTAGAGGTCTCAAGTATTCTTTACACTAAGAGGAGACAACAGGCATAGTTAGAGAAAGTCAAGGGCTTATTTTTCCTCTGGTCATGGAGCAGCCAGAACAAAGCAAAGGATCCCACACAATTAAAGTCCAGGGGCCAGTCTTCCTCCTGCTCCTTCCCTTCCCCAGGTCCTAACTCTCCATCTGAGATAAAATGGGCCTTTGACCACAGTGCCATAAGGCAGAGGAAATGATGACTGATTTCTGACTTCGTATTCTCATGTCTCCAAGGGTCTTTGGCTCTGTGGAAGTACCCTGCAGATATGAGATCTACCCATGCTTTCCAAAGGGTCAAAGAAATGAGACAAAACTTTGCAAATTTATCACTCACAATTTTGAAGGTGTCCTGTCCCAGGCCCTCTGCATGACGGATGAGTGAGTCTCCAGCTGGGATGGTGCTGGAGCTTCTCTCCAGGCAGGGTGCCTCTGTCACCTGTAGGACACAGGCCTGGGCTGGGGGTGGGGTGAGGTGAAGGGCCTACTCTCTGCTTCTAGCTAGGGGAGTGGGACTGATCAGGGTTTCTGCTGAAGCCAACCTGGCAGTCTGGACTGGGCCACTATGTACCAAAGCTCCAACATGACCCTTTCCTTTCCTCCCCAATTCTCTCAAATCAATATTAACTGAGATTGAACCATACCAAATACCCTCTCGACCCCAACCCTATATAAAGAACCAATTTAGAAAATAGGGACACTAGGAGATGGGCATCCAATAAGCAACTGATTCAGGCAGATATGTACTGCTTGACTCCAGCTGAAGCCTGCTTAAGATTTTCAGAAAAACATTTAACTTTTTAGCTAGCATACATGACTTATCTAAGGCTAGTAGGACCCCACCAGTTGCTTATAATTGCTGCTGGGGGACTGAATGCAACCAGGTGTCATAGTAGCTTAATTAGTCATTTAACCTGAAGTCAAATGTAAATAATTAAATCAATGCAACATTAAAAGTCAGTCACCAAGCATTTATTAAGCACCCACTATGTGCCAGGCACTGTGTTAACTAAGCACTGGGGATACAAAGAAACGCAACAGCAGCACCTGCTATCATGGAACTCACAATCTAAAAGGGACACAACGTGCAAACAATTGTGTCAAATAAAATATATACAGGATAAATTAGAAATAATCTCAAAGAGAAGGCACTAGGATTAAGGGGGAAAGGCTTCTTTTTTTGTTTATTTTTGTTTTTTTTTTCTTTTTTGGGTCTTTTTGGAGGGAGGATGGCAAAGCAATTGGGATTGAGTGACTTGCCCAAGGTCACACAGCTATTAACTGTTTGAGGTCATATTTGAACTCAGATCCTCCTGAGTCCCAGGGCCAGTGCTCTACTTACTGCGCCACCTAGCGGCCCCTGGGGAAAGGCTTTTTGTAGAAGATAAGATTTTAGCTGAAACTTGAAGGAAGCCCGTAAAGTTAGAAAATGGTAGACCAGAAGGGAGACCATTACAGGCGTGGGTACAGCTAGTGAAAAGGCCTAGAGTTGGGAAACGGAATATATTGTGCAACAGGCAGCAAGGAGGCCAGTGTCACTGAGAGTACATGGAGGAGGAGAGTAAGATGTAATAAGTGGTAAAGATTGGAAAAGGGGCAGTATATGAAGGACTTTAAAAGTCAAAGAGAGGGGGGCAGCTATGTGGTGGAGGACCTGAGTTCAAATCTGGCCTCAGACACACTAACTAGCTGTGTGACTCTGGGCAAGTCACTTAACCCCAACTGCCCTCCAAAAAGCAAAAAACAAAAACAAAAGTCAGAGAGAGGGTCTTATGTTTGACCCTAGAAATCATCAGAGAGCCACTGGAGTTTCTTGAGAATGGAGGTCAGACATGTATTCTAGGAAGATCCATTTGATCCAGCTAAGTGGAGGATGGACTGAAGAGGGAGGGAAACTAAGCAAAAGGCTACTGACAGCCCATGAGAGCCCGGCAGAGGAGAGAAGGGGACATAAAGGACATAATACAAAGGCAGAATTGACAAGATCACAACAAAGACTTGGATATGGGGGGAGAGTGACAGAGAGAAAGGACTAAGTTGTAAGCCAAGGCAACAACACCCTCTGCAGTAATAGGGAAATTCAGAAGAAGGGAAGGCTCTTTTTTGGGGGGTAGGAAAATAATTTCAGTTTTAGACATGTTGAGTTTAAGATGTTTAATGGGATATCCCACCTACTGGGGCAAGAACTCACTATTTGACAAAAACTATTGGGAAAACAAGGAATAGGCCGTCTCACACCATATGCCAAGGCAAGCTCCAAAGAAATACATGGTTTAGATGTAAAGGGTAACATCATAAACAAATCAGAGGAATGTGAAAAAAATTACCAAATTTATGTCCAGGGGAAAAGTTAATGACAAAACAAAAGATAGAGAGGTTCAGAAAGTGAAATGGACAATTTTTGATTGCACAAAACTTAAAAATTTTTGTACAGACCTAAACCAATGTAGGCAAAATTAAAAGAAGCAGGAAATTGGGGGGGGGGGAATCTTTCTAGCAATTTTAAAAATAAAAGTCTCATTTCTAAAACATATAGAGAACTGATTAAAAATTTTAAGAATAAGAACCATTCCCTAAATGAGTCAAAGGATGTGAATAGTAGTTTTCCAAGGAAGAAATCCAAACTATCAATAGCCATGTAAAAAAATGTTCTAAATCACCAATAATTAAAAGAATGCAAATTAAAACTCAGATTGACAAAGTTGAAAAAAAAGAAAAATATTAAATGCTAGAAGAGCTGTGGAAAAATAGAGCCGTTAATGCACTGTTAGTGGAACTCTGACCTATTTCAGCCATTCTGGAAATCAGTTTGGAAGTATGCCCAAAAAGCTATTAAACTGTGCATACCCTTTAACCCAGAAATACTGCTACTAGGTTTATCCCCTCAATGAGATCACAGGAAAAGAATTTATATGTGTGAAAATATTTATAGAAACTCTTTTTATGGTGGCAAAGAATTATAAACTGAAGGGATGCCCAGCAATTGTAGAATGGCTCAACAAATTATGGTATATGAATATGATAAAATACTATTGTTTTGTAAGAAATTCTGAAGGGGATCATTTCAGAGAAACCCAGGAAGATTCATATGAATTGATGCAAAATGAAGTGAGCAGCAACAGAACAAAAGTTTATATAATAACAGTATCATAAAGATAAGAAATTTTAAAAGACTTAGGAACTCCAATACAATGGCCAGCAATTGCAGAGGACTCATGATGAGACATGGTACCTACCTCCAAAGAGTGAGATGCTGGACTCAGAACGCAAATGGAAACATTTTGGGGGGACACAATTAATGATGGAATTTGTTTTGTTTAAGTACATATTTTTAACAGGTTTTGTTTTTCATGCTCTCTCAATGAGTGAGTGAGGGGGAGATGGGAGAGAATTCAGAACTGAGAATAAAATAAAATTTAATTTAAAAAAAGGTATCTATGAGATATCCAGTTCAAGATGTCCAATAGACAACTGGAGATTCAAATGTGGAGGCTGGGAGAAAGTTTAGAGCTAGGTGATATGTAAATCTGAGAATTATCAACATAGAGATGATAAATTAATCCACAGGAGCTGATAAAACCACTAAGTGAAAGAGTATAGAGGGAGAAAAAGCCTGAAACAAGAGCCCTGGAGGACACTTACTGTTAGTAGGCATGCTATGGACAAAAATCTATCAAAAGAAACTGAGGAGCAATTGGAAAGGAGGGAGGAGAAGAATCAGGACAGAACAGTGTCATGAAAACCTAGTGAGAATAAAATATCAAGGAGAAGGGTGTGATTGACAGTATCAGAGACTACAGAGACCTAAAGGAGGATGAGTACTGAAAAAAGGCTGTTAGAAATAGCAATTAAGACATTATTCGCAGAGAGTAGTTCCAGTTAAATGATGAAGTTGGAGACCAGACTATAGAGAATTGATACAAGAATGAGAGGAAAGGAAGTGAAGGCAGATTTATAGATGGCCTTCTCAAAGAATTTAGCTACAAAAGGGTGAGGAGATATAGGACGATAAGTAATGGGGACAGACAGGCGAAGTGAGTTTTGGGAGTTTTTTGAGGTTGGAGGAGACACTGGCATATTTGTAGAGAAATAGGCAGTAGACAGAAAAAGACTGAAATGAGAAAGTGGGGACTATAAAAGGGGCGATCTACAGAAGAGGAGAGAGGGAAATAGGATCCCTTAAGTAAGTAAAAGAATTTGCTCTGGCAAAGAGAATGGCCACTTTTTCATATTACCTTGAGGTGAAGTAGCAGACAGCAACCAGGTGATATGAGATGAGAAAGAGGGAAGAAAAGGGAAGTCTCAGTAAGTAAATCTCAGTAAGTCTCAGTTTTCTCAATGAAATATGAGACAAGATTCTTAACTGAGAGAGCAGAGGAAAAGGGAGCCATGGGAAGTTTGAGAAAGGATGAAGAGGTTTGGAAAAATCTCTGTGGTGAGTGGGATAGTGAGTCAATTAGGGAGGTGTAAAAGAATCTCATTGCCACAATGAGGTCCCAGTTGAGATGATGTAACAAATTTGAATTAGATAGCTTCATTCAATAGCACATGAATAGGAACAGAGGAAGTGGATAGTGGGAATAAAACTGGGACTGGAAAGAAGAGCAGGGTGTATAACTGCCCTGGTTCATCAACAGGTTAAGATGAAGAAAGGAAGAAAAGATAGTCAATGCAGGGGTGACAACCTAGGAAAGAAGTCAGTAGATGAGGGATTCACAAGAGGATCAAGAGAAAGTAGAGAAAAAGGTGAAATGACAACAGATTGTGATCAGATAAGGGAATTTCAGAATTCATGAACTTGGAAGTGACAGGTTCTGAAATCTTCCTTAATGGAATACTAATAGTGTTTCACCTCTATCCATTGCTCACAAAATGTCTTGGCCTGAAATACCTTCTCCCCACTGTTCAAGGCCCAGTGAAAGTTTGGTTTCCTCCAAGCCTTCCCCAACAGCAGCACAACCGGCATGGAACTCTCCTTCCTCCTCCCCTGGACTGCATTAATCAGCCATATGGCATAATGTCTGGAAGGCTAGTATTTGAGCCAGGAAGACCCAGGTTCAAATCCTCCCTTTGATCAGCTATGTGACCAAGGGTAAGTGCTTCCCAAGTGTCCATTATTATTCAATTCAACAAATGCTTCCTGTATGCCTACTACACGAAAGGTACTGTGCTATCAAAGTACGTTGCCTTCCTGTAACTCTGAGGGCAGGCATTCTATCTCATACCTCTTCATCTCTGGAGCCTCTAGCCTAGTGCCTTGTTTTTTTTTGTTTTGTTTTTTTTTAGACCAGACTTGTGATTTAATTGACTTAAGAAAGTCCCTCTACTAAAGCTGGTCTACACCTATTTTTCAATGAACAGTCTTAGAGAGTTGTCCAGGACCCTGAGACATTAAGTGACTTGCTCGGGATCACACAACTAGTACAAATCAGAGGCTGGTCTTGAACCCCGTTTCCCTGCCTTCTCTATACACTACTCTGTGCTGCCTCTCACCCTGCCTTGCCTCTAGGCAGGGCAAAATAAGGTTGAAGGTGCTGCTGAATGATAAAAATGTTGGAGAATGAATGCTAGGAGCAAATGAATTAAAAGCCACACATAAGTGTCTTTCCCAGTAGATCGATGCAGCTTGCAAAAAAGGGCCTCTGAAAGGCAAGAGGCAAGAAGTCGTTTTAGGCATAGGAACAGAATTGATTCACTTACACAAAATCAAGTTAGGCGTAAACACCTTTTCAGGATAATACATGAAGATAATAAACTCACAGTTACGTAGATCTTTAAGCAAAATACTTTGCATATAATTATCTTATTTGATTCTCTCAACAGTCCCAAGAGGTGGGTGCTCTATTTAACTTCATTTTACTGATGAGGACTCTGAGTCTGAAAGAGATTCAGAGTCTGAGGGAGGATTAAAACTCAGGGTTTCCTGATTCTAGGTCCAGTAATCCACTAAACCAAGATGCCTCACAAAGAAGAGGTAAATGCACTTGTAAAGAAACTAATGAACTTCTACTCTCTAGCCTCTATTCTCCCCAACAATAGTTACTTCAGACCCTGGGGGATGGGAGACACCCAGGCTAACAGCAAGGTGGGACCTCTAGTCCAAAGCAAGGTTAGCATTCTCTAGGTCACTAATCATTTCCTTTCCCTTCTTATCTTCTTCCTCTCGCTTCTTCCTTGAATCTTCTTCAAGCTCCTTGTTTATTTACAGCATTCCCTTCCTCAATGTCTCTCTTCTTTATTGTCATCTGTCCCCAAAATTCCCTACTTCACCTTCTCTTGTGCTTTGTCCCCTTCACCCCCTAGCCCGTCGGAGGCCTCCATCTCAGTAGCTCGGTTGGTGGGCTCCTGAAAGGAGACCCCACCTCCCCCACCCCTGACTTCCAATCCTCCTCTATGACCTGAGCACACACACCCCTCTCCCCCACCCAGAGTGTGGAGGATGATTCCAGAACTCACAGGGGAACCATGGCAACTGCCAAAACAGCACCCTCTCCATAGCCCCTGAGGATACCTGGCCAGATCTTAATGTCATCTGTGAAGGCACACAGCTGTATATGGCCCAGGGAGAAGAGTACTACATACGTACGTAGTCTCATTAAGGATACCAGACCTTTCCAGAGGGACAAGCTAACTCAGGAGGAGGCAATGCCACCATATGTACATATAGATAAATAGATAGGTAGACAGACAGACAGACAGATAGATAGATAGATAGATAGATAGATAGATAGATAGATAAATAGATAGATAGATAGATGGATAGATGGATGGATGGATAGACAGATAGATGGACAGGTGCTCAGAAACTGATGAGAATTTGATTTAAGCACATAATTATCATAGCTACATACAAGTACAAAAAAGCATTTCTTAATAACTGTGTGCAGAGCATTATTGTGTTGTTCAGTCATGTCTGACTCTTCATGACTCTATTTGGGGTTTTATTGGCAAATATACTGGAATGGTTTGCCATTTCCTTTTCCAGCTCATTTTATAGATGAGAAAATCAAGGCAAACCTGGTTAAAAGACTTGCTCAGGGTCACACAGCTAGTAAGTGTCTGAGGCCAGATTTGATCTCAGTTCTTCCTGACTCCAAATCTGGCATTCTATTCGCTGCACCACCTAGCACTATCATAGGCACTGAGAAAAATGCAAAAATTTAATGTCGTGGGTCCCTGTCCTCAAGGAACTCATAGTCTAGTAAGAAAATAAGACACCAATATAAAACAGAAATACCTAGAATTTGAACTTTACTGAGTAAGTAATAGGGAATCACTGAAGAGTGACATGACCAGATCATTGCTTAATGAAGACACATGGCTGGTAGGTAACATGAAAGAAGGATGGAGAGAAGAGAGGCAGGACATCCTGATAAATGGCTATTGTATGTTCAGAGCTGAAGGCAGGGTCCAAATGTTATGTTTAACACTAGATATCATTTCAGTCTTGGCTTGATCTGAAACGTGTGGTTTAGATAATTATTTCACTATCATGTCTGCTCACTTGTTTGTTTGCTTTAATGTGTGTCAGTCAATCTGCCCTCGAATTAAATCTTTACAATTTTGGAAATAAATAAATAAATGACTATTGTAATAGTGGCAAGTGGATGGTAAGAAGGATGCTTACTAGGGTGATGGCCCTTTAAGCAGAGAGGAGGGGATGAGAAAAGAAATGTTGTATAGATGGAATGGATTGAGGTGAGGGAGAAAGAAAAATCAGAGACAGCTTCAGAGTCTGGGTGAAGTGGGGGTGTAAAGCCAATCAGCAGTAGATTCCTGTGAGAATGCTACTGTGAAGAGCTTTTAAGATTCGGATTACACAGTACTAGTGAACACTCTGTTTATTCCATTACAAATCTTTATTCAGTACAATGTTCACAGTTTCAAGAGTTCACAATATTATATACTGAAATGGGCAGGAACTAGTTGAATGGACAGTGAACCTGCCTATGAGCCAGGCTGGGGTGTGGGAACCCATCTAGGTCTTCATTTTTCTTCTCCTACGTGCCCAGGTCATCATGCCCCCAGTACCCCTCTCTGCTTACAAAACTAGCCTGTTCCCAATTACGGCATCCTGTTCAAGGCGCCTGCATCTTGGCACGACAGCCAGAACCACTGCACCCACCTGGAGCCTTGTAGCTAAGGGTCCCACAGATCTGCCAGCCAATCAAAACCCACCCCGGAGCACCTGCTTTAGTAGTTAAGGATAAAAAGGACACGGTAGAAGGCATAGGGGTGGGACCCAGGTTTGAACCTGTCAATAAATTTTTGCTTTGCTTTAAAGCTCCTTGGTGGTCGTGACAATTACTCTCGAGCATAGTGGGAAAATACCACGTTATATATACAATCTTCAGAACAAGAAAAGTCTCAATATTATATCTTATTACAGAAAGGAAC
>CM053593.1:137787976-137843170 GCA_028646575.1 Pseudocheirus occidentalis | reverse complement strand
CTCTAATTCTGAAGGAATTATTCTCTTCAGAATACTTTTCAGACTCTTTCTCCATCTGGCAAATTCGACTTTTTAAGGCATTCTTCTCTTCATTGGCTTTCTGGGCCTCCTTTGCCAGCTGAGTTAATTTGCTCTTTAAGGTATTGTTTTCTTCAGTCAGGTTGTTGACTCTCTTTTCATGACTTTCTCGCATCATTCTCATTTCTCTTTCCAATTTTTCCTCCACTTCCCTTATTTGGTTTTCAAAGTCCTTTTTCAGTTGATGTATAGCTTCTAGGCATAATTCCAGTGTCTTGGAAGCATTTGGTGAGGGAGTTCTGACCGAGTTGTCTTCCTCCCACTCCATGCTTAGGTCTTTTTTGTCTACAAAAAATGATTCTAGAGTTTTATTGGTATTCTTATTTTGCCTCCTTTTTCTCATGTTGGCCAGTCTATTAATTGCTTGTTTTTTTTAGCTCTGTGGAACTCTGCTTCCTGGAGGGGAAAAGCTCTGTCCCAAATCACTGGGGCCTTCACAGCTGCTGGAGCTATTAGTGGGATGCTGCAGCTCCCCCCCCAGCTTTGGCTCACTGAAAGCACACCCCAGGACCACCACTCAAGACCACGATGCAGATCCAGGCCACTCAACGCAAGAGCCCTTGGCCCTGATCAGTCGCCTCAGCCCCGCTGTCATCAGCAGGCCGAGGGCTCTGAAGCAGCCTAGTGGAAGCTACTGCTGCTTTCAGCTGTTCCTGCTGCTACAGCTGCCTCCCACTGCTTCCTTGCCCTGGGAGCAGTTTGGCCGGACCTGCTCTTCTCCTCCCTAGCAAAATCCACTGACCTTTCTCTTAGCCTTTTTTTCCTTCTGGCCTGATAAATGTGGTAACTATGCCTCCAGTGCAGGCGGTCTGCTCTCCTATAGATGCGGCTCCCTGCCCGATGCCCTGGGGCCTGACCTGGCTGGGGTTTTGGCTGCAGCTCCCTGACTGCTGTGAAGAACCCCACCTGCTGAGCTGCCTGTAGCAACAGATGTGCTTTCTGTCTTTTGGAGAGTTTTGGAGCTTGAAAATCTGTTTAGAGTCCCATTTTATGAGTTTTTTAGCATGTTTTTGTGGGAGCTGCAGTGCTTTGCTGCTTCTACGCTGCCATCTTGGCTCCGCCCCGCCTTGATCAGAGTTTTTACATTTTTCAAAGTTGTTTTTTTTTTCTTTACATTGCTGTTGCTGTTGTACGCCTTGTTCTGCTGATTCTGCTCCAGTCTTCTTTTTCTTTGTCAGGGTCAGACTTGGTCATCATAATTGTCCTTTCGTTCTTTATATTTACATTGTTTTAGTCATTCTGTATGTGTTCCTGAATCTGCTTACTTCACTCTGGTTGTTAACTAAATATTTTAAAAAGGATGCTTCTGCTTCTGTTAACTTAGATCAACGTGACATTCAGTGGAACACCCTGTCCTATCTCCTACCACAACTCTTGGTTGCTCCTTACTTGGTTATCTTTTGCCCTCTGGAAGCCTTCTCTGGTAGATTTCTCTTGCTCTTTTTTTCGCCCTTATCTCTAGCAGCCACACTCCACTCCTTTTAACCAGCTCTTTGGCCAACAGGGAGAAGTGGCTGTATCATGTGAATGTTGAGCCACTAGGAGGCAAAAGAGGCTGTGTCATCTTTCAATGTCTCCTTGTTGCTATTTGGAGACACTGCCTTCTACTCATCAACACATTTGCTTTGAGACCAAAGAGAGTGAGAAGATTGTTTTTCAGAATCACAGAAATTCCACGTCAGGAAACTCCAAAGGTTATCCAGTCCAACCTGTGCTTGATAAGGAGTTCCTCTATATCACAGTCTAAAATCTTTTGCCTGAAGATTTCCAATGATGGGGAGTTCTTAGTTCTACACCCAGAGCTAAGTAAAACAAATTTAATCTCTCTTCTATGAGACAGTCCATCAAATACCTAAAGAGAGCTGTTGCATCCTACCCAAATCTCCTTTCTTGACTAAACATTCCCTGTTCTTTCAACCATTCCTATGCATCTAGCATGACTTCAAAGCACTTCACCAATCTGATTACCTTCCTCTGGACGCTTCACCTTGTAATTGTGCTTCCTAGAATTGTGGAAATCAATAATCCAGGTGTATTCTGCCTTGCATAACTATAAACTTCCTAATCTTTTACACTATGCCTCTCTATATGTAATCCAAGGTCACATTAGCCATTTTGAAAACAATATCATCCTGTTGACTCATTATCTTGTGGGCTACTTGAAAAAAAAAAAAGAAGCTCTTTTTCAGACTAATCACTGCTTTGCTCTGTATTGTAGGGCCCATTAAACTACAGCTGCCATGATTCATTTAATAGTGGTTGATTTGTGCTTACTATGAAATTTCTTATGATGAATTACGTGTATAAGGAAAGATATATTTACTTCTTAGAATTTTCTAACTGCAAGTCCTATTTTCTGGGGAATAAAAGGAAATGGTATTTCTTGCTAGTGAAAATGTAGATACATATACTCATTTTTACACAGCTATAATAATTGAACTCTTTCCCCCGTGTTTGTATCTTTGTGTATTGGGAGTTCATTTCTGCCCACCTCCCCAGTATAAATTGTGTTAGTAGTCATTCTAATATCTCAAGGGAAAAAAAAACCCATACACATCTCCATCAGAAGTTTTTGGTCTTCCATTAAAAAAAAAAAAAAACAACCCAACGTCAACCCTCCTGGCAGTGACCTGACAATTTATAGGCAGAACTTCTTGAGGGGGACTCCTGCCCTTTAATTGGCTTCTATCCACCCAAAATTATCTTTTTTAAAAACATATTTGAAATTAAACTTTATTATGATCTTTTTTTAAATTAAAAAGGGAAATGTGAATGGCAGTGTAATAAAGGCTGTCACTCACATGTAGTGAAAGTGCCCACATTTGTACCATGTGGGTGTTGTTGTATGGCTCAAAAGAAGAGAGAATAGGCATTTCTAGGCTCTTCTCCCCAACCTTTCTTTAAGGGATATTTTAATTTCTGCCAAAAGGGAAAGCAGGAGGTTGGGATGGAAGCTTGACCACTCTGCTCTCCTCAGAGAAAGAGGGTTCTGGGATAGATTGTATCTATCTGCTCCCTTAAACATTGTTAGTCTAGGGCAAGGATGGGGAACCTGTGGCCTCAAGGTCACATGTGGCTTTCTAGGTCTTAGATATGGCTTTTTGACTGAGTCCAAGTTTTATAGAACAAATGCTTTCATTAAGGGGATTTGTTCTGTGAAGTTTGGATTTAGTCAAAGCGCTGCACTTGAAGACCTTGAGGATCACATTTGGCCTTGAGGCTGAAGGTTTCCCACCCCTGGCTAGGAGTATGTGGTTTTCAGCTTCAAGCTAAACTTCTGACCACTATTCATTAATGAGGAAAAACTTTAAATTCAAAGTATTTCATACCAAATACCACTTCCACAGTGAACGTATACACAGCACCTAGCAAAGAAACCCATTTAACCAAGTTGATAGCAAAACAGAAATCATAGGGGCGGCTAGGTGGCGCAGTGAATAGAGCACCGGCCCTGGAGTCAGGAGTACCTGAGTTCAAATCCGGCCTCAGACACTTAACACAAAAAACTAGCCGTGTGACCTTGGGCAAGTCACTTAACCCCAACTGCCCTCCAAAAAGCAAAAAAAAAAAACAGAAATCATAGAAAGTATACACAGAAGAATATATACCAGATAATACAGAGAAAAAGAACTCTCCTTTTGGAGTTCACCTCTCAAATCAACCAAGAGAAAGTTTTAGATCTCATTCAAAGGAAAATTCCCTGAAGTCTCTAGTGTAGCAAGATAGGGATAGGGACATGATGGAAATGGTTAGCTCCTTTCATGTTGGCTTTTTCCTAGAGTCTCATTCTCCCTTCAGCAACCTGAAGTGGCATTGGCATCATCCAACTTCTTTCTCAAAGTTGGAGCCAGAAGCACCCAAACAACTGCAGAGCTAAAGAAACTGAAGTTCTCCTCTCCTGCTCCCCTCACTTCCCCCACCCCTACACCACCCCTGCCTAATGCAGTCAGTGAAGAGAGGGCCCCATACCAGTGTCTTTGTGATGAAGGTTACATTGGTAACAAGATTCACCACAGTGGCAGCTAGGTGGCTCAATGAATAGAGCACCAGCCCTGGAGTCAGAAGGACCTAAGTTCAAATCCAGCCTCAGACACTTAAGACCCCCCCCCCAAAAAAAAAACTAGCTGTGTGACCTTGGGCAAGTCACTTAACACTAATTACCTTGCCTTCCCCCCTCCAAAAAAAGCGAAAAGAACCCCTCCAAAAACCCAAGATTCAACTCTGAATATTTTGTTGGTACTGTAGCAATCTAATATTTTAAACTTGAAGTAATTGTAGTCTAAAATATGAATTATATGCATTTTAAAAGTGATACATTCACTCCAAAGCCCATTCATCATTGTCATCATATCGAAGATTAAGCATGTTCTACTCAGCTACATAACAGTGACAACTTTATTGACCTTTTTGGATTTCTTTGAGTCCCAACTAAAATCTTATCATCTATAAGAAGCCTTCTGGAACTCTTCCTAATTCTGGTGCCTTTCCTCGTTAATTGTCTCCTATTTATCCTGTATATAACTTGCTTTGTATATATTTGATTGTATGTTGTCTCTCTTAGATTGTAAACTCCTTGAGGGCAGGGACTGTCTTTTGCCCTTTTTTGTATCCCCAGCACTTAGCACAGTGCTGGCACATAGGAGCACGTAGCAAATGTTTAGCGATTGATTGGCAAACATGCTATGCCACTGACATCACAAGACATTTGCCTGTAAAACTAGTTTCACTGCCTACCATGTTGTTTTCATTAGGGGGACACAGTTACTGGAGAAATCGGTATGATAAGCTTATGCTGCGCTTCACATGTTGAGTCTATGACAGATTCTGGAGCTAAAAGAGGGGGCATAGCAACAAATTCCAAATTAGAGGCTCCAGTAAGGTTTCTAACAAGTCAAGGGAACTTGTTGGTAACTTCTCAAAGTTACTTTTGGTTGAATTGTAATAGAACTAGAAATTCTCCTTCTTATAGAATACAATGAATTTTATCTTGATTTATCTGTTTTTAATATCTACTTTGTCACCACACAACGCTACAGGAATGAGATTGTGAACCTCAGTGACTAGGAAGATGATAGTGCCCTCTGCAGTAATAGGACAATTAGGAAGAAGGGAGAGTTTAGGGGGAAACAGAATGAGTTTAATTTTGGACATGTTGAGTCAGGTCCCCTAAGCAAGGTTACATCTTCCCCTCAGGGGTCTAGAGGTACTCTTGAGGATCTGGAGATGGCTTTTTTTTTCTTTTTGGAGGGGGAACATCAGGGTAATTGGGGTTAAGTGACTTGCCCAAGGTCACACAGCTAGTTTTTTGGTGTGTGTGTTAAGTGTCTGAGGGTAGATTTGAACTCAGGTCATCCTGACTCCAGGGCTGGTGCTCTATCCACTGAGCCAGCTAGCCCCCCCTGTGGTGAATCTTGTTACTGATGTAATCTTCATCACAAAGACATTGGTATGGGGCCCTCTTTTCACTGACTGCATTAGGCAGGGGTGATGTAGGGTTGGGGGAAGTGAGGGGAGCAGGAGAGGAGAACTTCAGTTTCTTTAGCTCTGCAGTTGTTTGGGTGCTTCTGGTTCATACTTGAGAGTACGGGTTTAAACTTAAAACAGTTTCTCTACAGCATTCACCTCACTAACTTCACTTCCAATGAGTGAGTCATTAAAACTCTCACTTGGCTGCCTTCCATCCAGTTCTGTTCTGGGTTAAGCAGGCCACTGGGAACTTCACTCCTCACCAGGCCTGGCTATCTACCATGGAACCCAGACAGTCCACAATATGAGGCCTACACCATGTTTTCCTTTGATTGAAGTAAAGGAGGAAAGTGGAAATATTTTGACTTCTTAGTGACTTTTGTACAGACACTCAGTTCTGGCTTAGTAGCAAATTGAAAGTTTGTTTCTTCACCATGAGATAAGCAAATTAGAGAAGTCATAACTTCATGTGCTCCCAGGAAGGGGCTGCATCAAGGGAATCAATTTTCATTATCCACACTTATAAGGGCTAGGCTTGGTCATTTCTCTACTACATATATTTTTCTACCAATTTCTCTCCCTCCCTCGTCCAATTACCTTGTATTTATTTTGCACATATTTAGTGCAACCTATGTGTATCTATATTGTCTTTCCCTATAGACTGTAAGCTCCTTAATTGCAGTGATTGTTTGATATACATCTTTGTATTCCCAAGGTCTGGCACAAAGTACTCATTTAATAAATGCTTATTGATGGATTGATTATAAAGTCAAAGGTGATCCAAAAAGTGGAAAGACAAAACCCCATGGACACTCATGATAAGTGGTACCACCAAGGTGATGTCATTAAGTGTCTACAATTTCTACCATAAATACAGAGATTCCAAATAAATAAGGCTTAATCAGTTCTCCATGTACTAACTAAACCAAAGGATCCCATCCTCTCTTGCATTTCTAAAAACCTTTCCTTCAAAAAGAGAGTCATAAATTAGGCAGGGCAACCTCAAGTTTGACCAGGGTTCCAAAATTTAGATGATATTAACAGTATTTTTATTCCTTTAGTAGGAACTGAATAGTTGATTGTCTAATTAGTGAAATCTGAAGCTTTTTTCTTGCCCAGGTGAGCTTATCCCCAGCCAGGGCCCACCCTGTTTCCTCTCTGACATTGGCAGCTACCTCCCAAGTGTGTTTGCCCTGGGTGCTGCAATTTGTAGTTAGAAATCTGTCCTCTTGGGAAGTGGTTGTTCAACTTCTTGGGCACTGGACAAAAGAAACCCTCCATTTCTTAACCCATTACAAATGTTCCCTGATTGAGAAGTATTTTTTTTGTTAACAACAGAAACCTCCAAGCCTCATCCAAAAATGTTTATTCCCTAGGTACCATTTTATGGAGTTCTAGTTTAATTTCATATTTCTGGCTTTTTTAGACCTCGTATTATCATTGGGTGTTCGTGTGCTCCCAAAAGAACATGACATATCAAATTAAAGCTTCAGAATAATTTCTATTGCATATTTCTAATCCTTTCATGATATGTTTCAGTGTTTGTGTATGTTATTTGTATATAGGAGAAAATAAGTTCTTGTGACTAACATTTTAGCTCACTTCTTTCAAGAAGTTTATCTTCTCTGATAGGGAGTTCATGTAGAAGCATAGAATCAGAATTGTAAATAGGAATTATTTCACCTGGGACAAAAAATATGTTTATTTGGGTCTATTTGCAGTGATGGGAGGGAGTAGAGAGACTGGTCTATGGGGAAAGAACTGTCTGATTACCAGTGAAGTCATGCTGGGGTTTGGAGTGGCCCTTTTCCAAGACAGGGGTGGGAAACTTGCAGCCTTGAAGTCATATGTGACCTTGTAATCCTCTTATTAAGGGGATTTGTTCTGTGAAATTTGGATTCAGTCAAAGGGTGGCCCTTGAGGACCTAAAGGCCCAAGGACCTTGACTCTGTAGGTTTCCCACCTTGTCCAAGACTATGCCTGCCTCCATGGGATTTTGGGGGTGGGGGAGAGAAAAAGTGCCCTGGAAGAAGGGTAAGACAGTTACAGAATCTTTGGGAGTGGCAGACAACCTGGGAACAATTATTTAAATGGATCAGAGAATAACAGAGGAGTGAAGTGCAGGGACGGCAGTCATTATGGGAAAGAAGTATGCATTCTTGGAAAGGAATACCAAATCCATTAATTAACAGATTAATGCAAAAACATCTGATTACTCTAAAAGGATACAAGAATGAAAGATCTATTGTTAATCTGTATTTGTGGTCAGCTTTATGTTCTATGTAATTAGTTTCTTAGGCTTGCATTTTCATATATAAGATTAGATCCTTAAAGTACCTCATTCCTTCAAGATGATATAAGGATATCTATTCTATCTATCTATCTGTCTATCTATCTATCTATCTATCTATCTAGTCCACCCACCCATCCATCCATCCATCCATCCATCCATCCATCCTCTCTCTCTCTCTGCATTGGGTATACACACACACACACACACATATACACACATAAATGTATATATCCTCAAAAAGTGGGATAAGACAAGGATGTAAAAGGTTTTAAATTTAATGGAGGAGTAAACTTTTGGGAGAGCAATAAGATTAGATTGTTTTTTCTAAGAACTAAGACATATGTATGTATGTATAGGTATGTATATACATATATGTGTGTATATATTTGTGTATGTGTGCGTATACACACACACAATTGGCTTCAAAATGTAGATGGGATACCCAGTATGTTTTGGTAATATGTCTTGAGTATGTTTTGGTAATACATTATTAAAAATTTGACTATGGTTTTTATATATATAATTCCATCAATAATTGTAAAGAATTTAAAATCTTTTTGTCCTTCTCTTTTGATATATCAGTATGACAATATTAAGGGATGGGAGGGCTCATTTTCCAAGTCAGGCCTTCTTCTTTCAGCCTGTGGATGACACTGTCCATCACAGGTACATATAAAAAGAACAAGTGGTATGTGAAAAACTGAAATTCTCTGAAGTTCAGGTGAATTATGGATGATTAATTTGTTGTTCTTATAGCTCTGCTGTTAATAGGGTTAGATCCATACAATTTTAATTAGTTCCTGCCACATGAACTAATTACTGGAAAGCCAATCTGATTAGATTTTTGTCAAGGTTTATTAAATTATGCAAAGTTTTATAGCTTAGTACAGCGGCTCTCAACCTGTGGGTTGTGACCCCTTTGGGGGTCGAACGACCCTTTCACGGGGGTCACGGGGGTTGCCTAAGACCATTGGAAAACACATATTTCCGATGGTCTTAGTAACCAAGACACCACTCCTCTATCCATCTCCAGATGGCTCCACCCACATGCAGATACTCCCATATACCAGTATTAAAAGGGTCAAGGCATTAAGAAGGTTGAGAACCATTGGCTTAGCAGAACTTAGCAGCATAGAGAATGTTTGCCCTTGGAACTTGGAACCTGGAGATGGTCGAGGAAATGGCCTCCACAAACCGCATATAATTGTTTTAGAGATGTGCAGGAATTGCTTACCAGACCCCTAAAGACCATGAATGCTGCAAAAAGACTTGACACCCTTAAAGCTACTACTATATTGGTTTGGTTTTTTAAAAATTCACCTATTATAACTTTGCTTGATATGTTACTTGTGTGCGTGTTATGGACCTGTTATCTATTCTGGATTTCTATTCATGATTTCTGCTTGTGCTGATACCATTGTATTATACCTTTGCATTTACCAGTCATGGTTTGCCTGTGATGGTTACACAGAGGTGCATTTGTGCCTAATCTAGTTGCCTTTCTTGTCAAGAGTCTAACTCCTCATGAAAAGTAACTGTGACACAAGGAGGGTTAAAGTGGTCACCCTACCATCCAGGCACCCACAGAATAATTATATTGAGCTGCCAAAACATATGAGTTACTGATATATTTTAGGGTGCAGAACTTTTATCAGCTAAAAGTATCATCTGTTTATGGGTTTTCTCTTGTGTCCTCATGAGAACCGTGTGCTGTTTATGTTTGCAGTGACTTCCTTGGTGCAAAGAATGATACTCATGGATTGGGATGTTGTAGTTGAGGATAGAGGACCTGATATAGCCCTAATTGTGGTGCTGTACCATGTGTCTGGTTAGCACCACAGGCAGGAATTACTGAAATTTATGCTGACTCTGTGATACCCCCTACCCCATTGTTTCCAAATTTCTGTGTAGCGGGATTCAGGCTATTGAGTGATGCACCGGCTAATCTTGGACAATTTTTTTTTTTTTGCAGGGGGGAAGGTAGGGCACTTGGGGTTAAGTTACTTGCCTAAGGTCTTACGGCTAGTAAGTGTTAAAGTGTCTGAGGCCAGATATGAACTCAGGTCTTCTGGACTCCAAGGCCAATGCTCTATTCACTGTGTAACCTAGTTGCCCCACACATGTTCTTTTGATCCTCTTGTCCTACCTGCTATTTAGGACTTAGTCACATGAGCTTTCATCACATTCCCCCTTATCTTCAATCTCATTTCCTTATGACTTGACAATGAGGGAGGAACTGAGGCACTACGGCCCATCTTCTTTTGGTAATATACACCTGTCAGGATTGGCTTGCTCTTAGATAGTCATCAATAAAAGCATCCTCCAGTTTGAATACCAAGCTTATCTTCAGTGATCAATCTATCCATATGATTCTACCTTGATGTTTTTAATAAACTCTTTTAAATTCTTTCTTCCTAAGTTTTCCATGTTAATCACAGCAAAAGATCCCAATATAGATTTCCCTTTAAAAGTAAGATTGAATAAATGTTCATCAAATTAAATTGCTGAAACTACTTTTTCCTAACTTTCTAGGACTTCCTTTTCCCTCTAGCTCTGATTTGAAAGGAGTTAACAGCAGAGGACATACATATACACAAATATCTATATGGCTCTTTGCTTGATTTCCTCCAGCTTTGGGAACCATATTGTTTTGTCTATTGTTTCCACAGTCTAGAAAATCATTTCTCCCATGGTCAGTTGCTCCAGATTTCCCATTCAGAGTCTAGCCCTCAAATCTCTGGCCATAGTAGCTAAAGAATTGTACTTTGAAAATCCAAAACAGCCATGATTTCATTGATTTGGGTACTTCCTGAAGAGTAGTGTCTTTATTATGTAATGTGACTGGGGCACAGGCACTACTAACTAAGCTGGGTGGGGGGGAAGTTTTTCCCCTCTTTCTTTTAGACCCAGAGACCCTGAGAATCAGGCTTGATGTTTGGTCTGTTTTTGTTGTCTTTTTTAGTTCTAGGTGCAATTGGACCTCAGATCTAGAGCCATGATGACATTGGAGACAAGTTTCCAAAATGTAGCTGTCAGTCCAGCAAGGAGGCTCTAAAGAAGCCAGGGTATTAGGACACAGGGGCAGTAGACACAGCATTGGACCTGGAATCAGAAAGACCAGAGTTCAAATCTAATCTCAGACATTTCTAGTTCTTTGACCCTGGACAAGTCAAAGAGAAGGAAATGGCAAACCATTCTAGTATCTTTGCTAGAAATTCCATGGACAGTTGATCTGGGGTCACAAAGAGTTGGAGATGATTAAACAACAACAAAATTAGTACAAAGCCCAACGAGGCTTTGACTTGGAATTTGGCAGGACCGCTCACGCGCGTTATAGGAACTGAGTTAAATTGTGAATCGAATCCTTCCCCACTCTCCAGAGACCGTGGCAGTGTGGAGGATTATGCTCAGAGGTTGAGGGACGGTGTTGGTAGAAAATGTTCGCATATTTATTTTTGCTATAACTTTGAAATAAATATTCCTTTGAAAAAAATAATATGACTGAGTAGTTAATGGAACTAGCTTCAAGGGAGTCTTAAAACTGAAAGAACACCATTAGTCAGAGGTAGACCCAAAGGCAAAGATACTAGACACTAAAGTCCCCTTTAAAGAGGAGAGTAGAACTCTGAGAGAACGGTAAAATATAACACACCTGACTGTAAGGCAGTAGAGACCAGGGTAGGCATGTTTACAATTATTCGGTGGATGATTTGGGGTTTGAATTCTGCTCAGACTCTTCTAGACAGCTAAATGACCAAGACCCAATGGCTTAATCCTTCTGAAGCTGTTTCCTCATCTACTGTCTACCTCACATGTCATTATTATTATTTTATGGAGAAATCCAAGAATTCATTGATAAGTACTCCTGCTAATAATACTTCTCAACACACAGTAACATTTTAAAATTGAGTTTTGTTATATCCTTAGAGGAGACACTCGGGGTTCTAAATGGCCTCTGAGCAAAAGACGAAGTTCTAAAGCTTATATAGTTTCCAGTTGCATAAGAAAAAAAGAAGATAGAACAAGGATTTACATTTCAAAGATAGAATTGTAAAATTTGTAGCAGGCAAATGGGGAGGAAGAAGGTGTACATGTCAAAGATAGAGGAAGGGGAAAAAATTACTTCTGGTAATTTGATGCAGGAGTTAATCCAGCAAGTAGTTACCTTAAAACAGAGCCAGAATTCTTTTATTCCTGAACAATTAATCATTTTGCATTAATTATTGGAAGTCTCAGCTAAATTTCATAGACTCAGCTGGCTATGTGATTTTCCTTACAAATAAAATGCCTGGGCTAGAACCAAATAGAAAGGGAATTTACAAAAATTATACAACAATTATAGTCGCCATTTCATGAGTTGCCATGATTCTCCCCACTCCCCAATTTGTCACCTAGTGGTCAGCCTTCTGATAAGAAAGCTCTCCAAACTTAGCTAAGCTGGTGTTCCACAATAGTTAAACATTCTATTAGTTTCCAATTTTTGGCCACCACAAAAAAAAATGAGCAATGGCTAAATAAGTTGTGGTATACGAATGAGATAGGATACTATTGTGTTGTAAGAAATGAGGAAATACATGATTTCAAAGAAACCTGTGGAAAGACTTGTATGAGCTGATAAAGTGAATAGAAACAGAACAATTTACATTATAATATCAATATTACAAAAAATAACAATTGCAAACTTGTATTTTTAAAAAATGAAGACGGGGTGGCAGCTAGGTGACACAGTGAATAGAGTACCAGCTCTGGAGTCAGGAGGACCTGAGTTCAAATTAGACCTCAGACACAACACAAAACTAGCCAAGTGACCTTGAGTATATCACTTAATCCTAATTGCCCTACCTTCCCCTCTCCAAAAAAAATAAGAAAAAAATCAATTTACTCATTGAGGGATGACTAGGGGACGCCGTGAATAGAGCACCGGCCCTGGAGTCAGGAGGACCTAAGTTCAAATCCAGCCTCAGACACCTTGACACACTTACTAGCCATGTGATCTTGGGCAAGTCACTTAATTGCAATTGCCCTACCTTCCTCCCTCCAAAAAGCAAAAAAAAAAAAAAAAAAAAGAGAATGAAATGAGCAGAACCAAGAAAACAATTTAGACAATAATAACACTGTAAAAACAAATTTTGAAAGCTGTTAAGAACCATGATCAATATAATGATCACTCATGCTTTCAAAGGACCAATGATGAGCAAATTTGTGAAGTATCTGTATATATGTATGTATATGTGTGTGTGTGTTTCTTATGCTTACTACCTGTGTGACACTGGGCAAGTCATTTAACCTTTGTTTGCATAATTTTTCTCATCTGTAAAATGGGGATAATAATAGCACCTATCTTGCAGGGTTGGTGTGAGAACAAAATGAGATAATACTTACAAAGTGCTTAGCACAGTGCCTAGCATGTAGTAGGTGCTATATAAATGTTAGCTATTATTGTGTATATCATATATACATATGTATTTATATATATACATATATAGATATATATTACCTATACATATATGTGTGTAGGATTTTGCTAGAACTTGTGTTATGTTTTGAGAACCTAGGTCATCTCCAGGACAGGAGAGGAATAGAGCTTTCCTTGGAGGAAGTGAAGGACTGTAAATAATAGTCATCTAGTCAACTGTTTCAAATAGCAGTGAAATAACTGGTGGTAATGCCAAAAAAAAAATTGTATTGTTCACAATAGGGTATGAGAGCTCTAGGTTAGCAGTCAGTTCAAAACCTACAGATTCTATCCAGCTATCTCTTGGCCTAGTTTAATACCTAATTGCAAAGAGAGTTCCTGGTCACTAAGAACCAAAAACTCTTTCAATCTCTTTTCCTCTTATCTTTACTCAGATGATGTCTTCTCTTGTCCTTCTTCCTTAGCTGGTCATCATATGGTATAGAGGACCACAGGCCAGTGGGACTCTGACCCTGATGGCTGAATGAGCCCTATCAGCTGAAGAACCTGCTGTGGTCCTGGATCGGTTCCCCATCTCCCAGGAAGGAGCTCAAACACACAGGTGTGAGAATTATGTCCTTGAGATAAGCGTGGTATACACCCACTGCCTGGGAACAAAGAAGTATGCAATGTTGTCAGGGGAAAACAATTAGGAAGTGCCCTATGAAAGCTTCTATGTCAGGTAATAAAGAAGGCTCTATTTTCCACCACTCTCTGAGTCCCATCTCTTTTGTGCACTCTCTCAAGCCTCTGGGTAAGCCCTGCTGCAGGACAGCAGGGCTCCCCACAATACGGAATTTTTACACACATATATATTATTATTTGTGAAATTTTAATACCTTGAGGATCTGCAAATTTGTCATCATGAGTACAATCTTCATCAGTAAAGACTGCACCCCCTCTATCAATTAGTTTTCTAGGGTTGCCCACTCCATCTAGAGTGCTACATTAGGCCCATCTTGATCTCCCTAGTTAATAGTGCCCTTTCAATCAATCAACATTGATCAATCTCCCAAATTGTTTTATGTTTACTATTGTTATTTTAAGATTAGAATCCCTGGCTTGGAGGTATTGGAATTTTGATTTAATCAGCTTCATTTCCCACCTAGGCTGCTTAGCCCTACCTTACACAACCTTGTATATTTCCCCAACCTCTCATGGACTCACCTTATTAATGCTGAACTTAACAAAGACACCCAATAGTTTTAGCACATTGCAAGTCAGAACTCTAGACCTTATGAGGTCTACCAGTCTCAGCTTCCCTGGTAGATGGGATAACATATGTTATGTTGCCAAGTCTGGCTTATATTTACTTTGCTTGTATTTTATATTTATCTGTGTACTTGTTTTAATAGGAGATCAGGAAATACACTTCTCTCTTTTCCTTGAAGAAGGTATGGGAAGCTGCATGTGCTATTAGACACTAGATGTGATAGCTGTATTGGTTAATTTTATTTAATTATTTTTCTTTGTTACAAGGGAAGATTCACGGGGCAGGTAGAAGGGGTCATCATTTAGAAATGATTGTGATGTAAAAAAGTAAATTGAATCAATAGAGCATTAATTTTTTTTTAAAGAGTTGTATTGGCTGAAAATTTTGATTATTTCTGGTCAAATGACACATTCTCACCAAATGACATACAATCCATTTCTAGGCCTATGGTGGTTCTTAATGAAATAAGGTTGCCCAGCAAGTTGAGTACACTAATAAATTGTTGGAGGAATTGTAAACAGATCCAATCATTCAAATCACTTTGGAAAGCAACTTGAAAGTATGTTAAAAAAGTGATTAAAATATCCATATTTTTTGACTCAGAAATATAAGAATAGACATCAAAAGCAGAAATGTCCCAAAATGTTCATAGCAGCCACTTAGACATAAAAACAAAACAGACTGAGGAATTTGTAAACAAATTGTGTTACATGAATACAAATTAATATTACTCCCCTGTAAGAAGTTGCAAATATGAAGAATTTAGAGAAACATGAGATTTATAGGAGCCAATAAGCAGAACAACAATACACAAAATGACTTCAACAATGTAAACAGAAGCTACTGTAAATAGAAACAAGATTGTTGAGTAAATATAATGACTAAGCCCTGACCCAAAGAGTTAAGAAAATGCACCTCCCTTTCTGGGTTACTATGGGTATGGAATATTGCATAGATAATCAGATATGGTCGATGTGTTTGCTAGGCTGAATGTTTTTTTTTGTTCTACTTATAAAAGTAGAACTTCCCTTTCTTATAAGGGAAGGTCCTGTATGACGGTCAGGGAGGGACACCTTGTATTTAGGAATGAATGTCATATAAAGAACAAAAGACATCCATTAAAAAGACTTTTTATAAAAGGAAAGTTATAAAAAAAAAAAGGGTTTTGCATGTGGTGATCAAGTATTCTTTTTTGTGAATCTTTGACCTTTGATAGGAAAAGAGGCTCTCCATTCTGGTGTTAGACAGCCAGCATAGATGCCCTAAGTCCACATATAATCCTGGAGACCCTGTCCTAGGTCCTCTCAGAAGAAGCTAACCTGGACTCTTATTTTTCCTTCTCCTTCACAATGAGCTTATGGGATTATAATGAGGGGACTGGCTAAAGAGTCCTTAAGAGTACATGCAGATATTTTCATCCTATTTTACAAACCAACCAAGGGACCACTACTCAATCTGTTCTTTGACCACTTCCCTCAAAGAGAGCAATATCTTATTCCTTAAATGGAATAGATAATACTGCCCTGGGTAGGTCTGGATATCAGGGCTAGGGAGAAATATGATCTTATCTAGATAAGAGTTAAGTTTTATTTCCCTGTCTTGATCCTTTTATTGAGACTTTAGCCTTTATTCTTTGCCTTTTATAGATTTTCAAACCAGAGAAAAATCTAGAAAGGGTTTTTAGATCATAGAAATAGGATTTCTTAATATTTTCAGCTGAATTTAAAAGGAGGTTTAATATGCTTCCATAATACAAATCTATCCATCTCTCTTCATTGGTGGCTTCCAGTAAAAAGCACTGCTTTGAGTTGTCAGATAGAGGAGGGACAGATAGGCACATACTGGGGCCCTACCCAGTTGTCATTGAGTTTAAGAGCCCTCTGTCTGTTTCATATTTATTCTTTCTTAATCTTGGGTAAATGAGTATTTCTAGAGGGGAATACCAAGGTGACCCTGTGATTTCTGGAGACCTAGAGGTCCCATTAGAGGTTATCAGAGTCTGTTGTGGAGACCTGGTAACAGAGGTTGTGAGAGTGGTAGTACCTAGTGATGGATGGAGATGGATACAGAAAAATAGTCACCCCAAGATGATGACAGCTTCAGGGAGTGTGACTCTTGCTCATTTTTGGGGGGGGGAAGGGATACTTTGCAGCAATTGTTTTTTGTTATGCCTTTTCAGTAAAACCCTTTCCTACAAGCTAATAGAGATCAACTGGCTGATTGATAATGGGAGTGAAGGGGTTTACCCAAAGAGGGTTAGGGTTGCCTGAGACCCCAAAATACCAACATGTCGGGTCCTGCAGAAAGAATTCCACTCAAGTCTTCTCAGCCAAAGAAAAGTAAAGTTTATTGAAAGTTCATTAAAAGTTCGCCATGTGGGGTAGACTCTTAAGGAGTCAGTCTATGCTAGGTCATTCTATGGCACTCTCACAGAGCAAGTGTGTGCTAGGGAATTCTGTGATGCTCCCATACCACAGGGAAGGGAGATATAAGATTTCTCTTATATACAGAGGAATCTAGGAGTGGTCTAGAGGAGTTTGGGGAGCGTCTTCAGGAGGAGTTAATGAGGTCAATGCAAGAGTGGATTGATATTTTGATAGGCTCAAGGGCGGGAAGCTGATGGACAATGGAGGGCCAGGCTAGTAACAGAGGTTTGAGCCCAGCCACAATGAAATACTTAAAGCCTCTGCAAATGCCTCATCAAGTGGGAAGATTCAATCAGACTTCAAGGGATTTCCCAGAGCCTGTACCTCAAAGATTCAAGGAGAGCTCAAGGGGGCTCCCAGAGCCTACACCTCATTAGGAGCACACAAGTGGGAACTCAATTTTTGTTGTTAGAAGCCATAACCCCTCAGAGTTACCCCTAGCATCCTGAAAAGTCATCAGATTACCTTCAGAGATTCCAGCTTGTTGAGTGCGAGTGTAGGTTAGAGCAGCTGACCCCAGAACAGGTGCTACAGAATCATAAATTCTTATTCCTTTTAGTAATAATAACCAGTGTTTATATAGCACATTAAATTTTGCTTTACATATGTTATTTAATCCTCAAAAATAACATTGTGGCACTTAACCCCAACTGCCCTCCAAAAAGCAAAAAAATAACATTGTGGGGGTGGCTAGGTGGCACAGTGAGTACAGCACCGACCCTGGAGTCAGGAGGACCTGAATTCAAATTTGACCTCAGACACTTAACACAAAAACTAGCCATGTGACCTTGGGCAAGTCACTTAACCCCAACTGTCCTACCTTCCCTCCTCCAAAAAAAAAAAAAAAAGCAAAAAAACCCCTTGTGAATCAGGTACTATTATAATCCCCATTTTACAGATTAAGTCACTTCTCCAAGTACATACAGTTAGTATCAGAGGCAGGATTAGAACTCAAATCTTCCTGAGTCCAAGTCCAAAAGCCTATCCACTTTGCTACCTACACAGGAACCATTATAAGAGACTTTAATGGCTGTCTAATCCAGTCTCCTCATTTTACATAAGAAGAAACAGAGTCCCAGAAGAAGTAAATGACTTTCCCAAAGCTTCATAGCTAATTAGTGACAGGGCTGGGATTAGAACACAGGTCACCTGATTCCCATTCAGTGCTCTTGGTAGTATTCAAAGCAGCCTCTCTTTGTGTAAATACAGGAACTAAAAGGGAAGAAAATATGAACAGAAACTCAACAGAATGATACTAAGGTTGTACCATAGTGCCCCCTGTCATTCTACATGAAAAGAGAAAGAAATTTAACTGCAACTTCCTGGAGGGACCATGCATCCTTACAACTAAACTAAATGTCAACCCCAATTGGCTTGCTAGGCTTTAAAGAGAAGTGGGAATTTGCCTTGTTCCTTTTTGAAATTTTACATAACCAGACTTCTAATGTAAAGGGAAGTTTTGATCTTATAGATAAAAGGGGACTGAAGGTGGCTCAATAAATATGGAACATTTATAATGAGTGTGTAAAACGTCAGCTAGTCTCCTCAGCAGGGAAGATCAACAAATTCATAACTTATATTTTGGTAAATACCTCTATTCCTAAATCTAGTTTTCTAAGTAACTGGATTTTTACTTTGATTTTAAGTCCTTGATAAATGAAAGGTCATTTGCATTTTACCAGTTTGAATTTCATAGTAGAAAACCAGGCATAGGCATGTGTATCAGGAAGACCAGCTGTTCTATGTGCTATGCCAAGCAAGTCACATATTATTGCTATGTGTGATACCTCCAATCAAGACCCTTCTGTGACAATTTTGCACAGAAAGAATATAGATTTAGAATTGGAATGAACTTTTAAGGTCATCTAATTCAACCCTTCATTTTACAAATGAGGAAAGAGCATCTAAAGTGGTTAAGTAACTTGTCCTAGGTAAATAATAAGTGATTGAACTAAGATTTAAAACTAGATCCTTTGACTTCAAATCCAGCACACTTTCCATTTTGTACTGCATAAAAATGTAAATAATTCAGAGAACAGAAGGATGGGAGGAACTCCTGAGGCTCTGCCTTCTCCCAAATAGGACAATTCTTCCAAATTTCTAAATTTGTTTAGGTAGAAGACTTTAAAAACCTGATAACCCCTTTAGAAAATAGAATTGTAAACATGTGTCTTTAATAAATTTGCCATAGGTCTCTTTCTCCCTTAGGCTAGTAGTCAACAATTCTTCAAGTATAAAATCTATATTGTTGTTCTGTCTAAGATAATACTTTTGCTTGGGCTCACCATGCCATCCACATGGGTGAGGCTGCAGCTCAAAAGATCTGACATGCATCCAAGTGCCTTTTAAAAACTAGAACCATGGGAAGGCTATCTTATGTTGTAGCTGAGC
Organism: Pseudocheirus occidentalis; assembly: GCA_028646575.1. Lineage (NCBI taxonomy): Eukaryota > Metazoa > Chordata > Mammalia > Diprotodontia > Pseudocheiridae > Pseudocheirus > Pseudocheirus occidentalis. The sequence continues at coordinate 137,823,848 of CM053593.1, read as the reverse complement.
CTGTAGATGGTTCAGCCCTGTTCCTTAGTTAATTCAAAGACATCTATTACTGGTGTTAGGAAAACTTCTCTTTCACCAAAGGCCTTTGATGATTAACCTGGGGTTTTCGACCAACTTCAATATATCTCTCTGTTCATGACTCCTGGCAAGTTTGGGAGTTTTGCAGTCATAATCTAGAAGACTTCTCTCTCTGATCCAGGTCCTTAAGGATCTAAAGGTCTCATGGATTATGGTACTGGAGGAGACTAAGACCTTGCTGAGGTTTGTTAAACTACCAAGTGTGCCAGAAAGTAAGGATGGTGGGTAAATTGAGTTTAAAATGAAAGTTGGGTGACAGATAGGTGATGGAATCAGAGTTCAGGTGGAGACATATTTTTGGACATGGCCAATGTGGCAATTTGGGTTTTTTGACTATGTATATCTATTATAAGAGGGTTTTGTTGTTGTTGTAGGAGAAATGGAAGGGAAAGAAAAGAGACTTTTGTTAATTGAAAAATAAAATAAAATAAATATGGGAGGTGGATTAATGTGAGCATGTAGGGAAGCTGGGGTGGGGAATAAAATTCTTCTTTTGACAGGGTAGATTAAGGTTCCTTCCAGCAATCAGAGCCCATAGGTCAGGTCAGGGTTTCCCCTCTGTACAAGAGAGTTAAGAGAAAGTCCATGTATACTGTCTATAATGTAGTGCCAAGCCCATTTTGTGTATTCCAAGCAGAGTTAAGACCTGGAAAGTTTTTAGCAGGTTAGGAAGAAAATTCGATCTTACTTGTTCTCTCCTCAACATCTAAGAAAAGTAACCATAAAAAGTCCCAGGGTTTCATTTTCACATTTCCAAGAAGTAGCTCTTCAGGATGGAACAGAGAAACATGAGGGGGTGGAACTAGCAAATTAAAGCTCTTTAAATGCTTGCTCTTTCAGAATCTTGACTTGAATCTCTTCTTTGAAATAATGGTCTGGAAAAGTTTCTGAGGATGGAACTAGAATATCTTAGGGAAACTACCTGGGATAGATTGATTGTGACTCCATGGTGTGGGGAAAAAAAATCTTTCAATGTATCTTTTTGTTTGTTTATTTGAGCCATATACCATTTTTGTGTGAGCTGAGCATGGAGAAAGAATTTCAAGTGAACACTGAGAAGCTAGAGAGCATTTAGAAGACAAAACCAAGAAGGTAGTAAAAGGGCTTTGATATTAGTTTATAGGAAGATCAGTCTAAAAAGTTGAGAATGTTTAGCCTGGAGAAGAGGAGACTTGGGAACAGGAGTAACATGACAACTGTCTTCCAGTATTTGAAGGACTACCCTGTGAAAGAGGGATTAGGCTGGTTCTGATTGGTCCCAAAGGACAGAAACAGGATCAATCAATGTCTCCAATTTGTAAAAACATAGATTTCTAACAATTAGAGCAATTCGGAATTGTGCTTGGCTTCTTCAGGAGGTTGTGAGCTCCCCTTCATTAATGTATTTCAAACAAAGAATGGACTGACCACTTGTAAGGGATATTTTAGGGGATTCTTATGTAGGAATGAGTTGGATTGGATTAGGTGATCTCTGAGGTCCCTTCCAACTCTGGGATTCCGGGATTCTCAGAAGAAATACTTAGAACTTTTTCCCCTTTTTCCAGGTCATAAGGAATTTTAGATATTGTTATCAACGCAAGAAAACCTAAGTCTTTTAGAAAAAGTCCTGCATATAGGTTAATAGAAAGAATTTATAGTGACATCTGTTTAGATTACATATGCTACTCTGAAATTTTTATTTCAGGCAAGGCCTTATAAAAATGTTTGACCTTGGTGGAATTACCTTAGTCCAAGGTTGGGTCCTGAGCTTGGCGTGTTCAGGAACTGGATATTATCAGATCACATGGACATTCTCTGGGAAATTACTTCATACTTATCAAACTTACAATGACAAAAAAAATAATGATAGCTAGAATTTATATCATGCTTTAAAACTTGCAAAACACTTTACATGTTACCTCATTTGATCCTTACAGCAACCTGTGGTGTGGGGTGTTATGATGTTATTATTTCCATTTTATAGATATGGAAACTAAGGAACAGAGAGATTAATGACTTGCCAAGAATTACACAGCTAGAAAGTGACTGAGGCAGGGTTAGAACTCAAGAGATTAATTTGTAAACCAGAATATCAATTTATTAAGTTATACTTGCGGACATGGCTTTAGGCCACAGAATTCTCTTGTCCCCTAGTTAGGTTACCTCTTCCAGGTATATTCATTTCCAGTTTCTAGGAAACTGAATTAATCATCAAAGGTGGCTAGATTAGTGTGGGGAAAAAACAAAGAGTAGTGGATAGTATTATGGCATATTTAAATCTTTGTTCTCTCCCAGTCTGACAAAAGTTATATTATACTTTTTTCTTTTGATTCATCACTTCCTTAGTATAAGCAAGAAATGAAGAAATTCCCTCTACCAATGAAGACTGGCAACTGCTCTTACCCTTACAGTGTAAGACAGTTATCTGGCACCCTGAGAGCTTAAATGACTTGCTCTGAGTCAAACAACCTGTATATGTAAAAGGCAGGACTTGAACATGAATTGTCTTGACTCTGAGGCCAGTTCACTTCCAACTACACTAGGCATCCTTTAAACTTTGTCTTTTATATACAACTTAATTATAACACAAAATAGAACATGGTATGTGCACAACAAAATTCTAAGAAAAGAATATTTTTTTCTGAATAGAAGAATCAAGGAAGGACTGCGTGGATGAGATGGTCTTTGAGCTAGGTCATAAAGAAGAATGCCCAAAATGTCATGTGATAAAAATAAGTGTGGAATTAAGAATGCATTTCCAGAGTAGGGAATGGCCTTGAGCAAATACATGGAGACAACAAAAATTAAGTAAAATTGGGGCCCCAGCTCCAGTGGCACCCCTGTAAAAAAAATCACAGCTTTATTTTTAGTCTCACTCCTAATGTGGTGCTCCTTCAGAAAGGAAATAGTAATAAGGACAATAGCAACCAAACAAGTTTTATTGGATAAGGGGTTGTTGCCCTAATGAACATTTTCCTTTCTCCAGGCAGAATCTGGAGCAGTAGAAGCTTATCCATTACTCTTTGGAAGTCTAGGATCCTTCATAGGTTTGAAACACCTCTTGGCAGCTTGGTGGACCAGCTAAGAAGCCAACTGAAATAGCCCACACCTGAAGATGTTTTGAAGCTTCAAGGACTCATTACCTTTACTAAGAAACGAATCTGGTTGGCATTTAAAACTCTTCACATTCTGACTCCAGTGTGGCTGGTTTCCAGACTGATTTGACTATAGTCCCATTCATACTCTCTACCTTCCATGCCTACTTGCTCCTCTCTGTTCCAAGGTTTCCATCTCCCATCCCTGAATCTTTTAAGTAGATGTTCCCTATGCCTGGAATGTTCTTCCTTCTCACCTTTGCTTTTTAGAATCCCTCACTTCCTTTCCTCATGTTTTAGCTCAAGTGACAGCTCCTGAATGAGGCCTTTCTTGATCTCCACAGTTGCTGGTACTCTCCTCATCCCCAAAATTACTTTTTGTATATATTTTATATTAATTTCTCTGTGCACATGTTGTTTTCCCTTTATTCCCCACAAAGGAATGTAAACACTTTGAGGTCAGAAACTGTTATGTTTTTGTCTTTGTATTCTGGTGACTCGCACAATGCTTGACACATAATTGGCACTCAATAAATGACTTATTGAATTAAATTCATGTGGTTTTTTTTTGTGCTAAAATTCAGAAAACAGATATACAGTTTACAGCAATTTGTTAAACATACCCTAGAATTACAAGGTCCAATCATTTAGGACTCCCTTTCTGAATAGATATAAGTGACCTAGTACTTAGTATACTTGACACTTCTCAATTGGTAGTTACAAAAGAGTTTGCTTCGGTTGAGAGAATTTTCATCTTTTGCCTTGGGTTATTTGTGGAGGGAGGGATGGACAATATCTATGTACACTGACCCCTCAGATATTAGTGGGTGCCAGTGTCAGCTAGGTGGCTAACAGTGGATGGAGCAGCTAGCCCTGGAGTGAGGAGGACCTGAGTTCAAATCTGGCTTCAGAGACTTATTATCTATGTGATCCTATACAAGTCACTTAACCCTGTTTGCCTCAGTTTCCTCATCTGTAAAATGAGGTAGAGAAAGATATGGCAAACTACTCCAATATCTCTGCCAAGAAAACCCCAAATGGAGTCACCAAGAATCAGACATGACTGAAATGACTCAATGATAACCCTTTCATTTATCTTTAGCCAGAAATTATACACCTTAACTGACCTTAACTAGCTTTAACTTGGAGTAAATTGGGAAAATAGGAGAAACAGAGACCTAGACACCCTTGGGACAGTGCTGATCAGTTATGTACCCCATATATATGATACCTCATATGTATGCAGGTATGTAGCCCTATATGTATGTATGTAGCCCCATATACATGATACCTGAGAGATATCCTTTGTGGTGAAGTTCCTCAGGCCAGGTAATACAAGGACATTCTGTTGTGTGATTGGGTGGCAGTGGGAAGGGAAGAAGGTAAAGATGGGTTGAAGGAGTCTAACTGCCAAAGACTAACCAGTAATCACAGACTGTTCCTGACTGATGAGTGAGTGAATGAACTCCCCTCCCCCCAACTACATATTTTAGCCAACTTCAAAACATTTCCCATCACATCAAGCCATCCACCAGGAAATCAGAGTTTGTTTATGGATGTGTCTTTTCATCTGTCCTAATGAGGTGTATGAAAACCCTTCCCTTACTTTCTGCTTTTTGTTCTTGCTCAGGTAATGATTCAAATAAATAGTGCCATTGCTACTAGAAAGGGTACAGGCTTCTATTGTCTTTTACCTCTGCTCTTATGTGCCTGGTACATAGTTGCTTAATGGAATGCTTTTTATTCATTCATTTAATTATTAAAGACAAGTACCCTGAGGATGGTGGTGATGGTGGGCACTAGGTTGAGATCCTAGGGCAAAACCCTATTGGGTTATTCTAGTTATGACTCTTCATAATTTTAATGCTCAACATTTTAGATCAAAGCGTTGTACATATTGAAGTCCTTTACATGGAATTGTCTTTTTTTCTCCCCTTTAAATGTCAAGCTTAATAAAATCTAATTCATTCATTCCACAGATATTTGTTGAATGCTCCTACTTGACAGGAACTCATGTTTGATATCTCCAAGTAACAGAACTGAAGGACAGCATCATATGAGAAATTTGACAAAAATCAACTCAGTAACTAAGCCCCACGTGAATGCTTTTCTTTAACATTCTTTTCTTCCTCTTGTATTCTTCTCTCCAAGAATGTTATCTCTTCAAAGGTAGGCATAATATTGATGGGTGTCAGTGTGGAGGTTTCCTTGTGATGCTTGATCTTTTCTGCCTCCTCCCTTCTAGAATGAGCTTGAGCTGAATCCTTCCCAGGTCTTGCTTATCTGCTCCCTAGGGGATGGTTTATGTTAGGATTTTTTTCCTTTGGTCACTGTACTCTCTTCCACAGAGATCTTCAGCACACTCTTTTAGCCTAGGAACAATATAATGGCTTTCAGAAGTATGCAGTCCCTTTCCCTGCTATTTTATGGAGCTTATGTTAGACAAAAGTTATTAATAAATCACAATGATCCAGAGCCCCTAGATAGGAAAATTCCTATTATTTGGACTGAGATTTGGTTCTTTAATTTAAATTAAATTGATGTATTTCCATTTAACTCCTGGTTTCTACGTATTTGAGACAAAATTAAGACAAAAAAAAAGAAATGTTTAGGTAGGAGTGAGTCAAGTATAGTATCTGTCTATCAATCTATCTATGCACATACAGTGCAGGTACAAGAAGGGGAAGGCAGCAGAAAAGAACACCTTTTAGAACTTTCCTTAGTTCTTAAAATGGTGAGTACAACCATTACCTTCAATCCAAGTCCTCTTTTATGACATGCCTTCAGAGACACAGGGGCACACCTTGGTCACTCCCTTTTCTCACACCTCAGCTCACCTTTCAGTTTTTCCTTTCACATGTTGACCCATGCCTCTGATTCTCAGAGGCAGGGCCGGGGATGCTCACTCTTCCACTGCTGCTATTACTCTAGTTTTCATCTCATATAGTTCCTGACCCTTCCTTTCAGTCTAGTTTCTAGCAGACAGTGTGAGTTCTTTTTAAAAACTCTTGGGTGTGACCCAACTCCACCTTCCAGCTCAGAAATCTTGATAGTTCAAATTGCTCTCATAATTGAGAAGGAATGCTTGGCCTTCTGAACTAAAATTCTGAAATGCCCAACAGTTCTTAAAAGTATTAAAAAGGGACTGGCTGTTTGTTGAGGTTTGTTGGTGTTGCTTTGCCTCTGCTGTCTCCAACATGGTGTGTGGCATATAATATGTGCATCATGAATGTTTGCTTTTGTTAGAACATTCTTATGATGATATATTAAAATAGGAAGAAAAAACACCTTGATCCTGGACTATAGATGTTGGTGGTTTTATCGGTTAGAGCTGGTTTAGTTGATATACAGAGCATGGTTTCTATTTTGCAGACCTTTATCCTTGCTCCTCAAAGAAAAGCTAGGAATATGAGAAAACTGGTGCAAATAAGGATGGGTAGGAGACTTGTCCATTTCTCAGGTTTTATGTGCTAATTCCTTTTCTTTTACTCAGATGAACTAAATCCTATGATATCCCACATCCCCTCATTGTCTTTGAATTCATTTGTAAACCATCTTTCGTTAAATGTTCAAATCCTACAGAAAACTTTTGGGATTTGTGAGATTTCAGCTGGTTGAAAGTATCAACAACACAAATCCAGAGAATAACTGGATTTGATGGGAGTTAATTCCAGTATAAAACCTAATCACATTTTTCTTACTTGACTTCGCTAAAGAAAACTTCATATTTGTTTTTGTCCTTGTCCCTAGGTCAGATGTCTTGGCTGATACATAAACGCATACAAAGGTGTCTATCTGTCTATATGTAAACCTATATCTATATCTATCTATCTAAAACTTACTAGTTTATAGATCAATTATTAACAGGTAAAGAATGGTCCTAGATCACAATGAGCAACAGATCATAGATTTAGAGTTTGAAGGGATCTTAGAGGTCGTTGAGTCCAACCTACTCATGTAGATGAAGGCATTAAGAATTAGAGAGCTTAAGACTTGCCCAGAATCACTCAGTGTCTAAAGTAGAATTTGAAGTCAGGTCTTCAAAACTCTAAGTCCAGCATTCCAGCACCACTACACTGTGCTGCCTTTTAAAATAATGACTGAAGAGTGATGGGGCAGTAATTCAAGGAAGTAGAGAATAGTTGGAAGAAGAGAAGATGGGAGCTGAGGGCCCTCAATAAGGTAGCCAGGCAAGGAAAACTCATGGTAGAATAGATAATAATAATGGCCAAAGAATGCCAATCCTGAACTGAGAATAGACTGGGGCTGAATTATTGGACAAAACTAGATTATATTCTCAGTTTGTAAATATATAGAGGGAAGAAAGGGAATAAACATTTATGTAGCTACTACTATATGCCAGGTACTGTACTAAGGGCTTTTACAAAAATGATCTCATTTGATCCTTATAACCCTGTGAGCTATAAATGCTGTTATTATCCCCTTTTTACATATGAAGAAACTAAGGCAAACAGAGGTTAAATGACTGGCCTACGGTCACCCAGTGAGTAAGTTTCTGAGGCTACATTTGAACTTAGGTCTTTCTGATCCAGAACCAGTGCTTTATCTACTATGCCACTCAGTTGCCTATACATGGTCATGATTTATATTCTTTTAAAAAATTTTAATTTTATTTCATTATTTACATTCTTATAGATTTCTTCTCACCTGTAGCATTATTTTTTTCATGCTTGAGAAGATTAGCTTGTGTTGCAAGTGCCTGATATGACAATAAGGAAGATTCAAGCAAGAGTTTATTGTTTGTTTGTAATTTTCAAAATCTAATTTTAATATCATCAGGAAAAATATTCAGTTAAATAAAAATGATTGCATATGAAACCTAGAATTTATTAAAATATGTGGAAGTTAATTTTTACAGAAATGTCCCCTTCTATGCTTTTTTTCCTTTTGTGCATTTTTCTCTCAACTTTGTTGCAGTTACAATTATTTCAATGTAATTGTTAGTGTGTACATGATTCTATTTTTCTTTAATTTATTCTATATCACTATATATGCCTTTACATTATTAAAAATCTTCACATTTATTATTTCTTATGGCCTATGCACAGTCCATTATATTAAACAGACCAACTTGTATGTCATTCACCAATTATTGGATTAATAGTTTGTTTCTAGAGGGTTTTTTTCCTTTCTATTTTGGATAAAGCTGCTATGCATATTTTTGCACAAATAGGTGGACTTTTTTCCCTTTCAGTAATATTCTTAGAGTGTACTCCTACTAGTGGGATCACTGAGTCAAAGAATATGAACAGCTTTGTGATGCTTACTGTGTATTTCTGTCAAGAGTTACTGGCAATCTGGAAGTGGCATTGAAGGTAGAGAGCCCTCTGTGCCATCACAACAGCTTCTTAGCTGCAACATATCAACTCTGACAATGGAGGGCTTTCTGGGCTTTTGAGTGTGCCAATACCAAGAGAGTCTGTTGAAGAGCCTAGTCATGTGCTGCTATCCATTCTGATGGTTATCAACCTGTTCTTCACTATTCAGGTTAGTTCTGTTTGTTGGGTTCCTGCTAAGTATTTCTCAGGATGGGGAAGAAACTTTTAGGCTGCTGACGTAAAGCATAAAAATTTAGAGAAATGAAAATACACTGCATGTATTTATTTGAGTTATTTTTGGTGGTAACAGTCTGTCCAGAAATTCCAGTTTTAAAAGTCTTTATTATGTACCACAAATTCATGGAGCTATCGTATCTGATGTGCAGAACAAGTTTAACGTAACTTGTCCCAAATATCTACTAATCCCAAATAGAAAACAGAGGTCCACACATTTATCTTGTAGATGGTATGGAAAATGGCAAAATAAGGACACTGGGTTATTACAGTAGATAGTTATGAACAAATTCAGTTTCAGTGTTTTGAACAAATAAGCAGCTAATTGATGATTAGAGTTAGGTAGTAGAAAGAAGAGGTAAGGGGGCAAAAGCAGGGGCAGGGAGTGAGTTACTTTAAATTTATTCTGAATATTCCAAGTGTCAGTTTTCTAATTTCAGTTTTAGCTTAGACACCTTGGGAAACAGAAGATTTGGGGGGCCATGTTGAAATCTCATTTGCCAATTTTAGCCATCATACAAATTAGGAGTTTCAATCACTGGAATATAAATTAGAAACTGGAATTAAATATTTGTTTATATAAGTAAACATTACAGGAATGGGAATTTCCATCTAGTCTTTTTGATATTTTGTTCAAGCATGAGGTAGAAGGGGTTTTTCTGAAAATTAAGAAAAACACGGATTTCATTCTTTATGTCATAGTTAGGAATTACATAGTTGATAAGTTAAAATGACTCATCTCTAACATTAGCTCAAAAGGCTGTCATGTTACTTGTTCAATGTAAATCAAAGCAATGAAATTTAGATCTTTCTCATTTGAGGTATGAACATTTTAATTTAACAGGTCAGTACAACAATTTAATTGGAAAGAACAAAACAAAATTGAATGCTATGTAATTACTAAGCACAAACTAGCAAAGAGTTGATAAAGTTCATCTTCCCTTTTTTGCAGAAGTAGGGGATTACCATTGTGGAGTACTATATATACTGTCAAGCTCATTTTCTTTGCTTAGTTTTGCTGATTTTTTAAAAAATTCTTTGTTACAAGGGATGTTTTCCTGAGTAGGACAGAGATATATTTAGAAATGGAGTTGATATAAATATAAAAGATACTCATCTGATTCTACCACACTGCTAAACTCTTCCTTTCTCTGGGAGTAAGTATGGAATTGTATTGTCATTTGGACTGATCAACTGGAAATGGTCATTAAATTGCTTTCTCTCACCTATCTCAATACTAAGTTTAAAAGGTCAGTGTTAATAGGTGCCAAATCCTTACATATAACCCTTTGCAAACATGTAGTTTACAAGCCTCTTTAGGTGCAACTTAGTCCTTAAAGCTACAACATAGTTGGCAAATTCCTCCAAGGTGTTAAGTTTGTAGACATAAATCTTAGGTTTAATCATAGGTACAAATACCATTGAAACAACTCTTTTCATTAAACAAACATATATTAAATATCTACTATATATGTCTGTGTTAGGATGCTTTAAGGGGAAGATATTAGTTATAGTTCCTTCCCTCAAGGAGCTTAGATTCTGATGGTGGTAATTACATGTGTACAAAGATAATACATATTAGGATATGATAATTGCACAAGAAAATTTCAGAGTACCAAGATATCAGATGAAAGAGGCATCACTTCTTTTTTTTTTGAATAAAATATGCAGAACAGAGTCTACTAGATTTTAATTGTTTCCCTCACCCCCTTCAATCTAGTTCTATAGATCAGTAATTGGCTGTAGTCAACTGTACTTTGAGAAGTCATTCAGACCAATTTTGGGACATTACAGAATAGGTCTTCCTGCATTAGAAAGATTCAAGCTTTACACAAATATTTAAAGAAACAATCACTACCTCCCCAGGAATATCATCCTCAGCAGAATTGTAAATGGATGACATCTTTCCTATGTCATGTGCAAGGTGGATGGGAAGAAAGAAAAGTCTAAGATACTCTCTACATAACAGTGGGTTCACCAGGGAACACAACTTTGCTCATATGAAAAGGGAGCTCTAGAATCCTGTAGGAGTCAACACATTCATGTCTCTTGGTTTGATGTTATGGGTTCATGGAGGTTGTTTCTTTCCTTCTATCACTGGAAGGTCCATCTTAGGTGGCTTGAAGGCTGCTAGGTCTTCTGCAATTCTAGTAGCCTGAACCCGAATGAGCTCCATTGGTGATGGCTTCTGAGTACCTCTGTAAGACTGGACACTGAAACCCGAGTGGGATTTCTGAAGGGTTCTTGGTCCAAAAAGGTTCCATTTTTCAGATGAGGGTTTGTCTCTATCTCCATTTCCAGAGTCCATGCTGCTGACATCTAGGCCAGGTAAGGAAGTAGAAGATCCATGACTAAACAAGCCTCTGGGCTTTTGCTTGGGAGAAGAATAGGGTGTGCTGCTCGGAGAAGACTGGGTTGAAGCAATCAGTCTGTCTTCTTTGGATCATTTCTCCATTTTGAAACTTCAATTTATGGACTGCCTCTGCCACATGGTGGTACTTGATTTCTTCTGTGGTGAGGCCTTTTATGGGGAGTGTATCCCGCATCTGTCAATCCTGTCTGCTGCTCAAAGCGCTGCATGTTCTCTTGCGTCTGTTTTGTAATTAGAGAATTCATAATGTGCATAGCCTTGGCCTTCACCACTGGGGCCTTGTTCATTTGGTCATTGGAAGCTGAGGGGGTTACGGAAAAACTATTTTCTCCTTCCTCAACCTTGGAAAGCTGTTAGTACTTCCGACCTGGGATGACCTGGTTTTTTCACAGAACCTTACTGCACAGGTCAGATGAAGGCGGAGTCATTGGTGTGGGCTCATCCTCCAGGACATCATCATAACTGAATGCCCGTGAATGCATTCCAATTGGCAAAGACATCTTGCCTAGAAGCCCACCTGTACTGTGCTCAATAGCAGGCACATCTGGCTCTCTGGATGATGCCATGAAAGATTGTGATCCAGGTATTTCTCTAGATAGATATCCAGAACTCTGATTCCCACGGTGAATGTCTATGGAAGTTTTGTGGATAAAGATGTCAAATGGAAACATTTTGCAGCTAATGATGAACTAGCAAAGAGTCCCAAACAGCTCTCATACAGACGGCTGTGTTTCCGTGAGGGGGGGGGTGTTGGGTGGAGGAAAAGGGGGAAAGAGACAGTCCGCAGGCCGAGGCTCCGCCAGGGACAGGAAAATGAGACTAACAAGGGTCCAGGTCCCCGTCACTCCCTAAGCTCCGAAGCACGGGGTGAACGGAGGCCATGACGAAAGTAGCGCCAAGACCCAAATGGACCTCAGCTGGGAGAAGTAGAGTGAAGCAGAGGCATCACTTCTAAGCTGGGATCAAGGAAGGCTTCACAAATTTGGGTTTGGCCTTATAAGATAGGATGTCAAGAGGTGGAGATGTGACCCACTCCAGGTAGGGGAAGAATGTGATTAAAGGACTAGAGATGGGAGATTATGGAGGGTACAAAGGAGATCAGGAGGCAAAGTCCCTCTGGGTTGGCTCATCATTTTGACTGTAATCACAGTGTAATTCTTGGCTAAAGAGCTATTTGCATATTACTCAGTGCTCCAAATCTGAGTGAAGGGTAAAGTTGGTGAAAGCTTAAGAGAAAAGAAATCTTGGTCTTTTGGTTTTTAACTGCTAGAGAGAATGTGATTCCAGACTGTCTTCCTCAGTAATAGTTATTGGTGACTGTGACAGAGAGCGGGGGAAATGGGATTAAAAAAAAAAACTGGCCAAAAAACTACTTGTTGAATTGGACTCCCTTCTCTACATTCCACCTTCCGCTTTTAGAACCTTGGCCCCTGAAAATCAGAAACTTTCCCCTCTACTCCAAATGTTGTACAGGTATCCAGAATTTAGATTTATGCCCTCAAGTTCAATGTGATAAATGCAATATGATGTAAATAAAAAGCTGGTAGATGAACCATGTACACATGCAAGTTTAGTGAAGCTAACAAATTGGTATAGGTTTCTATATCCAAGTATGTAAAACTTGAATGCTATTTTAATTTTAAGTAATGGAGGTAAATCTAACATTAGACTATTCAAGAACCACCTTCAATACAAACCAGAAAGTAGGACAATGCTAATTTAATATTCCCATCAGATATATCTTCCTGCATCATTGCCTCCTGCAACATGCTCCACTTAACCTAGACAGAGCAGAAATACCACTTCTAAACTTGCTTTCCCAATCCATAACTTTTATTTTAGGGGGAGGTGATGAATCTGTAAAAACTTTTTGATGAGATGAACACTGAGCCAAGACATAAAAAAAGAGGCCTAGCCTATCACTGAATACAATTTATTTTTAATTCTCTAGTTAAAATTTTTCAGAAGTCTGAAACCATAGTTCCTATTTTAGGTTTGTAAAGTAGTTTGAAATGCTTAATTGATGCTTTGAAATCACTTGCTTCCTTTTGTAAATTTGATTGTCTTTTTTAAAGAGAAATGAATAATCATTAACAAACACAAACATTTCAAGAAACAGAAAATAAAGAAAAACCTTTTTTAAAAAAAACCCCAAATTATGAACTTCAGTTTTGCACAATTTGTATTTTAAGAAGTGTAAGTGAAAGGTAGAAACTGCCACATTAACCTTGAAATTTTAAATAAAGGAAAACTTGTCTCAATCAACCAATCAATCAAAAAGTCTTAAAGTCATTGGATGAAATGAAATGACACCAGAAATGAAGTCAGTTCTAATTAACTGAGACATTTCTTTATATCTTCTGGGACTTGTATTGAGTTAGCTAGAATCAGGGATAGAGATTCCAGTGAGGAAAAGGGGATTCCAGGTAAATCCCTTGAGAAGTTGCAAAGGTGGGGAGGAGTGTATTTCAGCCCAGACTTGGTCTCTTCTCTTTTCCCTCCCTGTACTCCATACTTAGAGGACATTGAAAGTTTTGATGAGAGGATACTGATTTCCCATCTTCCCATCTTTACTTCCCATTCTTCCATACTGCTATCCTACTAACATGTCTGAATCAATTGAGGTAGTGTCTGCACTGAGAAGACAGATTAGTTGAAGATTATATAATAATAACATAATAATATAATGATAGTATACGTATATTTAACATAGCAATGACAAAACTGTTCTAGTTTTTTATGTTCTTTTCTGTACTTTTTGGCTTCTATGCATTTTTCTTAAAATAAGATATATTGATCATTTTCCTGATTGACCACCCACAAATCTACACCCAAGTAGGAACTTAGTCTAATAGTATACATACCAACAAAAAAAAAAGAACATTGGTCACAATTGACAATGCATATCTCATTTTGAAGTCTATTGCCTCTGTCAAGAGTTGAGAGGCATGTTTCATCATCAGTCTTTTCACTGATTACAGTTCTGAGGCCTTTCAAAAGTGTTTTTCTACATGTTATCGTTGTTGTTATTGCATAAGTTGTTCTGGTCCTAGTCTCTTTACTCAGTGTCACTTGGTATTCTACATTAGATTCTCTGGATCTGTTAAACTTTTTTTTTTTTTGCTTTTTGGAGGAAAGTTGGGGTAAACTCATTATTTCTTATGGAATAATAATTCCATTATGTTTATATGCTACAGTTTGTCCTGTCATATCCCAGTTGTTAGGGGAGTTTTAGCTCTTTGCCACTATGAAAAATATTGCTATAAATATTCTTGTATATATGAATCCTTTCTCCCTATTCTTGATCTCTTAGGGATCTGTGCCTAAATTGTAGTTTTCATGGGTCAGAAAGTATGTACTATTTATATATTTTAAGGATAGCTCCAAATTGTTTTCCAAAACAGTTGGACCAATTCACAGATTCACCAACAATGCATTAATATGCCTGTCCTCTGATAACCTTTTTAACAATCATTTTCCTCTTTTGTCATCTTTGTTAATCTGGTAGATTTATAATCTCGAACTTTGGAGTACTAGTAATTTTCATTTTCCTAATTATTAGAGATCTGGAGCATTTTTTTTTCATATAAGTAATAGTTGTTGGTATGTCTTCATTTGAGCTTTCCTAGTAGTATCCTTTGACCATTTATCTGTTAGGGAATCACTCTTGTTCATATGTTTTATCAGGTCCTTATATGTTTTGGAGATTAGACTTTTATCAGAGAAATTTGATGTGAAGATTGATTTTTCCAAGTGTTTCCCTTGAAGTTCTAACTGTATTTATGCTGGTACAAAAGTTTTTTCACTTTTATGTATTCAAAATTGTCTATTTTATCTTTTATAATTATCTCTTATCCCTGGTTTAGGCAAGAATTTTCCTCTATGCACAATTGTGTAAGATATCTCCTTCTCTAGTTAAAAAAATATATTTCTATAGCACTATCACTTCCCAGTATTACTCCCCCTGTAGAACTTGTCCTCATTGACAAGGCAAAAACATTTTTTTTTTGCATGTGTATTCTATTTGTTTCATCATTAGTCCTCTGGAATCAATCAACTAACCAAAAAGCACTTTTTTTTTTAATTTTTGGAGGGGGGAATGGCAGGGCAATTGGGGTTAAGTGACTTGCCCAAGGTCCCAAGGCTAGAAAGCGTTAAGTGTCTGAGGCTGAATTTGAACTCAGGTCCTCCTGACTCCAAGGCTGTGTTCTATTCACTGCGCCACCTTGCCACCCCTGAAAAAGCACTTATTACTATGCACTGGGCTAGCAGATAGGAATACAAATGCAAAAGTAAGATTGTCCTTGTCTTCAAGAGTATCTACATACATGTGTGGGGATACACATTCACAATTCAATAGATATTAGATATATGCAAAACAAATGGCTAGGAGGAACACTACTTGGTGAGTCAGGAAAAATCTATTGAAGGTAGCACTCAAGCAGAGCCTTGAAGGGATCTAGTGGTTCTAGGAGTTGGAAGTGAGGAGGCAAAGTATTCCAGCAGTGGGGTAGCTCTTGTTTATGCAAACACACAGTCACAGTAAGATGAAGTGTCTTGTGAAAGAGCAAGTAGGAAAGTCTGGAATAGTCACTGCGTTTATCTGAATTCTGATGGCTTTTAGTTGTTTTCCTTTACATTATTATGACCTTTGTATATATTATTCTTGTTCCAATTTCTTCATTCTACATCAGTTCATACATTTCCCCATATTTCTCTTGATTTCCTTTATACATTGCTTCTTAAGCCACAATAACATTCTATTACATACGTATATTACAGTTTGTTCAGTCATTCCCCAATAAGTGGAATAAAGTATGTTTCCACTTTTTTGTAATCACACAAAAATGCTTTGAATTTTTGGTAGAGATATACAAATTTCCTCCTTTCCCCCTATTTTTCACCTCTTGGAGTAACCTTTTGGACTATTTTAACCATAACTTGTTTTCCAGAGTGATCAGACCAATACACAATTCTGCCAAAGGTATACTAGTGTGCCTGTTATTCCATACTGTCTCCAATGTTGTGTTTCATCATCATCATCAATTTGA
This sequence comes from Pseudocheirus occidentalis, assembly GCA_028646575.1. Classification (NCBI taxonomy): domain Eukaryota; kingdom Metazoa; phylum Chordata; class Mammalia; order Diprotodontia; family Pseudocheiridae; genus Pseudocheirus; species Pseudocheirus occidentalis. Next base: position 137,807,701 of record CM053593.1, on the reverse strand, counting down.
TAAATGCTGAAAGCTGAGAATTGTTTTAATTTGTATTTTTCTTATAATTAGTTTGGAGCATTTTCCACATGTTGGTAGTTTTCATCTCTTCTTTGGAAAATTTTTTGTAACCATATACTACTTATCTGTTGGGGATGGTTCTTGGTTCTGTTTGTACCAACCTCCTATATATCTTGGACTTTTATCAGAGATATTTGCTGTACAGATTTTCCCCCACTAGACATTTGATCTTCCTATTGTAATTAGCTTTGTTTAGACAAAAAGCTTTAGGTAATCAAAATAATCTTTTTAAATGTTTATGATCGCCTCTCATGTTCATTTAAGAATTTTCCTTCTAGCCACAGATTTGAATAGTACCTCTGACCATTTTTCTACAATTTTTCCTTTATTCTGCAAATTCTTTAATATTTAGTTCATGTATTCATCTGAATTGTCAAGTGCTTTTTGTCACTTTTTAAAAACATAACACAGGTGGATTCTGAGTAGCATATTTTTGTGTTCTTTTTAGAGAAACTGCATAGTTATGACTTGACTTGCTCCTAATTGCAATCTGACACTGACAATCTAAGTTTGTCTTTTAGCTGCAGAATATTACATTGAATAGTATCTTTCTTGTCACAATGTGCCTCAGCTGAATTTTTGGGAGAGTAGAGTACTTTATTTGAAAGAATTAAGCTAAAGCTCCATTTTTAGACTGATTCTTCAAAAATCCCCTTTCATATTTAAAATCCTATATGTTCAGTCAAAAGAATGACAGAGTTTCTGTCTGTATTTGTCTACAGTAATGATCTAGAATTAGAGACCTGAAATGCATTCCCAACCTTGATTCAAGGCATCTAGTAAAGGAGCTAATCTGAAGTCTAAAAATAAACTTCTTAGCAGGTAACTTGAAAGGACAAAGGGGTGACTAATGTTACCTTGCTAATCTGGTCCCTTGGGAAAGCATTAATGTAAAAACGTCTTAACTACCACCTTCTTCTTATAAAGTTGTCTAGATCTGAAGCTAAGTTAAATTTGTCTTTCTGGCTTGAAATGAAGCTGAATTTTTAATAACCAATTCAATTCAGCAACATTTATTAAGTGCTTATGGTGGGCTAAGTATTCAGGCTACAAAGATTAAAAGAAGCTAGTCCTTGATTTCAACTAGTTAGTATCAAATGAAAGAATAAATGTAAAATCCTTTATGAACCTTAAAGCTTATACTTCTATTAATCCTCTAATATCATTACATTGTACTGGGAGGGAGGATGTACCAAGCACACAAATATAGGCATAACATAGAGAAGTTGGATTGTTGGACCTATGATTTCACTGGTACAGGGAAGTCCCATATGGAGTCTCTCGTTACCAATGCAGGTGGGTTCCTTTTCTGCAATTTAGAACATTAAAGAATTGTCTTGAGCACTGAGACACCTAAATAACTTGTCTGGGGTTGCACAGACAGCAGACGTTGGATTTGAGTCCTTATATTCTTGGGTCCAAGGCAGACTCTTTATCCAATACATCATATTTATTGCCTTTCCATTCTAGATATGCAAAGTGTGGGGGTATGAGGGCGTTAAAGGAAAGATCCAAACATTTGCTCTGGGCAATTTGGGGTGAGAACATACTTTCAATGAACTAAAAGCATACTCAGAAAGTGTCAAGAGGATATAAAAAGTTGAAGGCCCTAGCTCTCAAAGAGCATATATTCTATTGGGAGAGATAATATATTCACAAAATTTATAAAAATTTATGTTTTTATTCATATAAATAAATTCATATTTATACAAGGTTTATAAACGCAAGATGATTGGGGAGAGGAGGTATTAGAAAAAGCTTAAAATCAGGAAGACCCTCACAGAGTTGGAAGTGGCACAAGGAAAGAAGTTAAGAAGCCTTTATATGTGCCTATTATGCTCCAGGCACTGTGCTAAGTACCGGGGAGTAAGAGTAAGGTTTTAAAGACGGAGACTGGGAAGCGCATTTCACTCGCAGGTGGTCCGTATACAAGCACAGACAAGGGACAGATGCCTCGTGTGAGGAACAGCAAAGATAGTTTGGCTGGACCACGGAGTGAGGAAAGTGATGTATAACAAGCCCAGAAAGTTAGGTGGCAGCGGGGTAGGGAAAGGATTTAAACGTCAGACAGGAGTTTATATTTAATTCTAAAGGGTGATAATAGGGCACTGGAATTCACTGAGCAGGTAGGCGAGTGACCCGGCCAGACCTACACTTCAGGAGTACTTCGGTGGCTATAATGGAAGACTCCTGGGAGGAGGTGGCACCAGAAGCCAGAAGATTCAGAAAAGCCTAGATGAAGAAGCACATTCCAGGCTCGTTCTGCCTGTGGGAGTCTGCCTAGGCGGGCAGAGGCCGGTCTGGGTGCAGGGAACACCTTAGTCCGACGCTTAAAGGGGAGTCACAGGAAACAAGACCGGAAAGGCAGGTGTTTTGCCCCCTGGGCAGGAGGGAGGCCCCTTAAAGGCAAAACGACAAAGCTCTAGCATCAGTGAGGAACTCACGCTTGAGGGGTGGGGCGGAAATCCGTTCCTTAGGCATGTCCTTAGGGAAAGATTCCAGGCTTTAAAGCCTCCAGGGGCGAACCTGACTGGCACTCAGGAGAGTGCTGTGGTCCAGGAGCTGAGGCCAAGGTCCGGACCGGTCCCCACCCTTCTCAGGAAGCCCTGACTGAACCTCCCTTTTCTCCCAGCTCACCCTGTAAGAGATTTCCGGGGCGAGGGGGGAGGGGTCCCACATTCTCGTCAGGGACGGCTCCCCTCAAGGACCCATCGGTCGACCTTTCGCAACTCAGAGCGCGTGCGTCCAAGAGCACATCAAGAACTCAACCACCGTCCCCTCCAAGTGCACACTGGCTCCGCCCTTTGGGCGGAGAATACCTTGAGTATTAATCCTTCTTCCAATCCGCTCCTCCCCCTGCCCGCCCCGGAAGCCAATCCTACACCACTTTTTCCCCCGCCCCCCACTACCTTCTGTGGCGCGTCCAGAGGCCGATCCAGCCGCTTGGCTTCTGATTGGCGGGGGAAGAGGGAACGACGCAGCACACGTGAGGTGGATCAGCCCCTCCCCCTACGCCTCTGCGTGGAGAGGGGCTGGGTGCGGCGTAGCGCTTTTCCCCCATCCCCCCAACCCGAGTCGGCCATTACCCGGAACAATCCCCGAGCCTCGGGTCAGGTGACCCCTGGCGGGGCTGGCGCGGGGGCAGGCCGTGGGGGAGGAGTGGAAGAAGAGGAGGGCGGAGTAGGGAGGGGAGGGCTGGGAGGGCGGGGGGAGTGTGGGAGCGGGGTCACGTGACTCAGCATGGAGGCGGTGGCGGCGGCAGCGGCGGTGGCAGCGGCTGGGCTGGCGACGGTATCGGCGGCGGCCGGGAGGAGCCGCCGGGCCAGGAGCCGCACTTGTTAGTGTGTGCGTGTGTGGGTGCGCCTCGGAGGGGCGGAAGGACGGGGGACGAGGACATCGTCACCCGGGACGACGACGAGGAGAAAGCGGGGACGGGGGGCGCTATCAGGCTCCGACCCCCGGCCGAGGGGATGAAGGGAGTATGGGCGCCAAGGAGTCACGGATCGGATTCCTCAGCTACGAGGAGGCGCTGAGGAGAGGTGAGGGGGGGAGGGGCCGGTCCAGGCCTGGGGAGGCGACGGGGGGAGGGTACCCCCTTTTCCCGGCAGGTTCAGGGAGCCAAGAGAGAAGGGGGAGCGAGATGGAGAGAGAGCGTCCGTCTATGGGGAAGCGAGAGAGGAGGGCAGCCGGAGGGCTGGGGCGGACACCCCTTCGAGAGGGGCTTGGCGAGAGGGTCGGGGCCTTATCGCCGAGGAGGGGATCCCACCAGTGACTGGAAAGGGAGACTACACATGCTCTCCTGTGATGTCTTCTTGGAAATGTCCGGGGTAGTCCCTCCCCTCCCTATCCCTTCCCCCACTCCTCTCCAGCGTCTGCAAGCCCCTTTCCCCTGACATCTCGTTATTCCCCAGTCCTTTCCTTCTACCAGCCTGGCCCCTTAACAGTCTGAGTGGCAGCGGGCGAGCCTTCTTTCTCGTGCAAGAATGCTGCCAAACCCTCTCTTCTCCTTGCCGGCAGAAACCCGTCTTAGAAGGAGCTTCTTTTCTCGGTCTTCTAGGGCCCTTATCTGTCACTTGGGAGCTCTCTCCCGTGCACTATCATCATCCACTCCCGCCTCCTCCTCCTCCCCGCCTCCCTCTCCCCCTTGCTGCTGGCGGTGATAAGGACATCCTGAAATTAAGTTGTGTGTTTGAGGTGAGATGAGGCTGGACAGCTGATGCTGCCACGAGACTCTGGTCTTAGGTTACATCCTTCTGCAAACGTTGGCCTTTGCCTTTTTACTGCACTTGCCTTCACTCTTCCAGTAGTATTAAAATGGCATTCGGAAATCCTGTATTCTGATATTATGCTGTGTTATGCTCCTTTCAGAGTCAAGGCTTCGTTTCATTAACAGTTCTTGGACTGTCCTTTTCTTGGCTTAGATGTACAGTAGGTTGTTAACGCTCCCAGTATTTATTGTACTATCGCTTTTGTGTTCAGTAGTACACATCTCAACTGGAAATGATTATTGCTCAGTGTACAGCCTGTATGTGGTTTATTTTTCTCATGCTTGGTTTTTGTATTTATATTTTCCCTTGATGTTTAATGGAATTTTTTTTTTGGTAAAAGGTATGGCAGTAGCTTGTTTTGGGTGTTGGACTTTAGACTGTTAACAGGTTCTTAAGGCAGGAAAACTGCCATCCTTCTGGGTCCTATTGTTAAGTGTCCAAAGACACTAGATTTGGATTAGAATACAAAGTAATGGGAAAACATTTGGTTGTGTTTTGTTTAATCTGGTTAAAAATGAACTTTTGCAAATATGTGAGAAAGTGGAGGATGGCTTCAGAGAACCATACTAGACAGGTAAGATATGTATGCAACTGTGGACTAAGGTGTTTTTTGTCTGTCAAAACAGTAAAAAGCTGCTTTAGGACCTTTTTTTCTGGAGGGGGATTGTAAAGGTAACGCTTTAGCTTAACAACCTTAGTCTCACCTTTTTTTGTCCTTGCTTCAACATAAGAAGTGTTCCACACATGTTGATGTGCTCAGCCCCAGTAGTGTAGTCATTTCCTGGATACTGTTGGAACTTGACAGGTCTGGCCTCAATTAGGCAATAACTTACATGGAGTGAAAGAGGAAATCAATGAGAATGATTTACAGGTTTGTTCAGAAATCCATTGTTTCTAAAGTTTGAAGTTGTGAAGACTGTACAGTATTTGCCATTTTTTAAACAAAGCCCCCAAATAGATTTTTATCCAGCTGCCACCCATACAGTTTGATGTCTTCTGGTGCTGAAAGGTTGAATCTTTGGATTGAAGGTAATAATTTGTGTATTTAACAGAAGGCAGATTAATTTGATTAGGTTTTGTATCTTCAAGTCTTTCTACAACTTGCTGTGAAGCATCTTATGAATTTTAAATGATATATTTGGAAATGTAGGAAATAGTTGATATTAGCATAAATGAGGACTTTAGTGTTCATTTAAATAGGTCTTTTTTTTTTTTTAAGGATGGTCCAGCTTGTTACCATCCAGTAAATGTCATACTTTTCCTGTTATTTCAATTAGACTAGGACTTTGTGAAACCTGGTGGATCTTTTTAGCATTCTTACTTGTTTAAAAATGTTTGAGGAGCTCTCTCCTTAGGTGCATGAGCTATCTAAATTACATCATTTGCTTATGTTGTATTTTTCTTTGTTTTTGACAGAAATTATCAGCATTATGTCAGTAATTGTAACCATTAGGGGCAGCTAGGAGGCGCAGTGAATAGAACACAGCACTGGAGTCAGGAGGACCTGAGTTCAAAATTCAGCCTCAGAAACTTAACTCTTACTGGCCTTGGGACCTTGGGCAAGTCACTTAACCTCAATTGCCCTGCCCTTCCCCCTCCAAAAAAAAGCAAAAAAAAAATTGTAATCATTAGAAGGAAATTTACCTTGATACCTTAGTACTGAATACATGATCTTTTTATCTTTTTCTTTACTTGAGAGTGTTGACTGTAGAATGATTGTGGCTTAAGTAAATATTGTCATAGCCAAATACTGAATTACTAAGCTTCATCTTAGGGAATGTGGTTTTAAAAGAGAAATATTACTGTGAATGGCTGAACTTTTAAAGGACTTGGGGAAAAATATGGCCTAATAATTGAGGATAACTTTCTTAGTATCATCTCTGTGTAAATTGAACAACCCCCCCAAACTCCCAAATCACTAGGTTTGATCTTACTTTCAGTTATTTATACGTATAGTGGCTGAGATTAAGCACATAAAAACTTACACTTTGATGTAGCTGATACATATAGAACCTGTTGTTTTGTCTTTCCTAGGATTCTTTATAGTTCATCAGCTTGTTGGGATCTTGACATTGGTTTGAAAAGCCTGTGTTATGTTTTCTAAGGCTGCCTAGCACAGCTTTGTCATTCAGTGGGGGTGAGAATTTATCAACTATATCCTCCATATTTTATCTCAGTCCTTATTTATAATGACTTTAGAGTTAAGGAATATATTTTTTCTTGGAGTTCTTTAAGTTATATGTGAAAAAAATTAAGAGGTATAAAGGAAGGATCATCTGATTCAACCTTCTCATTTTTTTTTTTGTTTCTTTTATGCCTCCCTTCTTGCTTGTCTTTTTGTTCTGTACCTTTCCCAGTATACTAAAAGAAAGTTATGAGGCTTGCTTGTGACAGGTGAATTAAAATAGTTTTTAGCTATTAATTTATGGTAGTAGAATTTAAAAGATACCTTCCTTTCTCTTTAATTATGATATGTTACTTATTTTTTTCTAAGAATGGGTTGATAAAAATAAGCCATGTGTCAACAACAATTGTGCTCACAAGTGACAATTTTTTTTCCCAAAGTTTCTAGACTTCCTTAGTGTCCCATGTATACTTTTTCAGTCCCTTAATCATATCCTTCTTAGGAGTGCTTGTTACTAAAACACTTTACCTGTTGTTCCTGTCTTACTCTAGCATTTGATAAAATATGTTGTACTCTTGTGGTTTCTCTCCCAAGCATCTCCTCTCTGTGAGGACGTAAATAATGGCTTTAAAAGATTCCTTTTGGGAAATAATTGTCTACACTGAAGGTCAAAAAGGCATGTTTGAAAACTTTTTGTTTCTGTGTTATGTCCTGTGAACACTTAGATCTTTTTAAGCCCTTTATTCTCATCTGAGAAGGGACCTGAAAAATGTATCTAGAAAGCAGAAATTGGGTTTGATTAATCCTTTATAGTCTATGTTATGTACATTCTGTGTTATGGACAAAAATGAAATTGCAATGATTTTTGTTGTTTCTTAAGTAAAAGGTAGGATGGCATTCTGCATATATTATCTCTTTCAGGTAATCACACAGAATACCATTGCTATCTGTTATGTACAATCAGTCATAAATTAGTAAATAACCCTTTATTAAGCCTTACTATGTTTTAGGTGCTGTGCTAACCACTGAACATACAAAGAAAGGCAAAAAAACTCCTCCATACAAACAAGAATTGTAGCCTGGGCTCTCCAGAAGTGTACGTTCTAATGGGGAGGGACAACATATAAATGTCTAGGAATGTTCAAGATATATAACAGAGTATATGAAGATAATCTGAAAATAGAAGATATTTAATAACTGGAGGGACTAGGAAAGCCTCCTGCAAAAAGTGGAATTTGAGCTGAGTATTGAAGGGAGTGAGGGAAATAATGGCTGTAGTGAGGGGACAGATCATTCCACTCACAGGAGAGAGCCATTGCAAAGGCAAGGAGTGTTATGTTCCAAGAACTCCAAGTAGGTCAGGGTAGCTGGATCATAGAGTATTTGGGAGGGTTAAGTGTAAGTTGGTTGGAAAGATCAGCTCATTGTAGTTGAGTGCTCTGCAGTATGTTTGCCAAAAAGATTATTTTATGGAGAACTCCCACAGGGTAAGTGCTATTGTGGTGGCCAGAAGAAGCGACACAAGGACATTCTCAAGGTTTCTCTTAAGAACTTTGGAATTGATTGTGTGACATAGGAGACACTGGCATAGGACTGCTCAGCATGGTATGCCCTCATCGAAGGTGCTGTGCTCTATGAGCAAAGTGGAGTTGAAGTAGCTCAAAAGAAACTCAATATGTGCAGATTTAGAGAATCCACCCTAAATGTTAGCGTGGACTATTTGTGCCCAAACTGTGGTCTATAGAACATTCCAAGCTCGTATTGGTTGGATCAGCTACAGTCAGACTCACTGTAACTTAACTCTGGCAGAGTGATATCATTTTGGTCCTCTTGAGAAGGAAAGACAGCAGCCTACCAAGTTGGAAAGATAGGGGAGGGGCCACCAAGTGAAAAGCTTTAAAATACTAAACTGAAGACTTTATATTTGATCCTAGGGTTGCTAGAGAGCCATTAGAGTTCCCTGAACTATATATAGGTGGTGACATGGTCAGTCTGACTATACTTTAGCAAAATTACCATGATAGCCGAATAAAGCATGTGTTGGATTGGGTAGTGACTAGACAGGGAGACCAGTTTGAAGGCTATTGCAGTAGTCCAGACTGGACATGATGAAGACCTGAACTAGCATTATGGATATATGAATGAAAAGGATGGGGATGTGTAGGTAAAATGAAAGGATGTGGATATAGATTGGATATGTGGTGTGAATGAAATACTTACTATGTGCCAGGTCCTGTGCTAAGGGAGCTCTGGGGATACAAAGAAAGACCCAAACAGAGTCCTTTATTAGGTAGAATGGCACATTGGATAGTATGTTGGATTTAGTGTCAAGAAGGACTTAGATTCAAACCCTGCCTTGGACACTAACTGGGTGACTCTGGGGAATTCACTCTACCCCTTGTTCCTCAGTTTCCTTATCTGTAAAATGGGAATAATAATAGCACCTACCTTTCAAGATAGTTGTCAGAGTCAAATGACATAGCATTTAAACCTCTTTGGAAATTTAAAAGAACTTAATAATAAGCATCTCTAGTCTCTTGACCAATCCTGGACCAAAATGATGGCTTGTGGGCATGGGCATCTCAAACTGGTTGTTCCGTAAGCCCCTCAAACTCAACATGCCCAGGACAGAACTTATTTATTTTCTCTTCCAAATTCTCCTCACTTTCCTGTTACTGTGGAGGACACTACCATTCTCCAGGTCACTGAGACTCCACAGTTTCAGTGTCATTCTTGAACCCTTACTTGAATACACCTCACATAGCCTATCTGTTGTCAGGTCCTATTTCTATCGTTGCAGAATCTGGATGGACTATTGAAATAGCATTCTGGTTGATTTCCCTACGTTAAGTCTTTTCTTACTTCAGTCTGTCCTTCACTTATCTGGCAAAGTGATTTTTCCCAAATTCCCTTACTCAGTAAAATTCTAGTGGCAGCCTACTCTATCATATGCTTAATGTGCTCCCCTGTCTTACTTCTGTCTCCTGACTTTCCTGGACTCCTTTGAGACTCCACTCAAATACCACCTTCCTCCTTCTATGAGGTCACTTCCCCTTCCATCATATCTCTCCTTCAGAATTATTTTCTTTTACATGTTGTCTCCCTCATTAAAATGTGACTTCCTTGAAGTTAGGTGCCCTGTTTTTGCCTTTCTTTTTATCTGAAGCACTTAGCACAGTGCCTGACTCATAGTAGATGCTTAAGAAATTCTTGTTGACTGACACTGCAGTTAATTGGGAAATGGGGGTGACAAGGTCAGTCCTGTGCTTTAGAGAAATCATTTTGATAACTGAGTAGGGGATAGTACATTGACTGGGGAGAGACTGGAGGTGAAGTGTCTGTAAGGAGTTAACACTTAGTTTAGTATTTAGGTTCTTAGTGATTTACAGGTTAAAGTAGTATTTGAACAAATAAGTATTTAAACAACATCAGGAATTCCAGATAATCATAACTCTCACATTTTATAAAATCTTGATGTCCTCTCCTCCTTATGCAAGGTTTTGATCACTGCATTTAATGAAACTTAGAATTTAGAAACTAACTTTAAAATAACTATAGTGGTTAGTGTAATTCTATAAATGAAGATGGAGTTAGAATCTGGGTTGCAAAGTTATTTTTTTTTTCACTAAGGTAGATTTATACTTTAATGTATAATCTGTCAAGTTCACAGTAGACTTATCTCAAATTAGTTTGGGATAGTGAATTTCTGTTATGGTCATCCTATGGGATAATATGAGACATCCTCCTGAAAACTGAAGACCAGATAGTTATTATAAAAAGGAAAAAGTATGACAAATTCAAGTGAGTCTGCTTATAGATATAATCGTTTTATGCTTGAATTAATAAGCAACTTTTTTTGAAACTTAAAAAAAATTCTGAAGCTACATACCAGAAATCATTTACATACACAAAGCAGAACATAAAAAGAAAATTCTATATGAAACTGAATATCCACTTTATATGCTTTAAAAAAAAATTACAATGGGTACTTCTTTTTTGTGTCACTATTGCAATGTTCCTTGGTCCTAATTAAAAAGTTGAGAGAGGGAAAAAAAACTCTAAAAGTATTTATTAAGCACTTAACTATGTTTCAGGCACTTTGTTAAATTTGGATGTATTAAAAAAAAGGCAAAAACAGCCTCTTTTAATAAAGCTTAAATTTAATGAACATAGGAAAACTAAGAGTACCCAGAACATAGCCTTGGAGGACACATGTAGTTATGAACATGATATAGATCAGTGGTTCTCAACCTTCCTAATGCGCGATCCTTTTAATACTCTTATGTGTTCATATCTGCATGTGGGCAGACCAGCCTGGAGACTATAGAGGAGTGGTGTCTTGGTTCCTAAGACCATCGGAAATATGTGTTTTCTGTGACCCCTGTAACTCCTGTGAAAGGGTCGTTCGACCCCCAAAGGGGTCACGACCCACAGGTTGAGGACTGCTGATATAGATGAACATCCAGCAAAGGAGCCTGAGGAGTGGTTGACAGGCAGGAGTCCTTAAGAGTGAGCAATTGATGAAAAGAAGGTGATCAAGTCTTGTGCTTAAGAGAGCTCTAGAACAGCGCTTCTTAAACTGTGGATCTTAATACCCAGTTTAAGAAACACCAAAGGGATCTCAAGTGAAAAAAGTTTAAGAAGCCCTGGTCTAGAAGGATGAAGACTGAGAAAAGGCTATTAGATTTGGCAATTAAGTGATTGTTGGTAACTTTGGAAAGAGCAGCTTCAGTTGAATGGTGAGATGAAAAGCCATATTGCAACAAGTTTAGAAAAAGTTAAAAAAGGGAGGAAATGGAGTTGCCAAATATATACTGCCTTTGTAAATTTAGCAGAAAAGAGGAGGAAAGATTTAGGATTCTAACTAGCCAGGGTTGGAGGATTTTAGTGAGAGTTTTTTAATGGTAAGAGAGTGGGGGGGGGTGGGTGGGCAACATCTTTGTGGGCCTCAGGAAAGCTCTTGGTAGATAGGGAGGAGATGAAAGTTTAGAGAATAGGGATGATAGTCGTGGAGATTGCTGAAGCTTAAAAGGAATAAGATCAGGAGTGCATGTAGGGGTTGGCTAGGTGGCACAGTGAATAGAACATTGGCCCTGGAGTCAGGAGGACCTGAGTTCAAATCTGGCCTTAGATACTTAACACTTACTAGCTGTGTGACCTGGGATAAGTCACTTAGCCTCAACTGTCTTGCATTTCCCCCCTCCAAAAAGCAAAAAAATAAAAAAGTGCATGTAGTATTATAAAAGGTTGACAAGGAGAAGGGCCACCTTATCACCCCGAGTCAAAGAAGAGATAGTGAGAAATGTCAGAAGGATGTGAGATGAAAAGGGGAAAAGAAATGACCTTATTAGATATTTTGTGAAGTATGAGGTGAAGCCCTTGGCTGAGAAGGTGGAGGAGGATATACCTAGGGAATCTGGAGGATGAAAGAGAAGATTTGGAATAGTCTTTTTGGTAAGTAGTAGATGAGGAGGAGTGGAAGGATTAACTTGTGTAGTGAAGTCCCAGTTGGGATAGGAGTGGAGACTAGATCTGCAGTTTCACTGATGGAGTGCCCTATATCAATGTAGGTTGGCACCTTCTTTGCATTTAAAGTTTTAGAGAGTTGTCTAGGACAGTGAAAGCTTAAGTGACTTGTCCATGGTTACACAACCAGTTTTTATCAGAGGTATGACTTGAACCTAGGTTTCCTTGATTCCAAGATCATCTCTTTTTCTACTGCTTCTTAGTTGAGATTACACAACAAATTTGTGGTGGACCCAATCAGCATAATTTGGTAACTTTGTCCAGCTCCATTCAGGTTGGAGTAATCCAGGGATGGGTTGGTGAGCAAGAGATTTAAGAATAGAGGATAGTGAAGTAGGAGTAATGTGGTACATAACTTGAAAATAGAAAACTGCTATTCTTATTTTACTTTCTTTTTTGTACACTTGGTTGGAAAGGCAGAAACAAATATAAAAAGAAGCTCACTGCATTGATGAATCCTAGATGCATTTCTTTTGGGATAAGTAGAATGAGGTAACATCAACTCATGGTCAATAAGTCCCTGTTTACTGAATTGTGCAGCTGTTGTTGGTTTTTCTTGTTCATTGTATCTTGCTTTGTATTTGGACACAGGACCTTCACAGTGGCACAACATCCAGGGCAGCCTTCCAAAAAAAGATTTGTGTAAGTAACAAAGAATTGGAATTGTGGTGACCAGAGAATACCATGTTTGAAATTATGAGGTGTTCCTTAAGGAAGAGAAAGGAAAGAAATTTGGTACTATAACTCCTTCCAGTAACTGGGTTACAGACAAGGTAGAACCATAGAGAGTCTGTTGCATTTTTTTTTTTGGAGCATGTCTATGAGACTAATGCTAAGTAGTTTTTCTTTTTTACTGCCTCTAATAACAATGACCATAGTGGTAGATGGATTTATTTATGGATAAAAGGACAATAATTAACCAGATTTAGAGGACGACAGTGTAAAAGTGAGCCTTACTCGTACTTTTTGAACTATACCTAGGAAGCATGGCTTCTGTTTTTAGGGCCTGATACTGATTTTGGGTGATGTGATACTTGTGATTTAAATTGAATCACCTAATCTCTGATTAATATATAAAATAGGAAATTCTGTTTGCTACTTTCATCTCCCAGTAATAAATTGCTGCTGGAAGTCAGTGTGCTTAGTTTGCCTAGTGACACCTGAACCAGGGTACTTTAATACTTTATAAATCTGAAAGGAGGAGTTCTAGAGAAGAATAATTATGTAACTTCTGAACCATGGAGGCTAGGATCAGGAGTCTGGGAGCTTCTGCCAGGACTGTATATTCTCTGCTATACTTCAAAGATTAGTCCTTAAGAGTGATGGGCTCTCTCTTTCTCTTTTTCAATGGCAAAAGGCAACTCTTAACTTTGCTTTTTAAGACAGAACTACAGGAGGTTTCTTTTACCCAAAAGAAGTTTAGGAGAAATCTTTGCTGTGAAGGAAGAAAACAGTTTTTTAGCAATTGGAGGCAGTGTGGTGCTCTGGGAAGAGAGTTGAATTTGGAATAAAGGGGACCTGGATTTAATTCTTGGTGATTCCCCTTGTTACCTGACACCCTGGTCAAGAAGACACTCAATGTCTCTGGGCTTCTGTTTCCTGAAAAAAGGGATTTGAATTGAATACCTCTAAGATCCCTTCTAGCTCTAAACTTATTGATTGAAACAGTGTTTTATTAGAACTTCACTAGTCTGTACAACTATATATTTCTTTTGCTGTCACAGAGTACTGCCTTGAATATATGAAAATATAGTCGAGGTGAAACTGCGATTGAAGTGATGAAGGTTACCCCAGTGTCTCATAATATAATGATATATATGGGAGTATATGATAGATATATTAATATATAAAGTTCTTTGCAAACCTTAAAGTGCTACATAAATGCTAGTTATAATTATAATCTAATTAATTTAAAATATTCTTTTATGTTTTTTAAAAATCTATTTAGTATATTTCCTGTAGTTCTTCTTTCTTGTAAGATAGAGTCTGGAGAGGTCCCCTTGCAAAGCTAATTCTCAGAACCCTTTCAAGATGTGAAAGGGTCCAGATACATAGTTGCCTTCTTTTGCTCCTTGCCTTTTGAGGAGAAGATCTGGCTCAGTTTTTCTTTGTTCTGTGTGTGCGCGTGCGCGCGCGCGCACACACACACACACACACACACACACACACACTTATGTATATAGAATAGGATAAATGGCATTTTATTTGTTGCTTAATTCAAATGCTTATAGTTGATATTGTCTATAAAATGCATTGGATAGCACTACACATTACACATGTAAATGTGAAACCCAGATTTTTTGACTATAGAATATTTCAATTTTGTTATGATATAGGATAAATTAATTACTTTCACCTCTAGTGATGACTTTTTATCTAACGTCTTGTGCTTTGTTGTATTCGATATTTAAAAAGAAAGCCAACTGTATATAACAGAGATCAAGCTGAAGTTTCATGTACAGGGTTTCATTCTGTTGCCAATTTTATTTGAAGTTCAGAATGAAGAAAGGAATACAAAACAGTGATTTTTGTGCTTTATCAAGTTTTTAAATATATACATATATGTATATATATAAAATATTTTGAATATGATTTTATAGTGGCATTTTAAATTCTTATATAGGTGGAGAAAATGAGGATTTATGATTTTTTGAAAGTTTCACAGTGACTTGTTTCTGAAACTGGGAATAGAATCCAGATTGACAGCATTCTTGTCCATATCGCTGATTTTCTTTTTTCTCATTATTTGGTTGACTATTTTCATTTTTGTTTTTTCTGTTCCTCCTTTTCTATGATAAAGTCTTTTTTTTTAATTTTCAGAGATTTCTCACTACTAATTTCTATTTCTTTAACCCATGAATGACCCTGTAAATACTTTTTAAATAACTTCTGCATGCTGACTCATCTCTGAGTAGGACCTCTCATGGTTCTTGAGGTCACTACCTGAACTTTTTGTATATAGACTCATTCCTCAAGTTGCCAAGGCTTTTTTTGGATGGAAGGCATTGCAGTATTCACTTAAACAAAAGTTTGTTAAACTTCAACCCTGTGTAAGACTCTAATACTCTAAGTTGAAAATAAAAAGAAAGATGCAAAGCAAAAGTCAGTCCTGATCTTCAGGAATTTACTAGAATATATTTTTGGTATCATTGGGCTTGTGTATTTAGAACTTTGTCCAGACCACAGAGTAAATCTTTGAAGGGAGATTGTTGTTTGTGATGCATCATGTGCTGCCATTAGTTGTAAAACATCGAATTTTCGACCTGTTTTTAGACATTGTTTTTTGAATCCCTTGGTGAGCTGCAACTTAGAGGTAACAATAGGATGCCTGTGCTAGTCATTTTGTTAATAAATTTCATATATAAATCCTTTACTTTTTGTATAGCCAGCCACCAGAAGTTATTCTGTATAATTTGAGAAATGCTGATTAGGGATTATCATCATAGAATTGATTTTGGGAAGGGGAGAAAATTTATTTTTCTTCCTAGACTTAAAGGTACAGTAAAAAGTTAACCTGATGTTAAAAAACATTTTGTATTATTTGAGCATTGGTATAGAAGAGATATGAATTGAAGTAGTCAGTGAAGATGATTGCCAAACAAATGTGTTCAGTCATTAGTTGGATACCTGACAGTAAATACAGTCGTCTGTACAAATTTTGTTCTCTTGTTTCTGAGTGGCTTATATTTTTAAGTATAACTAAATTAGTGATGCGTTTGAGAAATGGAAAAAAAAATTATTAGTGAGAGGAATAGTAAAAATAATGCCAAATTTGGTGTAGATGTTGTTTGACTCATAATATTTACCTGATCCTCTGACATGAATAATGATATTTGAGTTCAGTGCAGAAGCATCTGATTTGGTAAAGTTCTCAGGACTGAATAGAAAATGAAAGCAAAAAGAAAGGTCTCAGAAATCAATTAGTAAACATTTATCAAGCACCTTCTATGTGACAGGTGAAATTCTGCTGAATTCTGGGAATGCCAAAAAAAAAAAAAAGGCAAAACACAATCCCTGCTCACAGGAACTCACAGTCTCTTACGGGAGAAAACAGGCAAATAAATGAACAAACAAACAAACAAAAACCCCAGACAAGCCTATATACAGGTAAAACTGGAAATACTTAAAAGAAGGAAAGTGCTAAAAAAATGTAGCCTTTAGTACAAGCACTTATATCATTTAACTTTTTTTTGGAGGGCAATTGGGATTGTGACTTGCCCAAAGTCATAGGGCTAGTAAGAGTGTCAAGTGTCTGAGGCTGAATTTGAACTTAGGTCCTCCTGACTCCAGGGCCTGTGCTCTCTCTATTCACTGCACCACCGAGCTGCCCCCACTTATATCATTCTAGTTATAGTGAGGTGTCTATGCTTTTACTAACTTGCTTAAGAGTCAGTTTTGTAAACGGAGAACTTTCGAGTTAGCACTCAATCTGAATCATGCGGAATGCTTGCTGTAGGGTAAGTAAAAGGCATGTGAAATTCTACACTTTATATCATTCTTAATAACTTCAAAATTTCTAAAGCCTTGATCATACTTTGTAATATTTACTTCATAGTAAAATAGGAGACACTTTGTGGCTTGGCACAATTTATTAGGAATTTT
Organism: Pseudocheirus occidentalis; assembly: GCA_028646575.1. NCBI lineage: Eukaryota > Metazoa > Chordata > Mammalia > Diprotodontia > Pseudocheiridae > Pseudocheirus > Pseudocheirus occidentalis. The sequence goes on along the minus strand of CM053593.1, from coordinate 137,791,120 downwards.
TTACTTTACTTGATATTTTGTCCCTTGTTGTAGTTGTTTTTCTTATGAATCTAAGTCTCAATCATTTACACATCTATTAGATATTTCTTATACTTAAGAACTATGAAGAACATTGTTGTAATTTAGTTTTTGTACTAAAGGGTGATTTACAAACTGAGACAATGAAGTCTTTTGGCAAAGTTTGTAAGTGGTGGCTTAAAAAAATAATAGCTAGCATTTATATAGTGCATTAAGATTTGTAAATTCTTTGCAAATACCTCATTTTTTTGGGGGGGTAAAAATTTCTTTTATTAGATAGTTGTACACCAGGTAGCATCTATAAATAAATGTTTTTAGGTAACTGCTACATTTCCATTCTAAATTGCTTTTTAAAATTAACTTTTGTTTATTTTTACTTTACATCATTCATTTCCACAGGATTCTGAGTTACAAATTTTCTCCCCATCTTCCCCCTACCCACCACCCCAAAACAGCAATCCCACTGTATACCCCTTCCCCTGATCTGTTCTCTCCTATATCGTCCCCCACTTACTTTCTGGTAGGGCAAAATGGATCTCCATACCCCAGTGCCCGTATATCTTATTTTGCAGTTGCATGTAAATAATAATAATGATAATAATAATAATTTTATATGTATATATGTATTTACACACATATATAAGTTTTTTGCTTTTTGGAGGGCAATTGGGATTAAGTGACTTGCCCAAAGTCACATGGCTGTTAAGTGTATCAAGTGTCTGAGATCAGATTTGAACTCAGGTCTTCCTGACTCCAGGGCTGGTACTCTATTCATTGTGCCACCTAGCCGCCCCCTTTTTTTTCTTTTTCTTTTGGCGGGTAGATGGTGTTAAGTGACTTGCCCAAGGTCACATGGCTAGTTTTTGTGTTAAGTGTCTGAGGCCAGATTTGAACTCAGGTCCTCCTGACTCCAGGGCCAGTGCTCTATTTACTATACCACCTAGCTGCCCCACATATGTACTTTTTTAACATTTGATTTTAGAACTTCAAATTCTAGATTCTTTCCCTTCCTCCCTTGTTACCCACCCCCACTGGAAAAAACAAGCAATTCAATATAGTCTGTACATGTGTAGTTATGCAGAACCTCTCCACAGTGGCTATGTTGTGAAAGACTTATATTTCCCTCCTTCCTATCCCTCTCCCCACTTGTTCTCTTCTCTACTTTGTCCCTGTCCCTTTACAGAAGTGTGTGCTTCTAACAACCCTCCCCCCCAACCTGGCCTCCCCTCCATCATCCCCCCTCTCATTCCCATCCCCCCTACTCTCCTGTAGGGCAAGATACCCAGTTTAGAGTGTATGTCATTTCTTCCCTAAGTCAAATTCAGTGAGAGTAAGGTTGACCCATTCTCTTTTGCCTTCCTGTTCTTCCCCTCCATTGTAACAGTTATCCCTTGCCTCTTCTGTATGAGATGATTAACCCCATTCTGTCTCTCCCTATCTTTTCTCATTCTATTCCTCTCCCACCTCTCAATTTCACCTTTTAAAATATCCCTTCCTATTTAGTTGATCCTGTGCCCTCTGACTGTGTATACATATAACACACACTCACATATGTGTTCATATGCATATATACTCTTCTATATAGACATGTATATTATATTATACACAATTATATTCCCTTCACCTATCCTCATACTGAGAAAAGTTTCATAAGTTACAGTTATGGTTTTTTCATGTTGACATGTAAATAGTTCAACCTTGATAAGTACCTTATGATTTCTTTTCCATGTTTACCTTCTCGTGCTTCTTGTATTTGAGTGTCAGATTTTCTATTCAGTTCTGGTTTTTTCAGCAAGAATGCTTGAAAGTCCTCCACCTCATTGAATGACCATATTTTCCCCTGAAACATTATACCCAATTTTGCTGGGTACATGATTCTTGATTTTAATCCTAGCTCCCTTGATCTCCAGAATATCATATTCCAGGCCCTTTGATCCCTTAATGTAGAGGCTGCTAGATGCTGGATTATCCTGATTGTGTTTCCACAGTATTAAAATTGTTTCTTCTTGACAGCTTGTAAAGCCAAGAAACAGCAGGTTCCCAAAAGAGTGCTACTGTGAACGGTTTTTAAGATTCGGATTACACAGTAGTAGTGAACACTCTGTTTATTCCATTACAAATCAAGATTCAGTACAATATTCACAGTATAATATTCTCAATATTATATCTTATTACAGAAAGTAACAAGGAACAAAAGAATAATCACCTGGTTTCCCTAAGGGGGAAACCAGCTTAACACTTAAAGATTCAATCAGTCAATTAAAAGAATCACCTGGTTTCCTTAAGGGGAAAACCAGCTTAACACTTACAGATTCAATGAATCAATTAACAAAAGAGAGATTCAATCAATCAAAAAAGAATCACCTAGTTTCCCTAAGGGAAAAACCCTTCTCACTTAAAGATTCAATCAACAATTCACAATATATTGATCTTCCACTCATGGGGCAACCATTAACTTTAGTCTCCAAAACAGTCCTTAGAAAACCACACAAACTTTCCACCCCTTGATTTCCAACAAACCTCTGTTTAGTCCAAGGGCAGGCCTTTTCTTCATTTTGACCCTGGGTGGTCTCTCTGATTCCCTGGATCCTCTTCCCTGGTCCCAGCTCCCTCCTGAATCTGCCAATCACCTGGATTCAGGAGCAGACAGCTGTCAGGCTCTTGTCCAGTCATCAGAGATAAACAGAACCCAGGTCTTTGTCCAGTCCTCAGGGCAATCCCTGGCACACACTGAAGTTTACAGGGTTCAGTACACCTCAAATCCTTCACCACTTCTCTTGCCTGGAACTCAAGGATCAGCCAGGCCACAAACAAACAAAGTCCCATCCTGTTCATGTTTCAGTCAGCTTCCAGATACTGGGAGAGGAACTCTCTCTCTCTCTCTCTCTCTTTCTCAGCTGACTTCAGTCTCCATGAATCTTCCTTCACTGAGGAGCCAATTCCAATTTTCTCTCTCTCTCTCTCTCTCTCTCTCTCTCTCTCTCTCTCTCTCTCTCTCTCTCTCTCTTTCTCTCTCTCACTCTCACTCTCTCTCTCTCTCTCTCTCTCTCTCAAATTCTTCTTTATATACAGCACTGGCCTCCTGTCTCAGACAATAGCCTTCTTCCAAGTCAACAGGGGAGTTCA
>CM053593.1:137765996-137787476 GCA_028646575.1 Pseudocheirus occidentalis | reverse complement strand
CCAATAATTTTTAAATTTTCTCTCCTGGATCTATTTTCCAGGTCAGTGGTTTTTTCAAAGAGATATTTTACATTGCCTTCTATTTTTTTCATTTGTTTGGATCTGTTGAATAGTATCTTGATTTCTCATAAAGTCATTTGCTTCCATTTGCTCCACTCCTTGTCAGTGACTTACTTACAGTCAATTATTTGAACCTCTGAATACTTTTGTGAAAGTATTCACAAGTATTAGCCTCTGAGTGATTGCTTGGCCCCCCTGCAGTCTGTAGGCCATGAGCTCTGAAGCAGCCACGTGGATGATGCTGCAGGACTACTGCTTCTTGCCCTGGAGGCAGATGGGTAGACCGCTCCTTTCCCCCAAATTTAGCCCAGTTCCACTGACCTTTCACTTTGTCCTTGGCCCTTATGGATTGATAATTCTGGAAACTACCACAGCTGCCAGTGATCCTCTCTCCTGAGTGCTCTAAATGTGCCTTGTTCTGGCCACCCTGAGGCTAAAGCCCCAGTTTCATGTGGCACTGGTCTGGGCTCCCAGTACCCTGTGCTAAACCTTTACGTCCACCTGCCGGGCTGCCTTCAGTAGGAGCTTTGTTTCTCTATGCTTTTGTCGGTTCTGGAGCTCTAAAGTTTGTTTAGAGTCATATTTTATATCTATTTGAGGTGGTTATGGGGGTTGCTTACGGACTTCTCCTGCTCATGGACTTCTTCTGCTTCTATGCCACCATCTTGACTCCGCCTAACCAAATACCTCATTTAAAAAAAATACTACCTGGGAGGTGGGTGCTACTATTAAACCCATTTTACAGATAAAGAAACTGAGGTAGGCAAAGGGTTAAATGACTTGCCCAGGGTCACAAAGCTAATCAGTGTTCAAGTTGGATTTGAATTCAGATGTTCTTAACTCAAAGTCCAGTGCTCTATCTACTGTACCATGTTGCTGCCTAAGTAATATAATTATAATTATATGGATAATATAATAATTATAATACTGTTTTCATAATTAATAAAAACATTGACCCAAAGTTTCTTTGAATATTTAAGTGCTTGATTTATAAAACTTGAATGTTATTCAACATAGGTGACCTAATCAGAAAGCATTTTTATAGAAAATATTCACTTGTCACAGATATTAAGTGCATCACAAGAGATAGTCATGATTCCGTGAAAAGGGTGTTCTGCAGGCAGTTTTCAGAAAAAGAAATCAAAGCTACCTATAGTCATGAAAAAGTGTCCAGAATCACTGATTAGAGAAATGCAAATTAAAACAACTCTGTGGTACCACCCCATACCTATTAGGTTGACTAATATGACAAAAAAGGAAAATGATAAATGTTGGAAGGGATGTGGGAAAATTGGGATATTAATGCATTGTTGGTGGAGTCGTGAACTGATCTGGCCATTCTGGAGAGCAATTTGAAACTATACCCAAAGGGCTATCAAACTGTGCACACCCTTTGATCTAGCAATACCACCACTACGAGGTCTATATCCCAAAGAGATTTAAAAAAAAAAATAAGGAAAAGGACTTATTTGTACGCAAATATTTATAATTGATTTTTTTTGTGGTGGCAAAGAATTGGAAATTGAGGAGATGTCCATCTTTTGGGGAATGTCTGAACAAGTTGTAGTATATGATTGTGATTGAACACTATTGTAAGTATATAAGAAATAAGAAATTGTTATAAGAATGTTATAAGAAATAATGAGCAGGATCCTTTCAGAAAAACCTGGGATTATCTCCATGGAATGATGCATAGTGAAGTGAGCAGAATCAGGAGAACATTGTTCACAGTAATAGCCAATGGTGTTATGGTGATCAACCTTGCATGACAGCTCTTCTCAACAAGCTCTGTTGTCTTGTTCTACATGGATGTGAATGTTTAAGCATTAAACTTTACAAATATAGCCTTATCTCACAAGCAATAAGAGTATCTGAAATATCTGCTCCTTTGTGATTATAGTTTAGTGAATTATTATAGTTTAGTAATAGAAAAGACTTGATTTCCCAACTTTTCTTTCCAGGGCATTTAGAGTGCTCTGAACAGAGTAGCTAAAAAGTTTGAAAATGAACCTAAGAACTGGAGTCTTAGTTGGGACTTATAATGGTTACTCACATCAGGTTACATAATTAGCTGGGTGGAAGGTCCCTGATCTAAGTCCAGTGGTTTTATATTTTGGTTACTTTATATTCTTATTTGTTTAGTAAAGTTCATACTGGGCTGGGGACATTTAAGGGGAGTATGATAATCGGATTTTGCACTTTGCAGACAAAAGAAATACCAATAAAACCCAGGAAGATTGAGCTAATAAGCACTGTGGAAAACCAGAATTTGAAGTAGAGATTGTAGACTAATAGTTAAGTTAAAATTGGTGGGAAATATTTATGTAAACAGTTACATTTGGAATATGCAGTCTCACAAATTGAGCACTTTAAGCATATAAACATTCTTTATAACAACATCCTTTGAGTAAGTAGCTATATTAGAAGTTGTCAGCACTTAGTGCTACTAGGAGTTTTATCACTTAGCAATGATGCTTTACAGTTTCATTTATTTGGGTAAAAATTCTTGGCTGAAGAGTGACATACCAAGGTGTTAGTCTAAGAATATGTTGTTACCAAATTTAATATATTGTTGAATTGACTATCTTTACTTTGTGACTAATGTTTTTAATAGCTACAAAATTAAAATACAGTAGCTATGGCAACTCCAAAGGAATAATTTAATTTTTCCTTTTATCTTCTAAAAATAAAAAGTATCTGTATTACAATTTTTCTCTCATTGGACATGACAAAACTACCCCCTTTTTTTTATTGTGATGTTGACAAACATCAACAAATATAAACATTTCCATATGTAAAGAACAGAAAAAGAAACTTGTTTATTAAACTGTGAATTTCTGTTATCTCCAGCCTTAAGCATGTTTGGATAATTTATCATAAGGTCCACTTTTAGAGAATTAGCTTGGTAAGTGAAGATCTGTTGGTAAAATAAAGTGGCATAGAAATTATAAGGTAGGAGCAACTATCAAAAATTTGTTTTTTTGCCATAGTTTTGTGCTTAGACTACCCATAGAAGATAGATAACCTTTATTTTTATCTTTACTTTAGATTTTTCTTTTCATTATTAATTTTACACTCAACAAACATGAATATTTTCATATACAATGAAGAGAAGAAGGATTTTCTATGATCCCATGAATCTGTTAATGTAACGTACAGCTTAAAAAAACTGTTAAATTAGCATATTTCCAATACTGCTATGCTTGTTTTTGTCCTCTTTTGAACCATCTTCTGTTTCTTTATATATATTTTTAAATGTTTTGTTTATACTTTTTTTACATCTCAGTAGTTTCCTCCCCAATGTCCTCGTTTAAGACTTTGCTCTAAGTCTTTCCTTGTAACAAGTTCATATAGCCAAACAAAACAAATACACACATTGTATGTGAAAATTGTCTCAGCTGGTACTCTGATATCAACTCTGTCAAGAGGGGAGAAAGCATGATTCTTTTAGAATTATGATTGATCGCGTTGATCAGAGTTCCAGAGTTCTTTAAAATTAGTTTCCCTTATAGTGCTGTAGATGTTATAGAAATTATTTTCCTGGTTCCACTTGTTTGAAACTTTGCATTAGTTTATATCATTCTTCCCTCGTTTCTCTGAATCTTGCCCTTTCATGTTTTATGATGCGATAATATTTCATTATATCCCAACACCATAAAATTTGTTCACCCTTTTCCCAGTTGAACTTTGTTTCCAGTTCTTTGCTACAGCAAAAAGTGCCACTGATTATTTTTGCATATATTAGTTCCTTCCTCTCTTTTTTTTGATCTCCTAGGGTATTTGCCTGTTACTGTTTTTGTTGGGTCAAAGGGTATGTGTATATGGTTCAGTGGCTTTTTTTGTTATGTTTCCAAATTGCTTTCTTTAATGACTGGATCAATTCAGAGCCCCACCAGTAAAGCATTACTATGCCTGTCCTCTTACAGCCTTAACCCTTCAAGAACTTTCATTTCTCTTTATTGCCTTCTTAGCCAGTATGATGTGTTTAAAGTGAAATTTCAGAGTTGTCTTCGTTTGCATTTCCTTTATTATTAGTGATTTGGATAATTTTTCATGTGTTTTTTGATAATTTGCCTGGTTTTTTTTTGGATAATTTTGTTCATATAATTTGTCCATTTATCTGCTTGTTCTGGTAGCTTATTCTTACATATATGAATCACTTCCCCACATATCTTATATATATAAGGTTGTGATATCTAGGTTGTGACTTATAAAATTAACTAGTAAAAAAATTTTTTTTCTTCAGTGTTTCTCTTTTAGTTTTCACTACAGTGTTCTTGTTTGTACAAGATATTTAATTTAATGTCATCAAAATGGTTCATTTTTATTTTCTGTGATCTTTTCTAACCTTTGGTCGAGAACTTTTTCCCTATCTATCAACAGAAGATGGTTTAAAAGACGACAAAAACAAGCATAGCAGTGTTGGAAATATGGTAATTTAATAGTTTTTTAAAGCTGTACATTACACTTAACAGATTCATGGGATCATATAAAATCCTTTTTCTCTTCGTTGTATATGAAAATATTCATGTTTGTTGAGTGTAAATTTAATAATGAAAAGAAAAATCTAAAGTAAAGATAAAAATAAAGGTTATCTATCTTCTGTGGGTAATCTAAGCACAAAACTATGGCAAAAAACCAAATTTTTGATAGTTGCTCCTACCTTATAATTTCTATGCCACTTTATTTTACCAACAGATCTTCATATCTATTTCTCTATCTTCATAGAGAAAGGCATTTCTATTCCTGCTCCTTAAGTTTGTTTTTGATGTAAACTTTTTTAGTTAAGACCTGTATCCACTTATAGTTCATTGTGGGATATTGTGGGATGAGATGTTGGTCTAAACTTAATTCCATTGTATTCTAGTTTTCTCAGTAGTTTTTATTGAAGAATAAGTCCTTACTACAGCATTTGGAATATTTGAATTTACCAAATAATATGATTTGGTGTGTGTGTGTGTATTTTTTTACTTCTGGATCTTCTGAACCTAATCTTTTTCAATGATCAGCTTTTCTGTTTTTAACCAGTGCCGGAGAGTTTTGATGATTATTGCTTTGTAATAAAGTTTGAGATTTTTTTTCCCCACTTTTTTTGTTATTTCTCTTGAGATTCTTGACCTTATCTGGTAACATTACCACTTTTGTTATATTCCTAAGACTAAACCATGAAAAATTAATATTTTTCCCAATCTAATTCACTTTATCTAGTGTGTTTTAAGTTGTAATTTATATAATTCTTGTGTGGGTCTTTAGTAGCTGAATTTCCAAATATTTTGCACACTCTGTAGTTATTTTTAATGGAATTTATTTTTCTGTATCTTCCTGCTGACTTTTTGTTAGGAATATGCAAAAAGACTTTTTTATGAGTTATTTTATATACTGTTACTTTACCAGAATTACTGTTTTAATTAATTATAATGGACTCATCAGGGTTCTCTAATTATATTAGCTACCTTAGATTGTGAGCTTACTGAGAGAAGATACTAAGTTCTCCTTCCTCCCCCCATAGTTACCTTTTTTTGCATTTCCTGTGTTTAGCTGAATGCCTGGTACCATCATAGACATTTAATAAATGCTGAGTAACAAAAGCTTTTGTTTAATTTTCTTAATCTCTTAATCCTTTTTTATTGTTGTAGCTATCATTTCTAGAAGTATATTAAATATAGGAATGATAACAATATATGACCTTGCTTTTACATTGATTAGAAAAGCCTCTGGTAGTCATTACAGATTATACTTAAGTTTTATTTTAGATAGGTGGTTTTTTTTTTTTTTTACCATATGAAAGAATTGTTTATTTTTTCTTGTGCTTTTTAATTTTGTTTAAACCAAAGTGGGTGTTGTATTTTGTCAGAAGTTTTTTCTTTATTTATTGATATAATTATTTTTTTTATTGTTTTATTGGCATTAACATAATCTTGTGTTTTTAGTTTTCCTCATGTATAGCAAGTCCCATGTTCCTGTTATAAATTCAACCTGATCATAACGTGTAATTTTTTTAATATGTTATGGTAGTTACTATAGTAACTTTTCACTTTTTTCAATCAGAATTTATTAAAGGTCTTTAAGCCTATATTTCTCTGAATTATCATTCCTGGTTTTAAGTTTTAAGACCATATTTGTCTCCTAAAAAGGTAAACAGAATTCCTTCCCTTTTTTTGGAAATCATTTGATGTTAGAATTATTTTTTCTTTGGATGTTTGATAGAATCTATGTGTAATTCCATAGTTAGGAATAGGTTCTGCTGGTGTTATTTTTTTAAAAGCTGAAAAAAAATTATATACGTAAGTGGAAAAAGACCTACCTATTCAATTAACAGACAATAAGGTGATAATAAAGATATGAAAAGTAAATTTATACTCTAAAGTTCCTTTAAAAGGAGTCTGCCCCCAAGAACTTGCCTACAAGCACCCTTTTCTACCTCCCTTACCCAAACTCCCAGGACTTGCCTATAAGTGTGTTCTTCCCACCTCCCAGGTAACCCCTTAGCCAACAGGAGTCAAACAGCAGATAAACCTAGGCCTATGAGAGCCTGCTTCTCTTCCACCACTATCCCCCCAAATCACCTGCCCAATGTTCAACCAGCCAACAAGAACATTCCAGTGACCAAGTCCCAACACCACCCCTCAGTGAAAACTATACAGTGTAATTCATCTCCCACTTCTACTTAAGATGACAATATGAAGAGATGTGGAACAGCTCAGTTTTTCCACACATACCCCAGAAAATACAATAAAAGAACTCTAAATGAAACCATAAAGAACAAATAATTAGAAGAAAGTGATTTCATCCAATCCAGATCCTAAATTTTAAAAAGAACAAAAAAGTAACATAAGTAAAACCCGCTCAGAGTCCAGTAAATGGACCTGAAGTCTAGTGCTGAAGAGGAGAGATTGAGTCTGGAAAAATAAAATAAAATGGAGGGGGAAAAAACTTGACCAGAATAAAGAAATATTATAAATTAAAAGAAGTTCAAGAGGTATTTCATAAACAGACTATGTGTGTTGGTTTTGTGGAGGCCTTTTTTAAAAAAAAGTCTTTGTTAGGAAAGAAGGCTTGCTGAGCTAAAGTTTAGGGGAATGATACACAGTTTTCATCTTAAGTAAATTATCATTACACAAACCAAATTCGGCCTGTGTGGCAGGACCCTATAATAGGGGCAGTGTCAGTGTACAGCCTAAGCTCTAGTAATAAGCAGTTCTGGTTGTGGGATGCTAGGTATGGGAGCCCTGTGAGGAGAGAGGTCTGTGGATAGTTAAGGAGAACAGGCTTGTTTTCATAAATGAATGTGACATAAAAACAAAAGGAAATCAAATGTTAAAAAGAGACCCCTCATTGCAAAGGAATTTATACATTTACTTTGGTTAGTATCTAATCCATACTCATGTAGTTTTACTGTAGCATGAAATAGATGCAGTTTGAAACCCAGGTATAAAATAACAGGTGTGTTCCTTTTTTTCCCCCAGAGTTGCTTTTTCAATGTTTTGGATTTTTCCTTTAAGCTTAGTAGTCAATAATAATACAGAGTAATATTCATTTTTCTTTTTACTGGAGTTGTCAGTTGTAATATCTTTTTTCTGAGCTTAATGTTATTTAACTCTCATTTAACTCTAGAGTGCTTCAGGAAAATGTGTGTGCACGTGTGTGTGTATTTGTATTTGTGTACACACATGCCTTTTAAAAGATTCAGTATCTTTTTCTCTTGTTTTTTTAAATTAACTTTTGTTTATTTTTAGTTTTCATTATTTGATTCCACAAGATTTTGAGTTACAAATTTCCTCCCCATCTTTCCCCTACCCACCACCCCAAAACAGTGATCCCATGTTTACCCCCTCCCCCAATCTGCTCTCTCTTATTCCTCCCCTATCACCCCTCTGACTTTCCGGTAGGGCAAGATAGATCTCCCTACCCCAGTGCCTGTATATCTTAATTCCCAGTTACATGTAAATAATCATCATCATCACAATCATTATTTATTTTAACATCTTAGAACTTTAAATTCTAGATCCTTTCTCTACCTCCCTTGTCACTCACCCCCACTGGAAACACAAGCAATTCAATACAGGCTATACATGTGTAGTTATTCAGAACATCTCCACGGTGGCCATATTGTGAAAGACTGATTATATTTCCCTCCTTCCTATCCTGCCCCCTCACCTGTTCTATTCTCTACTTTGTCCCTGTCTCTTTACAGAAGTGTGTGCTTCTAACAACCCTCTCCCCCAACCTGGCCTCCCCTCCATTATTCCCCCTCTCATCCCTATCCCCCCTACTCTCCTGTAGGGCAAGATATGCAATTTAGAGTGTATGTCATTCCTTCCCTAAGCCAAATTAAATGAGAATAAGGTTGACTCATTCCCTTTTGCCTTCCTGTTCTTCCCCTCCATTGTAACAGTTATCTCTTGCCTCTTCTATATGAGATGATTAACCCCATTCTGTCTTTCCCTGTCTCCTCTCCTATTCCTCTCCCACCTCTCAATTTCACCTTTTAAAATATCATCTCTTCCTATTCAATTGATCCTGTGCCCTCTGTCTATGTACACATATATATACACACTCACATATGTATTTATATGCATATATACCCTCCTATATAGACATGTTTATGTATTCATATATATTATGTGTGTATATATATATACATACATATATACATATATATGTATATGTGTGTGTGTATAATATACACACACACACATATACATTTATGTTCCCTTCACCTATCCTCATATTGAGAAAAGTTTCATAAGTTACAATTACGGTTTTTCCATGTTGACATGTAAATAGTTCAACTTTGATAAGTTCCTTATGAATTCTTTTCCATGTTTACCATCTCATGCTTCTTGTATTTGAATGTCAAATTTTCTATTCAGTTCTGGTTTTTTCATCAAGAATGCTTGGAAGTGGTTCTGACTGAGCGCTTCCTGTCCTGCCTGCCAGGCTGCCTTCAATGGGAGCTTTGTTTCTCTGTGCTTTTGTGGGTTCTGGAGCTCTAAAATTTGTTTAGAGTCATATTTTATAGGTATTTGAGGTGGTTATGGTGGGAGGTGGGGAGTTTTCCTGCTTCTATGCTGCTATCTTGGCTCAGCTCCCCCTCTTTTATGTTTTGATGTGACTTCAGGATCCTAGGTTTTTTTTTTAATGGCTATTTTAATTAGAAGAAACCTCAAATTTTTAATGTAAAATTAGAAATGAGCAGCATATTGATCTTGAGAGAGTCAAGATAGACAAGAAATTGTCATAGACAAGAAATTCATATATTTACTGTGGAAACTTGGGTTGCATCATATAATACCTAGACTTCCTTAACGTAAATAATTTTGTATTTTGTTCTGCTTTGGTTGTTTGGGAATTGTTGAGTCACTTTTGCTTTTATGTAAGTCTTGCAAAATGTCATCTTTGAGGTTTTTTTGAGAACCATCTATAGCTAACAGGAAATACAAGAAAGATAATAAACACTTAAAAGTAGCTCTTTATTATTGTTTGATTATTTAGATTTTGAGTATTTTTCTTAGGACCTAGATTTCAATTAAATGTCATATCACTGCTCTATTTTTCCTTCTTGTTATATAACTCTACAACTACTACCAGGTGTATAATTGTGTCTTGTTTTGAATTAGAACTCTTTGGGAAATGATTTCCTTCATTAAAGTCTTAGTTTCGTTCTGTTTACTAATAAATATGATAACTTGCAAAATGATGTTTACAGGGATGGTTTAGTTCCATTGGAATGAAGTGTTATAAACAGTCAATTTTGCTGAACGACTACATAGCAGGGCTTAGTCATATTATAGGATTTAGTTAAATATTAATGTTGTTATTGTAACAATATGGTTTACATGGATGCATGATTGGTAAGATTTTGCAGTGGCCCAACTATAACTAGACATCAAGTTAGAATTATGTAAGAAAAGTTACAGTGCTTTCCATACTCTTTGATTCAGCAATCTTATTACTAGGCATGTACTGATCATCTCTTAATTGATATATCTTATGGCCTTTTGTGAATTTCAATCTTTTTTGACTTTTCTGTAGCCTTTAACATTGTTGAGCATTCTTGATGCTCTTTTCTCTCTAGATTTTCATGACACTGCTCTATCCTGGTTTTCTCTAAAACTGTCTGACTCTTCCTTTTCTGACTCCTTTGCTGGATCTTCTTCCAGATCATGCACAATGGATGACCCCTAAGTTTCTGACCTGGGCTCACTTCTCTTCTCCTATACTATTTCATTTGTTGATCTTATCAACTTATATCCAGTTATGGTCTTTGTGCTAATGACTCTCAGATCTACTTATCCAGCCCTAACCTTTCCAGACCAGTCCCAGTTTCCAGACTTCAATCTCAGACTGACATCTTAAACTCAAAATGTCAGAAATTTGAAAACATTATCTTTCCTCCTGAACACTCAGTTCTTTGCAACTATTGTTTGTTGAGGGCATAGTCATTCTCCCAGTCCCTGAGGCTCACCACCTAGCTTTCCCCTTTCATCTATCCAGTCAGTTATTAAAGAATGTCATTTCTGTCTTTGTAACGTCTGTCATATACATAACCCTTTCTTGCCTCTGTCATAGCAATCATTTTTGCACACAGGTTCTCATGACCTAAATGCCTAGACTGTTGCAATAGCCTTCTGGTTGGTCTCCCTGCCTCATATCTCTTCCCACTCCAAACTATGCTTCTATTAGTTGTCTAACTTATCTTTCTAAAGCACAGATCTGACCATCACCCTTCTTCCCGCCTTCCATTAAAACAAACTCCAGTATTTCATTATTCAGCATCAAATATAAAGTGCTCTATTTGACTTTTAAAGTCCTTCATAATCTGACTTCCTACTTTTCCAGTCTTATCACACCTTATTTACTCTCACAAACTCTTGGATCCAGTGTCATAGGCCTCCTTGCTGTTCCTTATATAGCCTGGAACTCTTTCTCTTCATTTCTCTATCTTTTAGGTTCCCCAACTTCTTTCATATCTCACCTAAATTTTCACCTTCCATAAGAATCCTTTCTCAGTCCCCCATAATGCTAGTACCATCTCCCTGTTGTTTATCTCTAGTTTATCTTCGTTTTGTAAATAGTTGTTTGCATGTTGTCTCCCCCATTAGATAGTGAGCTGCTTGAGAGTAGGGACTATTTTTTTGCCTTTCTCTTCCTAGTGCTTAGCACAGAGCACATAGGCATTTAATCAATGTTAGTTGACTGACTTTATTATTTGTCATTTAGAATTGTGCCTTGATCAGAATTTTTTGGGCTCAGAAGTTATTTTTCTTTACAATAATATGTTCTTCTCTGGTTACTTGACTCTATATCAGAACACATATGTCTACTACCCAAGTTTCTCTGAAATTTTTTTTTTCTGTCCTTCCTTATGACTCGATACTATTCCATTACCTTCTTATATCATAAATTGTCTAGCCATTTCCGAATTCATGGGCCTCCTCTTAAGTTTCCAGTTCTTCTTCTTTATTTTTTTATTTTTTCGCTTTTTGGAGGGCGAAGGTAGGGCAATTGGGGTCAAGTGACCTGCCCAACATCACAGGCTAGTTTTTTGTGTTAAGTGTCTGATGCCGCATTTGAACTCAGGCCCTCCTGACTCCAGGACTGATGCTCTATTCACTGTGCCACCTAACCACCCTGTTTCCAGTTCTTCTAAAACAAAATTGTACACATGGACCTTTTTCTTATTTCTTTGATCTTTTTTTGGAATATGTCTTTTAGTAGTATTTCTGAGTCAAAGGGTATGCACAGTTTAGTATTATTTTGAGTATAGTACCCAGCTGCTTTGCATAATATCTGGATTGATTTTTTAGCTCTGCCATCACAATCTCTACAATAAATGTTATTATTTATTTTTTTTGTCATCTTTACCAGTTTCAAGGTCTTAGTTGGAAGGGAACTTCAAAGTTACTTTATTATTATTATTATCATTATTATTATTATTTTCATTTCTCCAATAGTGACTTGAAGCAATTTTTTTCATATAATTGTTTATAGTTTGGATTTCAGCTTTAGAAACTGCCTGTTCCTATCCATTGACCACTTATCAGTTGGGGAATGGCTCTTGTTTTTATAAATTTAAATCAGTTCCTCATGTATTTTGCAAATAATACTCTTATAAGAGAAAGCTGTTTGAAATTGTTTTTTTCCTGCCTAACTGTTTTCCTCCTAACTTAATTGCTTTGTTTTGTTTTAGTTTTGTTTCTGCACAAAATTTTTAAATAAAAACTAGGCATCTTATCTTTTGTGGTTTTTTATTCTTTGGTCAGGGACTCTTCCCCTGAATCTTCATCTTAATGGAAGCATTTTCTTCTTTGTTCTCTTAATGGCAATTACTGTATCCATTTTACTATCCATATCTTCATATAGGACCATTTTAAAATGAAGAACTTTTTTTTAGTTTCTCCTGTTATTCATTTTCTGCAAGCTAAATAGTTTTTTGAGGATTGAAAGGAAAAATAAGGTATAATGCCAAATTTTTCTTGTAGTGTTATGTTTTTCCTGATTTTCTTTTGTAATTTATTTTCCTTTTTATCACTGTTTTTGAAATTTTGTGCACTGTTAGGTGTAGATGTTCCTGTTTGTTCAGCATGATTTTGTAACTGTTGCCAAGAAATCAGTGTAATAAAAAAAGTAATATGACATTTCTGAATAACTTAAGACAGAGATTCCTGGGGAAAACTTTGATTACAAGGCAGAGTAATTGTCTTGTTATAGACTTATACCCTTAAAATGTGGTGTTGCATCTAGAAGCTCTCATATATTAAAAATAGACAAACCACATGTAATAACATTTTCAGTATTCATAATAACAAGAGTTTGAGTTGAAGTAGAGTGTTGGTGATAGTGAAGAATGAAAATAATTAAATATTTTCCATTAAAAATTAACTTAGCATGTTGAAATAAGGCACGTGGAAATAGGTATATATTTTTTACTTTCAGTCTTCTTTTGATAATCTCTGAAGGTCATTTTGTTTTACTTTTCCTGGTATATGTTTTGAGGAGGAGATTTAGTGGAAAAAGAACTGGAATTGGAGTCCAAACTGAGTTCTAGATGTGCTTTTTTACATCACTGCCTCTCACCTTGGGCAGGTTATTTAATTTTCCCATGCCTCATTTTCCTCATCTGTAAGATGAGTTAGTTGGGCTAGATAGATGACTTCTGAGGCCTCTTCTAGCCCTAACTCTAGGAGTCTATGATCCTACATTGAAATATGGCTTTGAATTAACTTCTCAGGAGTCTGCAATATTGAGTTACATACTGATAAAGATCACTTGATTAGATCATTTCTTTTAAGCTTTAGGGAAATGATAATTTCTCCTCTCCCGCCCCCTCCTGTTTTTTTCCCCCTTCCTAGTGAGTCAGCAGTTCTTACTGCCATTCCCATTTATTATAATATTACAATTAGACATGTACACTGAATATTATGATAAAAAAACTTAGTCTAGGAATGTAAGTGACATATCTCATGTGAGATCTGGAAGGAACATGAAACTAGAACAATGAAATAAAAAATGTTCAAGAAAGATACAGTTAAGTGAAACTTTTTTATAAAAAAATATTTTGAACTTATAAACTTTTTTATTTCATCCTTAAATTCCTTCAGTTTTAGATCAAAATACTTCTTTTTCTGTCTTGATTTACGTGAATTTTTAACAATAATCTTGTTGGCTGAAACACTTAACTAAGTTACAATTTGGCAATGCAGATGTGCTAGATTTGTTTCATTAAATTATTTAACCCTTTAAATTGCTCACATTTCAGTGTGTTCTTTTTATGTATTTAGTTATTTCCATTTTTGTAGCATGCATAGTAAGCAGTAGAACAAATGTTTTATTCATTTGTTCATTTCTTTTCACTGAGTAAGGACTGCTTATTTTGTAACTTGTTATTCTAGTGATTTTTTTGTGATTTACAAAAATGAATTATTGAATCGTAGATTTAAAGCTGAATGGGGCCTTAGAGACCATCTAGTCTAAATTCATCTTTTGATCCATGAGGAAACTAACTCTCAGAAAGGTTAAGTAACCTGTCCAAGGTCACATAAGCATTGAATGGCAGAAATAGAATTTGAACCTAGATTCTCTGATTTCCAATCTAGCATTCTTTCTATAACAGTTGGAACTGCTTGACTTCTTAATCAGAAGCATGTAAAGTAAGATACAGTGAGTTAATGTTTAACTTTTATATTATGGGCAGGACTGGATATAGAATACAGGATTTTTGACCCTTTGAATATACTTAGTGAGGCTTCAAAATTTATTTTGCTGATTGATCCTATATATAATTTGATTGCTTTGTAAAAGTGAATAACTTACAACAGAGTCTGTCTGTGAGACACACCTCTTATTTATAGAATCTTACTTTTTTAGTAGGGGTGTAGGAGAATATCCTAATTTTGTAGAGTGAGAAGTATAGGGTATATTACGTTGATTAGTCTTCCCCCCTCTCCATCTACCTACCCCAGATTATTGACATCAAATGGAATGGCTAGGATTTTTTTCTATGCTCTACTTCAACCTTCTTTCATGCATGTTATTTCACTTAATGTGATTGGCTCAGAAATATTTCTACTGTTAGACAACATGGTATAGTGGGAAGAAAATGTAATTTGGAGAAAAGACTGAAGTTTTTGTCTAATTCTACTAACTAGTCTGTCTTGTGCAATTTCTTTATTTTCCAACTGACCAAACTGAGACCCAAGGAGGTTAAGTAATTTGTACAGGGTCAAAAAGACTGGCTATAAGTGCAGTTATTAAGAAACCTCTTTGGAAAATTTTCATTACATGGTTAATAAAGTAATTGTTACCTTGAGCTATCTCTTTCTAGTTTGGGTATCATAAATGCTTCTCATTTATTTATAATGTCTGTTCCCTTGTAATCACTTTTATGTCTTATCTTCAGGCTTTGTATGTCTATGTACTTTACAAAGTACAGTAATTCAAAGTGGATAAAGTAATATAGCTTTCCGTCCTTTAAATATACATTTTGAATTTGAAAAGTATATATCAGGGTGACTAGGTGGTACGGTGAATAGAATACCGGCTCTGGAGTCAAGAGGACCTGAGTTCAAATCTGGCCTCAGACACTTAACACTTACTAGCCGTGTGACCTTGGGCAAGTCACTTAACTTCAATTGCCCTGCCCTCTCCCATCCCAAGAGCAAAAAAAAAAAAAGAAAGAAAAAAGAAAAAAAAACCCTATATCAATTTTATATTTAGGTCATTGATAATTAGATGTATGACTTGAGACCTGCTGGCCTATGAGTTAAATTATATGAGTAAAAAAATTCCTACAGAATGATATTACATTATTGATATCTCCTTTTTGATTATATCCTTTTAATCATTTGTTTGCCCAACTAATCATGGCACAATTTAACCATACTTTCTTGGGTTGTTTATTTTCAGTTCCAAATTATGTACCTCCCCCATTATTCCCCTCTATCCCTTGAGAAAGCAAGACAAAAAAAACCTTGTCACATATGTGTGGTCAGGCAAAACAAATTCCTGCATTAGCCATGTTCTTGGTTCCTTCATGAGACTGCCCTATAGGACCACATCAAAAACCTTGGTGAAATCAAGATCATTATGTGTCTTTCTTCCTTCTTGTCCATAGCAACTGAACGTTGTAGATATAGTATACTTAGATTTCAACATATCCTTATGGAAAAGATGGAGAGGGTATTGTAGTTAGATGACTCACTGTTAGGTGACTTTAGAATTCTTTGACTTGAGAATAATAGTAATGAATAAATTGCTATGAACAGGGAGGAAGGACCTTAGTAGTGTCCCAGGGAGCTGTCCTTAATCTTGTCTTTTTCCATATTTTTATCAGTGATTTCATTGGCCTGAAAGATAGCATGCTTTTCAGATTTGCACATCATACAAAACTTGGAGGACTGCCAGTAAACTGAATTCTCCTGAGTCAGGATGCAAAGAGATATCGATGAACTAAAATAATGGGCCAAATCTAATAAGATGAAATTTAGTAGAGTAAATGCAGTGTCTTTCAGTTGGCCTAAAAGTTCAACTTTATAGATACAGACAGTTTATGTGAAAAAGTATTGGAGGTTTTAGTGGACTGTCAGCTTAATATGACATAATCACAGAATGCAAATGCACTTGTAAGCTGCATTAAGAGGGCCATAGCATACGGAGGTATAGAGATAGTAGTTCTTTTCTAAGTTGTATTGGTCATACTATCTCAGAATGCTATGCTCGACTGTGGGAACCATATTTTAGCAATAACATAGGGACAGTGGAACGTTTCAAAAAAGTGGGAAACTAGGATGGTGAGAAGACTAGAGACTGTGCTGTAAGAGGATTAGCTGAACACCTGGGGACATTTAGCCTAGATTAGAGAAGGGGTGTGTGTGTGTGTGTGTGTGTGTGTGTGTGTGTGTGTGTGTGTGTGTGTGTGTGTGACAGAAAGAGAGAGAGGGAGAGAGGGAGGGAGAGGGAGAGAGAGAGAGAAGGAGAAGGAGGGAGAGAGAGAGATATGAGGCATTTGAGGTTAAGTGATCTGCCCAGGGACACAGAGCTACTGTCAAGTGTCAGGTCAAATTTGAACTCAGGTCTTCCTGACTCTAGGACCAGTGTTCTCTCTACTGTGCCACCTAGCTGCTTCTGAAGATTTGTTTTAACAAGTTATTTCATGCTTTTAAAAGTAAGCAAAAAACCCAAACTTGACCATTTCTCAGTTACTTTCCATTTCAATAGAGATCCCTGTGTAATAGAGAAATATAATTAGGTACAAATGAACATCTTTCCCGACTCTTACAAAATATAAAACACCTCATTCTGTACCTTTATGTTATTGTGGACATCTTTACTTCCCTTCTCAGCTAAACCCCAACCCAAGATTATTCCCACCATTTGCTTATTACCTCACTTCTATTCATATACTGCTGAAGGAAAGCTGGAAAAAATAATGAAACTGCTGACTGAGCCACTATAGATTTTTTAAAAATTGTTTAAAATAACTTTTCCAATTATATGTAAAAATAATTCTTAACCTTTGTTTTTTATAATTTTGAATTCCAAATCTCTCTCCCACCCTTCTCCCCCCTCTCATTGAGAAGGCAAGCAGTTTGGCAAAGGTTTTTATATATATATATATATATATATATATATATATATATGCAGTCATTTAAAACTATACATTACTCATGTTGTGAAAGAAAACACAGAAAAACCCAAGAAAGATAAAGTAAAAAATAGTATTCTTCAGTCTGCATTCAGAACTGATCTCATCAGTCCATTATCTGGAGGCGGATAGCATTTTTCATTATAGGTCCATCAAAATTGTTTTGGATCTTTGTATTGCTGAGAATAGTTGTCATTCACAGCTGATCCTATAATATTGCTGTTACTATGTACAGTGTTCCCCTGGTTCTCACTATAGAGGCAATCTTGGTGTGGTACCTGCTCTCCTGGCTTGTGCTATAGTCTGTGAATGACTACAAATATTCTTTTTCTCCCTGGAACTGTGATCCAAGATCCCATGCTTCCTTGTGCCTAAAAGCTCTGGTGTGCTAGTATTCCTTCTTGTCCTGGGACTGCCACTTAAGATTGCAACCTGGATATGAGTATGGGCCATGCAAGCGTCCTATACTCAGTGCCAGCAAAATGATTCTTATAATCTTCTTCTTACCAGTTTTCTGACCCTTTTACTGTCTGTGGGGTAAGAAATCTAGAAGTTTCTGTTACTGTTGCTGAAGTAGTCACCCCCATGGCCTGCTGCTGGTTTGTTGGGGTGAAGCCTGTGCCTATATTGTGCTATGCTCCACTGTTACCATTTCCTGCCAACTTTCCAAGTTGTCTTGGACTAGAAAATTGTTTCACCCTGTCCTTTTGTGGATCTTGTCTCTTCAATTTGTTTCAAGGCATTACGTAAAGTTGTTTGGAGGGGAATTTGGGAGAGCTCAGATGAGTCTTTGTCTTTTTCTGTCATCTTGGCTGAGTTCCTTTCTGTTTTCTTAAGTGACTTTCTGACACAGTCATACTATAGTTATTCCTCAGTGATTACTAGTAGTGATTTGGTAATGGAATCTACATATTAATTTGGTTCCCTTTTTATTGTCCTTATTAATGTTTTTTTCTGAGCCTTAGGTCGTCTTTTGCTTTAGCTCATCTGACACTTCTTTTTATAGGTCTATGCCACTCTTATGTTATCCCTTTGTTTCATGCCTATGTTTTACAGGGCTTCTTAAAATATGGGCTCATCAGAAAACCTCCTATATAGGCATATTAATTTTTTTAGATGGTTCTGCCTTTTCTTTCTTATTGATATAATTTGTGATTGTACTATTAGAATTTTATTTAATTTTTTGAGAACTACACATCTTTGAGTAGTCTTCTAGCTTAGAATGAGGTTTTTTTTTTTTTTACCTTTTCTGCTTAATTTGAGTATATGAATAATTTAGTGCATCTGTGTTCTCATTATCTCAATTTGTAGTTTGCAATCCAATCTTTGCCTTTTCATCCTGTTTGATTTTCTAAAACTCATCCATGGGAGGGTAGGCTTGCTCAGCATTCTGGAAGCCTCTCTCTGGATCTCTTAATGTGTTCTGGATACCAGTATAGCACACGATAACCTGTATAACAATTGTCCATTTGTTAATTGTTATTGATGCTGTATGACCTCTCCTTTGTTTGGTTTTATATATTTTTCACATTTTATGCCCCTTCATGTCTACAAGTTATGATTGCTGATATTTACTACTTTATTAAAAGAAAAGCAAGCAAAAATCTTCTGTTCAGATTCTAAATAATTTTGTGATGTCACCAGCGTGGTGATTACAATCCATTCATGTCTGTCTATTTTCTACAATGACTTTTTCGTTTGTTTATAAAGTTTTGGCCCAGCTACAATGATAGAATTGAAAAATGGGATAAGAGACACCCTGTTATATTTATACTAATAATTACTCCCTAAATAATCCATTGTTATAATTCATCCAAGTCTTTCAAACCAAACCATTGTTAGTGGTATTCAGTATCTTTTAGTTGGTTAGTAAAATATTTATTGATCCCGGTATTATGGACAAAGTACTTTTGTGGTTTAGATGTATAGATGGTAATCTTGAACTTCAGGAAGTTCCCACTTGACTAGGGGAAAACTTTTCCTGTAAAGCATACATTTGTAGTGATATAAGGCAATTTTTGATGATGAGGGATAAAATAAATCCAGTTCAGAGGATTTCAGTGGAGAGGCATAAATTATTCTGATTTACATTCAAACAATTTTTTGTCTTTATTTTGGGATACCATAACTCACATAAGTATACATTAATTCAGGAAGGAATTTATATGTTTTAATGAATCCATGCTCTTGATGATGTAGCTTCTCTTTCTATTGGTATAGCTTGTAACCTAACTATGCCTTCTCATTCTGTGTAACTCTTGTCCTTGTCTTCGCCACAAATCTTCCTAATGGTATCACATTCACCTGCTTAATGGGTTGAGATTCTGCTAAAAATCTGAAATTATATATGTATCAGTATAGCATGTGGATTGTCTTGTTATGTGACTGACCCACTTCTTTTTCTAATAACATATTACATTTAAAAAAATATATATACACATATATATCTCCATATATTGTAAGATAATCAGTTGTGAATGACTTAGCCATTCCCTGCAATACAGTGATCCAAGAAAACTCTGAAGGACTTATGTTGAAAAATGCTCTCCATCCCCAGAGAAAGAACTGATGGTGTCTGAATACAGATTCAAGCATAGTTTCTTAAACTTTCTTTCTTTTTCTTGAGGGTTTTTTTTTTGTCTATGTTTTCTTTCACAACGTGACTATTATGAGTACATTTTGCATGACTACACATGTATAACCTATTTCAAATTGCCTTCTCAATGGGGGAAGGTGTTTAGGGAGAGAGGAAGAAAGAGAATTTGAAACTCAAAAGTTTTAAAACCGAATACTAAAAATTGTTCTTACATGTTGACTGGGGGAAAAATACTAAAAAAAAGTAAAAAAAAAAAAATACATGCTTGTGATTTACCTTTATGATGTGTTCTAACCTTTTTACATCCAACAAATCTCTGCTTTTCCTTGGAGATATTTTGTCATTTGGATTCTTTGGAGGTTGTGGTATTCCATAATTAATAATAATTTATACGTAGCCATACAGCACCATTAGAGGAGTATTGGTATTGAAAATAGATAGGATTTTCTTTCAGGAAGAAGTTTAGGATCATTGAAAGTACTATAAACTTTCCTGGGCCTAGTTTATTGTTCATCTTTTATCTGTACAAGTTATAGATCAGTCCTATGGGTTGTTACCCATCTGTATTCATTGGCTAGACAGTTCCTTATCTATTTATTTTTTTCCTGCCTGTGTAATTAGGCTGAATTCCCTTAAGTTATTTTTCTGAACTTGTGATCTCATTGGCATAGGGAGCTTGTGGTAAGAAGGTTCCTTCCACAAGTGCAACTCAGCTACTGTTCTGCAGATTCATTTTAGAGAATTGCCCAGGGCAGTGGAAGGTTAAGAGATTTGCCCAGGGTAAAGCAACCATTATGTGTCAGAGGTAGAATCTGAGCCCAGGTCTTTCTGACTCAGAGACTGGTTTGCTATCCAGTATCGCACTTTCTTTAAGTTAGAGGTTAATTTTTTTTATAGAACTTGATTTCAATATAATATGCTAAATATTTCATTTTATGAATTTAAAAATGTTATTTTAAGGAGTTGTGTATGACATAAGACAGGTTAGGAATCCCTGCTTTAAGTGAATTTAGATCTCATTTAGGATGAGAGAGGATGTTTCCAATCTTGAAGCAATTACCAGTTATTTGTCTTCAAACAAGAACATTAGGAAAATCTCACCATCTATCAAGGGGTTCCAGAATTTTCTGCATCAGTGATAATAGAATGATCACATCTGGCTTCTAATAATCGTTTATGTAGTAGTAGTAATAATAATGATGATGATGATGATGATAGTGATAGTTAGCAGTTATATAACACTTTAAGATTTGTAAAGCCTTTTACAAATGTAATCTCATTTGATCCTCACAACTTCCCTGGGAAGAGATGAGGAAATTGAGGCAGATAGGTCAAGTGACTTGCTCAGGCTGGATTTGAACTCAAATCTTCCTATCTCTAGGTTCAGTACTCTATCCATCACGCAACCCACCTACATAAAGAGGTAGAAATTGCATTAAAAAAAAAAGTGGAATGAATAGCGGGATGTAAGGAAGTACATCTGAAGTTGTCCTGGAAGTGACAGTTTTGAAGGCATTGACTGGTCAATTCTTATGTTTGTATTTGTTTAATAGTATTTTGGTTTCTCATAAAGTCATTAGCTTCCACTTGCTCCACTCTAATTCTGAAGGAATTAGTCTCTTCAGAATGCTTTTGAGACTCTTTCTCCATCTGGCAAATTCGACTTTTTAAGGCATTC